>CM043321.1:7877244-8477244 GCA_023736055.1 Quercus glauca
CCCAAAATAAAGAGAACATAAGGACTTGTAAATTGTAATAGAAAGAGGAACGATGATGACTTACAGGCAAAGAAGTCAAAAAATTCTCTTATACTTGATTCATTTTTACATCCTCCATGTCTTTGGAGGTGGTTTGTCATTTGAATAGCCTTCTCCACAAGGCCCAGCCCTATCATCCTCATCATGGCTTCAATTATTTTGGGTACCTTTCGAGGCTGAATCAATATTAATATCATAATGAATTCCAACTCTCTCCACCTCCAAGTTATTTGAAGTACTTATTCTAATCTCAATTTTATTGGATCCATTCCCATCAATTTGATGAAAATTTTCTCCCCATTGGGAGTCGAAATAGCGAGGAGACAAATAGAGCTGCCAAAGGTGACGTGAACTAACTACACCCTAGTTTGTCCTAAAAGAAGAGCGTATTGGTGATGCGCTTTCAAATCCATTGACTTTAATCCAACATGTAAGAAGAAAATCTTTAGAGGTATTAGAAACCTTTGGGACTGAAAAACCAACGCACAACTCAATTCCCATAAGTTCATCACACCTATAAGGCACTTGTACTTGCAATTCATGACTTACAGATTCAAGTTCAAACCTTTTTGGAAAGTGACCTTTAGGAATAATAATGTCAAAGATGTCTGGTAGTTTACCACTTTGTCCCTAAAATATACAAAGCATAATTAATGTTTAGATTTTTTTTTTTTTTTTTGAGGAAAATAATGTTTAGAACTTAGAGAGAGAGAGAGAGAGAGAGAGAGAGAGAGACCTGAAGCATGTTGTTGCTACCTTGATTATAGCTAACCAATTTGAAGCAGTTAACACATTGGAAATTCAAATGGGAGTGATCTGACCTAAAAGTATAAAATTGCAGTTCTGGCAATCCCCACAGTGAGGTACAATTGTTTGCAATTACAATATCAATAGTTGAAGGAACATTTTCCAATGATTGAAGCCTTCTACAACCCTCCAAATAGAGTCTTCGAAGATTAGAGAGTTGAGACATGCTTTTAGGAAGGGAAACAAAATAATTTCCACTTAGATTTAAGTGTTCTAAAGAGGACAAGCAGCCAATGTCATTGGGGATTGACGTAAGATCGAAGTCACTAAGATGCAAATATGTTAAAGATTGAAGACCCCAAAAGGAAGGCAATAATGGTTGCAATAATGGTTGAGGAACTTGTAGCGTGGAAACAAATTCTGGGCTTGACCAATTCAATAAAAAGGCCATCCGATGACTTGTTGTCAGGGAAATTAATGAAGGAAATACTAGGCCCATCAACTCAAGACTTTTTGGCAGGGAATAAAATTCAGCTGACTTACATATACAGATATATAGATATTTCAAATTTTTAAGGAGGGCAATGGAAGAAGGAACATCTCTTATGTCTGTCCAACACAAATTAAGCAACTCCAAACTTTTTACATTTTCTATGTTCTTTGGCAAGTTACGAAATTTTAAGCATCCAAAAAGATCAAGAGACTTAAGCAACTTCAAACTACAAATGGTGTTAGGAAGGCTCACAAGATTCTCGCAATATCTTAAAGTAAATGAAGTAAGGTCAGTTAAACGTTCAATTGATGAAGGCAGCTCTTCTATATCTACTTTGCTCAAATCAAGTATTTCTAGGCCTTTGATTATCCATAGGTTCTCTGGCAAGTTTTTAATTAGTTCCACAACAGCAGTGCGATCCAAAGAAAGCTCTTGTAAGAATTTCGGGTTTGCCACAAATTTTGGAATTGTCTTGACTTTTGAGCAATTAGAAATTTCAAGAGTCACAAGGGGCTCCATTCCAAACTTGCTTGGAAGACGAATTAGTCTTTCACAATCTTGTAAATTAAGATGAATAAGTTTTTTAAGAATTCCAATAGATGGGTCAATCTCGCGTAAATTTGTGCACCTTACAAGAATTAATTTCTCAAGATTTGGGACTCCAGTAAAGTTTGGAGTTATAATCAGGTCCGAGGAGTCGGTCAAGTCAATGAACTTCAACTTGTCAAAATTCTGTTAGAAGAAAAACAATTGTTAGAATAATTAGCTTCCTAGTGTCCATTTATTGTAATTTAAAAAAGCAAAGTTTTAGGAGGATACTTACCTTTATTCCTGTTCAAAGTTGTTCAATTTTGCTTTGTTGCAAACAAAGTTGAACAAGCTCAGCTAGCTGGAAACTTGACTGCAAATATTTTGATGGATACAAAATCCAATCAAGAATTCTTAAATCATTAGGAAGGTGTGTGGGGATGTGGAGAATGCCATAAATTCTAAGATATTTAAGATTGTCCATCTTCGAAAAGGTCTCAGGGTTCCAACATACAACTTGTTGTTCATTATAAGTACTCACAATATCCATGGCTTTAACTGCTTCTGTCCCCTAATAATTAAGAAAGAATTGGTGAATTGCAAAATTAATTATTAGTATTACAATTCAAGTTCCAAATTGTTAAACATGAAGGTGGGGAATGAGCTCAAATTCTCTAAATAACCTTACCTTATTTCTTTTTAACACTTTGTCAATGTCCTCGTAATCCCACAATCTACTACGCTTCCCAGGATCATCAAGGCACTCTTGATAAACTATGTTCCTACCATTTCTTCAAGTAAGTCATGCAGCCACACTATATCATTATCCATAATTTTCAAAAGAGACTTATTAGCAAGTTCCTTCAATCCAATAATAGGGTAAAGGCCAAGAATATCTAGTATTTCTAATACATAATCTTTCTTTTGATTATTAAAAAAACATGCAATATGTAAGAATATTTCCTTCTATGGTTTTTGGAGTCCATTAAAACTTATTTTAAGTACTTCAAGAATTGCTTCGTCTGGAAATTCTTGGAGTCTCTCTAATGCAATTGTCCATTCAACAGTACTTTTTCCAAACAAAAAGAAACCCAAAACCTCAAGAGCTAAAGGAAGGCCAGCAGCATAATTCAAAAATTGGTTAGACAACTCTCTATAATCATCAAGGACATGCTTTTTTTTTAAAAGCTTTCGAGGAAAAAAGTTGGAGAGCATTTTCATCATTCAATCCTTTAACTTCATATATTTCATCTACTTGATGTGCCTCCAACAAATGCACATCTCTTGTTGTTATGATAATTCTACTACCAGAACCAAACCAATCATGCTCCCCAGCTAACATTTTTAACTGTTTCATCTTATCTACATCATCAAGGACAAGAAGAATCCTTTTACAACATAACCTATTCTTGATCTTAAGAACTCCATCATACTCCTCTTCTATTTTCAAATTCTTTTCCTTCAAAACTTCATCAATAATTTTCTGTTGTAGTGGAACAAGACCGTATTTTTCAAACTTTTCCCTAACATCCTCAATAAAACCACAAGCTTCAAATTCTTTAGAAACCATATGATAAACAACTCTAGCAAGAGTTGTCTTACCCATCCCTCCCATCGCCCAAATCCCTATAAAGTGGACATCTTTTGAACCTACAGCTAAGCATGACTCCAATTCCACTAGTCAAGAGTGTATTCCTACTAGGTCTTTGGTAATATATGACAATGCATCATATTTCAAGTTGAGCGATATCCATTCTACTATTTCTTGGATATCTAGTGACTCAGGTCTGCAATTAAAAAAGTAGGAAATGCGTTGAGTTTGAACCACCAATAAGTTAGACAAAAAAATAAGATTCATATTTAAAGTTCAATTTTGTTGACTGAAACAAAAACGTGTACATTGATCCGCTTAGGAAAAAATTGAAAGAAGTACAATGAAACATGCATATAGATTTGCTTAAGATTCCAAATAAAGTTATATATAGAAAGTGGGTCATTTGAATATTTAAATGAAACAAATATGTCAAGATAAATTACCTAGTATCCTTTAAATGCCAATCGGTGAGGTTGCCCACTTGTCTCAAAGCATCTCTCCATTTATCCACCCTTGTTTTTTCCTCCTTCTCTTCAAATTTAACAAATGCCTGTGCAAAAGTTCCCATTTGTTTTCGTACATCAGATGGATCAACATAATGAAAAACAGGTAAAACTGCCATTTCAATATCTTTCTTGCAAGCAATGATATTTGCAAGTTCATCTAGGCACCAAGTAGAAGATGTGTAGTCTTTTGAGAGAATAATGATAGCAAATCTTGATTCTTCTATTGCTTTCAACAGCTCTACTGAGAGGGATCTTCCTTTCTCAAGTTTTTTATCATCTTTAAAAGTGTTAACGCCTTTCTCTGTCAAAGCATTAAATAGATGATCCATAAAATTGTTTCGGGTGTCCTCGCCTCTAAAGCTGAGGAAAACGTCATACTTCCATCGCTCTGGGAAAGACGATGAGGCAGTTTCCATTCCCATTAAAGCCATTGCAAATACACTACTACTAAATATTGAATCACTAAATATATAGATCTGCATACCCCAAAAAAAAAAAAAAAAAATCAAATACTACTGAAGAAAAAATAAATGGGAAATAAACTAGGGAAGAAATCCCTACACTCATCAGATTGGTCAAACAACTTTACCTTTTTTTTTTGGTTAATTTATGAGAACGCCCAGTTGAACTGGAGGTTCACAAAGTTAAGCAATTAAACTCACTCCAGCCAAACGTACATCACCCTGCTACTCGCTGTGACGAAGCCAGTAACGCCATCGATGAACGCCGTTGAAGTCTCACGTTCGGTGTATTTTCTATAACTCAATATATAATTAAATCTCTGAATTCGGCTGGGTACGTTTTGTAGATAACTCAAATTAAAATGGTGGAGATGGGTTATGTGTTTGGTTTTCTTCTAGTCAAGTCAACTGCGTGTATAAACAAGGGCCCTACTTTGTAGGAAGACTTTCTCAGGAGTTTTGGTTCATCTTCTTCTCATTCAATAATCTCGGAGAGTCTATCAAAAAGAAAAAAAAAAAAAAAATCTCGGAGAGAGAGAGAGAGAGAGAGAGAGAGAAAGGACTTACATTGAAATAAGCCCAGGCCCAAGGCCTCGTAACAACACAAATTAGTCCAAAAAAAATTAGTAAAAAATAAAACCTTGCTGAGTGATTTTGTTTAGCCCACCCATTTAAATGCTAAAATTGGGAAAGATTCCAAAATTAATAAAAAATCCAAAGCCTCTTCGGCTCTTTCATGCTGGACCTGGACCTGGTATAGGTCATAGGTGTTTGTTGGGGTGATTACCATGTGGAAAGTCCATGGCAATACTCATGTCATACGCATGCCTTTATCTTTCAAAAGTGACCGTATTGACTATTGACTATTGAGCTTGACTTTTGAATAAATTTATGTTAAATAAATATATAATATTTTATATTTAGTAGAGATGGAGGCATTGGAGAGTATTAAAAAAAAAAAAAAAATCCATTTTTCATGGTTCTATATAGTTTAAATAGTAAGATATTTTGGTTGTGGAACAAGAGATATAGAGATCAAATTTTGCCAAATGGTATCTTAACCTAATGTTATTTATAATGAAATTATCATGCAACAATTTAAAAAAATAAAAACTTATTAAAAAAATGTGGAGGAGAATAAACGAGTTTAAAAATAATGGAATAGACCACCACACACTCTTGGTGCGATGGTCACTTTACAAGTATAAGTGTTTGTGGGGTGTGGAGGGTAAGGCCGAGGTTCAAGTCTCTAGGAGAGTGCTTCACGCACATCTTTTGTATGGAAGAGAATAAGTTAGTTTAAAAATAATTGTTTTTAATTTATTTTTTTTGTCATTCAATTATATGGACTATGTGATATGATTTTATTGGATGAACTAGCCAATGTGCTAGGTTGAAGTGTCACACTTAACGGCTAGCTAGGGAACTTTTTTTTTTTTTAAATGAAGGGACTACCAATCAAAACGTTTCCCTAACTTTAAAAGAGAGGATCAAAATTTTGAAACTTTAAGGAGTAAAATAAATCTCAACTTAAACTTTAGGGTTATGTTTTGAATGTTGGACCTTACAATATCATATTAGAAGGTTTCAATTTGGGTATTGTATGCGTTTTAGTTAATAAACTACAACCAATGAGGGAAGTTTATGAATTTTCTTTTAAGTAGACTCCAGTTGCAAGGGTGGCATTACACAGCCTCGGGGTTCAAACGAATCCCTAGACTTTCCCACAAAAAAAGGAAAAAAAAAAGAAAAAGAAAAAAAAAGAATTATATATAAAAAAATTAATATAAAAAAATTTGTTTTGACCCCTTAAAATAAAAATTTGAACACTCTGACCTTAATATATATTTTTTAAACCCAACTAAAATTAACTTAAAATGATCATCTTAGTATTATTTTCACAATAATTTCACAATAAAAGTTAAGTGATAAGTTGTAACTAGTTTTTATCTGGACTTGAAACTAACATAAAATTTTTACCTACCTTTAACAACTTGCCATCTAGATTTTTTAATGAAGTTTTTGTGAAAGTCTTGTGTTATTAGCACTAATCTTAAAATATTTAATTTTATAAGAAGGAAAAAAAATTTTCAAATTTTTGCTCATTTGGTTTAAAAAAAAAAAAAAAAAAAACTAAACCTTTGTTGATGCTCATTTTGGGAAGCCCAGTAGAAGGAAGAAGTCCAGCAACATGGGCAGAAATGAGTTAATAACTAGATAGAAATGCCATTAAGTCCAAGCGGTAGGAATAATGGATGATAAGGCTATAAAATAAACAAATGGGCCTTGAGGAAGCAAACGAGCCTAGTGGGACCTGGAAAGAGAGAAGTAGCAAACCCATGGGCAGTATGTGATATAGAAAAGTGAGAATGGGCCACGACAGGCCCGAAGTAATGCAAGTAAAGAAAGTAGGGAGTTGATAGAAAGTCCATGAGCCCCAAGGATGAAGGATAAAGTAATTGGGCTAGGGAAACCCAAAGGAGTTAGTAAAAGCCTATAGGAACACAGAATTAGAAAGGGTCGAGGATGCCCAAGGAAAGTAAATGGGCCAAGGATGCCCAAAAGGAAATGAATGGGACATAGGAGCCCGCAAGCAATGTAATCAAAAAGCCCAATGACCATATTGAGTCATTAAGAGAAGAGTAAGCAGTAAGCCCAAAGAGGCCCAGCAGGCTTAGGTCAAATAACATCATAGTAGGAATAATAGAGCGGTACGGCAGGAAATGCAAAGACTACAGAAAAGAGCAAAAGAATGGGCTGAAGAAGGAAAAGCCCACAGTTAAGCAAAGCCCAGCCCCCGAAAGGAGCAGGCCCTAAAGAATGAGAAGTCAGAAAATGGCTCACACTGTAATAAGCCAAGGATGGGCAATAGAATGTGCAGAAGAGCCTCAAGACTACGACGAACGCATGAGCAGTAGGCAGATTTTGAATATGTGTAGTGAAGCATGCGTAAGGCCCAGACATCACCAACCTGTACCCAGTCAATATAGGAAGCGGTGAGGTCATGGGTCAGAGATAAGAAGGTATGGTCTGGCGGTGGGGAGAGGAGGAAAACCTATTTTGCGGTTCCTGCTTAGGCTCTTTTGGGGGAAATATTTTGCTAGAATGACATCTGCTCAAAAAAAGCAAAGATGAGTTGGAATCACTAGGTGCATGCCATGAGGGATAGGACGAGAGAAAGCACCCACATCGTAGCAGGTAAGAGTGCCACGGCAAACAAATAAACAAAATAGTCTTCTATATTTGGTGGCATAGCCAACACAGGTAAGTGATGGTGGCTGGGCGACTGACAAACTAGTGGTAGTCGACAAGGACACCCATACTAGACAAAGGTAGTTAAAAGCTAAAATAGTAAAATCCAGTCACGGAAGACATTATATAAAAGGTCCTTGCTGTGCACAGAGGGGCATGACGAACACAGTAATAGTAACCTCTAGGAGAGAACTACAACAAGTAAGCAAACACTAAGAAAAGAAAAGGGAAAAAGAAAAGGGAAAAAGAAAAAGAATTAGGAATAACGAAAGAAAATAGAGAGCACAGAATGACAGGCATGCACCAATAGGTTGATCCCTTCTCTCCTTCTAAAGCCCATGCTCTCTATCCAAGGCAAAAGATTCTTCTAGGTACGAGTCATTTAGGCCCGCTCCCTCAAAGCAATTAATTTCTTCCTGGGGAGATTATTCGTATTGAGGAAATGGTTCCTTTCTTGACTTCGGCCCTGTAACATAATTTGGCACGGCAAACTGACATTTCTCTCTTTGGTTCAATAAACTTATTGCTATCTCTTCCTCATTTATTTCTGCTATTTCATAAAAAGAGCACTTTCTTGTCACTGCCCCTTTATTTATTTCTGTCTGAGTAGCAAACATATCTCTTTCGTTATTTTCATTATATCTGCCTGCCATAACCTTCCCATAGCAGCTCTGCTTGTCATAGGCGTGTAACCAAAGTTTTGGCCAATTGGACATAGTTTGCGCACAAGCCGGACCAAGGTGGGTTACAATTGGACCGGTCCCAATTCCCTGATCCAAAACACTTGGGGCCTAGTACGACAGGAGGCAGCCTAGCCCAACATTACAAAAAGGCCCACCACAACCTTCTCTCTAAAACTTTGGCATTAACAGGGGAATGAAGTTTTTTCCCTGTATTTTTCTTCTTCATTAGCAAAAATATTATACTAGCGATACAACCAACAGATTTGTATCTACATTTGTGATTCTCTCCTCATTATCTCTTTCTCCCTGCTAAATTTTCTTAGTTTTTCTCTTTATCAAACCAAGTAGTTTGATAAGTGCTTTACAGATTTCCAAGTCCAATAGGGTGAGTTTGGTTCAATTTTTTGAAATTGTGCTTTTTGAAAAAGTGGTGATTTTAAAAAGTGTAGCATGAAAATTGAGTTTAAAAAAAAAACCGAGTGATTGGTAAAAGCTGTCAAAAAGTACATTTTGAAAAAGCTGAATGTTTGATTAGTATTAATCAAAACTTTGAGGTGTAAATTACCAAAGGGGACAAATATATATATATATATATAAGGGAATTTCATTTATTTTTATGGTTTCACCTTGTAATTTTTTTAATGTCATAATTATTTTTTATTACTATCAATGAATTTTTATCAATAGTAGTTAATTCCTAAATTTTTCTTGAGCACAAATTCAAATATGATCAGAACAAAAGATGATAAAATACATACCAATTCATGGTGCATTTATGCTTTATCAGCTTTAGTACTTGATAAAATCTGATAAAACGAAAGAATAGTACATACACGATATTTTCACAATAAATTTTAGGTAGCAAATTAAAAAGTAGCGTAGTTCAAATAAGAACATATAATAATTTGCCATACAGAATTTGTTGTTACGAAAATGTTGCATAAATATCATTATTCAAAGATTAAACCCACAAACCTTATCTAGAAAAATCTACTCCACCAAAAGGCAAGTGACACCCCACTCCAACTAATTAATTTTATGCTTTATCACTTTTTTTTTTCCACATTTTTATCTCTTTCGAGTTTACAATTCCCATCAGTAGGGCTGTTTAAGAACAAACCGGCGTCGACAAAACCGGCCAGAGCCGCACCAATCCGACCGACAAAAGCTCCACCGAAGCTTTTAGGTACGGTGTTGGTAGTCCTTTTCTGTTACCGATGTCGGCCAGTCCGGTGATAGGCTCTAAGATTTGCATACCAAAAAGAAATCGAACTGACCGATATATATATATGTATATATATTTTACGTGATTGACTGGTTCACGTCTGCTGCCTGGCTTTCTTTATTTTTCTTTTTTCTTTTTGATAGAAACGTCTGCAACTTGATTTTGAGGCAAAATTTTCCAAATGGTACGAATCTGGAAAAAAAATTAGGCGGATGGCATGCATTCAAAGTTTATTAGTAGATTGGAGTTGAAAGCTTTTACATTTTTTTGGCTATAAGTAAAAAATAATAAAAAAGTTGTGTAATTCAATCGTAGCGTTTTTGTGGCTTTTCTGTGTTTGTTTATTCCTAGATTAAAGGACAAGAGTGGAGAAGAAACAAATTAGGCCCTTTGTATGTGAATGCATGAGTTTCTAAAGCTAAAATTTTAAATTACTCTTCCTGATTCAACTACAAAATTTTAGTTTTATTGACTTTTAGACTTTAAGTACATGGATTGAATGCCATATAATGGTGTTTTTTGTTTTTGTTTTTTATTTTATTTTATATCATAGGTAATTTAAGGATCTTATTATTAATGTTGTTTTCTAAGAGATGTTTTAAAGAATTATTCGTGTAGCTATAACAATACTTGTTTTACAATATTCACCTATATGGTTATCCATTTTCAATTTATGTTAAAATGAGACGATATCGTTACATTACCACACACAAAAAAAGAAAAGAAAAAAAAGACTCCACCATTGAAATAAAGAAACAACTAATTATTGTCAATTTGTCTTGCTGATCCAACTTCTCTCAATTGGGATCTCCAAGATTGGTTTCATTGCTGAAGTGCGCAATTTATTGGTCTCTTTTAGTTTTTAATTGTTTGACACAATCTGAAAAGCATTAACAAGCTAAAGTTTTTAGTCTCTTGTTGGAGATTTCAAATGGGTATCTTTGTAAACCAATTTTTTTTTTTTTTTTTTGTTTTTTTAAAATCCGTTTTGAACTGATTTGTAACACCCTGATGTTCATCGTCTGTTTTTTTCCACAATGTTATGTGGTCTGTTTTCTTCTTCTGGTCATTCTTATTCAAAGTAGTAAATATTAAAAAGAAAATGAAAACCTAAGGAGGTCTAAAAAACTCCTAAAAATTCCTGAATATTTAGGCTAATATTGTCTTTGACAACATATCCGGTATCCCACGCGATGTGCAGGTTATTACCAAATCTAACATTGCGCTTACAAAATGCCCCTGAAAGAGAGACAAATTCCACCCCTTTTTCTATGTTCTTCACTTCTTGGAACTTCAATCCTATTTTTTTGCCTACCTTTTAAAAAACAAAAAAAGAAAAAAGAAAAAAAAAAAAGAAGAGGATGAATAATTTTATTGCTGCATCAAAATCCAACATAACAATGACTCATTTAAAAAATTAAAATGACATTTGCAATGGAGGCTGGTATATCCTGAAGCCATATACATAGGAGCTTCTAAAAACTGGGCTTGAGGTTGGGGCGTGCCAGAGAATGTGCAGAGCCATGTTTGCCTCCCTTCTGGTATGTTAGAATTTGCATGCTCGCATGTCTGTTACAAGCCATTTCGCGTCTTCAACAATGTGCCCTGCTGGTGATGTGCATTTCACTTGCTCAGCGTATTGCATTGATAACCACCAACCAGTCTCCTTCTATAGCAAAATAGATTGCTCATCACACTGCCATGGCCTCTATACCTTCCGCATCACGGACAGTGAATTGATCACAGTCCTCCAAAGGAAGTATTTCGATTTGGCTGGGACTATTAATGAGATTCCCAACTTTTGCATCCATGCTGTAGTATACTTACTGAACTTAGCATCTGAAAAGTTGTTAATGAAGGAATTTAACAAATATACCCCTTCACAATTAAATCACATTTATAGCAAAACCTCTTTTGCAAATCATTAATTGACTGACCTGAGAGTCTACACGGTCACAGTAGTATAAGATGTTGGAAAAGCAGAAGTTTCTCCAAATGTTTATAAAAGCATACCTGGACAACATAAAAATTAAAAACCAATATTGAAAATAAGAGTACAAATGAGAAATTGACTCTATGGTTGTCCCATACCCATTTATACTACTCATCATCTCTATTGTCTTTGTCTCTTGCACACCAACAAAGTAACCGAAATATCCATTGTCCTGCAATTTGATTAATGGGAGATATTAAAATAAGGACTTCGCATGATAGAGAAGAAAATGTCATGGTTCGTGATGATATATCTATCAGATGTGATTGGTTCTACCGTTGAAAAAAGACTGCCTTTTTAAAGGCCAGTATGTGTTAAACAATATGCCCAATCAAAAATAAAATACGAAGTTTAATGTTAATTTTACCCTCATTAACTAAAAGAACACTCTTTTTCATATTCCCATATAACAAGAAAAATGAATTAAAGAGGATTTACAAAGAAAAGGATATGATTCAACAAACATTATAATTTTAATGTATAAAATCAATTTCCAAATTACGCAATCAAAACTATTTCAACCAACATGCTCATGAAGCCAAACAACTCACTGTTATTCGATAAGACCTTCATTCTCTAGTGAATAGATATTTAAACAAACAGAGTACGTTCTCAATCTATTCTTTTATTTATTGAAACTTGAAATTTTATTGAATCGCAAAAAGCTTTCTATAAAATTTGGGGTCTCCTCAACCCAAGTCAAGTAATCCTGAACATGCTAAGTATGTTGACCATTGAGCTAGCGAAGGAGCTGGTTTATTGCCATTATGCTTTGTGTTTACCAAAAAAAAAAAAGAAAAAGAAATCTCAGCTCATCGAAACTCTTGCATCCATACACGGGTTCCACTGATAACATTCCAGTGTTTCAATCTTCCCAGATAAAGCATTCCAGACTAACAGAGTCCCGTTCGAAAATTACCTCTTGGACACCTGTATCTCTTGCAAAGTGGGCTACGACTTCCATAGCTTTGGCTTCAATTTCCAGTGCAAACAGTGGTGGTCCAAATCTTATTTGAACTGGGAGAATAACTGACTAAGCCATGCCACAAGACTCATTCTCCAAACAGGACAGGGGGCATTAATCTTCACACACATAACTGCAACAATGTTACCCATTTCATCTCGAATCAGTACACCCACCCCTGCCGTCTTTTCCTCTGTGAACACTGCATCATGCACATTGGTTTTATACATCCCAGGTTCGGGTGGAGACCTTCACTTCTTCTGCTGCTGTAGCCATAATATTGCATTCCCTGGCTGAACAGAACTCCAATAACAATGAAGTGCCTCTAGCAATGTCAGATCCCCTCTATTTTAAGCCACCAGCCTCAATTAATTTCTATGCGTCCAAATAGCCCAGTCAGTCATCATAATTAATTCGATCACATGGGCTTCGATCTTATCATCCTGAACCACTCTCTAAAACACATTAGTAAAATCCTCTTCATCAGAAATCATTATGTGGCCAAGATTACAGCTGGTACATATTTCTCTAGCCCTTCTGCAACAACAAAAGACATGACCAGTAGACTCCTGAGCCTTCCCACATCTGTCACAGACCCCATCAGTGGATAAATGACGCTGTAAATGGTTTAGTTTTGTAGGAAGAATGTTCTTGCATGAATGTCACATGAAATTCTTAACTTTCCCAGATACAGAGATACTTCAGCTTTCCAAAATCGCTTCCACAGCTTCTTTGTGTTCACCTTGTAAGAGCTCTTGCCTCTGTTAGTGGAATAGTGCATCCATAGCCACTTTATATGCACTATTCATAGTGAATTTTCTGCTGGTGGTAGCAGCCTATATCAACTTGTCCTCTGTCATATACAGGGCATAGGCAGATTCCTAAAATGGTATCATCCTCATGATCCATGAAAGATCTTCTCACCACTTTACTCTTCTGTGTTCCATCCTCCCCATTAATTAGATCACAAACCTTAGCATCCATTGGGAGGTTTTTTCTTCTTTCTTTCTTTTTTTGTTTGGGGGGGGGGGGGAGGGGGGTGTGTGGGGGTGGGGGATTACGTTATATCTGGATGGGAATCCATTTATCATGCCACATGCTAATGCATCGCTCATTATGACCCAAATTAGCATACAGAAAAGCACCCTTCCAAAAGTACTTTCCTCATAATACTTTATAGAAAAACGAGTTCAAATTTTTTTTTTTTTTGGAGTTCCCACCCTTGCTTAGCCAACAAAACCAAGTTAAAGGCATGTAAATCTCTAAACCCCATCCCTCCTCTCTCCTAAGGAGCACATAACTTGTCTCAACCATGCCAAGTCATTCTCTTTTCATCCTTTTTTTTTGACCCCGCCAAAAATTTCTTACAAGGTGAGTCAAGTCCTCACATAATGCCTTTGGAAGAAGGAAACAAGTTATTGTGTAATTGTGTAAAGCCTGGGCAACTGGTTTAATGAGAATTTTCTTTCCTGCCTTAGACAATAATTTATCCATTCAACCAACAAGTTTATTGGAAACTCTCTCCTTTAGTTGTTGAAATGTATTCCTTTTGGATATACTAACAATGAAGGTAAACCTAAATATTTCTCATGTTGACATATTAGGATTGTATTCACGATCTTATTTATACATGTTTGCTTTTGAAAAGGCATAACTGTCTTTGACATTTGGAAGAATATATGTTAAACCAAACATGCATTTTATGTTTTTCTAAGTTCATTGATAATATGAGGAAAGCACAATGCTTTGAAGTTAACATTTTGAAAAAATGCTAATATCTGTCCTAAAATGATGACTTGTAAATTGTAATAGTAACAAGAAAGATGATGACTTACTGAAGTAAAAAGTTTCCCTTTGACTAGAATCCTCAGAATCAGCCATAAATCTTCCGAGTCTATGAATCCTCTCTGGCTGTGGTTCCTCATCAGAGTAGCCTTTTCTGCTTGGTCCAGCCCCATCATCCCCATCATTGCTTCGCTTATTTCCGAAACCTTCTGCAGCTGAATTGGAATGATCATGATGGAGATCACCCAGATCCTCATAGAGCATACTGTTGTTGCTGCATTGTGCCATAGTTTGATTGGGATCCTTGATGTCTTGCTTGTATACCAAATGGAACCCAACTTTCTCCACCTCATATTCTGGGGAAGATATTTCAATCTCAAATTGATGAGCTCCATTCGCATCAATTTGACTAAATGTTTCTCCCCAATTGGAGCCAGAATAGTGAGTGGACAAATAGAGCAACCAAAGGTGAGGTGATTCAACTTTACCATAATTTGTCATAAATCCAGAGTCTAGCATGGTAGGTGACTCAAATTTGCCATAATTTATTGCAAAATCAGATTTTACAGGAACTGCCCCTCGAAATCCATGTACCTCAAATGCACAACTGCTTTGATATGACCCGTTGGGTACAAAAACAATGCACAACGCAATTCCCATCAGCTCATCACACCCACAAGACGGCACTTGTAGTTGTATCTTCCATGTATGACCTGTCAACACTTGAAGCTTACTTCGAGGGGGACTTTTCAAAATAAACCTTGCAGGGCTAAACCATTTTGGAATTTCACCTCTGGGAATAATAATCTCTAACATGTTTGGTAGTCTACCACTTTGTCCCTGAAAAATACAAAGCATAATGTTTGTGAGTGAGACAGAGAGACCAAGAGAGAGAGAGATAGACCTGAAGCATGTTACTTCCACTTTGAATATTGTCAACCAATTTGAAGCAGTTGAGATATGTGAAAAGCAAACGGGAGGGACATGACCTAAAAGGATGATTTTGTAGTTCTGGCAATCTCTCCAATGAAGTACAATTGTTTGCAATTACGAATTCAATAGTTGATGGAACATTTTCCAATGATTGAAGCCTTTTGCAACCCTCTAAATGGAGTGTTTGAAGGTTAGAGAGTTGAGAGATGCTTTTAGGAAGGGAAACAAAATTATTTCCACATAGATTTAAGCGTGCTAAAGAAGGCAAGTTGCCAATATCATTGGGGATTGACAAAAGATCGCAGTCACAAAGATCCAAGTATATTAAAGAATGCAGACCTGATAAGGAAGGAAATAACAAGCCCAAAGCAATATGACTCGTTGGCATGGAATTAAATGAAAATAATGTTTCTTTCAATCCATGGACAAGAAGTTCTTTGAGATTTTTAAGGAGAACAATGGAGGAAGGAAGTTCTTTTATAGAAGTTCCGCTCAAATCAAGAAACTCCAAACCTTCTACATTCCCCAAATTCTCTGGCAAGCTGTCAAATTTTGAGCATCCAAAAAGATCAAGAGAATTAAGCAACTTCAAACAACAAATGGTGCTAGGAAGACACACAAGATTTTTACAATTTTTTAGAGACAATAAAGTAAGGCTTTTCAAATGTTCAATCGATGAAGACAGCTCTTTTATAGCTGTTCCACTCAAATCAAGCTTCTCCAAACCTTCAACATTCCCTAAGTTCTCTGGCAAGTTGTCAAATTTTGAGCATCCAGCAAGATCAAGAGAATTACCCAACTTCAAACTAAAAATGGAGTTAGGAAGACACACAAGATTTTTACATTTATTAAAAGTTAGTAAAGTAAGGCTTGTCATATGTTCAATTGATGAAGGCAGCTCTTTTATAGCTGTTCCGCTCAATTTAAGCACCTTTAGACCTTTGACATTCCCTAGGTTCATTGGCAATTTGTCAATTTTTAAGCACCAAGAAAGATCAAGAGATTCAAGCGATTTCAAACTACAAATGGCATTAGGAAGACACACAAGATCATCACAATATGCTAGAGATAGTGAAGTCAGGCCAATCAAGCCTTCAATTGATGAAGGTAGTTCCTTAATACCAATGCCATCCAATTTCAGCTCTTGTAAGCATCCCATGTTTCCAACAAATTCTGGAATTTTCTCGATGTCAAAGCAACCAGAAAGTTCAAGAGTCACAAGTGACTCCATTTCAAACTTTCTTGGAAGACAACTTAGTTTTCGGCAACGTCTTAGATCAAGAAGAATAAGTTTTTTTAGAATCCCAATGGATGAGTGAAGCTCACATAACTTTGTGCAATTTGACAAAACTAATTTCTCAAGATTTGGCACTCTGGTGAAGTCAGGGGTTATGATTAGGTTTAAGGAGCTAGCCAAATCAATGAACTTCAACTTGTCAAAATTCTAATAAAAGAAGAAAAAAAAAAGTTAGAATAATTAGCTTCCTAGTGTTCGTTTATCGTGATTTAAAAGCAAAGTTGTTAACAAACTTACCTTTATTCCTATCCAAAGTTGTTCAATTTTGCTCTGTTGTAAACAAAGTTGAACAAGCTCATCTAGCTGGAAACTTGATGGCAAAGATTTTGAAGGATATGAAATCCAATCAAGAATTCTTAAATTGTTGGGTTCTAAGAAATTAGGAATTAATGTATTAGAACTTCAATTTGTATTTTGTTGGCAAACCATGATCAAAACATTTAGTTTGTATTTTGTTGGCAAACCATGATCAAAACATTTAGTCTAGGTTTAGGCTTGCTCAAAGTATGTTTATTTGTAAAATTGGAATCGAGTGATTGCAGAATTTATTGGACTAAATCTGTAAGTCTCGATCGATCGAAAATTAGACTCGATCGATCGAACCACGTACAGATTTATTTTTCTGCAGAGTTCCAGTTCAGCCCAAACTCTATTTAAACGTCTTGGGGTTCAAGTAAAACACTCCTATATATAAGGGAAACCCTAGAACGTTTTTGGTACTAGAGAGAGAGAGATTAGAGTGCCTCTTGTGCCTCCTTTTATTAGGGTTTTGTACCTAAACCTCTCTAAGTCTTTGTTGCTCATATTTGCTGTTTATGTGAATCTCTTGTGAGATCTTTGAGGAGCTTTCCTTCACATAAGCTTAGGGTTTTCAAGATTGAGATTACTTCAACATCTTGATGATCAACTTGGTTGCTGCCATTGAAGCTTAAAAGAATATCAAGCGTGGGTGCTTGTAGCTGATTGAAGGAATACAAAGAAAGAAGTAGTCCGTGGACTCGGAGCCTGCGCGTGGTCGTGTCAGGAAGTTACTACTGGTGGGTAGCATTAGGAAGTCAAGCGAGGAGCTTGTAAGTCCTTTTGTAAGAACTTCAATTCTTTCTTAGTGGATTCCGTTTTGCCTTGAGGATCGGTGGGTAAAATCCTCCCTAGGTTTTTTACCAGTTTGGTTTTCCTGGGTGATCATATCTTGTGTTCTTTATTATTTCCGCTGCTTTATATGTTTTATATGCATGATATGATTATTTGATTGTTTTAACCTAGAATTACTTAATTTGACTAAGTAACAACTTGGCTAATTAACTAGGCTACGCAATCTAATTGTGGTTTAAGGGGTCTAAATTTCCAACATAAATCATTAGGAAAATGTGTGGGGACACGGTGAACACCACAAATTCTAAGAAATTTAAGATTCTCCATCTTCAAAAAGGCCTTAGGGTTCCAACGGGCCTCTTTTTCTTCATTATAAGTACTTAAAGTATCCATGGCTTGAATTGCTTCTGTTCCCTAATAATCATGAAGAATTGCAAAATATATTATTAGCATAACAATTGAAATTTGAAATTTGTTGAACAAAAAGATAGGGAAAGAGATCAAATTCTCTAATTAAACTCCTACCTTATTTTTTTCTAACACTTTGTCAATGTCCTTATAAACCCACAGTCTACTACACTTCCTAGGATCATCAAGGCACTCTTGAAAAACTAGGTTCCTACCCATTTCTTCAAGTAAATCATGCATCCACACCATATCGTCATACATAATTTTTAAGAGAGATTTATCAATGAGTTCCTCCAATCCAATAACAAGGTAAAGGCCAAGAATATCTAGTTTTTCTACTACATGATCTTTCTTCTAATGATTAAAAAAGCATGCAATATGCAAGAATATTTCCTTTTGTGGCTTTTGCAATCCATCAAAACTTATTTGAAGTACTTGGAGAATTACTTCCTCAGGAAATTCTTTGAGTCTCTCTAACGCAATTTTCCATTCGACACTACTTTTTCCAAACAAAAAAGAACCCAAAACCTCAAGAGCTAAGGGAAGGCCACTAGCATACTTCAAAAAATGATTAGACAGCTCTATATAATCATCAAGTACATGCTTTTTTCTAAAAGCTTTCAAGCAAAAAAGCTGAAGAGCATTTTCATCATTCAATCCTTTAACTTCATATATTTCATCCACTCCATGTGCCTCCAACACATGCTTATCTCTTGCTGTTATGATAATTCTACTGCCGGGACCAAACCAATCATGCTCCCCAGATAACATTTTTAATTGTTTCGGTTTATCTACATCGTCAAGAACAAGAAAAATCTTTTTACGATTTAACCTACTCTTGATCTTGAGAACTCCATCATACTCCTCTTCTATTTTCAAATCCTTATCCTTCAAAATGTCATCAATAATTTTCTGTTGTAGTGGAACACAACCATAATTTTCAAATTTTTTCCTAACTTCCTCAATAAAACCACGAGCTTCAAATTCTTTAGAAACCATATGATAAACAACTCTAGCAAGAGTTGTCTTACCCATTCCCCCCATAGCCCAAATTCCTATGAAGCGAACATCATTTGACCCTATAGCTAAACACGATTCCAATTCCACCACTGGAGAGTATATTCCTACTAAGTCTTTGGTAATATATGGGAATGCATCATATTTCAAGTTAAGTGATATGCATCCCACAATTTCTTGGATATCTTGTGACTCAGGCCTGCAATGAAGAAAGTTCAATATACATTGAGTTTGAACCACCTATAGGTAACAAACAAACAAACAAAAAATACATATTTAATGTGCAATTCTGTTGACTGAAAGAAAAATATGCGATCAGGACAAAATCGAAAGATGTACAATGAAACATGTAAATAGATCTACTTATAAGGTTCCAAATAGAGTTAATAAGTTATATATTTGAAGTGAGTCATCTGAATATTTAAAATAAATAAATATGCCAAGTTGTGTTACCTAGTATCCTTCAAATGCCATCCAGCGAGGTTGCCCACTTGTCTCAAAGCAACTCTCTATTTCTCGACCCTCTCTTTGTTCTCCTTTTTTTCATATTCAACAAAAGCCTGTTCAAAAGTTTTCCTTTGTTTTCGTACATTAGATGGATCGACATAATGAAAAACAGGCAAAACTATCATTCCCTTCTCTTCCTTGCAAAAAATGATGTGTGCAAGTTCATCCAAGCACCAGGTTGAAGATGCGTAGTCTTTTGAGAGAATGATTATAGCAAATTTGGATTCTTTTATGGCTTCCAACAACTCTGGTCCAATGGCTTTCCCTTTCTTAAGTTCTTCGTCGTCTCTAAAAGTGTGAATGCCTTTGCCTTTCAAAGCATTAAATAGATGATCCATAAAATTGTTGCGGGTGTCTTCGCCTCTGAAACTGAGAAAGACATCATACTTCCTTTGAGCAGTAGAAGAAGAAGAAGAAGAACTTGGGAAAGAGGACGAGTCAGCTTCCATGCCCATTAAAGCCAATGGATATATAGATCTACATGTCCCCAAGAAAAAAAAAATCAATTAGAAGTTTAGAACTGAAGAAAGATTAAAAAAAAAAAATAATAAATATGAAAAAATAAGAAACTATTCGACTCCCAGCCTGAATTGAGTTCGCGGCTTTTGAAAGTATGTCGAATCGGAGAGAGTTGGAATCGAATCTATGGGAGAAATGGAATACCTTCTGAAAAGCAGAGACTACTTCTACTTGGAAGTGGCCTCCTTTTTGAGAAACGTGACTGGTGAAGTGGTGTGGGAAATTTCCTGGAAACTTCTTTGTTTTTCAAGATTCAAGAACGTACAGTAGTCGACCCGACCCTATCTGAATATGTGACAGTAGAGACTAGAGAGTTTATTTATAAAACCAATATAAAAAAGTAATTTATAAAACAAATAAAAAAGTTTGGTATCCTCACTGCCACCACTCCACAACCCAACAATGGTTTCAGGCTCAGCTCCCTTAACGGACTCGCAGCCCCTTCTCCACTCAGTCTTAAAGTGATTCGATATCAAAGAAATGGGCAGTCAGCTCTGCGACAATCGGTTCGATATTGAGGCTTGTTGTGTCACAATGCTACCCTCAAGAAAGAAAGGTGAGTCCTTGGTCTTGCCCAACTTGAAATTAAAGGTTTTGATTGAAGCTATTAGGTTGGTATTGGAAATTGTGTATGATGAGCGGTTTGTAACTTTTCTTAAGGTGGGCGTGTCGGTATGGGACGACACACCGCCATTAGGTACCTTAAGAACTCGGTAGAGAATCCTAGTTGGTGGTTTAGTGTCACATTTGATAGAGAAAGGTTTGATGTTGTGTTTGTTTATTGAAGAGAATATAAAAGATGGTTCTTTGATTGGTTTAATAAAGAGGTTGTTTGAGTGTAAGGTGGTGGGAATTGAATTGGGTGGTTGTTACTTAGGAAGGGGGTTTCCTCAAGAAAGTAGGTTGTGTTCGATTTTGATTAATATTTACTTTAATGGGTTTGATAAAGAAATTCAAGATATGCGTCTTCAGAAAAATCAGGAGAATCCAAAGTTTAAATCGGAGCAGCTTGTTTGGATGTCTGGCCTGTTTTATAAGTCAGTGAAGATGTATGTGGTCAGGTATTTGGATGAAATATTAGTGATAACGTCAGGGTCAAAGATGTTGACCATGGACTTTAAGAATTGGGTTTTGAAATATTTAGAAGGTAGGTTGGATTGGAGGGTGGATAAAATGATGACAGCAATTCATAGTGCGGTATTTGAGAATATTAGTTTTCTAGGTATGGAACTACAGGCGGTTCCACCTTCAGTTTTGCATCCTCCCATGACGGAGAAAGCAATTAGGGCACGAAAGAAGTACCTTAGGCAAAAGGAAGTTAGAGCTTAGGAATTTAAAAATGCTAGAGAGAGGAATAGAAAGATATTGGGGATGAAGATATTGCAACATGTTTTTAAGAAGTTGAAGCAAAGTGATGGGTTTAAATTTGAATTTCAAATTGAAAATGAGGTTCGAGAAATCTTCAGAACTTGGATTGATGAAGTGGTCCATGATTTCTTGGGTTCCTTGGAAGAGTGTTGGGAATGGCATCGGATGCTTACAGCAAGTGATTTTCTCTCTTTAAGGCACATTAGGGTCAATTGCCCCAAGAGCTGGTTGATGCTTATGACAAGTTCCAAGAGCAAGTTGACAAGTATTTGAGTCCGGTCCAAGCTAGAAAGGCATTAGAGAAAGAAGAAAAGAGAGTGGAGGAGGAAGAGGAACAGAAATATGCTAAGAGCATGGTTGAGGATTTGACGAGGCTGTGTATGAAAGTTGATGCACCAATAGAACTTGTTAGGAAGGCAGTTAAGATGGCTGGTTTTACAAATAACATGGGTCGCCCTAGGCTGATCAATTTACTCATTGCTCTTGAAGATGTTGATGTTATCAGGTGGTATGCAGGAGTAGGGAGAAGATGGCTTGATTTCTTCTGCTGCTGTCACAACTTGAAGATGTTTAAAACTGTAGTAACTTATCACTTGAGGTTCTCTTGCATTTTGACACTAGCAGAGAAGCATGAGTCAACCAAACGTGAAGCCATTAAGCAATTACACTAAAAATTTGAAGGTCTCTAATTTTAATGGAAATGAAGAAGTGTACTGCCCCACAGAAAGAGAGGTTAAATTGATGGGAGATCAAAATCTTTCAGATCCAAGGCTTGTTGATGGGGCTTTACCTTTGGCTTTGATCAGGTTGGCTTCTGATGAGCCTTCATGTTCCTGTATCGGTCATTTCTATGATAGAATGGATACTATTTATTATCGGGTACGGTTACTGCAAAACCGTTTGAATGTGAACCCATCTGTTGAGGACAAGTGGGTCCCAGGGATGGGTGCAATTCATGAAAGTCTCAATCGGAAATGCCTCCCTCTCTGTTCTCATCACATAAACGAGTTATATATGGGGAATATCACCCTGCAAGACATTGACTGCACTTCGTTTGTGGATGTGGACTGAATGTTGCTTGTTTTGCTGCAGTTTTCTATGTAATTGGCATTGGTTCTAGTGGCTGTTAATGATCTGAACCTTGTTCAAGAAATTCTTCTGTATTTCTTTTTTGAAATGAAGCCAGGTAGATGATGCGTAAATTGTTTTATTTTATTTTATTGATTTAATGTCATTGTCATTTGTGGTGACAAATCCTTGCGTGAAGTTTATTATAAAACATTATAGAGAAACATATTCAAGTAGTCATTATCCAGTACTTCTCCAGGATTTTGGATGGTTATTTTGTAACTTCTCCAGGTTTTTGTGAAAGGCATCCTTTGTTTTCCCAACCCTAAGCACTTGATTTATCTCATTGCTTGGTATATTATGACAGAATAGGATTACAAAACCATTTTATCCATGAAAATTCTGTCCTTGTGCCTTGCTTTAGTATCCTTTCAATATGATAATCATGTCTTTCCTTAAACTGTTTTTGTGGTGCCTTCTTTCCTTCTTCTATGTAAGTATCTCATGTTGACATGCTCAATTTATTCTACAGCATTGTGACTGTCATGCTCACCTCACCAGCTATTTGATACTTAATTTGTTGTTTGTTTCATGCAAACCCTTAGGTCTTTGCAATGGATAAAATACATCAGTCATTTCACTCTTTTTATTTTTTATTTGTAAGTCACACACGGACTAAACATTTCCTTTGGTGTGTCTGGCGAAAACGTTAGTGGCTACTGTAACTAAGGGGACCATTTGTTTTTTTCCCTGAGCTTCTTTTGTTTTAATGGGAAATGGGACTGGTAAAACCTGTCTCATTGAAGCTTCTTTCCCATGCGTTTCCAATTTTTGGTTGACCAATTAGAAAGTGTTTCTGGAGATTTATGTCCACGTTATTTTTTAAAAATCTTTGTTAATTAAATTTTGTGACATTTTGAGTGAATGGCACTAAATGCATGCAATTTAGTGCTGATGTTTCTTTGGTTTTTCTGTTTGTTTATTGAAACTTCACTAAATGCCGCTGAAGTTACAACTTTGCAGTTTGAAGGATTTTTTGTCCATATTTGATGTAGGGTATTTTTTTATTTTTTGGTTGCGGTTCAGTTTCTGAAGAGTTTAGTGTCTCTTACCTTTGATCTTTCTGATTTTATTTTTACTAATGCTAGAAAACCTGTTCTTCCAACTATCTTCTTGCTTGTGGTAGGTACATGTGAAGAGCTATTCTCAAGATACTGTAGTGCTTAAAAAAGGAGCCAAGCTGCATGCAAGCAACTTGATCAAAGTTTGCTTGGCTTGTTTGTTAAGCTAGATGACCTGTGCTTGAATTATGCTCTGACGTTTGAGCTTAAGCATCATTATGCTCTTCTCGTGCACTGGCTTGATAGATGTTCTCCATCATAGATCTGAGGGAATATTCTTTTTTTCAAACTGAACTGACGCTTTCATTTTAGGAATCAGGCATAGACAGCAGTACATCACATTCTTCTCAACTTATCTGTTTTTATTTATTATTTTAT
Source organism: Quercus glauca (assembly GCA_023736055.1). Lineage (NCBI taxonomy): Eukaryota > Viridiplantae > Streptophyta > Magnoliopsida > Fagales > Fagaceae > Quercus > Quercus glauca. The sequence continues at coordinate 7,901,223 of CM043321.1, forward strand.
TATTTTCATTTTTTGTTATCTCTCTGTGGGATTGTAGCACCACATCGAAATTGCCATGAGCTTTTCATGTATAAGATGGATATTGCTCTCTCTGGTTCTCCATTTGCAAACAAGAGATGAAAAGAGTAGCCATTCCTGTAATAAAAAGCAATAACAGGTGTTGCTCCCTAAGTTGTGCAATAACCTTACCCTTGATGTAGAGCTCATCAGCTTTTGAAGTTTAAATACTCAAAACAACTAGCATTCAGAAGTTTTTTGGAGCTTGCAATTAGCTTGGAAGAGAGTTGAGAACTAGAATATTGAAACTGGAATGAAGCTTGAGCCAATATTGAGTTCTATAAATCTTTTGCAAGAGTCGAGTCTGAGTAGTAGGAAGTAGGGCTTAACTTAGTTTCTTTTAACTCCTAATTGTATGATTGGCTAACCAAAGGTGTGCAAGATCAAATCTTAAGCACAGCTATTTTTTGCAAAAATAATTATAATGGGTGATGTATGTGTATATGATTGCATTGACTTGAAAATTAATCTTCATTTTTCTTTGATGATTGACTTGTATTGTAATTACCTCTTTTGCTTTCAGAGTTTAGTCAATGTTTGGCACTTTTGAAAAATGCAATATACTTTTTTTTCCCTATTGCTAACAAAATTTTTACTGTTAGTATTGAACATTTGTTTCCATTTAACTGGTCTTTTTGGTTGTTCATTGTAGGAATGGCTGCTGTGGGGTTGTGTGAGCTATCTTGGAATCAGAGGTATTGGATTTCAAGGCTTTAAGTAAAAAAGAATACTTCAGAAGGGAAAGCGTTGATCATTTTTGTGACAAAGCAGGCTAAGCTTTTGGTAGACTGACCATACAGGCTGAAGAAGGTTTTGTTACTAATGAAGGTGTAATGTTTTGTGGGCTTTTGGGGTCTAAGTATTGGCGAGCCAATAGGAATGTTATTGTTTCATTATTTGGCGGTTGCAATATCAAGTTTAATGGGTGTATGTGTGTGGAGAAATGTGGTTTTTCAAGATGGAAGGTAGTTTTTATAAGATATAGACGATACACTGTACTGTCTACAAAAAATGGTTATGAGAAATGAGATGGATAATTAAGATTATACTAGTAAGTTTCCCGTGCGATGCACGGATAATGTTATAATATTTTATGTAAATTTGTTCTTGGAAAATATTATACATATATTATAGTATATTTATTATAAAACTTTGTTAGTAATGAGTTCATTATAAAAAGTAACAATTATAAATTGCACACATATATCTATTATAATTATTTTGTTCAAGTAATGAGCAATAATGAAACAACTTGGAGTAATATTGTATAATAAAAGTTGATAAAAGCATATTAATTCATTCTATATTATTGATTTTTATTGTGTGATGTAATAAAAAGTTTCATTACGAATTTTTTTTCTTCAATGCTTTGTTATTGTGGTATGGTGACGCCTGTTGTCATCATCAGTTTCTCCATCTTCATCATTTGAAATTTAGTCCGTCCATATTTGTTCAATTTTTGAGCTTTCATCATTTTTTCCTTTTGTTGCATCATTTTTGTTAATTACTAATGAATTGGTACTGAGAGATTCTTGATTAGATCTTACAAAGTTTGGACTTTGTTGCTAAGATTTTTCATAGGTATTTGCATTTATATTAAATTTCAATAATGTGACAGTTTTTTATAAATTTTTTATTTTTGTTAATTTTGGAATAGTGTAGCAAAAAGAATTAATATAGCATGTTGAATTGTGTTTTTTTTTTTTATACCTTTTTATCATTTGAAGGCGCATCAAAAATCTTAGCAACTATGTAATTTTCAAAACCATCTTTTAGATTGAATTCATTCAAATGAAGTAAAGAAATCCATTTTTTTCCTAATTTTTTTTTTCAACTCACGTGGGATTCCTTCTCCAATATCAATATTTTTACAATAATTTAAATAAGTTGTACCTTAGTTTACTTTTCAGCAAGATCTTGATCTTGTAGATTTATTTAAGATTTTCTCAGCATCTTGATCAAATATCACAAACTTTGTTTTGTTAGTTGCATTCAATTTGAATCTTGTATCTGAAGTAGTTTGCAATTGTATATATATAGTAGTTATAGTGAGATAAATATATTATAAATATTTGGAGAATATGTAGTTAAGATAAGTGCCTCTAACTTTGGGATAAAAAGATTTATTTTTGTTTTACATTTTGCACACCAAAATGATCCTGCTTGTAATTTGACATTCCTTTCACAAAGTACGCACAAAATGTAATACCAATCCATTATTGTATAAGTGTTACTTATTATTGCTATACCTTAACAGTTCACATCTTGCAATGAACTTTGAAATTATTATGTATTATTTTTTTAATGTAAATAATATGATGTATTATTATTTTTTTACATAAATGATGAGTATAATTTGAAATAATTAACAAACTTGTTTCGTAGGATCTCATTCAATGCATTTTATTTTTACTATTGTCTTCATATTATTTAAAGATAAATCCTCTTATGAAAATTATTTTGCATGTATTTTTGGTATTTCTTGTATAGGATCATGTTTTTTACCATTCTTATTATTGAATTTTTTTAAAGAAAATATAAAGTTAATGGCATTTTGTGAGATAGTATATGCTATTTATTAGACTTTTTTGTTATTATAAATTTTAGAAATATGCACTTGTCAATTATTTCAGCAACCTAAGGGATCTCAAGATTTATATATATTTTTGTTGCATTGGTCGATGACAGAGAATTTGTTTGCATAAATTGCATAGAATATTATTTATAGACAAAAGCATATTGAATTGAAATTGGGGGAAAATGAAGAGATATTTCATGAGAATGAGATTTTCTAGAAGTATCATCTATACGTGGGAGAGGAAGAAGAGAGTTTGTAAGAGGGTAAGCGTTTTTGCTTTGATTTACACATGGGAATGGTCATACTTGGGTCATAATATATAAGGTAAGAACTGGGCCTAAGTTTTTCATAAGGTTTGATCTACTTTTAAAAGGTAATCTATTTTATAATGAATAACTTTTGGTCTAATTTGTCTAATTGTCAAGAACAGTTCATATCAATATAATAGTAAAAATAAGTCACTATGATTTATTGAGTAATAATAATAAAATAAAAAACTTAATAAAAGAGGTAAAAAATGCTAAATTTATATAATAGTAAAAATAAGTTACTATAATTTAATGGGTAACAGTAAAAAAAACTTAATGAAAAAAGGTAAAAAATGTTAAATACAATAAATTATTATGATCTATTGGGTAACAGTAAAAAAAAATTAATAAAAAGATGTAAAAAATGCTAAATTTATATAATAGTAAAAATAAGTTACTATGATTTATTAGGTAACAGTACAAAAAACTTAATGGAGAAAGGTAAAAAAGGTTAAATGCAATATTAGAGTGCCACGTCGTAGGACCTCATGCACTCTCACATAAGGTCTCTGCTTTTATATATACTAGCGTATAACCCACACAATGTGCGGGATACTTTTATTTATTATAAAATATATATATTGTTACTGAAATTTTAAACATTTTATATTAAAATAATATTAAAAAAAAGCAAATTATTACTTGCAAGGGGAAAAAAAATTGGTCTTTTTTTTTTTTTTTTTTTTTGTAGAATGTAGTATAGAAAAACATGAAAGCACAATTAGTTGTAATCAGGGATCAAAATTAAAACTAATATTTAGAATATATATTCTAAATACAATAAATTCTAGTAATAGCACAATACAATTTAATTGAGTGTTGAAATCAACCAACTTCAGTCTTTAATCGTGTAAACATTCTATCATGACAATTCTAAAATAGTAGGATAAATCAATTTAAGACAAAATTTCATAAAAACTTCCAAAGGTCTGTGTCATCTATATTTTCTAAATGTTGATGGACTTTTTTGTTTCCTGCAATGATTGACACTTTAATTAATTAGCACCTCAAGAAATAACATAATCAGTGAACATTGGCCATTCCTTTGGAGCAATTAAATCAAACATAAGTATAAATGAAACTCTAGTGGAAAATGGATTCAATTGTTACCATAATCATTCTCTTGTTTTTCCCAGGGTAATTTACGCTAGTTATGAATTTGAACCATCCACTCAACACTATTATTTTAATCTTTTGAACCTGTATCTAGTTGATTGCTTTCACATGTTAATAACATGGTTAAAATAGCACTAAGTTGAAAATTCCATATGATCAATGACAGACAGTTTTTTAAAAATGTTCTTTAACCATAATTACCTGACACTGATAATTATGTAGATAGAGTGGAATATTAACTAAAATCTAAGGGATAATAAACTTTGTATAAAAAAAATTACACTTTCAGATTTCAAAGTTTTACAATTTCAATTGCTATTCAAAAACAGTAGACCAGGTAGGATGGAAAACAGAAACTGAAAAATAAATTGAATTTTGTAGTTGCTATTTCCCCTTCTGATCTTAGTGTGCTAGCTGCTACATCATTTCGATTAGTTATAACGCTCTCTCTTCCTTAGCACTCCGCCTCCCTTTGAATAGTAAGCAAGTACAGATTGGCAGAAAGGAGTCAACTTAATGATCAAAACATTGGTAAGTCCTTTGTTGTATTGGGGATCTCTAAGCAAAGAATACCCACTGCATCACAAAAACGAATCCTTCATTTTAAGTAGTCAGCAACTTTCAGATTCTAAAAGGCCAAAAAACTACACTACAAATCATATTAGAAACAAAACAAAAACTCTCCCTTTTTACAATCAAATTTAAGAAATTTTTACAAACATTTAATTGTACCAGAACTATAATAATTTTTAAAGGTTGAGGGGAGGGGCTACTTTCTTAAACCTCCAACATTGTGGTTGCTAATAATTGGTTTTTGAAGTTCAAAGTTAAGAAAATTTGAGCCTTTGACATTGTTTGAGCTTATAAACCAACCTCAACGTTAGAGTATTGCAAATATAGTTTGACCTCCTAAAAAATTGTGGAAAGTGCTTTCATTTCTCAATGTCAATTTATCTAAGTTTTGCTCTCTACGCTACATATTTATATTTATATAAATAAATAAAAAAATAAAACAAATAACGCATGAACAGTAAATCTACTTTGTAATCAAACCTCAACACATCATACTTCTCATTTTTCAGCAACAAAACAGAAGGGGAAAATGTATTTATTTTAATCATCTCTGTTAAAGATTACAGCAAATCAAGTGTCAAGGAGAAAATATAATAAAATATCAATTTCATGATGTTCGAAAAACAACAATCATCACCCAAAATAAAAACTCGATCATCCAAGCTTTTCTCTAACTCCCATCGACCACACTCTTCATCCAGTTTATACACTTTGAAATCAACCACTTTAGGACCATCACAGTCTTTAACATACCGAATTGGGAAAAGTAATTACATTTTTGACAAACCTACATTCAATCTGTGTTTATGGTTTAGAATATTAAAAAGGCTTATCATATTAATATGGAATTGAAAAGAGTAGAAGTCAAAAGGATAAGAATGATAGTAAGGTTGTCCTAACCTGTAAGCTTTATCCAGCTATGTCAGGGAGAAAATATACTCAATCATCCAAGCTTTTCTCTAACTCCCATCGACCACACTCTTCATCCAGTTTATACACTTTGAAATCAACCACTTTAGGACCATCACAGTCTTTAACATACCGAATTGGGAAATGTAATTACATTTTTGACAAACCCACATTCAATCTATGTTTATGGTTTGGAACATTAAAAAGGCTTATCATATTAATATGGAATTGAAAAGAGTAGAAGTCAAAAGGATAAGAATGATAGTAAGGTTGTCCTAACCTGTCAGCTTTATCCAACAATGTCAAGGAGAAAATATAATAAAATATCAATTTCATGATGTTCAAAAAACAACAATTATCACCCAAAATAAAAACTCGATCATCCAAGCTTTTCTCTAACTCCCATCGACCACACTCTTCATCCAGCTTATACACCTTGAAATCAACCACTTTAGGACCATCACAGTCTTTAACATACCGAATTGGGAAATGTAATTACATTTTTGGCAGACCCACATTCAATCTATGTTTATGGTTTGGAACATTAAAAAAGCTTACCATATTAATATGGAACTGAAAAGAGTAGAAGTCAAAAGGATAAGAATGATAGTAAGGTTGTTCTAACCTGCCAGCTTTATCCAGCAATGTTTATTAAGAACACCTGGTGAATGTGACAAATCTGAATTTTAATGAAATAACAGGATAAGAAAGTTTGTTAAAATTACCAAATTTTCAAATTTTAAACAGTTTAAAACAAAAACATATGTATATTTAACAGTACATTCAGTTTTCTCTTCTAAAGAAAAATAAATAAATAAATAACAATACAATGAAATACATAAAGACTCATTGAGTAAGGTAGTATATAACTGTGCAAACTGTGGATCCTCACCATTATTAGGAAGAAGTGTTCCAATCCTATGATGGGTTTGACCATTAAGCCTGAAAATGTATGGGCTTCTATCATCGTTAACTCTATTATCCACCTTGCCACCCATGGATGTCATTGCAAATATTGCGTTATAACTCCTCATTTGAGTTCTAAATTTTTTAGATCGTTGTCCACCAAGAGGATCTAATAACTCATTAAGAAGAGGAGGTGTTTTTTTAAGCAAAGGCAACTTCACTTTGCCCTCTGTACAGCACAAAGAAAACTTTGGAATTCTAGGCCTTTTAGATTTTACACTTCTCTCTTTATACCATAACACCGCACCACAATGGTTACATACATAAGAAGGCAGGCCAAAATTCCAGGGTTCAATAACATTCCAGGGTTCAATACTGTCTATATGTTATATTAATTATTCAAAAAAACTCCCCAAGGTGTTTATCTCCCCAATAAGTGGTATCAGAGCCTATGGTGGTGTGCGGCAAAGGTGGTGAAGTGTTCATGGTCCCTACCCAGCAGGGACAGAGAAAGCCTAAACAGCCCACACACAAAGATCCTGGAATATTGCTAATGGTGCTAAATAATGGTGTGATGCGAGATTCCCATGGACATGGACGTGCGGAGTTCCCATGGATGTGCGTGCAGGGTTGACACGTGGTTCCCATGGATGGCGTACGAGAGACTCATGGATGACGCATTGATGAAGTGAAAAGCCCATTAGTCAAAGGAGAGTGAGTAAGACTTGTTCAAAGCTCACAGAGAAGCAGAGACTCACGTGGTGCTAAATAATGGTGTGATGCGAGATTCCCATGGATATGGACGTGCGGAGTTCCCATGGATGTGCGTGCAGGGTTGACACGTGGTTCCCATGGATGGCGTATGAGAGACTCATGGATGACGCATTGATGAAGTGAAAAGCCAATTAGTCAAGAGGGAGTGAGTAAGACTTGTTCAAAGCTCACAGAGAAGCAGAGACTCACGTGGTGCTAAATAATGGTATGGTGCAAGGTTCCCATGGACATGAACGTGCGGGGTTCCCATGGATGTGCGTGCAGGGTTGACACGTGGTTCCCATGGATGACATATGAGAGACCCATGGATGACGCGCTGATGAAGAGAAAAGTCCATTAGGCAAAGGGGGAGCGAGTAGGACTTATTCATGGCCCACAGAGAAGTCTTGAAGCCCATAGAGTGGTAGAGACTCACACGTGAGGGGGAGATTGTTGGATTACACGTGTGAGTGAAGTCCCACATTGAATAAAGATGAAAAGAATGAGTGGTTAATATAACACAATTGAACACATACCCATTGGGCTTAGGCCTTTTGGGTAAAAGTGTGTCTCTATATGTTATATTAATTACTCAAGAAAGCTCTCCAAGGTGTTTATCTCCCCAATAATTGTCTCTCCGTTTTCTTTTTTTTTTCGGCAATGACCATTTTTCTGTATTTTCTACTTTCAGCAACGACCATTTTTCTGTATTTTCTACTTTCAGCAACTTTATTTTGTAAAGTATTTTGTATTTCATTCTGTTTTCTTTTGAATCGCTTTTCAAACATTATTCTCCGTTTTTTCTGTCGTTCTAATCTTGCATTTTCCATTTTCTCTTTTACTATTATAAGATGGAAAAACGAAAGTAAAATTAGCAGCTGTTTTAAAAGTGAAAGAGGACATATTTAATAATTTTCTCAAAGCTAGTTTTGTTCAAATATTTTTTTAGTCAAACATCAACAAATGATAAAGAGATACAAATCTAAATAAAACCAACAATGGCGAAATTTGGCTGTACTAACCTCTAAATTTAATTCAACAGTTCTTCTTGAATAGTAAATAAGGGTCTTAAAATCCAAAGCAGATATGATAAACCTACAGTAGCACATGAGTATGTAAATGCCATTAAAAACACAAAACATGGCAGGTTTATTTGAAGTAAACAACAAAAAAATATAAGTTTACTGAAATAATTAAAAATATAGTAATTAATACTAAGAATGTGACATATACAATTAAAACAAATGAATAAACAAAATAAGCAAAGCTTACAACAACAACAATTACATATTTAAAGACATTGCCAATTAACTGAACCTAATAGCCTAAGCAGTACAAAAAATAAAAAATACCAAGTCTAATATAACTATTTTGAAATAAATGTCAAGAAGGAAAATTTTAAAAAAAATAATAGTAAGCATTCCAGTAAATAAAACCAATAAATCAAAAGAGAAACAATAGTAAAATTAAAAAGGAAAAAAGGAAAGATACAAAGGTAAGAATAGAAGTGAGTGTGATAAATATGTTAGAAATCATAAAATTTGGTGTAAACAACCATCCAAACCCACAAAATGTTCATCCAACAGGTACAAAGTATCAGTCATAATAGAACATGATAGAATTACAATGACAATACCAACTTCAATTCCGAGTGGAGATGGTTTTCTAGCACGTATAGTGAAATACTTCAATTTCAATTACTTCATTAAAGCAGAAACAAAATTGTATCATAATTATATGATTTTGAAATTATGTAGACACAAATAAAACTGAAGCACCACTTCAAAAACCAAAAAAAGTTTTTTTAATTCCTCAAAGCTTTTCTAATCAATCTAATGAATCACAAAATCAAGGAAAAAACAGAAGTTATCATCTTGCTATATTTTAATATTTTTCGTCACACTTATAATAGTAATTGAAAGCCTATAAATGCGTACTTTTGGATGAGCACATCAACCAAAAAGGCTTCACTTTTACACCAACAAAGAGAATGCCTTTATTACAAAAGAAGTGTAAGACTGTTTTTTTGCAAAACACTAATTGCAAATGCAGGTATTAATTATACAAAAAGGTTTTAAGAAATAAAATTTATAACAAAAATCTTTGGCAAAAGTATACTACAATTAGAATCCCTAAATATAATAATAATTTTAAAAAAACAGTTAAAGAAACAGATTAAAAAACCAAACAGATATGAAGAATGCAACTGCAGAAAAAATACTCTCTTCACATAAACCATGCATGTCACTTAAAGAACCTGTCTCATAAATATGGTCATTAACTAACTCTTCATGAAAAAAAAAAAAAAAATTGAGCAAATATTCAGAACTGAGTTACATTTGGCACAATCCTCCATGGATTTCAATTTAAAAATACATTTGAGCAGTTCACTGAGTTACAAAGCTAAATTTTCAATAAAAACTTGAAAACTAACATCAAATGGTGGGTGCACGCACAAACTAAATATACAAAACTGGCTTGAAATTGTAATTAACAATTAGACAACCCTCACTATTACAAAGTAAAATGTCTCAAAAATCAACCAATACAAACACAAATAAGTGAAATTGGTTAGAAAGCATAGTAAACAAAATTCTGAGATTTCCAACATCCTATAAGCCTACTGGAAATAGGGTTGGAAAAATTAAAGCAGTTCCTACTTTCTATTAAATTAAAAAATGAAAATAAATATCAATAGAGACACATATCAATAGAGAAATAATTATAAAATTATATATCAAAAAAGGAAATCAACAAAGGCGATTGTATTCTCCAAGCATTCAGATTTTTATAAAAACACAAACTAAACCAAAATCTGCCAAGCTTAAAATAAATTTAATCAATACTACAATCGAACAAAAGAAGGACTCAATAAATTGCAAAAATAAATGAGGAATTAGGGTAAAAGATAGGCAAGCCTTCTGCTTGAAACGCTAATTCAATGGGAAAAAAAAATGCCTATCTTCTACTAAACCCATATATCTTTGAAAACCCTAGAAACAGAAATTGAATAGAAAACCAAAAAAAGGGAGAAAAATGTCTACCTTCTGAATTTTCAGTTGTTGAAAAACAGAGACGGGATTGCAGAGCACGAACAGAGGTTTTCAATGTTGCTAGTCCGATTTGTGTATAGGTAGATGTAACAAAGAATCAAAAGTTTGAGTGAGTCCGAAACCCATATATCTTTGAAAACCCTAGGAACAAAAACTGAATGGAAAACAGATAAAGGGAGAAAAATGCCTACCTTCTGACTAGTCAATTGTTGAAAAGCAGAGACGGGATTGCAGAGCACGAACATGCTAGGCCGATCTGTGTTTGCTAGTCCGATCTGTGTGTATGTTTTGATAAGTAAGAATGAAATGGTTAAATTAGGTTTCACCGAATCCAATCTGTGTGTATATGAAGGAGCAGCGAAGAAACGCAAGTTTGAGAGAGTCCGAATTTTGATTTGGAAATATGGTTTGGGTTTTAGGGCTTCCGTTTTTTTTTTTTTTTTTTTCTTTTGATAAGCGGCTGTTGTTTTTTATAAAGGTTTATGATTGTGTCTGAAACTGAGCCCCTCAAAGGCACCGAGCAAAATTTTAAAGTAAAAATTGTATACGTGCCAGCATTTTAAGCGGGCTTTTTTGACTTACGTGTCAACACCCGGTAAAAGCTTCTGCTATTATATATAGTATTAGACTAGTCACAAACCCACGCGATGCGTGGGAATATATATTTTGTAATATAATACAATTCATAATTTATTCTCTAAAATTTATTAAAGATAGTTTTCTCCTAAAAAATTGAACTATTTCTAAAATTATTTTCCAACTCTCTATCTCTACAAATATATCATTATATTATTTTGGGTTATTTTTATTTTTTAATTTTATAGATATGATATTTGAAAACCAATAATGGAGGGACATGCCAACACAACATTAGATTTCTATTTTTCTTCCCATGATGAGATTGTATCATATTTTAATTCTTCTAAATTTTGAGGTGCAACCTTCGTACCAGTTGCTAAATCCTTAATTCCCAAAAGTGATGTCTAGTTAGTTGCCAACAAAAAAGAATAAGACCACAAAAAAAAAAAAAAAGGCAAAAAAAAAAGTAAAGTGAAGTTTTATATGTTAGAATCATCATGTACAAAAACTTATTTACAATAGGGTAAATAAATAAAATACATATTAAACAAACCTTACTTCAGCAAAATGATCAAATTTAATAGATTCTCACTTATATCAATTACCATCAAAGACCAAATTGTCAAATAGTAATGTGCCATTGATTCCACCCATGTCTACTACAGACATTTATCAATGTGTCCATATACAAATCACTCAATTATCATTGTTTTGAATTCCCACAGAAAATCAAAATAGAGCGTATATGAATTGTAAACTTGCTAACTCGGCTAATTGTTCTTACCTCAGAGAAGATGTCTATTGACATTCCAGGTTATGAATTTCAAATGGCTACAGAAAGTTATCAAATTGTATCAATTGATATGCCCAAAAATAGCAATTGCTTCTACCTTAATTGGAACAAATCAGCTATATCATATTATGTTTAATAAGGAAAGAAATAGTAAAATCCAAAAGAAATAGTATTGTTAAGATTTGTCTAAAACTCATGTACATAGTATTCTAGATATTCAAGAAGAGAAAATTCTAAAAAGAAAATCAATTTGTTGAAAAAATAGCATAATTCAAAATCTAAAACTAAAAACCCAATTATTGTTCATGTACACAATATTAAAGATAGGTATTCAAAAATCAAGAACCAATTAATTTTTCTATCCTCACAACAGTTAGCATAGAGCTAGGTACTAATGGAATTTAAAAATAACTCAATTCTTTGAATTTCGTCACTCCTAAAATACCAAAAAATTTCTCATAAGCTAAATAATCCTCAAAGTTATTCGTCAACCAAACAGGCCAACTAAGGTCCCAAACACAAAAATTCTAGCCACAACACAACAATCTACTTAAGTTGATGTACTTTGAAGAATTAGAGTTTCCTTTAAATGATTAAGATAAAAAAAATTTAAACTATTACATCCCAAGTTCCATACACAAAAAAAATTTACGATTCAAATTTTACTCTCTTTTCTCTTCCATTTTCCCACAATTTCTGGGACACTAAATAGTCAAATTAAACAATAAAAAACAAATTATTAGTATAAGGAAATGAAAATCTAACATAGCTAATGTGTATTGAACCATAAAAAGCAAATTATCAAGCACCACCCAAGAAAAGCAACAAATTTATTCCTCTTTCCTTCAAAATGTTCTAAGAAAAGAATGGTTACCAATTGATTAGTATGACCTTCAATGGATGAAAAAGCCTCCAATGATTGCGTGTCTTGATCATTGACATCTGTCGAAGAATTGACAAACGAAACAAAGATAAAAATGAAATTTAGTTCAGCATATAAGATGACAAGAAAAAGAGAACAATAACAATTTCTCTTTGATGAAAATGAATAACACTCTTACTATAAAACAAAGACCAAAATAAAAACATCACATTGAACAAACATATTGAGAGTAACATTCCTAAAGTCTAGAGAATGGCAACCATAAAACAATTTATAACAAACATGATCAAATGCCCAACTCAAATAATTTTTTTTTAAATATATATATATATATATATTTAATAGTTTTAAGACCATGAAAACTCAATCTCGTTCATAATGAAATCTCAAAATTGAACTACGTTTTTTTGTTCCTAATAATGAGATGGGAATAAAAAAAGAAAAAAAAAAGAATAAGAATAATACAAATAGTAGAACTCATTTTCAATTTATACCCTTTGGACCTGGGCTACCAATGTTCACCTCTCATATGCTTCAGTTTCGTTTGCAAGCTCTAGAGTCATTATCTATCTCTTGCACTCACTTGATTGAGTTTTGGTAGACGAACTTGAGCCATGACCAAAAGAATGGAAAAAACACTCAAGAAACTATCGCATTGAAGGCCATACCGATCAATTTATAAACATAGAACAATTGAAAATTTATAGAAAAAAAATGAGAGGTGAGGAGGTGAGGAGGTTGCAATCTATCGGTGACTATAAAAATTCCATATAATAGCGGCATCTCAAGAGTCTGGGTTAATGAAAAGACACACGATAGATTTGGAGATAAAGTATCAGTGACTATAAGAATTCCATATAATAGCGGCATCTCAAGAGTTTGGGTTAATGGAGAGACATGCGATTGATATGGAGATAAAGTATTGGTGACTATAAGAATTCTATATAATAGCGGCATCTCAAGAGTCTGGGTTAATAGAGAGACACACGATAGATATGAAGATAAAGTAACACCTGAATTTAAAAAGAGACTCAATAAATGCGGCATCTCAAGAGTCTGGGTTAATAGAGAGACACACGATAGATATGAAGATAAAGTAACACCTGAATTTAAAAAGAGACTCAATAAATGGCAATCGATAAAACAAAAAATAAAATAAAAAAAAGAATAGAAAATAAATGATGACATGGCACTGACGTGGCTTAACTGGAGTGTAGCAACATTAAATGCTACGCTTTAGCTTTTAGTAATATATAGATTGGTAGACGAACTTGAGCCATGACCAAAAGAATGGAAAAAACACTCAAGAAACTATCGCATTGAAGGCCATACCGATCAATTTATAAACATAGAACAATTGAAAATTTATAGAAAAAAAATGAGAGGTGAGGAGGTGAGGAGGTTGCAATCTATCGGTGACTATAAAAATTCCATATAATAGCGGCATCTCAAGAGTCTGGGTTAATGAAAAGACACACGATAGATTTGGAGATAAAGTATCAGTGACTATAAGAATTCCATATAATAGCGGCATCTCAAGAGTTTGGGTTAATGGAGAGACACGCGATTGATATGGAGATAAAGTATTGGTGACTATAAGAATTCTATATAATAGCGACATCTCAAGAGTCTGGGTTAATAGAGAGACACATGATAGATATGAAGATAAAGTAACATCTGAATTTAAAAAGAGACTCAATAAATGGCAATCGATAAAACAAAAAATAAAATAAAAAAAAGAAAAGAAAATAAATGATGACATGGCGCTGACGTGGCTTAACTGGAGTGTAGCAACATTAAATGCTACGCTTCAGCTTTTAGTAATATATAGATATAGACTAGTCGCAGACCCGCGCGTTGCGTGTAATAAATTTTTTTATGATCGTGTTATTATTTTGAATATTTTTGAATGTATTACTACTTAAACTGCATTATATATGTATGATCAATATATTGTAGGATTCATGATGATTGGAGGTATTGATCTTGGAATTAGATGTGGAAAGGATACAACTATAATTTATTCATTTCAATTCGGCAAGCTCTTCTCATAGCCCTTACTTAGTTGCCATACTTGGCCTTGTAGTCACTCCAGAGCTGATCAACCGTCTTCCCAAGTTAGTAAAATTTAATTAACTTAAAAATAGATAGAAATGATTTTATAAATTTCAAGTTAGAGTCATGCTAGGTGAAAACTTTAGAGGACTGTAATTAGGTCCTTGCAAGTCTTTTTAAATAAAAATTAACAATAAAAAAGATCTATTCCTTTGAAGATAGAGATTAGCATAAGATAATCCGCAATAATTTGGTAGACAATATGAACAACCTACACAACCAAAAAATAATATAAAAATGATTTTAGCAACTAAAAGATAATATGAAAAATATTTTACCATAGCCTTTTCACTATATTTATAATTGAGAGTTGGACATACTCGATGAAACAACCTAGCTTTTGAACTTGCAATTTAATAGAAAATCTGTAATCAACCGATAGAAAATATGAACAACCTACACAACCAAAAGATAATATAAAAAATATTTTAGCCTTCTTTTTTGGGGTGCATTCATTTTGCTGTCATCTATTTATAGTGTCTTCTTGGTTGGTAAGGAAGTTCACACATGTAACATGAAGAGCATTTTTCTAAGACTATTTGGAGATTCCTGCCTTTATGCAATTGCATTAAAAATGAAAATACAAATAAAATATTAAGCATTGTGGCTGCAAAACATTTATATAAAAAAAAAATTATGTGATATTTTTGCACCAGTCATGTTTTTTAATAGAAAATATTTAACCTCTGAAAATATTACAATCTCATGTGATGGCTATCTCAAAATCTGAATATCATGTGGTTCTAAAGAATTCGGATTTTTTACTAAATTATTTTACAATCTCATCTAACAGTTATCTCAAAATTTGAATATCATGTGGTTCTAAAGAATTTGGAAAATTTTTAATTTATAAAATTCCCCCATTTTTTCAACTTGTTTGGGTTCCATATTCTTTTGAACCGTGGGAATATAATTTAGTAAAATTTCATATTGAAAGATAGACACCCTAGCTACTGATGTGACTCCATAGTACCTACCAACCATCATTTACTAACCATCATTATAGTAAAAGATCATTTCAAATAATTGGTGGATAATATGAACACCCTACCAATAATATGAGGACTATTTTAGCAAAGCATTTCATTTTAGAGAGACCTAAAGAAATATTCTAGCTTGTGTGAACTTGCAATTTAATAAATAACCCATTATAATTTGGTAGAAACCAAAAGATAATATAATCTCAATTTTATAATAGCCTTTTCATTAATTGAGAATTGGACATACTTTATGAAACAATCCAATTGTTGAACTTGCAATTTAACAGATAATCCATAATCAACCGGTAGAAAATATGAACAACCTACGCAACCAAAAGAAAATATAAAAAATATTTTAGCATAGCCTTTTCATTTTATAGCCGTTGAACTTGCAATTTAATAAATATACCGTAATCAACTGTTAGAAAATATAAACAACCTACACAACCAAATAAAAATATAAAAAATATTTTAGCATAGCGTTTTCATTTTATTTATAATTAAAAGTTAGAAATACTTGAACAAACAATCCAACTTAAAAACATGTAAATTAACAAGTAACTTGTGAGCAACTGGTGGGTAAAATAATAATTAAAACGGTGACAAGTTTCCACATCATTGAACGCCAAGACCTTCTTTTTTTTTTCTTTTTCTTTTTTTTTTCTTTTGATAAATGAACACAAACACTCACATGCAAATACACACTCAAAAACTATAAAAGAAATTTAATATTTTACGTCATCTATCTATAGTGTCTTCCTGCTTGGTAAGTAAGTTCACACAAGTATCATGAAGACCATTTTTCTAAGACTATTTGGAAATTCCTATTTTTATGCAGTTCCGTTAAAAATTAAAATATCACAAGGTAAGATCCAACCCAAAAACTTAAACTAAAATAGTTTTTTAGACAAACCTCATTGTTTTTAATCTCCCTCCATTTTTGCTTTTAAGCTACCTTTGTTTTTACTCTTTCACTTTGTGTTAAAACCTTCCACTACCTATTTTGATCTCCCTTTGTATATGGTGTAATTAAATAGTCTGAAATTTTAATCAAGCATGTGAATTTGGGTCAAAAATTCATTAAATAACTTATCGCTCCACAATTGATTTTCCAATTGCTATAATTGCAGTTAACACCTTCCTTTTGAATGAGATCAATAGACAAAAAACCCAAAGCAATACCATTTTTTTTTTTTTTTTTTGTCATTCGAAATGTATTATGTATATAACCATGTTTTGAAGCTTGGCCTTTGGTAGCAATTATTTCACAGAATATACCTCACAAGAAGACTAAATTACTGAACTTTTTTGAGAATCAACTAAATTATTGAAGTTAATGAGGTATGTAAGACCACATTCAGGAAATAATTAATTAACCATATTCTAAGGCATTGACATGGTTGCTGAAAAATGTCCTAGACATTGATCTCAATGTTGATTTCTTTGTCCTTAGCTCATCGTGCTTAAATAGTAGTGACATGACATAAGAGGCATAGATTTAAAAAAAGTCTGCAATTAATTAAAACTTCTCAATTTGAGGAAAATATCGCACCTACAATAGTTTAGGACGTGCCCATTAAGAATACATATCACAAAAGATCCAAAGAATTTTCCAAACAACTCAATAAATAATTTGGGATACATCTCAAGGCTAAAAATGACTAAGACAGACAGTTTACTACGTGAGGCACCGTTTGAGAGACTTTGATGGAGACATATGGCTACTTAGGGTTGATAGACAACAAAATAAAAACTTTAATCCAATTACCGTGGGTACCAATCTACACTAACATAGAACGTTTGATAGAAGTGGAGACAAACAACAAAGTGAAAACTCTAATCCCACAATCACAAAGGTGATGCAAACATTTTGACTCCAAATATTTATGGCCATTTAAGCGTACTATTTTCGTGAATACATCTCTGAAGTGGACTCCGTTAAAGTCAAGTTTAAGGTAAGTACTCGATTTCCTTCTAAGACAATATACTAATATAGGGAAAGTAACCTATCATAGAAACCACACTCACACAGTTCTCCAAAATGCAAATATGATCAGCAACTTGATGTATTAAACCACGCTTTGTAACAGAACCTATACTCAGCAAGTTGTTCAATGCAGATAATAAAAAAAAATATCCAATAGGAAAAAAAGAAACCCAAAGATTCCCATATGTATTGGGATGCCTTGTGAGGATATTGTGTTCTAAATGTTTCTTAGATTTGTTTCAATCAATTACCTGCCTAAAAAAGAAAAATTAATAAGTTAAAAAATATGCAGATAGTAGAAGTGTTTAGGATGGGGGCATGAAGGTACCAATTCTGCGTATAATAATTCAAAGATGCAGTTGAGGAATTGTAGGGTGAAGAATTGGTCTGGGGGAGTTTCTTGACTTGATTTTGTGAAGTGTTGAAGTCTGTCTTGGTGACTTGAATTCGAAGGAAGAATATCCCACATGCCTATTGTGCATTCAGCATCATTCCCAGCTAGTTATTAACTAAAGGCAGTAAAAGAAGGAATTAAAACTTTATTACTTGGAGTTACTTCCTACCTGGTTAATTATTTATTTTAAAAAGGGAATAGCATAAGTATTTATCTTCTGACTATTGAATTATAAAAAAAGAGCTCATCATCATATCATTTTGCATCTTGGACAAGTTCTTAGAATATCTTTAATCTCTCCTTAATTAGCTCATTGTCTGGGACAAAAAATTTTGTACTCTCTTTTCTTATATGTAGGAAAATTCAATACAAATTAGTAATTAGCTCATTTCTTTTAATTAAAAAAAAGTGTATAGGAAATGACAATATAGGGGCTGTCAAATTCCAATTCCTTACTTCAAGTTCCACAGTTACTCAGATACACAGAGCTTGCTGTTTTCTTCCTCTTATACTTTAATTAGTCTTCCAAATTGTGCATAACACTATAAATCTCTATTAAGATGAAAACAAAAGCAACAAAATAAGATTGGTAACAAATCAAAATGATCCTCTCCATTATCCAAATCATTGTCCCAATACTATTTTTGTTTTTTTTGTATTAAACTCAGCTTTGCCTTCATGGTTTCTATTTTAAGCTCTACTTTCTTTGTTGCAGGGATTTGTTTATGAAAAATTTGTCTCTCAGCAGAGAGTTCAGTGTTTTTTGAATCAAAACCATGTCCTATTCATTGAGAAGCAGGAAAAATAAGAAAATCTATGTGTTCAAGCAGTTCATCAGACAGTGACTCAGGTTATTCTGGTCCTGACTACACAAGGATTAGACCTCGAAGACAAGCACAACAAAACAACACTAATAAGTGCAATAAGAAACTGTCCACAGACGTTAAACTGGTGGAAGTGGGGGCTGCATGTTCAAGTGTGAGGCCAAGAAAGGGTCATCCCACTAAGAAGAGGTTAGATGAAGAAGGAAAGAAAAGTTTTGAAGTTATTTTAGCTTAAAAATAGTAAAGAGGTTTTCTTTCATTCAGTCATGGACCTTTGACTGTGTTATTTTTATATTAGATAAAGTTCCTTAGCTGGAGAGCCAAATATATTTCCCCCTCACTTAGATATTTTGTAACATATTGTAAATGTGAAGCATTTGATTCTCCTCCAAATCTGATATTTGTATGACTATGGACAATATGCAACTACAAGACCACTTTTGGAAGCACGGCAGACACTGAAAAATGGGACCTAGTGCTTCATTACTCAAACCATGAAAAAATTTTCCTAACACATCATGATACTTGAACTTTTCACTGCACTTTCCATTGAAGAGGTATCGTGATCATCTCTATTAGCAGTATTCTTGGGATCCCACCAAACTCTTTATGCTTTTGTCAAGGCTTCCACTATAGAGCAAGAACCCATCACCAATATTACTTGGTGATGCCTGCAAGCATTTGACTAGACTTTCATGGCCACTTATGACTCCAACTTTACTAAGCATACCACAAGCCCCTCTTTTCCATATACCAATACTCTTATCAGCAGAGCCACTGCACAAAAACTCCCCCGTTTGACACATACATAGGACAGCCATTTGATGAGCTTTTGTCTTGCTAACTAATTTCCAACTCTCAAAATTCATTCTCCCCTCCCAACCCATCATAAACCCATCTGACCCTCCTCCATAAACCCATTTTCCATCCTCCTTATGACCCTCCAAAATTAATCGAAACCTCCTTATGACCCTCCAAAATTCCTTTTAAAGCATGTGAATTCTTCCCCTCCCTGCCCCAAGCTTTAATCTTCCCATCAGCTGAAGCAGATTACACATCCCGTTACTTGCCACCAACCCATTAATTGCATTATCATGTGCCTTAATTGATTCCAAGCACTTTAAATCTGATAACTTTCACACCATCCAAATTAGTGGAAACATTTCACAAGGGATCTCATTAAAAAGAAAACACTAACTCTTTACTAATTTAGTGGCCACCATTCCATACAGGTATGAGCTTTACAATAGGGGGAACCATTCAGAGAGTGGTAAAGAAAAAGATAGAGACATAGTAACAAATTCAACACCCCAACAAAAATGATTTAGAATGTAAATGTAACGTAACAACCATCCACAACACAGCATGAAATAGGCAGAAACAAACGCAAAAAGGGGAAAAAAACCATCAAGCAAAAGAATAGAGCACAATAGGAATTGGGATATAGGAATACCTCAACTGAACCACCCAGCCTACATCACTATTTATATAGATGTGAGGAGAGGAAGGAAGACAGAGAGGCTAGAAGCGAAAATAGAAGCTGAAACCGTAGAACAGGAAGATGAAATCGTGAGTGAAACAGTAGAACAGAAGCTGAAACTGTGATATGGTGTGGATGAAACAAAAC
Source organism: Quercus glauca (assembly GCA_023736055.1). Classification (NCBI taxonomy): domain Eukaryota; kingdom Viridiplantae; phylum Streptophyta; class Magnoliopsida; order Fagales; family Fagaceae; genus Quercus; species Quercus glauca. Next base: position 7,921,658 of record CM043321.1, read on the forward strand.
GTGAAACGATAGAATAGAAGCTGAAACATGTGGGGAAGGGGAAGGAACTAAACCTAAAAGGAATAGCATAAGTTGTAACCATGAAAAGCAGAACACCCTTGCCAAATAACAGCCATTTTTGAAAAATTTCGTTAGTTGCCCAGTTTAAGAAGTATCTGTAAAAATAACATCTCGAGTTTTTAAAACTCGAGATTCATTTAGAACTCGAGTTTTAAAAACTCGAGTTTGGTGTTTTTCTGCCCACCCCACGTGGACAAAATTGCCACGTGTGCCACGTAGAAATCGAGTTTATAAGACTCGATTTCCACTGCTTAAAACTTCTACAGCAACCTTTCAAACGGCTCATTTCAAAATCAGAAAATTTGAAACACTCCTTGAACACCATTTCGCTCCACCTCTCAAATTGACTCACTCACTCACTCACTCACTCACTCACTCACTCACTCGTTCAGTCGTTCACTCTCAAGCAATCGTACACCAGCAACTTCGTAGCCCAGTGCTAAAGGAATCGGTCATTGTCAACGCCGTTGCCGTTCGTAGCCCACCGCGCCGAAGGTACTCTCTATTTCTTCTCAATACTTTAGCGTTTTTGCTTCTTAGATTCCTCTGTCTGTCTCTCTCTTTCTCCAATTTTAGATTTTGGAATTTCATGATGCTACCTAGGTTTCTCGGTTTTCAATTTCGGAGCTGTTTGGGTTTTTTTTTTTTGCGTGTGTTTTTTTTTTGGTGTTCTGAGAATATGGTTATGTTTTGGCAATGACATTAGTTTTTATGTGATTGTTAGAGTTGAAAAAAAAAAACTTTTAATGTGGCATTTCAAGGAAACCCAAGTACCCATTTTTGGATTTGATTCAAAGATGGCATTTTGGAACTTTGATTCACTTTTTGAGGAAAATAGTTTGCTGAAATATTGTTTACGAAGCTTATTGTGTTCGGATTACTTTACTGAGATACGTTGCTAGTTTTTTCCTATTTATGGTTTTGTATGGGTTTTGCTAGTTTGGGTTTGTAATGCTTTTGTTTGGTTTGGTTGCTTTAGAGAGTTGGGAAAACAATAGACATTGAACAGTTTCCTTATTAGAGCTTCGGGTTCAGTGTGGTTTGATGGGAGTGACCCTTTGTTGAGCTAAACTGGTAGGGCTGGTTTTGATGGGGTCAGTGAGGCTGGTTTCAGTTAGACCCCAAACTATTTTGTTATATGATAGTCATATTATGGCTGCTTATTGTGAATTACGGAGTATTGTATTTGGTGAATGGATAATGATGTTTGGCATTTAAGCGTGAATGAATTGGGGATGCTGTGATCAATGGCATAGCAAGGTTGGAAATAAGATAAGGGAAGTGAACTTGATAGTGAAGTTATGGTGAGTGGAGTAAGTTAGGCTTGTTTTCAGAGTCGTGATGAGTGAGGTAGTGTCTCATGTCATGGGTGTATGCAAATGCGACCTCTCTTTGACATACATGTTAGGTCTAAAGATGTGGGCCGCATGAATATGTGTGAAAGGAGCATTGATAGTGCAGGGAATTAGATGGTCTGACATTTTGTTTATTTCGGTAGGACAAGATGGCGTAGAGTATGAACTGAATGGGTATAGAGGCGTTTGCTATAATCAACTAATAAGCTGTATGAAAAGAGTGTAGTTGCACACATTTATGTTAATTGTTGCGTAAAGGGTTCTCAAGCTGCATATTACATTGTGTGGAAATTGACAAATATAAGAAAAGTGAAAATAAACTTAGATTGCCATTTTGGTTGATGCTTTTCAATTATTTTCTTCTTCTCCTCGGGCATTTTAATTGCATGAAATATTTAAATAATGCTTGTTATGAAAGGCATAGTCATCGATTTATGCATGTGTAATTATTCTATATACCTTCGTCCTAAAACTTTTAAGGTTGACTATGGATCTTCAACAAACAAAGTGAGGTCGGCCTTATTTATTCTTCTACACCATTCTATTATAACCAAAACCATACTCTTTGTTGCTTAGTAAAAATGTCCATCTTTGTTACTTCTAGTGTTATTTTAAGTTGTCCCTACCTTTTTTTGTTCCGTGTACTTGAATCAAAATTATTCTTCTTCATTGGTGCATTAATTCCTCTTTGCACATGACCAACCTATCTCTAGGGACATGTAAGTTTGGTTTGTTTCACTGTAACCTGTTGCCATCTCCCCTTGTTTAGAAGATGTAAATTTTGATAGGTTTTGTATATCGGTTGTAGTATGTGCAGTGTTGTTAAATACGTGTTTAAACATGCTTAAAGCTCAAAACCCCAGGTCTAAGCTTTTTTGCTTGGTTGAAGAGAAGCTTATTTAATGAATCATGTTTCAAGCACACTTTCTGGTGCTTTTCAAGGAAGCACAAAGCATGTCAAGGATTTTTTTTTTTAAATAAATTTTTACTAACAAATATTTGAATCATTAAAATTAAATGCTAAACCTTGAAGGCAATGACATGGACCGTTGATTTAGTATATAAACACTGTTCTTAAGGTGCTTTACATCACAAATAATTTTTCGTTTACATATCCAAAGTATCGAACAAGGATAATTTACGAGTTTTGTACTTTTTGGTCTTTGCCTTGTGGATATATTTTGATTGATCGATATACTTTATTCTGATCATAGCTATCATAGAATTAAACTTTATATGACTAAATTCTTTTCATGTTGTCCATTTATTGAATTATTTTTTCAAATCTACTAAAAAAAGTTAAGAAATAGAAATAACTTGATGTAAAATTTGGGCTTACAAATCTTGTGTAATAGCACTATCCATTCGAGCAAATACAGAAAATTTATTACTTTTTTGAGTTTATAAACCATTTTTTATATATTATACGTTATGAATCTTTTTATTAGAGGTTATTATATCTAAAAATGTGCATTTTCCTTCAATTAGCTGCATGCTTGCTTGTGTCTAGTCTCTAAGAGGCATGTGTATTCAAGTGCACTTGACACCTCTACCAACACCAAGTACATGCTGAATAAGGAATACATGAGTATTTAAGAGTATATTTTTTGAGTCTTTCTTTCTCAAACTTATTAATTGATTGCTTTACTTTTAGCATTTAATTGTGATGTACATCTAATATACATTCTGTGTACTTGGTGATTCCTTATTACTTATATGTTAAAAAGAGGTGTATCTTTTCTATTTGCAGTATGGAGCCTCAGATTGATGACGAGCCACAGATCTTGGAGCCTGGTCCTAGTATTGGGTCGTTGTTGACGCGACAACCACATCATCGATCAGAGGACATTTGGAATGGCGAGGTGAAATGGCTAGTTGTAACAACTGCTTTAATTTTTATGTTATCTTTGACTTTTAGTTAGCAAGTTCTTTCAAAGTTGTATTTATAGTTCTAACAACTGCTATAATTTTTATTGATTTTGCAGGACTCGGGCGAACTTACGTGCCGTGGTCGCAATAAGGAGATGGCAAACGTTCAAATGCTAGATAATCGGGTGATTGACATTATCAAGTTGCTACGGCTTGAAGGATTGTTTAGGGCCCCTTCCAGAGAGATAGATAATTGCCTTATAACGGCCCTAGTTGAGCGATGGCGGCCGGAGACTCATACGTTCCATCTTCTAAACGGTGAGATGTCAATCACCCTACAAGATGTGGAGGTCATTTTCGGACTTCCTATAGACGGTGAGGTCTTGGTTGGGCCGACTGCTGTGTTAGATGGAACTTGGAGTACTGTTTGCACGGAGTTTCTTGGTTTTACTCCGGCGAATGACAACAAAACCTTGGTGGGGCAAAGAATTCTCATTAGCCGCCTTATTCAGGCCATTGCAGCGCCACTGCCTGATGACGCAACGGAAATTCAGATACACAAGTATGCCCGCTGCTATATTTTAGCGCTATTAGGGGATAAACTTTTTATGGACAAGTCGGGAGATAGGGTGCATCTGATGTTTTTGGAGCAACTGCGGAACCTTCATGATCCGCCACAGTATAGCTGGGGCAGTGGTTGCCTAGCCTGGTTGTATAGAGAGTTGTGTCGGGCAAGCGAGAAAGGGGCATCGCAGATTGGTAGGGCGTGCACTTTGGTCCAGTATTGGGCATGGGCAAGGTTGCCCTTCTTGTGCCCGAGGATAGACCCCCCACCTGGATGTGATTACGGCCCGTGGCCTTATGCTCCACTTGCCTTTAAGTAAGTATTTTTTCTCATATTTAGTGTGTTATGGAATGTACTCTTCTTAGTAATCAAGTAGCTACTTATCTTATGTTATTCGCTCGTAACTGTAGGTGGGTGCGGGTGCCAGGCTCGAAGAGTAGGCCATCCGGGATGGCCTTGGTTTACTATCGTGAGCAATTAGTTACAATGAAGCCGAACCAGGTAATAATATTCAAATATTCTGTTCGGTTATGTTAATTTTCCTTAAGAATATGATTGCTTCATACTTTAACATATCTTCCGTTTTAATTTATGTTTTTCCTTGTATCTATGTATTCTCCCTTGTTTCACATTTTAAGATGCTATGGTAATTGTTTTTTGTTTCTATTGTAGATTGTGTGGCAGCCATACGAGGCACACTTCGTCCACCTTCCTGACTTCTGCGTTGCAGGGAAGGGTACGTGGACAGCAAGGGTGCCGCTTGTGTGTTTTTGCATAGTAGAGATACACCACCCGGACCGTGTCCTTCGACAGTTTGGGTTGGCGCAAGGGGTGCCTGATCACGTTGTGTACGATGAAAGGCTGCATAGAATAGACTTGCGTGGGAAGGTGGAGAAGAATTGGAGGCATGAGCATGAACCGTATATCATTTCATGGAATAGCAGAGAACAACGACTTTGCGATGCACCTCCTCAGATTGGTGAGATGGACCGCGATCATGACTATTACCAATGGTACCGTCTGGTCACTGTAAAGTATGTCGACCGCAACAGCGCTAGATTACATCAGCTGGTAATGTGTTATACTTATATTTTATTGCTTGCGTTGTTTTTTATTTAGTACATGACTCATAATACAAATTTCAGTTCTTAGTTTAGATGAATATTTAAGTAGAGTAATAAGTACCATATTATGCATTCTATAATTGTTACATAAATGTGAAAAATTCTGATTGTACTGGTTCGTTCTCTGTTTCAGATTGAAAGTCATTTAGCGTTGCTGAATTGGCTTCCTTCAGGCAGCCGAGAACACAACCATGTTCGGCGCATCCTATATAGTGTGGCTGGGCTTGGTGGTGATCCTGCAGCCACTGGGACTGAATCAGCAACTACTACAGCCCCAAGCACAAGTGCAGCACCCATAACTACACCGACCCGTGCTCGGCGTGATACAGCAAGCCCAAGCACGAGCACAGCTAGGGGCCGTGGTCAGCCTGCTACAGCAAGCCCAAGCCCAACTGCAACTAGGGGTCGTGGTCGGACTGCTACAGCAAGCCCCAGCACAAGTGCAGCTAGGGGCTGTGGTCGGCCTGATACAGCAAGCCCAAGCACAAGTGCAGCTACGGGCCGTGGTCGACGTGCAACAACCCCTCGGGTTGTAAGTACTCATGAGACACCCATCCTGCACGCATCTCCCCACCCCGAGGTCCCTCCACCCACCCCACCTTCACAGCCCAGTTTTGATCTCGGTATGCATTCTCAGTTGACCCCTCCGTTGCACCCCGCGACTCCCTCATACCCACCCACCAGCTCTAGTGCACCCACTCCTGGCCCCTACACAGAGCATCATTACCCACCTACCTCAGACTCAGCCGACCCTCTAAGACCTCCGGTTGGGACTAGCACTTCACAGCCAGATATTGATGTACCGGACGACAATCCCCCTCCTCAGCCCTCACCCCCACGAGGTAGACCGCAACGTGCTAGAAGAGCACCCACTTGTGGGACAGGTGGACACAAAATAGGACACAAAGGCAGCTCTATGGTACGATAACATTATTTACAATGTATAGGCCTATTTTGCAATTCACTTTACTCTTATTATTACACCGAATATTGATTGTAGTTATGCATCTAATGTCTTTGCAGCACAATGACGAGCCTAAGGATGATGCCCCGCAGCCTCCTCCCCCGCCCAAACATTACACGAGGGCTAAAAAACGCAAAATTGGTGAACCTTCAAAAACATAGATGAAGATGCCAAAAGGTGACTGTTCTACTATTAGAATAAGCAAGAAGGTATGATATTGACACCTCATTGTTTATATGACTTTTAGTGCCTGTTGCACCTCTCTTGTTACAAGGTATAAGCATATTCAATTGTGTCTTCAAACTTGGTGGGCAGGAAACCATTGGAGAGCTTCATAGGAAAGCCTGTGAAATTTTTGATCTTAACTTGGAACATGTAAAGACTTTATATATCCTACCTACATGTATAACTTGTAGTCTATTTTTGATAGATATTCTTCTTTGGGAATCTTTTCTTTCAGTCTCAGGAGTATTACTCTGTTGCAGGTGTGCATTTGGGATTACTATGGCCGTCGAAAACATGCGTTGCTGAATGACATGGATAAGACGCTTGATGATGCCAATGTACAGATGGATCAGGATGTAGGTTTGCATTGCACACTTGCTATCCTTTTATGACTACTATGTTTTCTCTAAAGAAGTCACTTAGCATATGAAATAAGATTTTGCATTTGATGTAATTGCTGTTGAATATCTAAGGTGCAGTTCTTAAAGTTAAAATTCATCCTTGCTTTTGTGAGTGATGAAGGCTAATTTTTTTGTCATGTCCTTTTGATTGTGCTTAGAAGGCTCTCATATAATTCCAAGTTGCTTACTATATATGTTTGTTATGGACAATTTATAATAAAATATATTCAATAAGTGAAAAACTATTTATGGTATTCTATATTAGGCCAAAAACGGAACAGTGAGCCATGCAGTTGATATCAATTAGGCTGGTCATGTTCCTGGATGTTGGAAACATCCCACATAATGCGCCTCCTCTTTTGAGCAAGTAATGGATGGATGGTTGAAACCTGAGTGCTTGGTTTTTTGAAGACTTTTTTTTATAGAAGACTGTTTAGTTTGTGGTTTTATGATATTTTTGGAATGATATAAAGTTTTGACAGGTTTAAGATTAATGTGATTACTAAGAATGTGGTAGGGAGGTGGTGGTTGAAAAAAGTCTTGTTGGTGTCCATGCATTCCTTAAGATAGGGGAAATTCTTGATCTAGATGCTCATAGGGCTTGGTCATTTAGGTTGCAATAAAAAATGGTTGTCAAATGATTTTGGTGATTCAAAGTTAAGATTCTTCTTTGCTTTTGTGAGCATTGAAAGTTTTTTTTTTTTTTGGCTATAATAATCATTTGGCTATTTTTCCTTCTGGCTTCTATATATTTGATGATGGCCATCTAGTTAATGCCGTACTTTTTCTGGTGTTTAACAGACATTTTTCTTTTGGTCTTTAATAATTTAAAACAGATTCTGGTGGAGGTCCTTAACCATGTGAATGGTATTGCACTGGCTGGTTCCATAACTTCTATTCAGGACAATGGATCTTCACAGAGGGAAGCTACTGCGTGTATGTGTAAATTACCTATATACAAAAAAGTTAAAGACAAGGAAAAATTGATCTTCTTTATCAAAGCCTGATTAATGATTATAAAGCCTTTTGAGATTTTATGTGAAAGCTAGAGTTTGGTGTCCAAGGCACCGTAGGTTGAATTTATTGGATCAGTATGTAGGTTTTTTTGTTTTATTTTGTTTTGTTTTTCCCATATATATTTATTCTTTTCCATAGTTTTGTAAATAATTTTTGGTCTTCAAGGTGCCTTTATTTGATATTTTTTTAAAATATTACAATTCCATTAAGAAGAGAGAAAGATTATTGCCAGGAAAAAGGGTTAAGGAGAGAGAAGTTAGATGTGGCCATTCTGATACATGGAACTGCATATACTTCTCTTGGGTGTATGGCCATGCAAGACTTGAAAGAGCAATGTGCCATTCCCAAGTGGTTGACTTTATATTTTCATCAAGTAAAAGTTGGTATGAATTTGATGGTGTAGTTTGTGGCAATATTTGATTTCACGCCAGCTCAAAATAGATTTGATGCATCACCTGAATTTGATTTTGTGGTTGAATCAATGACACTGGATCTTATAAAATGGCACTGTGGTTTTTTGGTTAACTATTAAACTCTTTTATCAATAATAGTGTAGCAAATCGGTATTTGGCCATAGTTTTACTCTCAAAAATTTGGTTTCCTTACATTACCTTTTCAATTGGTTGGGCTAATGAAAAACCTGACTTTAATTTTAATGCTTAGTGCAAGTTTTTGTAGTGAATGAGGAGTATGTAAACATTGAAAGAGATATTTCTATCCTCTCTCTATCACTTAACCAAACGGTCCAAACCATTCCCATGTGAAATGACTTCAACATCTGCAAATGACAGGGCTGTCTTAGCATGGCTTTCAATTATTGCATACCAAAACAAAGACAAGAAACCAGGGGAGAAGTTGGTTTCTGTCTCTGGCGTTGTGAAGGAATATTGGCAACATATGGAAGGAATTTCTTTTCTAGATATGACTGTGAAGTAAGTTTCATAACCAGTTTTGGAAAAATAAAATATAAAAAATTGCACAATGTTTTGGGTTTTGAAATCATTGTCTTGTGAGAGATGGATTCATTGATTAATGTAACTCCTTTTCCAGGAATGTGAATCTGAGGGTGCCAATAAAATGATAGGATATCTTAGAGATTTAGTCTCTAAAAGCAAGGCAGGTGAAAAGTATGGTAAGTTCGTACCTAAAATTTGTTCAAGCAATCACCACTTCTCATCAATGTTTGGATGCTACTTTAAAATAAATAAATAATGTTTGGATGCTGAAAAATATCCTTGTACAGGAAGCTATATCCTCCAATTTGCTGATGATTTTACTTATACAGATCCTGTAAGTTTCAACATCAGACATGTTTATTGCCTATGCTTACTTGTGACTCAAGCAATTGAACCCTGTACTGTCCTTTCTTGACAGTTTAACTCACTAATTTCATTGGCCAGGTTGATGGGAGCATGGTGTCAAAGCAAGGTGTTAGGTTTGTTTTCACAGATGGATCAAGGATCATATTTCGTTTATCAGTATGTGCCAACCTCTCTCTGTCTATAACTAATAATCTTGGGGATACATCTTTTAAGTGGAAAATAACTTCTTCATGTTTGCAGGGAACTGGTTCAGCAGGTGCCACTGTTAGAGTTTACATAGAGCAGTTTGAACCAGATGTATCTAAACATGATGTAGATGCCCAAACGGCCCTAAAACCATTAATAGGTTAGTCCATTATCATTATCATTTTTATAAACTGAATTAGTATAAACTACTAAATGTTTGTTTCTTCATGCTTTAGATTTGGCACTATCTGTATCAAAGTTGAAGGACTTCACAGGAAGAGAAAAACCTACTGTCATCACCTAAAGCACGATCCACGATAAATCTCATGAATAATGTATCCAGTGTTATCTTAAGTTATGCCAGAGGCAAGTTGACCAGTCCATCTTTTTCCTCTCTTGAGTTGTCATGCACTTTCCCCCCCTTCAGTTTTGGTTGTGCAATTGGCAACCCGGCTTAGTAGAAAAATAAGCCAGTCCATGTAAATTTCTGAAATATATATGTGGGTAATAATATACTCTTTCTCTGCAAGAAGAGTTAATGCTTTACCTATCTTGCTTCAACACCTATGCAAACTGAACATCACATTCAAAATAAGGAGATGACATGTACCAAAATAACTATGGTAATCCTCTTGCATTTGATCAACCCTATATTAAACCCTGGCGGATAGTGCTTATAGGTGACAGGATTATTTATGGTTTATATTAATTAATGCCAAGCTTAGCCAAACTAAGTGATTAGAATATGCATCTCTGTAATAAGCTCAGTTTTTTGGCATTGCCAATTTTGTATCACTCTTCAATTCGAATTAGTAAAGCAATGTAAAAAACTTGGACTCAACGTCATCACATTGTTTGGAATATTTTCCCCAGCTGTATAAGTCTTGTGGATTCTGATTTATTCTATTTAGATTTATCAGTGAATTAATCATGTACTGAATCTTGGCTGCCCTGGATTCTTGCCAAAAAAATCTCATTTGTACAAAAGAAAAAAAAAATTGTGAGAATACAAAAAAATTGTGACATTACTTCTATTTATTCACAACATTGCGTTCTTTTCTTCTATATTCTCAGGGTTGCATGGATTTTCACCTCGACATATATAGGCTGATGACTAGATTATTCAAATGCAAGAATGTTCCACTGGAGAATTTTTTGCCCAAACTATGGGAAAGTAGAAGGACTAGCCATGCACTTTGTATTTCACCTGTAAATGAGGCATTAATCATTAACTTATCTGAGCAGTATGGTGACCTTTGTAAGTCTGTTGATTTCTAGATACGCTGTCTAAAGGGGTTGCATCCCCTGTTAGTTGGCTTCGAACAGAGTTTCTCATTTTCATTTGCAAGTTCCCAGGCCTCTTGCAATCTTGAGAGCACTTTCAGCTCAGGTATCACAGTTGATGAAGTTAAAGAGGCTGCATTTCAACTCATTTTAAGTGTAAGAACCTCTCAATTAGCTGCTTCGGTTTTTAATCCCCAATAAAGAATACTTATTATTATGTCTGTCACTCTTATTATAGGTTCCTGTGCCCAGTCAATCTGTGTTCTTTGCTGGATATCTTTACTATGACTTGTGTGAAAGACTTGTTTCACATGGAAGGTTAATTGAGGTATCTCCCATTTGATTTGCTTTCAGATTTTATGAACCTAGAGTGTATCTTCTTAGGCATTTAAACCCTGCAACGTTGTTGTGCATGAAGTTTGGATCATTATGTGTTGTGATCATGAGATTTTCCTGACTTGTTTCACTTCATTTTATGAACCTAGAGCTTTCAACTTCATTTTTAGAGCTTCCACTATTAGAAACTTGAGGGTTCTTGATACTATCCTCCTCTTTTAGATATCTAGCTCCCAAAACTCCATTGTGAAAAGCTGAAATACTTAAAAAAAATCAGCAAGAGACACACAACTTGACTCCTTGAGACAAACATGGCTTCCCTATATATTTCAAGAAAAAAAATTTATTTTCTTTCTTTCTTTGTCCCTCTTCAGCTTTCTCTTTGAGCTAAAGATGGAGAAGAAACAAAGAGTTGTGAGATAAAGAGAGAGAAGCTGCACTTGTGGTGCAAGTTTGTTTTGGTTTTAAAGGGGAAGGAGTGAGTGAAGGGTATTTATATGGGGAGTGCAATTGTGAAGAGGAAAAGATTTAGTCAAATTCCCTAGCATGGACAACTAGGGAGTGATGGGTTGAGTTCTTATTGTGGCAGAGGTGTCCCACACCTTTGCATGTAAAGAACCCATTGTTTTGGACTTGCTTTAACATCTTCCATTGGAAAATATAATAATAACAACAACAATACTAGCAATAATAATAACAATACCAATATACCATTCCCCTACATAAAAATTGATGGCATATCTCACTAGCTTCAGGTGATGGTTTTCCCCACAGAATATGAGGTATGAGTTACCTGCAATCGTTACACAAGATAACACCTTGTCTTATATACAGACAAGCTTACACATCACAAGTCAACAGAAATTTACTGAACTTTGGGTAGTGCATGGATAATGAAATGTGTTTAAATTTCCACACCAACCAGTCCTTTCAAGTCTCAGACTATGTCAGCCAATAATATTCATATTCAATGAATTGACAATAATCTAAAGCAAGTGAACCTAAAGTATTTTCTCCACAAGAGCCTCAATTTCAGGATCTTTATTTTGACTCTTCCTTTAGTTGTTATAGGTTTCTTCATATCTTTCTTCTAAAGTGTAAATTGCTAAAGTCCATGCTAATGCACTTCTCTAGGGCTATTTGTACTTCTTTCTGTTTTTTAATATAGTTTCATTTGTTAATTATGTTTTATTTCACAAACTACGGTGCTTGCCTTTTGAAGTAACAACACATTTTGGGGTGGATGTCATCAAGAATGGGAAGAAAGTAATATCAAATAAAATTTAAGATAATGTCTGCCTTGATAACCCTTATATTGGACAAGTTGCATCCAATTGAATCAAGTCAGCTGGACATGATCACAAAACATAATGATAATCCATGCCGTCAGATAAAAATAGAGTGGGAGTTGTCTGACTTGTTTCACTTGTTTAAGATAATGTCTGACTTGTTTCACTTGTTTATATCTTTCTTTCGTACATGAGATTTTCCTGTTATAAAATCTTTTGCAATCAGTATTTTTGAAGTCACTAATGTTCCCATGCTCCTTTATATAGAGTATCTCAGCCTATATGGGCACAAAACTGTCTGGAAGAGTGTTGGCAACTTTTGTAAGAGGGAACCTTGTGTACAAAGAGGGGAAGCATGCTCCTGCAGCCTGTGGTCTTCCAATCCTTGCAAGATAAAGACCAAAAAATGAAAACTTGTAATTATTATAAGTTTCTAATATCCAATGGTTTGTTGATGTTTTATTTCTTTCTTCAATTGATTTTTGGGCAATCACTCCAAACTCTTGCCCATTACAAAGCCTGGGTTTGGTTGAAGGTGGGCCAGTCATCATGGGGGGCAAGAAGCAATGTCGCAATACGCAATCACTATCAGCTTTTGCTCAACTTGGCAGTATTGGTCATGGGACTCAAGTTTCTATACTTTATTGGTGATGATATTGATTTCATCTCAAGGCATGGATGCACAGAGTTCATTGTTATAGAGTAGATTTCTGAACTTACATGGACAAACTGTTGCTGTATATATTTAATATAAGTTATCATCAGTATACTTTTTATCTTGTAAAACTTTACTTGAACATTTCTGTTGATTGAAAAAGAATAATGAAAAATCATGCTTTTGTTTGACTGACTTTCTAAATCTAATGCACCAGAACCTTCGGGGGCTTGGTTGTGCAGAAAAACAAAGTAGTGCATAAGCTAGTGCCAACTTTTACCTGGTTAAATAAAGTTGGATGCTTCTTTTTTATGCATGCTTGAGAATAATACTCCACCACTTAACCAAACAGATACCTTTATGCAGGTAATAATACTTGAGAAATTCAAGTTTAAGAAACTGGAGTACCACTGGGAACTAGGGAGTTGCCCAAAGTTATAAAAAAAAAAAAAAAAAAAAAAATTTCCCCAGTGGAACTCGAGTTTATAAAACTCGAGTTCCACTGGGAAAAACAGGGGAAACAGGGCAACCCCTTCTGCCTGAACAGGGGAGTTGCCCAGGTAAAAAAAAAAAAATTTTTGCCCAGTGGAACTCGAGTTTTATAAACTCGAGTTCCTTTAGTGAAACTCGAGTTTCACTGGGCAAATTTTTTTTTTTTTTACCTGGGCAACTCCCCTGTTCAGGCAGAAGGGGTTGCCCTGTTTCCCCTGTTTTTCCTAGTGGAACTCGAGTTTTATAAACTCGAGTTCCACTGGGGAAAATTTTTTTTTTTTTTCAATTGGGCAAATCCCCTGTTCAGGCAGAAGGGGTTGCCCTGTTTCCTCTCTTGTTTCTTTGGTGTCAATGTTGGGGGGAAGGTAATAAGCTTGATATCCACTTTCTTAAGAAATTACTAAGAATCATGCAAACTAATTCCAGTAAATGAAAATTAGTTTCTCAATTACATGTGCCTTTTATAACGCATCTATAATATCTAAAAACTGAAGCATAATATTTATTGTTCTTATACTTCTTTAAGCAACATCAGCGTAGCATTTCGGTTCAACATGGTCCAATTTGGTCTAGTTCAATCCACTTCAGTCCATTTAGGTATAATTCGGTCCAGATCGGTCCATTTTAGTCCATTTAGGTCACTTCAGTTCGTTCCGTCCACTTTCGTTCATTTGGTTCAGCTCCATCCATTTTGATCCGTTTAGGTCTACTTCTAATTATTTCAGTCTAATTCGGTCTAATCAGTCTATACAGTCCACTTTAGTCTATTCGGTCCATTTCTGTCCACTTTAGCCTATTTAGTCCACTTCGGATGACTTTGGTCCATTAAGTTCTCTTTAGTCCATTTCAGTCTACTTAGGTCTACTTTAATCCGTTTAGTCCATTTCAATCCATTTAGGTGACTTCAATTTATTCAGTCCATTTCGATCCATTTAGCTCTACTTTAGATCATTTTCGTCTAATTCGGTCCACTTTCGCCTATTTATTCCACTTTGGTCGATTAGGTTCTCTTTAGTCTATTTTGATATACTTTGGTCCATTTCAATCCATGTAGGTCTACTTCAGTCTACTTTTGTCCATTTCACTCTAATTCAGTCCATTCGGTCTATCTCAGTTCATTTAGTCCATTTCGATCCATTTAGCTCTACTTTAGATCATTTTTAGTCTACTTCCATTCAGTCCATTTCGTGGATATTTTGGAAGTAGAAGTTTTTGTACAAAGAGGAGCTGCTTCATTGTGTCACATTCTTAGTGTGATTTTGGTAGGTTCTTGATAAAATTACATTTTTATTACGTTATTAAAGTCTTGTATATTTTTTTCATGATAAATTTACTTATATATGTTTTCTCTTTAGGTCATTCAAGACGTATAGAATATAAATCATTTGTAAGAAGTACTAGAAACAAATCCCAACCAAGCATTACATTATTTATAAAATATGTTGCTTTATATAATAAATTGACTGTAAAGTGCATTATGTTTTCTTGAAAAAAAAAACTTACAAAATTGTTGTTTGTACTTCTCATTTTGACCAATATGTTGTTTGTACTTCTCATTTTCACCAATATGTTGTTTGTACTTCTCATTGACTGATGTAACATGAATAATTTCGTTATTCATAAATTTTGCTTCATATTTACTATTTGTCTTGGATGATTGTTGTTTCTAAATAATATGCAAAAAAAAAAAAAAAAAAAATTTTCCCCAGTGGAACTCGAGTTTATAAAACTCGAGTTCCACTGGGAAAAACAGGGGAAACAGGGCAACCCTTCTGCCTGAACAGGGGAGTTGCCCACGTAAAAAAAAAAAAATTTCCCCCAGTGGAACTCGAGCTTTTAAAACTCGAGTTCCACTAGAGGAACTCGAGTTTTATAAACTCGAGTTCCTCTGGGTATAATTTTTTTTTTTTTTTGGGCAACTCCCCTGTTCAGGCAGAAGGGTTGCCCTGTTTCCCCTGTTTTTCCCAGTGGAACTCGAGTTTTATAAACTCGAGTTCCACTGGGGAAAATTTTTTTTTTTTTGAATTGGGCAAATCCCCTGTTCAGGCAAAAGGGGGTTGCCCTGTTTCCTCTGTTTTTCCAGTGGAACTCGAGTTTATAAAACTCGAGTTCCACTTGGAAAATTTTATTTTTTTTACTTGGGCATATCCCCTGTTCAGACAGATTGGTTGCTCTTTTTTTTCCCTGCACATGCAGGCAAATCAGGAACTGAAATGTGTACATGCACCTGCTGAGAAACATAGATAAAGAAGTTGAGATTGTAATCTAACGCTCATTGAGAGGCGGAGAAGTTGATAATGTAAATGCACAACCATTACATCAAAACGTGTTCTCGCACAAAGCTATAGAAACTGTTACGCTCTATTCATAAATATAGTTTTACAATGCAAATACATTGGCATCACAACAAAAAGCCATTCTCAATATATCAACATTCTAAACATGCGCAACCATCCTTAATTTGCAATTCTAACCGTACTACTCAAGTCACGATCTTCATAGAGGTACATTGGGTAGAGAATTATAAGTACATTCAACAAAAACCAAAAAGTTAAATGTGCCAATACAACGTAGTCACTTTTCCTAAGATCAGCAGTTCGCACAACAAAAACGGCGTCCATGGAAGCATGCCTGCAAAACGTAGACTAATCACGTTAATAGAGAAGTAGTAAAAACAGTAGTTAATGGTAGAATGAACAACAATTACATTTAACCAATGCATAATATTTTCCAACCTACCTACCTACTATGGAACATTACTGCTGGTGGAAGCGCCACGGGACTGCGGACATTTTCTACGGTTATGCCCGGAAGCATGACACAATCCACATGTTTGCTTGGGTTGACTCTCTATCAAATCTGCATCCTCCCTCCGCCATCCCGAGCCTCGATCCTTATTCCTCACTCCATCCATCTCATTCCTTATTCTTGACTTCACTGGTCGACCTTTGGCCCGCAACAATGCTGGATTAGGCAACCACTTTGGCCCCATGGGATCCCTCCACAATGATTGTGACTTGGGAATCACAAATGCATGCTGATAAGTGTTAAGGGCATTGTCCAAACCATAACATGGGTGAATATATGCGGTCGAATCAATATTCAAATAGTCACATACTCTAATTGCATGTGAACACGGGATCCCTATGTTTTGCCATTTCCCACAACTACATGTTCTTTCCCGTATCCGAACTTCATAACTGTGGTTTCCCCCTTCTGCGCTACTCGTGAATGAAGTAACTATCTGATATATCATCTGTTCACTGTTAAATGGCTTGAGATAGTGTTTCTCAGATTTAAGCTTATTTCCTTCCCACTTGTCAAAGGCATATTGACTCCATTTCTTACCCTCTGACAGGCGATTGAGGTATTCTTTGTGCCGGTCATGGAAATATTCAACAAGTTTGGACCAAGTAAACTCAACCAATGCGGAAATAGGAAGGCCCCGTGCACCTTTAAGTACACCATTGAAGCACTCTGATATATTGGTTGTCATTGCCCCAAAACGTCTTCCATCATCATGTGATTGGGTCCACATATCCACAGACTCGCTCATTAGGTATGAGTATGGAAGATAATCTTGACTCTTTTCCTTCCCATCCTTCCCCGTCACCTTCTTCTTATTCCGAATGGCCTCCATTTCCACTTGCTTAATGGAATCCATTATGGTATCAAATTTAACTACCTGAGTAGCATATCCTGCTTTCAAGCAAGCTGACTTTAGAGTCGAGTTCTGAAAATGTGTGTTGAAGTTGCTAGCAACATGTCGAATGCAATATCTATGATATACCCGTGTTCTTCCATCATCCCCTCTAGGCCAGTTTGCAATGGCATTCTTGATACCGAGATGTCGGTCAAAAATTATGCAAATGCCTTCTTCGGGTATCACGTGGCCAATCGTATCTCTGAGGCATTGTAAAAACCACCTCCAACTGGACCCTGACTCACAATCCACAACAGCAAAGGCAAGAGGGAATACCTTGTTGTTAGCGTCGGTTGCCATTGCAACCAACAACTTTCCCTGATATTTACCATACAGATGGGTCCCATCAATACTGATAACTGGCTTGCAATATTTGAATCCATCAATGCTTGGACCGAAAGACCAAAACACATAATTCAATAATACGGTGCCATCTTCATCGGTGGGTGTCGTACAATAGAACACTTGGGTAGTCGGATCCATATCAATATATGCCAAAAGCAACTTTTGCAACCTCTGGTAAGACTCTTCCCAATTCCCAAACAGCTTCCCAATCGCCTTTTGTTTCGCATCCCACACCTTGTAGTAAGAAGGCTTATGGCCATCATATTTCGACTCTATCATAGATCTAAGATGCTTAATTGGAGTAGTGTGATCCTCACTTAACTTCTTAAGGATGTCTGATGCAATAAAGTTACAATTCATCATTCTACCATCATTTCGCACCCCAGTCCGTATACACGTGTGAGGACCCTTGTACACGGTGACCATCCATAGTCCCTGGAGATTGGGCTTCATGACTGCGCAGACATACCACCTGCATGACTCATCCACGCATTTTGCACAAAGTTTTGTCGTCGTCGACCTACTGATCACATACTGTTTGTTTTCCTTAAGGGCACATATTGTTAATACATGCTGCACCTCCACCTTACTGGCAAAAGTCAAGCCTTTGTACAAATTCATCCCCTCTCTCCAAGTAGACACAAATGGTTTCTCCATATGTGAAGGATCAACCATATTTTCCCAAGTATTTGCAGAAAATGACAAAGCAGGAGGTGCGTAGGCAGGGATTGTGTCCGTAATGTGTTGGACACTAAGAACATTGTCTGCATTAGGTTCATTACCGTCCAATGTCTCATCATCATCAATGTCCCTCTCACAGTCCCTAAAGTCCCCTCTCTCAATCCTGTCTTCAATCTCATCTCCATGATCAAAATCTTCATCGACAATAGCAGTACTCCCATCAACATAGTCGTCGTCATCATCATCGTCATCCTCATACTCATCATCATTCTCATCCTCATACTCATCATCATTCTCATCCTCATCATCATCATTATCATCAGCATGAAAATTATCATGCTCTACATGTGTAAAATACTCATATTGAGCATCCGGAACTGTAACCGGTAAACTTGTTTGTGTTTGTTGAATTTCGTCGATGCTAACTTCTGCACGCGGCTTTAACTGTATGTACAACTCAATGTTAGTTACTTCAGGTATTCTCTCCAACTTGTCAAACATGATCTTCACATGTTTGTCTGTTTCTATCGCCATGTACTTGTAATTAATTCGGTGCCTCAGGATTTCATTTGGCATACGATAAGTAATTTCTATGTTGTGCACAGCAGGATTCTCACACAACTCTTCCATAACCATCATCTTCAATTCGTCAAGGGTCTTGAACCTACGATCAATTTGGGTATAATAGCTCTTTATACCCGGCCCTTCAAATGGCAATCCCTTGTTCGCATTGGCATTCTTCAACGAACCACCGTGGTATAGGATTATATCAATTTCAGGCATTGTGAACCTGTTAAAGTCAAGTTACCATGTTAGTTAAAAAAACATTTTAAACTTCCCTGATCTAAAAGAAACTTGAAGCAAGTCTTTAACTGTCTAATAAAAAGAAGCGGCCAAGAAATTTTTTTAATTTGATTTTCATGATACAAACTGAACATTTTTTTTCTAAAATTTTGGCCGTAGTACAACTATATTTAACATTTCGTATAATTTAGATGAGAGGAGACAAATGCAAGGGCCCAGATCCAAACTTTCAATACAAATTAGTGACAAGGATGCAATCGCTTGTAAGAGAGCCAATAAACAACTTGTGAGACACAAACGGCGAGCCAAAAATACTCATATTGAATAACAATTAACCAAAAGGAAACTTTTTTTTCCATCATACAAGTAACATCTGGAACATACACAAAGCACACTTGATGCAGGGCATACTAGTTCAGTAAAAACATAATCTAAATGAATGTTGTGTGTGTGTGTGTGTGTGTATGTATATAAAGGAAATTTATGATAATTATCTAGTTAATGGGTATCCTGAGGCATTGATTAAGAGAACAATATATTTTTTTTTTTTTGGAGAATCAATGCAGAGAACAAATTAAAAGAACAAATGTGTAAGTGTTGTACAGTTTGATTTTTATATAAAAGAATCATTTAATAGGATATAAGATGTCAAAGGTTTTGGCAATGCAGTAAAGGTCTCTTATTTAAGGCAAATTTGAATGATTCACCTACAATGAAATGAAAGGTTTGCCACCACACCCATAGACAACTAATACCCAAATATAATAACAATCAAATCAAAAAACCCTTACTTGAGATATGAAATTGTTGAGAGGGAAGAGCAGTGAGAGAGTGAGAGGCAATGTGGTGAGTGAGAGGCAATGTGGTGAGTGAGAGTTATGGGTAAATAAGAGGCTGAGTGTATACTGTCTATTGCTCTGTAGGGAGTGAGAGGTGAGTGAGAGTTATGGGTGAAAGAGGCTGCGTACGTCTGTTGCTAGTAATTGATTTTTTTATGCTCTGTTTTTTCAGTGTTACGTGTGAACAGTGCTGAGGCAAACTCGAGTCTTTAAGACTCGAGTTCTAAAAGAAAGAAACTCGAGTCTTAAAGACTCGAGATCTGTTTGGTTTTCAGTGATTTTATTTCAGTAAAACTCGAGTCTTTAAGACTCGAGTTTTGATTAATGGAACTCGAGTCTTAAAGACTCGAGATCCAAGTGGACAACTTTGTCCACCTCACCAATTGGTGCGGGACGTGGTGGAGTGTTGAAAAAAGAGGATCTCGAGTTTTAGAAACTCGAGATGCCTAGTTTCCTGTATTGTTTCACGCGTTGTCTAACTAACCAAATTGAACAGTCACCCAATGTCATTCTGCACATTTCCTCATGAAAAGCATTCAGGTTTGACAAAAGGAGTTAGCTGAAAAGGCTTTGGGTGTGGGCTGTAATTTAAAGTAGAGATAGGGGCTCCATGTAACAGAAGTAAAAGGAATAGCATTAGTTCTAACCGTGAAAAGCAATCAGGTTTGACAAAGAGAGTTAGCTGAAAAGACTTTTAAGTGTGGGCTTGGGCTTTATAGTGGATTTAAATGTACAAGAAGTGGACTTTAAAGTAGAGATAAGGTTGGAAATTGAATTAAAAATTGGCAAAAACTATTTTCAAATTGAATTAAAAATTCAGAAAAGAGGATGATAATGACATAGCTGCTGATGTGGCTCAATATAAGCGTAGCAACATTAAATGCTACACTTCAGCTTTTAGTAATATATAGATATATATATTGATTTTTCATTCTGAATTTTGCTGGTTTTACTGAGACACATAATCTTAATCTCTCTCACTCTCTCTCTCTCTTGTTAAAAAGAAGCGATGTCTCAGCCTTTAACCAGACTATTCTACTTCTTGTCTAGGAAAAACCCCCGAACCCCATGAATTGATAGTGTAGTGAGTTGAACCTCAGAACTTCAGCTTTATGTCACGTGCCAAACCTAGCCCAACAAGTTCAAAACACTATCAAGGTGGGCACCTAGTCTGAACAGGCAAAAGAATGTATTTCATGACGGTGTGAATTGGATTATCAAGTAATCGAATAGTTGAGATTGAATTTTTTTGCACTTCAGAGGCAAAAAATTTCAGTTTGCTTCAAATATGAATTCTTTTGCATCTTTTAGTCCAGCTAGATCTAATAAAGAGGAGGCAAATAGGATCAGGAAGAGCATAGGCACTTGCAGTTCTTCTAGAAGTCATCAACACTGGGTAACGTAGGGCATTTTAATGGTAGCTTATTGTGGACGCATAATCCATGGCTTGACCTCTAGGTGAATGTACTTCAACTGAATTTGATAAATTTTGTACTTCACAAGGCATAATCCATTATTGTGAAAACTTCATACATTGACTAAGGTCCTAAATAATGCTCATTCAAAGATTCAAGCATTATTTATTATCAAATAATACACGTTCTTAACATAATTATTACTCAACAAAGAGGTTTATAATATCTCATTATGTCAAAATCCAATTAATTTAGGATGAATAAGAGTTTAGCCTAAAAGGACAATCTTTTAATTATCAAATCAAGAAAAACAATTTATGATGAATCAAGTCAATAACTTAAATTGCTCAACCAGCTAAGTATGACATGATTTTGACCACTTCCTAATGATTGGGTTCAAATTTCTCATGACATCAAATCAGACAATCAAATTCTAATTTCATATTTTATGAGTAAAAATTTTTAAATAAAAATGACAAACAAAAAGGTTAATGTTTTGTTCACATATTAACTGAAAATACTATATCAACTAGACCAGAAGTTAGTGAAACATACTGAAATTTAGGTCGAGGTGGATGGAGGGATGATTCATCCCAATAAATAACTTGAACAAAATGGAATTGATAATTTTGCTTCTGCATGGACTTTTTTCTCTATTCAAACACAAAATGAAGGAAAGTAGTGTAGGAGTATCAGAAATACAACCTAGTTTGACAATCCAACTAATTCAAAACTAATAAGTCCTTAAAAAATTTTAAATGAATTATTGGGAATGGCAATAGATTCTTACAGCAGGCAATTTTCTCTCTTTAAGGCGCATTAAAGATCAATTGCCCCAAGGTCTGGTTGATGCCTATAATAAGTTCCAAGCAAATGATGACAAAGTTTGAGTCCGTTTCTGGCTAGAAAGACATTAGAGAAAGAAGAAAGGAGAGTAGAGGAGGAAGAGGAATAGGAATAGGAATATGCTAAGAGCACAGTTGAGTAATTGATAAGGCTGTGTGGAATGCAGCAATAGAGCTTGTTAGGTAGGTGGTTGGCTGCGTTTACAAATATCATGGATCGCCCTAGGATGATCAAGTTACTCATTGCTCTTGAAGATACTGATACTATCAAGTGGTTTGGTTTCTTCTGTTGCTGTCAAAACTTCTAGATAATAAAAAATTTAGTAACTTATAACTAAAGGTTCTTGGGTATTTTGTTTGTCTCTAGCAGAGAAACATAAATCGACCAACAGCCCAAGAGAATTAAATTAATACAACAAACCTCGGGAGAATATTTTTTTTAATGAATAATTCATTTTTATTTATCAAAACACTAGAAGAAAAAACTTCAAACAAGCTGGATACAAATAATAGCCTAGCAAATACAACACTCAAACAACCCCTCTCTGCTACCAAAGTGCAAACAACTACATTTGCAACCGCACTTTAGAAGCCCAGCAGGGCACTCAATTGTTACAACAATGCAACTTCATTTCATAAGCACACATTGCTCTAATCACAAACTGTTGAGTTAGTGGAAGCTTTTATGCTTATTAGTTGTGTGTAACAAACTAATAGTAGGTTATTTTATGCTTATTTGTTGCATGTAACAAAATAATAATATGTTATGCGAAATAGAAATAGAAAAGACAATCACACATGGAACACAAAGATTTACTTGGTTCAGCTTTAAGCCTACATCCACGAACAGTGTCTAACAGAATATTTCACTGAGAAAACGAGAGATTACAAAATAGCACAAAAGCATGGGACAAGAGAATCTTTAATTTCTCTACACTGATGCCACGGCTTAAACTCTTATAAACCAAATAAACAAAGCCACATACATATATACACACACATGCAGCAAAAAGTAACCCTCCTTGATTAATTCTTGCCCACTTGACCGAGTGCCAAGGTGGGTGTGAGAAGAGTAACCCTCCTTGGCTAATTCTTCAACATCTCTCTCATAACTATCCTTCTTACCACCGCGATAGGCTTTGAGTTTCTTGGGTCTCCTCCTTCCATTATAAAAAAGTGCCCCAACAACCCAAGAAGAGAAATTTGTATTATTCAAACTTGATGAAAAATTATATATATATATATATATATGGAATAATTTTAATTTTTGAGTTTGTGGTGATTGGAATGTGAGTGCCAAAAGGTGATGTTAACAAATACAATGCTTTGAACTTTCTTTTTTCCCTCTCGCAACGTTAGTATAAAAATTGAATAGGTCCAATTTATACCTGTGATAAATAAAAAAATTTATCATGCCAATTTAAACTTGAGAAACAAAACCCACACTTTCATTTCATTGGATTCCCCTCCCCAAAATAAAAGAGAAATCAAGACTCATGAACTGTAATAGCAAGAAGAACAATGATGACTTACAGGCAAAGAAGTCGAACATTCCTTATACTAAATTCTTTAGAATTAGCCATACATCCTGGTAGTCTTTGGATAGGGTTGGTCACTAGAATAGCCTTCTCCACTTGGTCCAGCCCCATCATCCTCATCACGGTTTTGCTTATTTCTGCTACCTTCTGTGGTTAAATCTTAAGGATCATGGCGTAGATCTCCCAGATTCTCAAAGTGTCCTGCTGTTGATGCTTAACTAAGTCATAGTTTGATTGGGATCTTCAACGTCTTGGTAACTATCCCTCTTCCCTCCGTGGATGGATTTAAAGCGTCTTGGACATTTGATACACTTCTTCCACTAAAAAAAAAGTTCACCAACAAGACAAACAAGAAAAATTTCTATTACTCCAATCTGATTAAAAAAAAAGAAAATTGATATGGTATGATTTTGATTTTTGAAGTCTACAACTAGCACAATACTTTGAAGTTAACAATTTTTTTTTTTAAAGAAAGATAGTATATATCCCAAAAAAAAAATGATGATGACTTTTAAAGTAGCAAGTAGAAAGATGATCACTTATTGGCAAAGAAGTCAAAAATTTCCCTTTGAATAGACTCCTCACAATCAGCCATTAATTCTCCAACTTTATAAATCCAATTTGGCCGTGGTTCCTCATTAGAGGAGCCTTCTCCACTAGGTCCAGCCCCATCATCCTCATAACAGTTTTGCTTATTTTTGCTACCTTTTGCGGTTGAATTGTTCAATATCACAATAGTTGTCGCCAGACCCTCATTGAGTATGCTGCTGTTGTTGCTACTCTGTGCTATAGTTCGATTGAGATCATCAATGTCTTGGTAACTACTACCTTCGTGAATTGGTTCAAGCTTCTTGGATGTTTGATTCTCTCCTTCCACTAAATAAAATTGCATCAACAAGTAGTTGTAAATGATGACTTGTAGAGGTTAAAACTTGAAAGTAAGAAGAAAGATAAAAGACTTACTTGCAAAGAAGTCGAAAAATTCCCTTTGACTAGAATCCTCAGAATCAGCTATAAATCCTCCAAGCCTTTGAATCCTCTTTGGCAGTGGTTCCACAATAGAGTAGCATTCTCCACTAGGTCCTGCACCATCATCCTCATCACAGCTTCGCTTATTTCCGCTACCTTCTGCAATTGAATCATCAATATCATGGTGGATAATGATGCTGCTGTTGTTGATGCACCGTGACAGTTTTATTGGGATTTTCGATGTCTTGCCCATATATGAATTGGGCCCCAATTTTCTCCACCTCCAAGTTCCGGGAAGATGCTTTAATCGTAAGAGGATGAAATCTGTTTCGATAGGAATAATAGGTTAACCAAAGGTGATGTGATTCAATTGTACCATATTCTTTCGTAGAACCAAAAATTTCTCCCTCATTCATTGGAAATCCATCGATTATAAATGAAAGCTCCCAATCACGAGGGCATTCATGCCACTTGTTGGGTACAAAAATAACACAAAATGTAATTCCAATCGGCGCATTAGACAAATTAGAAGGCACTTGTACTTTCAATTCATGACCCGTACATTCATGGTTAAAATATTTTAGAATTTCACTTCCAGGAATAATAATTTGTAACTTCTTTGGTAGTGTACCACTTTGTCCCTGAAATATACAAAGAATAATGTTTAGAACTTGGAGAGAGAGATAGAGAGATAGAGAGAGAGAGAGAGACTGACCTGAAGCATATTATTGTCAAGCAATTTGAAGCAATTGAAAAACAGGAATTGTAAATAGGTGCGATCTGACTTAGAAAGATAAAATTGCAATTCTGGCAATCTCTCCAGTGAGGTACAATCATCTGCAATTACAGAATCAATAGTTGGTGGAACATTTTATAATGATTGAAGACTCTTGCAACCCTCCAAATAGAGTCTTCGAAGATTAGAGAGTTGAGACATGCTTTCAGGAAGGGAAACCAAATTATTTCCACTTAGATCTAAGCATTCTAAAGAGGACAAGCAGCCAATGTCATTGGGGATTGACCAAAGATCGCAGTGACTAAGATTCAAATCTATTAAAGATTGTAGTCTTGATAAAGAAGGCAATAATAAGCCCACTGGAACCGGACTTGTTTGCAGGGAAGAATATATAAATGAAGGCTATAATATTCTTTCCGTGGTAGGACTTGTTGGCAAGTAAAATAATGAAATCCATAATGGTTCCATTGACTCAGGACTGGCTGGCTAGGAATACAATTCAAATAACTTCCATCCACGGATATGAAGCTGTCTGAGATTTTTAAGGAGAACAATGGAAGAAGGAACCTTTTTTATGGCTGTCCAACACAAATTAAGCAGCTCCAAACCTTCTATATTTCCTATGTTCTCAGGCAAGTTGTCAAATTTTAAGCATCTAAAAAGATCAAGAGAATTAAGCAACTTTAAACTACAAATGGTGCTAGGAAAGCGCACAAGATTTATGCAATATCTTAGAGTCAATAAAGAAAGGTTAGTCAAACATTCAATTGATGAAGGCAATGCTTCTATAGCTGTTATGCTAAAATCAAGCTCCCCTAGACCTTCAATCATCCATAGGTTTTCTGGCAAGTTTTTAAATTGGGAGCAGTTTGAAAGATTTAGAGCACCACACAACTTCAAACCATAGGTGGTGTTAGGAAGACACACAAGTTTATTGCAATAGAGTAGAGTCAATGAAGTAAGGCTTGTCAAGCCTTCAATTGTTGAAGGTAACTCTTTTATAGATGTTCTACACAAATCAAGATGATTGTGGCCTTTGACATTCCCCAAGTTCTCCGGCAGCTGGTTGAAATTTGAGCACCCACAAAGATCAAGACGTTCAAGCGAATTCAAACTACAAATGGTGCTAGGAAGACACACTAGATTCTTACAATCTTTGAGAGTCAATAAAGCAAGGGTTGTCAAACCTTCAATTGATGAAGGAATCTCTTTTATAGCTGTTCCACTCAAATGAAGCTTCTTGAGACCTTTGAGATTCCCTAGGTTCTCCGGCAAGTTGTCAAAATTTGAGCACCCACAAAGATCAAGACATTCAAGCAAATTCAAACTACAAATGGTGCTAGGAAGACACACAAGATTCATGCAAAATCTTAGAGTCAATGTCGTAAGGTTAGTCAAATAGCCAATTGATGAAGGTATCTCTTCTATAGCTGTTGTACTAAAATCAAGCATCTCTAGACCTTCGATTATCCATGGCTTCTCTGGCAAGTTTTTGAATCTTGAGCATGTAGAAAGATTAAGAGCACCATGGAACTTAAAACCACAAGTGGTGATTGGAAGACTTGCAAGTTTACGACAATCAAATAGAGTTAATGAAGTTAGGTGCATTAAACGTTCAATTGATGAAGGCAACTCTTTTATAGCTGTTCCACTCAAATGAAGCTTCTTGAGACCTTTGAGATTCCCTAGGTTCTCCGGCAAGTTGTCAAAATTTGAGCACCCACAAAGATCAAGACATTTAAGCGAATTTAAACTACAAATGGTGCTAGGAAGGCACATAAGATTCTTACAATCTTTAAGAGTCAATAAAGCAAGGGTTGTTAAACCTTCAATTGATGAAGGAATCTCTTTTATAGCTGTTCTACTTAAATGAAGCTTCTTGAGACCTTTGAGACTCCCTAGGTTCTCAGGCAAGTTCGCAAAATTTAAGCACCCACAAAGATCAAGACATTCAAGCAAGTTCAAACTACAAATGGTGCTAGGAAGACACACAAGATTCATGCAAAATCTTAGAGTCAATGCAGTAAGGTTAGTCAAATAGCCAATTGATGAAGGTATCTCTTCTATAGCTGTTGTACTCAAATTAAGCATCTCTAGACCTTTGATTACCCATGGCTTCTCTGGCAAGTTTTTGAATCTTGAGCATATAGAAAGATCAAGAGCACCATGGAACTTAAAACCACAAGTGGTGTTAGGAAGACTTGCAAGTTTACGGCAATCAAATAGAGTCAATGAAGTTAGGTACATTAAACATTCAATTGATGAAGGCAACTCTTTTATAATTGTTCCACTCAAATGAAGCTTCCTGAGACCTTTGAGATTCCCTAGGTTCTTCGGCAAGTTGTCAAAATTTGAGCACCCACAAAGATCAAGACATTCAAGTGAATTCAAACTACAAATGGTGCTAGGAAGGTGCATAAGATTCTTACAATCTTTGAGAGTCAATAAAGCAAGGGTTGTCAAACCTTCAATTGATGAAGGAATCTCTTTTATAGCTATTCCACTCACACGAAGCTTCTTGAGACCTTTGAGATTCCCTAGGTTCTTTGGCAAGTTGTCAAAACTTGAGCACCCACAAAGATCAAGACATTCAAGCAAATTCAAACTACAAATGGTGCTAGGAAGGCGCACAAGATTCTTACAATTTTTGAGGGTCAATGAAGTAAGGGTTGTCAAATGGCCAATTGATGAAGGCAACTCTTTTATAGATGTTCTACTCAAATTAAGATTCTTTAGGCCTTTGACATTCCCTAGATTCTTTGGCAAGTTTTCAAAATTTGAGCTCCAAGAAAGATCAAGACATTTAAGCAAATTCAAACTACAAATGGTGCTAGGAAGACAAACAAAATTCTCACAATTTTTTAGAGTCAATAAAGTAAGGGTTGTCAAACCTTCAATTGATGAAGGAAACTCTTTTATAGCTGTTCTACTCAAATGTAGCTTTTTGAGACCTTTGAGATTCCCTAGGTTCTCCGGCAAGTTGTCAAAATTTGAGCACCCACAAAGATCAAGACATTCAAGCAAATTCAAACTACAAATGGTGCTAGGAAGGCGCACAAGATTCTTACAATTTTTTAGAGTCAATGAAGTAAGGGTTGTCAAACGGCCAATTGATGAAGGTAACTCATTTATAATTGTTCCACTCAAATCAAGCATCTCTAGACCTTCAATTATCTATGGGTTCTTTAGCAAGTAACTGAATCTTGAGCAAGTAGAAAGATCAAGAGCACCATGGAACTTAAAACCACAAGTGGTGTTAGGAAGACTCACAAGTTTGTCGCAATGAAATAGAGTCAATGAAGTAAGGGGCATTAAATGTCCAACTGATAAAGGCAACTCTTTTATAGCTATTCTACTCAACTTAAGATTCTTTAGGCCTTTGACATTCCCTAGATTCTCTGGCAAGTTTTCAAAATTTGAGCTCCAAGAAAGATCAAGACATTCAAGCAAATTCAAACTACAAATGGTGCAAGGAAGACACACAAAATTCATACAATTTTTGAGAGTCAATAAAGTAAGGGTTGTCAAACCTTCAATTGATGAAGGAAACTCTTTTATAGCTGTTCCACTCAAATGAAGCTTTTTGAGACCTTTGAGATTCCCTAGGTTCTCCGGCAAGTTGTCAAAATTTGAGCACCCACAAAGATCAAGACATTCAAGCAAATTCGAACTACAAATGGTGCTAGGAAGGCGCACAATATTCTTACAATCCTTGAGAGTCAATGAAGTAAGGGTTGTCAACAGCCAATTGATGAAGGTAACTATTTTATAATTGTTCCACTCAAATCAAGCATCTCTAGACCTTCAATTATCCATGGGTTCTCTGGCAAGTAACTGAATCTTGAGCAAGTAGAAAGATCAAGAGCACCATGGAACTTAAAACCAAAAGTGGTGTTAGGAAGACTCACAAGTTTGTCGCAATGAAATAGAGTCAATGAAGTAAGGTGCATTAAACGTTCAATTGATAAAGGCAACTCTTTTATAGCTGTTCTACTCAAATTAAGATTCTTTAGGCCTTTGACATTCCCTAGATTCTCTGGCAAGTTTTCAAAATTTGAGCTCCCAGAAAGATCAAGACATTCAAGTGATTTCAAATAACAAATGGTGTTAGGAAGACACACAAGATTTTCGCAACTACGAAGAGTCAATGAAGTCAAGCCAATCAAGCCTCCAATTGATGAAGGTAATTCCTTAATGGCAGTGAAATCCAAATTAAGGCTTTGTAAGCATTTCATGATTCCCATAAATTCTAGAATTGTCTTGAATATTGAGCAATATTCTAGATTAAGAAGAACAAGATTTCTATGAATTCCAACAGATGGGTGAAGCACACATAAATTCATACAATCTGCAAGAGTTAATTTCTCAAGATTTGGGACTCCAGTGAAGTATGGGGATATACTCAAGTCCGATCCTGACAAGTCAATGATCTTCAACTTGTCAAAATTCTGTTTTA
Organism: Quercus glauca; assembly: GCA_023736055.1. NCBI lineage: Eukaryota > Viridiplantae > Streptophyta > Magnoliopsida > Fagales > Fagaceae > Quercus > Quercus glauca. Next base: position 7,951,133 of record CM043321.1, read on the forward strand.
AGAAAAAAAAAAGTTAAAAAAGAAGTCAAGTCAATGAGTTTCCTAGTGTTTGATTTATTGAAATTTAAATGCAAAGTTATGAGGATACTAAATAACAAAATTACCTTTACTCCTATCCAAAGTTGTTTTATTCTACTCCGTGGCAAACAAAGCATAACAATCTCATCTAGCTGGAAAGTTGATGGTAGAGAATTTGAAGGATAATACCACCAACAAATAACTCTCAAAGAATATGGAAGATGTTGAGGGTCATGGAAAATGCCATCAATTCTAAGAAATTTAAGATTGTACATCTGCGAAATGGCCTTAGGGTTCCAACATGTCTCTTTTACTTCATCTTCATCTTCATCATCATCATAATTACGCAAAATATGCATGGCTCGAACTACTTCTATTCCCTAATAATCAAGAAGGAATTGGAGAATTGTGAAATATCTTATTAGAATAAATATTTAAATATCAAATTTGTTGAACAAGAAGGTAGGGAATGAGCTCAAATTCTCTAAATAACCTCTTACCTTATTATTTTTCAACACATTTTCAATGTCCTCATAATGCCACAGTCTACTACGCTTCCCACAATCACTAGGGCACTCTTGACGAACTATGTTCTTACCCATTTCTTCAAGTAAATCATGCATCCACAATATATCGCTATCATCAATTTTCAAGAGAGATTTATTAACGAGTTCCTTCAATCCAATATCAGCGAAAAGGCCAAGACTATCCAGTACATCTACTACATGATCCTTCTTCTCGTGATTAAAGCATGCAATATGCAGGAATATTTCCTTATCTAAGTCATCGAGTCCATCAAAACTTATTTGAAGTACATTGAGAATTTCTATATTAGGATATTTTTTGAACCTCTCTAACGCACTTTTCCATTCAATGGTACTTTTCTTAAACAAGAAGGAACCCAAAACCTCAAGAGCTAAAGGTAGACCAGTAGCATATTTTAAAAATTCTTCAAACATCACTAAATACTCATTTGGGACATGATCTTTTTGAAAAGCTTTCAAGTAAAAAAGTTGAAAAGCGTCTTTATCATACAATCCTTTAACTTCATATATTTCATCTACTCCATGCGTTTTCAACACATGCACATCTCTTGTTGTTATGATAATTCTGCTACCTGGACTAAACCAAGCATGCTCCCCAGCTAGCATTTTTAACTGGTCTAATTTATTTATGTCATCAAGAACAAGAAGAATCATTTTATGACATAACCTTTTCTTGATCTTAAGAACTCCATCACACTTATCTCTAATTTTCAAATCTGTTTCCTCCAAAATATTAGAAATAAGTTTCTGTTGTAGTCCAACTAAACCATGTTTAGAATTTTTAGAATTTTCCCTAACATCCTCAATAAAACTACAAGCTTCGAATTCTTTAGAAACCATATGATAAACAACTCTAACAAGAGTTGTCTTACCCATTCCCCCCATTGCCCAAACCCCTATAAAGCGAACATTGTTTGACCCTATAGCTAAAATTGACTCCAATTCCACCATTCGAAAGTCTATTCCTACCAGGTCCCTAGTAATGTAAGGGAATGCATCATATTTCAAGTGAAGTGATATTCATCCCATGATGTCTTTGATGTCTTCTGTCTCATACCTGCAACCAAAAAGGTACAATATGCATTGAGTTTGAACTAGAACTAAGCAAGGACTCGGCCCACCTGAAAGCCCGACCCGACCTGAACTGACCCGATAGGTTTTGGGCGGGTTTGAGAATATGTGGGTCGGGTTTCGGGTCTTAATTTCGGGTTATTTTCGGGTTCGGGTCGGTATCGGGTCGGGCGTCGGGTCATACAAGTACACTAAGTCTGAACCCGATTTTTTCTTTGGAAAAAAACCCTACTCTGTTATTGTTCTCTTCGCCTCCCTCAGGGCCTAAGTTACCTCTATTTAAGTCATCCTTCTCGTTTTGTGTTTGGTTTTAGATTTTGGATAGTGTTGTTATGTTTGTGTGTGTGTGATAGTGTTGTTGTGTTTGTGTGTGTGATAGTCTGAACCCGATTCAATAATGGGTTTATGTACTTATGGATGAGTTCAATTTGAGTGCCTTCAAGTTTCAATTTTTTTTTTTTTTTGCTTTCTGGGTTTACTCTCTCTTCACTCATTATACACAGTATTGGATTTTCCTGCAGTTTATTGTTCTCTCTTTGAACAAGAACAAAAACAAAAACCCAGTTGGAGTTTTGTAGTTTCAAACCGCCAGATCTGTGTCTACAGTGCTAGGTACTTGTAGTTTTTGTTTTCTCTATGCTTTTCACTCCAATGGGTGTTTCTGGGTTTTGCTAAAGAAAAGATTATTTTTATCAGTTTTTATTTGGGCTTTTCTAGTTTGGGTTTTGCTAAAGATAAGACTTTTAGCTGGTAACTTTGGAATATGTATGAGTATGATTCATGTTTGTCCTTTACTTGCAGTCAATTTAAAAGATTATTGTTCTTTATTTGCAGTCTATTATTTGGAAGTCAATGGACTGTATAGTTTATAGTCCTTTCTCCCTCTCTTTTTAGCTTCTTTATTCTTTAGTTTGCTGTGAGAATAGGATTATGCTTGACTATATAATTTTCATTTTGTGGCTTAAGATCTTCCAAAGAGTGAACCAAGTCAATTTTCCTTAAGGGGTTTGTTTTTCTATGATGGATTTTCCATTTTTCTATTGGTGTAGAAAACTTTTTTTTAATGGGGTTTTGCAGGGGGTCTAACTTTTAACTCGTACTGGTCATGTAGCACAAGACAGTTATGAAGGACATGTTGGGTTGACTGGTAGCTTGTGATATCTACTCGTGTCCTATTGGTAGCTTTTTCTTTTTCCTATTGGTAGCTTTTTCTTTAATAAATTGGTAGCCACAAGTGAGTCATCTTGGATAAGATGTGCGGCTAAAAGTGTGACAACACAGGTGGAAAGGGTATTAAGAAATCAAGACAAATGGATGGCACCTTGTCCTGTATTTCCATCCAATTGTGAATCAGCAGTCTACCAGTTAATTTCAAAGCTCATGGTTTTTTTTTTTAATTCTTTTCATGATTCCATTAAATCTGTTTTTAAATCAAACATCAGCACTCTAGTACATGTTCATAGTTGTATAAGATTGAACACTGGGAAGTCATAACAATGGTATAACTATAAAGAAATGCCATATTTGAATATATTTAACTCCAAAAGCCTGGAATCTTTAATATGTAATGTTAAGAAGTTATTAATCGAGAGGGAAAGGACTTAACAAAGGCTCATTGAAGTGGAAGGGCTTGAGGATGAAAAATATGTTAGTGTTATATAGTGTGCGAACCACTTTAATTGATCAAGACGTATGCAGAAAATTGATTCAATTAGATGTCCGGCAGCACAAACTACAGACTTTATAGTGAATTTTTTTAGTTTCTGCAACTTCAACTTTTGTAGCATGCATCGTCTACTGAAGGGTGTTTGTTTGTTGTAGTTGTAGAGTCAAGAAAATTAGTGTGACATACATGAATTAGCTAGGTTGTTGAATTGGACCCATGATGGTGTTTATGTTGAAGCTTCATCCAGATAGGATTGTCATTGATTTTATTGCAGTATGGACTGTTAATTGATGATCAAAACCCTGTTGTGTGCCCGGAAAACTATTGCTTTTGAGCTTTGCCCTGTTGAAGTTCTTGAAAGATGTAACATGCTCCTTTAATACCCATTTCATTTCTGCAGGAACAAAAATGACAGAACATATTGGAACAGCAGAGCCAGCAGTCTTTTTTGAGTTATGAACTCTTTGAAGGAGACCCTGACCCCCTCAAAACTGTCAAAGCTACACCAACTCAAACTGATCCATGGATTAATCTTTCCCATTTTGTCATTTTGCCTCATTTTTGTTATCTAAAAATTTCTTCTTTGTTTGTGTTTGTGGTTGGCCCTTTTTGTGTTATTTGGTTTAAGGCTCTCTCTTTTTTGTTGAAGTATCTGAATTTTAGCTGGTTGAATTGTTATTTGGATTATAATTTGTTTTGTTGACTGGTATTATTTTGTTGGTTCTATTTAGAGTTTGTGTTTTCTGGGTGATAAGATTGAAATTTGATGCAAGTAAATTGCATTGACAAGCATGGCATGCTCCTTTGTAGAGAATCAATGTATCAGTTCTTGCTTTCCCTCCATTGGAACTTATTACAGAAATTTGGTGTCCAGTGTAATTGTGTAATATATATCAATACAGCACAAAGAACTCTTCATATTCAATATAGCTTTGAATAGCTCACTGTAATTGTGTAATATATATCAATACAACACAAAGAACTCTTCATATTCAAAACAGCTTTGAATAGCTTTGATTAAAAAAAATAATAATAAAAAAAAAATTTTAAAAAAAAGTCCAACCTGAGACCCGATCCGAGATCCGAAAAACCGACCCAATTACAAACCTGATTTTTCGGGTCAGATCGGGTTTAAGGCAGCCAAACCCGATTTCTATCGGGTCGGGTTTTGGGTAATAGTAAACCCGACCCGACCCGACCCAATATCAATCCTAGTTTGAACCACCAAGAGTTCACGCAAATATATAAATATATATATATATAACATATATGATGTTCAATTCGGTTGAGTGAAACAAAAATATGTAAAGCGATCCACTCAGGAAAAAATTGAAAGAAGTAGAATGAAACATGTATATAGATCTGCTTAAGGTTCCAAATAAAGTTATATATATGAAATGGGTCATCTAAATTTATTTAAAATAAATAAATAATTAGTCAAGTTTAATTACTTAGTATTCTTTAAATGACATCCAGCGAGATTGCCCACTTCTCTCAAAACTTCTCTCCATTTCTCCACCCTCTCTTTGTTCTCCTTTTCTTCATGTTCAATAAATGCTTGCTCAAAAGTTCCCATTTGTTTCTGTATATCGAATGGATCCACATAGTGAAAAACAGGTAGAATTGTCATTTCCATCTTTTTCTTGCAGTGAATGATGTGTGCAAGTTCATCTAAACACCAAGCTGAAGATGCGTAGTCTTTTGAGATAATGACGACAGCAAATCTCGACTCCTCTATTGCTTTCAACAGCTCTGGTGAGATGGGTTTTCCTCTATCAAGGTTTTTATCGTCTTTAAAAGTGTGAATGCCTTTTTGTCTCAAAGCTTCAAAAAGATGACCCACAAAATTGTAGCGGGTGTCCTCGCCTCTGAAATTGAGAAAGACATCATAATTCCATCGAGCAACAGAAGAAGAAGAAGAACTTGGGAAAGATGACGAGTCCGTTTCCATGTCCACTAAAGCCATTAGAAAAATAGATCTGCGTGCAAAATTAAAAAAAAAAAACCAAAAAACAAATAATAATCAATTAGAAATTTATAACCGAAGAAAGATTAAAAAGAAAATGAATTAGGGAAGAAGAAATTACTTGATCCCCAACCTAACTTGTGTAGTTTTGAAAATGCGTCGAATCCAATCTGAAATTTGCAAATGAAGAGAGAGAAGACTGAGGAGAGGATTTGGAGAGGACCTAGAAATTTGGAAGTGATGAAATTTTAGTGCTCCTTTTAGGAAATATTACAAGAAATTTCCACTTCTCTGTTTTATTACATTTTTCTGAGTACTTCCACTTCCTAGAAATTTCAGTGCTCCTAGAGAAAACAAAGAACAAAAGCATGAGTTTTTTTTTTTTTTTTTTTTTGAGAAGAGCTAAACGATGAGTAGAACCTGAGAGGTCGTGAGGGTACAGTGAGAATGGAAGAAAGTGAGAAAGGGAAGAGAAGGGTCTGGTCAGGTCAGGGAAGAAGGTAATATCTGAAAAGTTGAAAAGTACTAAAGACATCAGAAACCGTGAAAGGTCACGTGAAATGTGAAAGTACAGAAAATGAATTAAAGAAATGGAGTAGGATTTCATAGTTTACTTTACCCAATACCTACGCTACGAGTGCAATCTTCTTTATTCGATTATTTTTAACTGTTCATCCTCTCAACTTGTTTTACTATTTAATTTATTTCTGTTATTATTTATGAGACTTATTCTATTTTTTAGTACTCTTTATGAGTCTCATTGTACTGTTTTAACTAACTTTTATCTTTATCTACGATATTTTTAGTAAAAAAAATTTAGTTTCAGCAAAATAAACGAATTCCAATCAGACCCAACATTAACTTAAAAATCTTTTTTTTTTTTACTATTTACCATATCTTTCCTACTATTATAAGTTCCATAATTTTTTTTAGTACTACTATTTCTAAATCTCATTGTACTATTTCAACTACTTTTTAGTTTTATTTGTGTCTGTTTGGTTTGGCGTCCACATTCATGCATCTGGCATTTTTGGTCTTTTTTTTTTTTTTTTTTTTTTTTTCCAGCGCTTAATACACTATTCATGTCTCAGTGTATTTAGGCCAATGAACAGTGCTGAACAGTAATAAATAGTAATCAGAAATTATTTTTTATTGTTTTCAATTTTTAGCAAAATAAGCGGTACTTTATAATTCCTTTAACAAAAAATTTTCAATTTCAACTAAATAAACTCATCTCAAACGGACTCTAAGTAATATTAACTAATCTCATAATTATATCACTGTATAAGGAATTTATTTTATACTCTTAAAATAAGTAATTTAAATAATTTATCTGTATATATACATATATCCAGTGCTTAATTTCGGAACTGTACACCAACACACACCAATACTAGAATATTCCATTTCCACGGCCAATCCAAAAAGATATCTTAAACAGTATTCAAAACTTTGGTTTATGTTGCTTTTTTGCTTTTTACGTTGCTTCCAAGTTAATAGTTTGTTTATATATTTATTAAAAAATTAAGTATTAAAGTAAAGTAAAAACAATCATACAATTGTCTTTTAAGAACTGAGATTTTCAAACTTAAAAAAAATTCATTTTTAATTTTAACATTAGAACAAATGAATAATTTTAAACCTTTTAACTTCTCTCTCTTACATTAAAAAAGCGCAATTGCATAGTTCATGTGCTCATATATATTGTGCATATGCCTAGTATTAGTTATGCAATGGTGTCTTTGCATGACTAAAATAATAAATCATGTCAGCTCAAAAAAACAAAAACATAAATATTGTTAGTTTTATGTATTAATTACTTAAATCCACTCTAAAAGTCTAAATTATAAATTCTTTGCACTTTGCATTGCAAACTATTAAAACTTTAAAGTTTAAACTATCTTCTTAAATTTAATGGAGATTGTTCTTTTTTAGCCTCACTTTATTTTTAACAGTTTTTAATTTTATTTTATGAGAATTTATTTTTCAGATTTGAAGAGAGTACCGGTTTGATAGAGAGAGATGGGGGAGAAAGAGAAATAAATCTTTTTTAGAAATGAAAAAGAATAAGAAGAAAGAAAGAATAGCAAAAGAAAAAGAAGAAGAAGAAAGGAAGAAGAAGATGCCGAAGAAGAAAAAACGCAGAGGAAGAAAGAAGGAGAAGAAGAAAGAAGAAGGAGAAGAAGAAAAACAAAGAGAGAGTATTCAGGTGGAGTGTGTGTGGGGGTAAAGTGGTGGGGTCCTAGGTAAGTAAAATAATAATAATAATAATAAAAAGGTGAGAAAGTATTATTTAAATTTAAAAAAAAAGAATGGGTAATTGTCCCATATTGTTTAAGAGAGTGTGTTATGTGTAGTATAACTTGTCATACCCTCCCTTAAAAGGTACCATGGTTTTGAGTAGAGTTGTGATGTGCCTTTGTGTTAGAACTCATTTTTCTCTCCCTTGTGTGTGTGTGTTTGTTTCTCAAAAAAAGGAAAAAAAAAAAAAAAAAAGAATGGGTAATTGTCCTACATTGCTTAAGAGAGTGTATTGTGTGTTGAATGTAATATAACTTGCCCCGCCCTCCCTTAAAAGTTACCATAGCTTTTGAGTAGAGTTGTGATGTGCCTTTGTGTTAGAACTCCTTTTCCAGTCCCTTGTGTGTGTGTTTGTTTCTAAAAAAAAAAATGATGTATTATAGATAATTTGATGCGTGTGGTTTTGTAAATTAATTGTGTAAAATAGAAAAAATTGGTTTGGATTGTAAAATAGTATGAAAATTTTGCACCCAGTGGATGCTCTAGGTCTAAAGTCTTAAAACTTTGATAGTGGGGATGTTGAGGCAATTCTACGTGTTCCCCTAACTTGTGATCAGACAAATGATGCTATGTTTTGGTCACATTCCAACAATGAGCTCTACACAGTCAAATCTAGTTATTATGTGACTAAGATCATTGCAAAAAAAGAAAATTTAATATAGAGCTCAAATGGGGCATAAGCAAGTGTAGTCAAAGTCTCAAAGATTTGAAACTTTACAGTGTTTGATTCTCAACACAGCCATATCTCAATTTTCTTCTACACACAAACCCAACCCGAAGATAAAAGAAGAATGCAAAGGTGAAAAAAATAAAAGCTTTGATATGATAAAATAAAGCCAAAAGATCTCAATTTTAAAGGTTTGGTGTTGATATATGAAGTTCTGATCTCATATCATAGATCCAGTAAATAGCAAAAACATCATAAACCCAGAAAATTTCCAAAAAAAACTAAAATAATCTAGTTAGAAAATCAGAGGCAAAAAAGACTGTAACAACACATCAAACTCCACAAAATTTTAACAATAGATAAGATTGAGAGAATCAAGAAGACAAACCTAAGATTGGGGCTAGAACAGGTGGATCTGAAATTAGGGAAGAAGAAATAACTTGATCTCCAACCTGACTTGTGTAGTTTTGAAAATGCGTCAAATCGAACTGAGTAGAAATCCAATCTGAAATTTGCAAGTGAAGTTTCACTTTTTGTTATTTTATTTTTAACAGCTACTGTAATTCTTCAAGAGTTTCGAAGAAGTTAAGTGGTGGACCATAATGGTATAGTCATCGTATGAGTCAGCTCTACTGTACACTATAGCAAATTCATCCCATGTGTTCAAAATGAGGACAAAGCATGAATTCATGGTGACTAGCAAGAGTTGTTGATAACTTGACTGTTACAAAAATGGTGGGGGCATTTAATAAGGGTTCGTTTGGATACAACTTATTTTGTTAAAAACTGAAAACTAAAAATACTGTAATAAAATAATTTTTAAATATGTAAATAGTATCGTGTGACCCATTTTTAATATTTTTTTTCTAAATAAAGTGCTTGTGGGTCCTATAAATAGTGCATGAACAGTGTAGAATAGTGCACTATGTCAGAGAAAATCAACCGTGCATGGGTGGAAAAGTCAAACTTTACGGCTTAAAAAAAAAAAAGCTGAAAATGCAAACACAGTAGACGTGGACGCGGATCCAAACACATACTAAAGGTCCGTTTGGATACAACTTATTTTGCTGAAAACTAAAAATACTGTAACAAAATAATATTTAAATGTATAAATAGTATCATGAGACTCATTTTTAATATATATTTTTTTTCTAAATAAAGTGCTTGTGAGTCCCATTTAAGGCTTAAAAAAAAAGAAAAAAAAAAGTTGAAAACGTAAACGCAATAGACGTGGACACAGCTCCAAACACATACTAAGTGTCATAAATGGTGTGTGGGGAAAAGCTATCAAGTTTGTCTCTGGCTAATTTGTATTTATTAGGGTAAAATAGTAAATTAGCCATAATTTTCAAACAATATAATTAACCGATAATATTTTCAAACTATATTTTTTACTAACATCTCGACACTAAGATGCTCGATTTTGGCCTATAAATCGACTCTTAATGACTCGATTTTCATGGTCTAATCACCACTACTGTGGCATCTTTTTCCATGTGGCGACCCACTTGGAAATCGAGTTTCTAATACTCAATTTATAAACCAAAAAAATTTAAAAAATTTTTAACTCTCAGGCACGCCTCACTTAGATCAGATCAGAGAGAGAGAGAGAGAAAAACCAGATCAGATCAGAGAGAGAGAGAGAAAAACCAAATCAGAGAGAGAAAGACTAGATCAGATCAGAGAGAGAGAGAAAGAGCTCGTGAGGCCCAGGCCGCGCGCAAGCCTGGCGGCCCGGGCCCCGCCGCCTGGGTCGCGCGAGCGGCCTGGGGCTCGCCGTCTACTTCTGCTGCTTTTCTTCTTCTTCAACTTTTTTTTTTCTTTCTGGCTCTGATTTTTTTTGCTGGCTGGTGCTGTTGTTTTGGTATATATAGGCTTATAAATCGAGTCTTAGAGACTCGATTTCCACGTGGATGCTACATGGAAAAATTGCCACGTCAGAAATAATTAGAGCATAGAAATCGAGTCTTTGATGCTCGATTTATAGGCCAAAATCGAGTCTTATAGACTCGAGTTGCTAGTAAATCATATAGTTTGAAAACTAGAACTACTAACTAAATGGTTGGGAAATTATGGCTAATTACCCATTTCGTCCTTTTTATTAAACTTTGTGCTAAACCGATTCTAAGTTTAGGCCCATCTTTTTGTCTTTGATTACTGGAGCTATACCATTTGATTTCTGCTTGTCAAGAAAACGGTGAAGACTGAAAAATTGAAGAAAACAAAACAAAGCAAAGCCAAAACGACACTGTGAACAGTAAGAAGAGGGTGACATCCTTTTAATAAGACGGTGGCGTTTTGCAAAAGAGAATTGAAGAAAGGCTAAAAACGCTTACCGTATTAATTAAAAGCTTAAGTGAAACATATGAGAAGCACGTGGTTCTATTTCCAAGAAACTTCATGTTGTCGACCAAATGCGAGAGTCATCATATGAGTCTATTCTACACCATAGCTTCTCCATCCCACGTCAAAAGTAGCAGCAAAAGTTCTCTGTTTTTGAGTTAAAAAGTTATTTTTATATTGGTTTTTTATCACGAATAGTTGAAAAGTTAAAATTCTTTTCATTCTACAGTAAAAATTTAAATTCATGCATTTCAACGAGAAAGATAATCCGTATCTGCATCCAAAAAAAAAAAAAAGATAATTCGTATCTTCCCCTTTATTTATTCATTTATTATTATTATTATTATTATTATTATTATTATTATTATTATTATTATTATCTTTTTGGATAACAGGGAATCTGCACAACCACAACGAAGCTAGCTAGTCAAAAAATATATGGCATAGTTGTTCTATAAACAGCATTAACATTGTCGGTGTCAAATTGCTGTTGGCCTGATTGGTAACAGTATTCAAATATTTTTGTTTAAAATAATGTAAAAAATGTAGTTTAAAAAGTATTATAAAAACATATGTTTATAGTATTTATAATGAGAAAAATATGTTTGATACCATATTTTAAACAATATATTTTAAAAAAAATTCTTGATACATGGGAGTTTTAGTTGAGTGACCCATTGAAGAGAAGAGAGAGGGAGAGGGATCTAATTGAAGAGAGTTGTGATGAGGGAAGGTTCCAGGCATGAAAAACAAAAGGAGGAAAAAGAAAGAGAAAAAGGAGTGTGGAGGCATGAGAGGGAAGCTGAGTCCACCGAGTCATGGTCTTATCAGGAGGGGCTTACAATTTTTAATATATTTACAAAAATGTCATTAAACAATGTTATTGAAAAAGCTTACCAAACATGTATCTTTTTTTAGGCCCACAGTTTTTAGTGTTTAAACACTGAAAACTGTTGTTTGGAATTATTTATCCAAAAGGCCCATATTGCCAAATTTAACAACCAATATAAAAAAAAAAAAAAAAAATAGAGCTACATCAGTGGAGTTAAAGAAATATTTTTTTGCTCTTGAGCTACAGTGCATAGCCATTTTTGGTTGTACACTATCGCTCATACGGTATAATTAAAAAATATATTTTATTTGTCCTTTTATTGTTATAATAATTATTTTCTTTTGGTTGTGACTGTGATTGGTGTTTATTATAGTGGATATATTATTTTATTGTATTGTTTGTATTATTTTAATGTGTTGAATGCTAAAATAAAATCATTAATGTTGAGTTTTTGTAAAAAGAGGTGGTAAAATAGATAAAGTAGCTTTTTGTGGTGCCAAAACAGGGATGGACCTAGGATTTTAAGTTAGCAAGGACTGGAGTATAAAGTAAATAATAATAATAATAATAATAATAATAATAATAAAAACTTCAAATAGGCAACCACATAGTATTAAAAAATTGTAAATACTCAAAATCGTTGTTTCTAAATACATTAAAATGTAATCATTTACCGACAAAAAAAAAAAAAAAAAACAAAAACAAAAACAAAATAATGTTTTTCCTTTTTAGAATAACTAGGCTGGCTAGGATTTTTTTTTTTTTTTTTAGTTGAAGTTAGAACATTTACAGTGATAGTGCTAAAAATTTTAGCTTTTAACCCCTTAAAAAAGTACTTTATCTATTTTACCACCTTACTTTACAATACACCCAATATCAAATGTTTTATTTTTTATTACTTCATTTAAAATAATATAAACAACTCATTAAAATAATAAAGGAAGAGAGAGTTTGAGTTTTTTAATTGAAGGAAGAGATATAATTTTAATAAAATATTTTATTTTATTTTTAACAACTTGCTACAGTCAACTGATATTTATACTAGTTTAATGTAATAGCAAAAGATTTAGCTTTAGCTTTTCTAATAGCACATGATTTTTTGGTTCTTTGATGGTAAAATAGTTTTTTTTTTTTTGTGGCTAAAATACAATCACCATTGTGAATGTTTTTGTTATGTATTTGGGTTAGATAGTTGCTATTTGGGTGAGGCTAGCTAAGATTATTGAAGAGAATGGGGGCCTAAGATTTTAGAAGGTGGCCCAATTACAAAAATGATATAATAACTAAAAAATAAAAATTGGACCCAGGGGGCTCGAGTCCTGACTTTGGTCCGTCCCTACAAAAGCTAAAATTTTTGGCACCACCAATGCTGATGCTCTAAGAGTGCATTCCAGAAGCATCAAAACTTACAAAATTAGAGACATCAATAGAGGGAAGTACTTCTAAAATTATGAAGTCTTCCTATTGAGCACAACCCCTTTTAATTATTTGCACATTTATTCGCTTCATGATAAATGTTAACAATATAAAGTAAAAGAGAGAATGACTGAATAGTCTGTATATTGTGTGTAGTACAAGTAATATTAGTGCAGTACAAGTAATATACTGGGCTAAGCCCAATGGGCTAATCTATACACTAACATCCCCCCTCAAACTCGAGGTGGCAAGGAGGAAGCCAACTGGAGTTTGGATATAAGATCTCGAAGATGACCAGGCGGGTGAGACTTGGTGAAGATATCAGCATGCTGGTTGGCAGAGGAGATGGAGAACAACTTGAGATTGCCTTTCTTGAGATGCTGGCAAGTGATATGGCAGTCAATTTCAATGTGCTTAGTGCGTTCGTGGAAGACATCATTATGAGCAATGTAGATAGCACTACGATTGTCACAATAAAGAGGAGTAGCAGTGGGCTGTGGAGCAACCATGTCAGCCAAGAGCCAGCAAAGCCATACAAGCTCGCAGGTGGTGTCAGGAAGGGCACGATACTCAGCCTCAGTACTGGAACGGGAAACAACATCTTGCTTCCTACTACGCCACGAGACAAGAGAAGTACCCAACAGAAAACAAAAACCTGCGATAGAGCATCGATCAGTCGGATCACCTGCCTAGTCCGCATCTGAATAAGCATGAAGCTCGAGAGAAGACCGAGAGGAGTAGTGTAGACCATGATAAATTGTGCCCTTGACATATCGGAGAATCCGAAGAACAGCAGCATAGTGGACAGAATGAGGGGCATCCATGAACTTACTAACCATACCCACGGCATGTGAAATATCCGGTTGAATAACAGTGAGATAGATCAGACTACCAACCAACTGACGATAGCGAGTAGCATCGGATAGAGGTTCACCATCCAAGGGTGTGAGCTTTGCAGTGTATTCCAAGGGAGTGGAAACAGTCTTGTTGTCGGTGATACCAGCTTTAGAGAGAAGATCAGAAGTATATTTAGTTTGGGAAAGATAGTATCCATCAAAGGACGAGGTAACCTCAAGCCCAAGAAAATAGCTGAGAGGGCCCAAATCTTTCATCTCAAAATGCTAACTAAGGAAGTGCTGAAGAAAGCGGATACCTGTAGAATCATCTCCAGTAATAATCATATCATCAACATAAAGAAGAATAAGAGTGATGCCAGCAGAGGATCTTCAGACGAAGAGAGCAGTGTCATGAGGACTCGAAGTGAAACCCTGCTGAGCAACAATTGAGCTAAACTTTTCAAACCAAGCTCGAGGAGCCTGCTTGAGGCTATAAAGAGCACGGCGAAGGCGACAAACTTGACTGCCTGAGTGTAGATAGCTAGGGGGTGGTTGCATGTACACTTCTTCTTGGAGGTATCCATTGAGGAAAGTATTCTTTACATCCATTTGATAGAGAGGCCAACGGCGAATAGCAGCCACGGCAATGAGACATCTGACAGATGTAAGGCGAGTAACAGGAGCAAATGTTTTCTCATAATCAATGCCATACTCCTGGGTAAAGCCCTTGGCAACTAGGCAAGCCTTGTATCGTTTAACAGATTCATCAGTCTTGGTCTTGATCTTGTAAACCCACCTACAACCTACTATAGACTGACTAGGAGGCAAATCAACCATATCCTAAGTGTGATTCTTATGAAGGGCATCTAGTTCATTATTCATAACTTGCTGCCAAAGAGGGTCAGTATGGGCCTCACGATAGATGTGAGGTTCATAGAGGGTGGCAAGGGCAAAAAAGCAGTGATAATCAAAGAGATAAGGGAGAGGAATGCTTACCTGAGTGGAACGACGAAGTTCAGGACCATCAGGAGACTCAGGAGAGGTGGTGCCACAGGATCCAAGACAGGTGGGTCATATGTAGGGGACAGAACCAGAGATGAGTCTTCTGGAGAGGCAACCGATGTCGAAGAATCCTCCACAAGTTCAGGATAGAGAGCGAGGAAAAGATCAGTAAAAATGGGAGACTCAGAAGAAGAGGACGTAGGAAACTGCTGAAGACTCGTGAAAGGACAATGTTCCCAAAACTCAATATGATGGGAGACATGAAGACGGTGAGAAATGGGATCATAGCAGCGAAACCCCTTTTGAGATACATCATAACCAAGGAAACAACAGAGACGAGCATGAGGCTGGAGCTTTGTTCGTTCATGAGGAGGAAGAGAGACAAAGCAAGCACAACCAAAAACCCGAAGAGAGGAGTAGTCGGGGGTTTGACCATAGAGAAGCTCAAATGGTGATTTGTTTTGTGTAGTTGGTGAAGGAATACGATTAATGGTGTATACAGAAGTGAGTGCGGCCTCACCCCAAAAGCGCTCAGGAAGAAAGGCAGAAATGAGAAGGGTGCGGACAATATCAAGAATGTGACGATGTTTTTGTTCTGCACGACCATTTTGTTGAGAGGTGTAAGGACAAGACCACTGAGTAAGGGTACCATGATTGTCTAAAAAGGATAGGAAAGATTTATCATTATATTCTTGAGCATTATCTGATCGAAAAACTTTGACGGTGCGATTGAATTGTGTTTCAATCCTTTTATGAAATGTTTGGAAATAGACACAAGTTCAAACCTATGGTGAAGCAAATAAATCCAAGTATATCGAGAAAAATCATCCACAAATATGACAAAATATCTAGACCCCCCCTCAATGGGAACAGGTGCAGGATCCCAAATATCAGAATGTATAAGATCAAAAGGTGCAGAAGAAAATGAGACACTATTATTAAAGGGCAATTTTGTTTGTTTGCCAAAATGACAAGAAGTACAATCAAAATTTTGAAACTGAACTGAACCTAAATGACCTTGAGAAGCTAACAATTGAAGACGAGAAAAGGATGGATGACCAAGACGAGCATGCCATAGATCAGGTGAGGAGGTGGCAGTGGTAGCAGCTGCAGAAACAACTTGTGAAGGAATCTTCAAGTCATGAACCTCAAACATGCGACCAACCTTACGGCCTGTCCCAAGCACTTGACCCATCTAGGGACCCTGCACATCCACACCATGATTAGTAAATAGAAGATCTACGCCTAATTCACAAAATTGACCAACAGAAAGAAAATCGAGGGATAACTTTGGGATATGAAAAGTGTCACTAAGGGATAAACAAGGAGAAGAGATTGTTCCTTTATGACTAACAGGCATTGGAGATCCATTAGCAGTGTAAATGGTGATTGGATGTTCTAAGAGTGCCTTATCAGAAAATTGGGATTCATCAGGAGTCATATGGTTACAACATGCAGTATCAAAAAACCAAGGTTATTTACCTGAGGTGACAGAAAGGGCAGTGGAAGTGCGGGATAAAACCTGTTGAACAACTGCCTCAATATCAGCCGTAGTAAGTGAAGAAGCCAAAGATGGACCTGTAGGAACCGATAGATCTGAAAGGCATACAGCAGCTGCCCGAGGAAGAGAAGTTTTATTCTGCTCTTGCACAAATTTCTGCAGTTTGCAACAAACTGAGATGTCATGGCCTTTGGCGCGGTAAAACTCGCAGCGAGTACCTTTGGAAGACTGAGAGGTGGGACGCCCAGAGTTTATTTGTGGAGGAGCAGTGAATGCAGCAATGAGAGGCTGTGGAGATGGTGTAGCCAATACATGATTAGATGATGACATGTGATGAGTAGGCCGACGGTTCTCCTCAGAAATGAGCTCCTTGACTGCAGTATTAAGAGAAGGAGTAGGAGACCGGCTAAGCAGAGAAGCCCTAGTAGGCTCAAAATCCTCATGTAAACCCATCATGAAGTGCATAAATTTACGGCGATCTCGATATTTGACAAAGAGCTCAATGTCCTTAGAACACACTAGTGGAGGATCTGTAGCAGAGAGCTGTTCCCACATAGTAGAAGTCTGAGAATAAAAATCAGAAATAGACTGACCTGTCTCTTGGTGCATTTGATAAAGTTTTGATTCAATGTGGAACTCCAGGCTTGAATCATTAGTGCAATTATAGCGATCGGCCAGAAATTTCCATGCAGCCTCAGCAGTCTCAAGACGAGGAAGAAGATTATGAATGGAAGGAATAGAGGTATTGATAAACCAAGACAAGATCTTAATCTGAAAACTCTCCCATTCCTCTAGGCGTTCTTCATAATCATCCGCTGTAACAGTAGTCTCGGAGGCATCTGCAGTAGTGGTGGATTTGGACTGAGGGTTTGGTACTGGCTTAGGAATTGAACCAGTCACATATCTCCACAGTTTTCGACCCTTGAGAAAGACAGTTATATTCTGAGACCATGCATGATAGCTAGTAGGACCATCCAACATAATGGTGATAGGACGTATGATATCTCGGTCATTTTGTTGAGCCATAATAAAGAAAATGACTAACAAGTAGTATTTAGAGACCTCAAATGAAGAAACGGGGCCCAAAATCGGAATCTACGCGAAAAACTGAGCAAGATAGGCCCTGTTCAAAAATTTTGACTTTGGTCAAAAAGTCAATGAAAAAGTCAACTGTCAACACGGCTGGTCAACGGTCAGAGTCAATGGTCCTGTCTGCTAACGTCACTAGATGACATGTGATGCTGACGTGGAGATGACGTGCTAGGGCTGACGTGGCACTTAGAGGAGTTGGGCACGTGTAGTGCGTGATGCGACTGAAGGCGCGTGAAGGAAGTATATCAGGTGCGTGAGACACGTGAGAATCGCGGCGACGCGTGAGGGTGCGTGAGAGCGCGTGTAGGACAGCCAAAAACTTGGGGCAGCGTGTGAAGGCGTGTGAGAGCTCCTTTGGGACAGTTTCTGGCTGGGTTTTGATCGGGGAAGTCTAATTTATCACGTCGTAACTGCGATTCGATGATTTGATTAATGAATAAACTAGATCCGAGAGGTAGTGGTTGGGTGTGACGGCGGTGACTCGCTTCTGACGGTGGTTACCGGTGAAGGCGAGGGTAGCGGAAGAACACCGGAGAATACCACTAGGTCAGAGCAATGGCTCTGATACCATGTTAACAATATAAAGTAAAAGAGAGAATAACTGAATAGTCTGTATATTGTGTGTAGTACAAGTAATATGAGTGCAGTACAAGTAATATACTAGGCTAAGCCCAATGGGCTAATCTATGCTAATCTATACACTAACAATAAATATGGCTAACTCTAACTTGGTGAAACACTGAAACCTTTTACCTACAATCATTTAAGAGTGATGAATAAGGGTTTGTTTGGGATCCGCTTATTTTACTGAAATTGAAAACTTTTTACTGAAAGTACTGTAATAAATGTAAAAGTTAGGTGAAATAGTACAGTGAAACCTATGAATAGTACCAAAAAGTGCAGTGGGACCCATAAATAGTTACAAAAATAAGCTGAATAGTAAAATAAGTTGGCAAAATTAATCATGCCAAACAGACACAATGATACCGCTTATTTTACTGAAAACTGAAAACAATAAAAAAATCATTTTTCGGTTACTTCCACTTTTAAAATTGCTATTCACATGCCTATTTGCACTGTTCATGTCCTATGAACAGTGCAATAAGCGTTGGTTAAAAAAAAAAAAAAAAAAAAAAAGCTTGAAACGCCAAACGCGCAAAACAAACGGACCCTAAGTCCTGTTAGTATCACATCGGAGTTAATCAAATCAACAGCTTTTGCATTAAGCTCAACTTCAATACAGTTAATTCCTAGCTAGAGGGCCCACTTCAGGCTAGCATGAAGGGCCCACAATTTAGCGCCATCATTGGCTAGTAGAAGTTCTGTTTATATTGGTTTTTTTTTTTTTTTTTTTTTTTTTAAAACCACCTACAAAGTTCTTCGTATACATTGCTTTTTTACCTGCTAATTAAAGAGCCTGACTGATTTTTATATTATTAACAGAGATGTATAATGTAGGGATATTAAGCCCAGAAGTTCATTATATATTTGTACATTGGGCCTATGGCCCAAGTCGAGGATAAGAACTAGTCCAAGAAGGAAGAATCTCCATCAAAGGAGACCGTGTTAGCAAATAAAAGAGTTAGTTTTGGCCACAAAGGTTCAATGGGATATTAGCCAAGGATAAATGTCTCATCGGCAGGCTAAAGCCAAGGTAAGAAGAAATGGCTTACTAATGCAAGAGAACCTCCCAGGAAGTTCCGTCGGTATGAATAGACATTGCAGAGACATTAGATCGGAAGAAGTCCTAAAATATTTTAGGAAGAAAGTTGCCATCACCGCATTTAATGATTTGCATCTAACTTCTTGGCAGCATTAATGTGGAGAAGACCCCTAAACAGTGCAAAGTTGACTACCCCAAGGCATACATGACCAAAGAGGGTGTTTGATGGGACAAGCACTCAAGTGGTGACTTAGGTGATCAACAAGTGTAGGATCAAGATGCTTTAGAAGGAACTATATAAGGGAAGAGACCCTTCATGAAGGGGGATGGGAAAATAATAAGAAAAAAAACTGTAGCATTCAGGAACCAAACTTGTAACCTAATTTGAGAATAATATACATGAACAGATCTCCTCGGACCATGCCGAGGATGATTTTTCTTCAATATAGACCTATTTCTTTGCATTATCTTATCATCTGAATCTATTTCAATGTTGGTTTGATCAACTAAAACCCAGTTTTCCAACCCATTCTCTACAAATTCATTGTTTTGGGCTTTTTGGGCCTAAGTCCATCCACGTAGTGGGCTAGGAATACAAATCTGGTCCTTACATATAAGATTTAAATTTTTTATTTCCAATGTAAATTAACTATTAAATAAAAAAAATCATATTTATTAAAATTCAAACATTATAACTAATTAAAAAAGAAATTGTACAATTGCCTTTTGAATGAGATTGAAAATTAAGAAGTTTACTTTTAATCTTAATCTTAGATTAGAAATTTTTTTTTTTTTTTTTTTTACTTTTACTTTTACTTTTTTCTAACTTTTATATCTCACATTAAAAGGTAAAATTGCATGGATTCAAATCCAAAAAAAAACCATCTTCTTAAACTCCAACCTATTAAAAACAAAATTGAAGAAAAATAGCAGAATTCATTACTGGACATTTATTATTTGGATGTACCTTATTTTGCTGGACATATATTATTTGAATACAAATCACTATTTGAACATGAATTATACCATAGCTAGACATGAACCATTTTGAATTGTCTCATTACTGGACACATAATAATTTATTAATTATTTTCTAATATTATCAATCAATATACATTTTTAATATCTTTAACTCAAAACTTAATCAATGATGTTATTTTAAACATATATTTATTTCAATCGTTATTTTTATTCTTAAACTTTGGGTTTTATCTATTTCGTAAGTTTAAAAATGCACTAGTAGTCAATGGTTTCTTTGACTCAATACTGAGTTCCAGACTCACTTCCTAAAAGAAATCCGGATCTAATAAAGTAATCCTACAATCAATAACTCGTGGTTGTACAAAAAAAATGTCCCCAACAATCTCCGACCTGAATTGCTTGGTTTTGAAATTACATTGAATCAAAGAGAGATGGAATCAATGTGAAATTTGGAACTGATGAAAGAGACAGTGAGAGGACTCTTTTGAAGAGCAGACTACTGAGAGGTGGCCTTATTTATGAGGAATTCGGTGTTTAAGCGGTGATGTGGGAAATTTACAAAGAAACTTTCATTCGGCAAGATTCAAAGAATGAGTTAAGTGATAAGTGGTCGACCCCATGTGAGAGTCATCGTATGAGTCAACTCTACTGTACACCATAGCAAACACATCCTGTGTGTTCAAAATGAGGACAGAGCGTAAATTCATGAAGACTAGCAAAAGATGTTGATAACTCGATTGTTACAAAAATGGTGGGGACATTGAATACGTACGTGTCATAAGGGTAAATGGTGATGATGCCGAAAAAACCACCATGAGCCACACGTTACTCGCACGCTCGAAATAACACCTGTACAATAGAAAGGGAAGACCTAACAGAGAGCACCAGTGTGGTGCCGGCCAAATACCCTCCGACGGTCAAGTTAGAACTTCTCACAACTCTAAAATGCTAGAGATGAGTAAATTATGCGTACCTTGATTTGTGAGGGTATTGGGGCTTTTATAGTAGTAGAAGGTTGACATCTCTTCCTTGGTGTAGAAGTCTTTTCCTTATAGGAATCCTCTTGTATAATCCCAAACATGATGGACAAGATATTTCCATATATAGAAGATCTTCATTAATGCACGTATCTTCCAGAATCCTCTTTGTGCTAGGATTCCATTCACCATGGGATTCTATGGTAACTAAGTGTGTGTCGCAAGTATTTCCCATATGGGGTTTCTGTTTGCCACGTGGGTGCTCGATTCATCCCTGTTGCATCCGCTTATGCAGGATCCGTTCACATCAGAATCTTGCACGCGTTAAGCCCGTCCTCTATCGGCCCACGGATGCAGAACTGTCAGGCCCATTTCATGGGGTTCTGTCAACCTAGATTTTTACCCTCTTCAGTTGCCCCCTTACCCCATGGGTCCGTTATCTTTGAGGACCCATGGGGTGACGGTCCAAGGTTTGGGGGATGACGGTTCAAAGTTTCGAGGATGACGGTTCAAAGGTCTGTGGGACGACGGTTTCAATACGGAGTCCGTGAACTGTGCCCACTCCTGATAGGTTGTCCGGAAATCATTTATGATGCATGACACGTGTTGCTCTTCCATTGGATATTATCTCGAATCGAAGCGTCGCTTCGTCTTCCGTGCACTTCCTCTATAAATATCACACCCTTCTTTTCTCATTTCTCTACTTTCCTGCTAAAATACAGTCAGAGCGCTTTCCGTCATCCTTGTTAGAGACCACTCCGTCTAGTCGCTGCGTCCGTCATTAACGTCCTTCTACCGTTCACTCACTAATTTGGTAAGTATTCTCTTTTTCGCAAGTCTCTTTTACCTTCAGATACACTTATTTTCCTAGACTTTATACCTCCGTCAATCCTTCTAGACTCGTCATAGTCTTAGGTTTTGTCGTCACGTGTAAGCAATGCCTAGTGCGTCAAGTAACCAATCAGTCGTCCGTGACGGGGCGGATTATGAGGGAGTACACCCATTAGGTCATAAAGACCAAGAGAGTCCAAGTGAAGAAAGGAGTCCGTCCGCATCTTCCCCGTCCTCAACAAATAAGGATATGGAGATTGCTAACCCAGAGGAGGGTTTTGGTGACAGCGAGGAACAACTAATGGAGCTCGTCGTAGGAGCTGATGGACTTAGGGAGTTCATCATGCTTCCAAAGTGGACGATGAACGATTTTATGTCCACTATCAAGGAAAAACACTTCAACACTCTTAGGGCCAATTACCAAATTTTGAATAACATCCCCATCCATCTACCCTATAAGTTAAAGAAATGCTATTGTGAAGGGGTAGAAGGTGTTGGGGTGTATGAACAAATGCTGAAGGCAGGGCTTAGGTTTCCACTAAGCTCCCTTCACCGTGAGCTTCTCAAATACCTGGGCCTATCCGTCAACCAAGTATCCCCAAACGCTTGGAGGGTCTTCATAGCAATGGAGGTCCTGCATGGTGCTATGTCGGATGGTGCTAGGAGGCTGACAGTGCAGAAATTCCTTTATTGCTACCGTCCAGATGAAATAGACAAATCAAGGGCGATGTATAGTTTTGTGTCTAGGAGTCTGTTGTTGAAGGTTATATTTGAAACCCCAGACTCTAATAGGAATTGGAAGAGCTGTTATTTTTTCTTAGAGGGTGACGAGTGGATGTGTCGTCCAAGGGACACGGAACACATGCTTGTCAACACGACTTGGGGCATATTGCCTTCATCTAGTATGCACCCGTCCTTATGCGGAACCCTTTACATAACCGTCCAGTTTACTATAATTTCTTCAACACTTTTAACCGTCTTCTTTTTTGTAGTTCGACGGTGTCTACAAGTTGAACTTAAGGAGTTCAGCTTTCTTGAGAGAATTTTTGCCAAGACCAAGTCGGAGGAAAGGACTTGGGCCAAACTAGTCACACTTGATACCATCTATTGGTATTGTGACGGACCTGAACCAACGCCAGCAGCCAAAAAATACGATGCCAGAATTCGCCAGCATAAGTCCGTCATCTTCATTCTGTTTGAACGGTCTTTATTTTTGTCATAGAAATTAACTTCAACTGTCCACCTTTACAGAAATGGAAGATGCCAAGAGGAGGGCAATGATAAAGGCACAGGCTGCCAAGAAAAAGGAGACCGGCAGAGTTGATCCCAAGGAGACGGGCCCAAGCCATCCGTCCATAAAAAGGAAGCCGCCGTCCAAAGGGGACCTTCCTATAAAGAAACCCAAGGTTCCTTTGGAGCCCGTTGTAGGGCTAATGGCTGAGGGCGCAAAGACGGTCACCCTAGTGAAGCATGGGGCTAGCAAAGGCCTTATGAAGGGTCTGTCCACTAACCAGGAGAAGCCACCCGTTCTCCTCCGAGAGGACTCTAAACACGCTCTGGAGAGGCTTTCGTCCATCATAACTGCTAAGGACTATGAGGATCTAAGCAACCACTCGACCGAGGCGATGGGGGAGACGGGGCTGTTTAGCAACACACAGGTAAAATTTACCTGTCCTTTATTTGTCCGTCTATATCTTTGCTGGTTTGAAACTAACTCCTTTTTGTTTTTAGGCCATGGTCATGATGAAGGGTCTTATGGGACAGTGTCTAAGCCGTGAGACGTCGTTGGATCGCATCCATGAAAGGTCAAAGGCGACGGATGAGGAATTGGACAAGCTGAAGGCTTGGAAGGTCATCCAGGATAAGAAGTTTGTCATGGTGGAAAAAGCGAGGGATGAGTATTTCAGCCAGATGAAGTAGCTGAAGAAGGTCCTGTAAGACAAAGAGAAAGAAATCATGGAGGCTAAGGACCAACTCCGTCAAGCAAAAGATACAGCAGTCCGGGAGTATCGTGACTCTGAAGCCCTCATTAAGGAGCTCGCTGGTTCTTATGCTGACGAATTTGATGATGTTGTTCGTCAGGCCAAGAAAGCTTACCCTAACCTTGACTTCTCCATGACAAATATTGATAACCAGGCCCAAACCACTGTTCAGCTCGTCACTTCTGACAGTACGAAGAGCCTATTTGCTGACAATGCAGTTGGTGACGGGGAGTCAACCCCTCTAGAAGGCCATGTTCAGACCGTCGATGGTGATGCCCGTCGGACCAACGATGTTGAAAATGACGGCCCCCAAAAGGAGTAGTTTTTTTTTTTTTTTTTTTTTGTAAGGATATTTGGGGAACAATTTACGACCCATCCGTCATATCTTTGGATTATGTACACATTTCCCTATAAGGGCTATTAAACTTTCTTGTTGTTTTTTCTTAATCCGTCTTCTATGATATTTTTGTTCATGGAATACATCCGTCTACTTTGTTTTATCTTGCTTTAATTGAGACCATCCTGTCCTCTTGAGATAGCTATTCAACTTATTGAACATTAGTTTATATTCGTCTGTTAATTTTTGGGATGATCCATCCACTCTATGGACTTGGTTTGTATCCGTCCATGTATTGGACTTGACAAGAATCTTTACTCTTTAGGTGACCCCGTCCACTTTATGGACTCCCTTTTATTGTTTAAGAATTTTCATTCTCTTTGGATGATCCGTCCACTTCGTGGATTGGCCTTTTCATATTCCTAGAATGACCCATCCAGTTTGTCCATTTTTTGGACTTTCACACTCTTTAGGTGATCCGTCCACTTTGTGGACTTTAGTTTATACCTACCATTTTCTTGGACGGTAAGAATTTTCACCCTCTTTGGGTTATCCGTCCACTTTGTGGACTTTTATTTATACTCGTCCACTTTTTTGGACTTAGAATTTTCATCATCTTGGGATGATCCGTCCATTTTGTGGACTTGTTTATACCCGTCCACTTTTTTGGACTTGAAATTTCATCCTCCTGGGATGATCCGTCCATTTGGTGGACTTGTCCACTTTTTGGGACTTAGAATTTTCATCCTCTTGGGATGATCCGTCCACTTTGTGGACTTGTTTATACCCATCCACTTTTTGGACTTTGAATTTTTCATCCTCCTCGGATGATCCGTCCACTTTGTGGACTTGTTTATACCTGTCCACTTTTTTGGACTTTTATCATAATTCATGTAGAAAAAACATAGTTGTGTCTGAATATTCCTCTTATTAATTATAAAACATGCGTTTATAGAAAAATTCCTGCCCCCATGGGCTTAAAAAGATACTTATTGTAGCACAAAATTGTCAAAGTAAAACTAGTAATAGTAATAAAACTAAATGAACTGGGAAATTGGGGAGCGTCGTCGTTCTACTGGTAGTATTTCCGTAGGTGCTCTGTGTTCCAAGGGTGCTACAGCTTTCGCCCGTCCAGAGTCTCGAGGTGGTAGGTTCCCTTCCTCTGCCACGACGTGATCCTGTAGGGTCCTTCCCGGTTGGGGTCAAGCTTTCCCTGCGAAGGATCTCTAGTAGCGCCCATTACCTTCCGAAGTACAAGATCTCCAACCTGAAAGTCTCTATGCCTAACATTGGAGTTGTAGTGTTTAGCCATGAGATTCTGATACCGCGCCAGTCTTTGCTCTGCTGTCGCCCAGACTTTGTCCACCAGGTCGAGCTTGATAGGCCAAACGCAAATTGACCCCTTATGATGAATTAACCAATTAATTAGCCAAGTGAATTAATTAGGTTCAATTACATGCAAATGTATGGCAACACAAACAAATCACCAAATAACTAAATACGTAGCGGAAAATAAATGAAACAGTGATTTGTTTACGAATGGGGAAAATCTTACGGCAAAAAACCTCACCAGGTGATTTTCAACTCACCACTCCCAAAACTCTACTATTATCACAACAAGCGGTTACAAGTAAAGGAATCCCAAGTACCTTACCAACCTTCAGTTGAACCCTTACCCCAATACCTAATTAGACTTGTTTTGTAGTGACAGTTTTCCCTTTTGATGCACGGCTCCCAAGTACATGACTAACTAGTTGCGTGGATCCCAGTACGTAACTTCTACACCAACTAGAAATGGAGGTTGGCTGCAAAGTTCTTCAGTTCATCCTACACGATGAAGATCAAGAAGATGCTTGGTCACAAAACCCAAAGGTGCACATACATAGCAACTTCTTCAAAAGAGATGAACAAGGGCAGAACTTTGTCTCCGATTACAAATTGCTTAAACAGAGTTTGCTCAATACTTGTGCAACTTGTATCTATGTTGACGGCCCTTAAAACAATCCTTTTATATGTCTAGGGTTAGGAGAAAAGAAGGCTCAAAGACACATTCATGGATCCTAAGAAATCATATCAGAAATTTTGATTTTTATAAACCTTGACAGATAGAAGCTGTCGAGCAACTATCAAGCTTACGAGCTGGAATAGCTTACTTAAGCTCGATAGATGCAGCTGTCGAGCTTTAATGATTTTGCACTTTCAACTTGTTTTCTTGAACAGACTTGAAGGCTTCCACACTTAATCTTGAAACATAGTTTCTTGAAGTATTTCAACACATCCTAGATCTACCCAAATACAAGTAAAGTGCGTTTTGTCAAAGGATTAGCCAATTACATAAAAAAGTGACATATGTCTTAACAAGTGAAACATATATGTCCTAACAGAGCTGAAGGTGCATGGCTTTTTCGTTCTTATCCTCGTCGTAGTTCTCCACTCGATAGCTTGTGAGCCTTACTTCTGCTGGGATGACAGCGTCACTTTCGTAGGCTAGTCGAAACGGCGTTTCTCCAATAGGTGTTCTTGCTGTAGTTCGGTATGCCCACAAAATGCTTGGTAGCTCGTCCGGCCAGATACCCTTTGCCCCCTCGAGCCGGGTCTTGATAATCTTGAGCAAGGATCGATTCGTGACTTCAACTTGCCCATTGGCCTACGGATGTGCGGGCGACGAGTAGTGATTCTTGATACCTAGCTCCGAAAAGAAGTCCCTAAATGCATTGTTGTCGAATTGCTTTCCATTGTCGGAGACAAGTACTCTGGGTATGTCGTATCAGCAGATGATATTTCTCCAAACAAAACTTCGAATGTTCTTCTTCGTGATAGTGGCTAAGGCTTCTGTTTCTACCCACTTAGTGAAGTAATCGATACCAACTACCATAAATTTTAGTTGCCTAATTGCTATCGGGAAGAGGATCATGATATCTAGTCCCCATTGAGCGAATGGCCAAGGGGCCGTCATAAGGGTTAGCTCTTCAAACGGTTGCTTGATGAAGTTACTAAACTTTTGGCACTTGTCGCAGGCCTTGACATAAGCTTGTGCATCCTTTAGCATTGTAGGCCAATATTATCCTACTCGGATCAACTTGTGCGTTAATGATCGTGCCTCAGAGTGATTTCCGCAGATACCCTCGTGGACTTCTCTCATTACATAATCTACTTCCTCGGGGTTTAAACACCTCAGGTACGGTTGAGAGAATCCTTTCTTGTATAAGATATCTTTTATCAACACAAATCGTGATACTTGGACCTTCATCTTCCTAGCAGCATCTTTCCCGTTTGGTAACACGCTAGCCCTAAGGTAGGATATTAATGGCGTAGTCCAATTGCTTTCAGAACCTACTTCCTGCACATTCGTTTCGTCATCGATAAGCGAGAAGGTTTGAACAAATGATAATACCTGTTCGGGGACAAGCATAAATTCTGCTGAGGCAACTTTTGCTAGACGATCGGCACACCCGTTTTCCTCTCTTGGGATTTGAACAAATCTGACTTCGAGGTTGCTGATTCGATTCTTCACCACCTCCAGGTACCTCTTCATCCTTTCATTCTTGCATTCGTAACCACTATTAACCTAACTTACTACCACCTAGGAGTCGTAGTGTACAACTACATTTTCAGTGCCTGCTGCCTTTGCGAAGTCTAGCCCTACTACCAATGCTTCATATTCGACCACATTGTTGGTTGTGGGGAAGTCCAGTCGGATCATGCACTCGATTTTATCCTCCTTCGGGGTTTGGATTACCACTCCGACCCCTCCTGCTTGTTTATTGGAAGATCCGTCTATGTGGATGCTTCACTATGCAGCTATTTCTACCCCCATACCTTCCGATTGAGTAAATTCGACGATGAAGTCAGCCACAGCTTGTCCTTTTATCGCAGTTCATGGGCGATACTGTACATCAAATTCACTCAGCTCTACTACCCAAAAAGCATCCGTCCAGCAGCTTCAGGATTACTCATAGCTCTTCTCAGGGCTTGATCCGTCAAGACTATGATGGTATGTGCCTAAAAGTATGGTTTGAGCTTTCGTGCCACAGTTATTAGCGCGAAGGCCAACTTTTCCATTTGGGGATACCTCTCTTTTGCTCCTCAGAATACCCGGCTTATGAAGTACATGGGTTTTTGAGACCCATCTTCCTCTCTTACTAAGGCTGCGCTGACTGATGCTTGTGAGATTACTAGGTAGAGGTAGAGTTCTTCCCCTGGTTTGGACAGGCTGAGCAACGGCGGAGATGAAAGGTATTTCTTCAAATCTTCAAAGGCCTTCTGGCATTCGTCCATCCACTCGAATGATTTTCTCAGGGTGCGGAAGAAGGGCATCTGTCCGTTGCTTTCGAGACCAACCTATTCAGGGCTGTAATTTTGCCATTCAAGCTTTGTACCTCCTTGACTGTCTTTGGTGGTTCTAACTCCATTATGGCTCGTATCTTCTTCGGATTAACCTCTATACCTCTTTGGGATACCATGAAGCCCAAGAATTTCCCCTCCGTCACTCCGAAAGTGCACTTGTTTGGATTCAGCTTTATGTTATACCACCGAAGTGTGTCGAATGTCTCCCGAATGTCGCTTAGGTGATCATCTTCACACAGGCTCATCACTAACATGTCATCAACGTAAACTTGTACGTTCCTCCTAATCTGGTGTGCGAACATTTTGTTCATCAGTCTCTGGTACGTTGCTCCTACGTTCTTGAGCCCAAAAGGCATCACCTTATAGCAAAAGAGTCCTTGGTTGGTGACAAAGGAAGTTTTCTCTTGATCAGCCTCATCCATCTTGATTTGATTGTAGCCTGAAAAGGCATCCATGAAGCTCAAGAGCTGGTGTCTCGCCGTCAAGTCTACCAAGGTATCTATCCGAAGGAGTGGGTAGCTGTCCTTCGGGCATACCCTGTTGAGGTCCGTGAAATCAACACACATTCGCCACTTCCCATTAGCCTTCTTGACCATAACTACGTTAGCTAACCAGTCAGGGTAGTACACTTCTCAGATGAAATCTGCTTCCAGTAGCTTCCTAACCTTTTCTACTATCGCTTTGTCTCGCTCCTGAGTAAACACTCTCTTTTTCTGTCAGACGGGCAAGGATGCGGGGTTCACGTTCAACCTGTGGACTATGACTGAGGGATCAATCCCGGGCATGTCCTCGTGACTCCACGTGAACACGTCTTGATTCATCCTAAGGAATGTTGCGAGGGCTTGTTGTATTGGCTGGCTGGCCAACGTTCCCATTCTAGTTGTCCGTTCAGGTCTTGATTTATCAAGGGTTATTTCTTCCAGTTCTTCAATTGGTTCCGCTATGGTTCGTTGCTTTTCTATGCACATGGTCTGCTGGTAATCTTCCATCTCTAACATGGCAATGTAGCATTTGCGTGCAGCTACCTGATTTCCTCTTAACTCTCAGACCCTGTAATTTGTAGGAAACTTAATCATTAGGTGGTATGTTGACGTTACCACCTTCCACGAGTTAAGGGTGGGTCGTCTAAGGATAGCATTGTAAGCAGACGAGCAGTCGACCACAAGGAACATCACATCCTTAGTGATCTGTTGAGGATAATCGCCTATCGTTACCGAGAGCACGACCGCACCCAATGGGAATACTCTTGTACCTCCGAAACCAACCAGTGGAGCGTTTTTCGGTATCAACCATTCTCTATTAATCCTCATTTGTTGGAACTCCGGGTAGCATATGATGTCTGCTAAGCTACCAATGTCGATCAGTACCCAGTGCATGTTGAATTCTCCCACTTATAAGGTGACGACAAGCGCGTCATCATGAGGATGATGAAGACGTCGGGCATCCTCTTCCAAGAATCCTATTATTGGGCTCTCTATTCGTGCTATCTTTGGTACGGAGCCCGTCAGCTAGACGTTGTGAACCATCTTGAGGTATGTCTTTCTGGCCTTCTTGGACGACCTCATAGCTATCGTGCCCCCTATGATCATTCTTATGTCCCCTATAGGTGGCCTGGGGCGCTCATTATCCCATCAGGGGGGCTGCTCCTAATGTTGCTGATTCGTCATTTCCTTACTGACAAACTTCTGCAATTTTCCTTGTCTAATAAGGGCTTCGATTTGCTGTTTTTAGTCATAGTAATAAGCCATATCATGTCCGTGATCACGGTAGAAACGACAATACTTGTCCCTGGATCGCCTACTAGGATCTCCCTTCAGCTTTCCGGGAAAGGTTAGGGTTCCTTCGTCCTTGATCTGCATTAGTACCTAGTCAATTGGGGCAGTCAATGGGGTGAAATTCATGAATCTGCCTGCGGGGGACTTGGAGTGTTTGTCATCCTTTTGGTCTCCCATTCTCGCCATCTTCCGACCTTGATCCTGTCGGGCATCATCTTGCCTTTCCCTTTTTCTTGGCTTTTCGTCTCGAGCCAAAAGTGCGTCCTCAGCGTTCATGTACTTAGTAGCTCTGTAGAGGACCTCTGACATTGTTTTTGGGTCATTTTTGTATAGAGAGAAAAGGAACTTACCCTTTCGCAACTTGTTGGTGAAGGCTGCCACCAGTATCTTATCGTCGGTCTCATCAATTGAGAGCGCTTCCTTGTTGAAACGGGTTATGTAAGATCTTAGCATCTCCTCTTCTCACTACCTGATGTTCATTAAGCATGCGGTAGACTTTTTGTACTTGTGTCCTTCAATAAAATGCGAGGTGAACTAGGTGCTTAGCTCCTTGAAAGTGCTGATGGAGTAAGGCATCAGTCGGCTGAACCAAATCCTAGCGGCTCCCTTTAGTGTCGTAGGGAAGGCCTTACACATGATCTCATCCGCTACCCCTTGAAGGTGCATCAAGGTTTTGAAGGTTTCCAGGTGGTCCAGAGGGTTTTTTCCTCTGTCATAACTGTCGATCTGTGGTATGCGAAACTTATGTGGTAGAGGGAAGGAGTTGATGGCCATAGTGAACGACGAGTCGGTGCGGTTGACCAAATCGTCAAGGTCACTGGACACCCGCTCCTTGAGAACGTTCATCATAACCTTCATCTGCTCTTTCATCGCCTACATCTCTACGACAATATGTGGCGGAGCTGTATCCGTGAGGGACGGCATGCTCAAATTTTGTCGCTCTGGTCTGCTTTGAGCGTTACTGCCCTCTAGCCCCTCTCGTTCTCTTCTATCGGCTTTGGTGCCTTCTTGGTCCTGCTCTTGAGTGTTGTGACCTGCGTATTTCTGGCGTAACTGCTCCTCCAAATTGTGGATCTGCTTAGTGAGACACTCTACAGCAGCAGCTAAGGTCTGAACCTGCCTCTCGAGGGCCGTTGCGCGAGTTTCGTCTCCTTAAACGTTGTTCGTGGTCGCCATTGAGCGAGTAAGTACCATGCAACTCTATGTCCAGGAAGCGATAGTATGGCCACTCGACGTACTTCCCACAGACGGCGCCAATTGATGATGCCGAAAAAACCACCAGTGAGTCACACATTACTCGCACGCTCGAAATAACACCTGCACAATAGAAAGGGAAGACCTAATAGAGAGCACCGGTGTGGTTTTGGCCAAATACCCTTCGAAGGTCAAGTTAGAACTTCTCACAACTCTAGAATGCTAGAGAGGGGTAAATTATGCGTATCTTGATTTGTGAGGGTATTGGGGCTTTTATAGTAGTAGAAAGTTGACATCTCTTCTTTGGTGTAGAAGTCTTTTCCTTATAGGAATCCTCTTGTATAATCCCAAATGTGATGGACAAGATATTTCCATATATAGAAGATCTTCATTAATGCGCGTATCTTCCGGAATCCTCTTTATGCTAGGATTCCATTCACCATGGGATTCTATGGTGACTAAATGTATGTCACAAGTATTTCCCATCTGGGGTTTCTGTCTGCCACGTGGGTGCTCGATTCATCCCTGTTGCATCCGCTTATGCAGGATCCGTTCACATCAATATCTTGCACACGTTGAGCCCATCCTCTATCAGCCCACGGATGCGGAACCGTCAAGCCCATTTCATGGGGATCCGTCAACCTAGATTTTTACCCTTTTCAAATGGTGTGGGGGGAAAAGTTGTCGTCAACTTTTTTTCTAGCAAATTTGTATTTATTAAGACTTTGTGCTAAACCGATTCTAAGTTTAGGCCCGTCTTTTTGTCGTTAATTACAGATAAAGAGAGTGAACGACAAGGACAGATTTTTAGAAGAAGACTGCAGAGATGGGGCTTCGTTAGTCTTCACGCGTAACTTTGACTGTTGGCAATTAGCCTGTTTGTTTTCGTGTATTAAATTTCATGTAGAAACCACAACTGTTGTCTACTTCTTTCTATGTTTTCTTTGTTGAAAGATCTTGGTTCCCCAAAGTTTGTGTTTGATTGATTGATTTCTAGAGCAATAGTACTGTTTGGTTTCTACTTCTTTGCTACTGTGATTGATTCTACCTGTGCTTTCAGTTGTATAAAGTTAAATCTCATTCATCCAAAAAAAAAAAAAAAACTTCTCCGGGGACTTGTGTGAACGTAAAGTAAAACAGCTTGAATATTTTTCTTCTGAAGTGTGTAGCCTTGGTGGTGCATCATGGTCCTAAAAAAATTCCAGAGTTAATTGCATCCATAAGGTTAGATCAGGCAAATTGGGATTTCGAATCATCTAATGCTCTTATCAAATAGTTGTGTAGCCCGTTTTGTGTGTAGCGGTTGAATCCATTAGGTTAACAATGTTTCTTTGATGGGAAATGGGTTAATGAGAATTTGTAGATAATGTTTTATTAAGTATTATAAACAAATTCTTCTAATATATATATATAGTGAATTTTAAAATGTATTGTTTGGGATATTTATTTTGATTTAACAATGTGCATAGACTTTAGATTCAGAGAAATGAGGTGGTAAAAAATCCTAATCAACTTTCATGTTTGGATTTTTTTTCCATAAAGGAAATGTTTGGATGATATATAAATATATATACATATATATACACACACTGATAAACGGATATTTAATAAGAAGAGTAGCGCCAAGCCTAGTAACATAGGCTTGTTACCAAATGAGACAATAAAAGTGGTTGGATCTATATTGAGTTTGTCAAGGTGGGGGAGCTTTTAGCACTAACCGAGACCCTTGGCCTATAGGTTAATTGACCAAATCCATCGTGGTTGGGTAGCTAAAAGTATAAATTAATAAATCAGAAATAAGAAGAGTAATGATGCCAAAATAATAATAATAATAATAATAATAACAACACCAAATCCTCATTATATTTCCTTCCATGATATGATTAACACTTTTTCATTGAAAATTTATTCAATAGATAATATTATCTACTCAAACTTGAATACTATATTCTACCATAGTTTTAAAGTTCTTTTATGGACACAACAAAATTTCACAATATATTTACAAATTAGGAGTCAACCGACCATAAGCCAAAATAATAATAATAATAATAATAATAATAATAATAATAATAATAATTATTATTATTATTATTATTATTATTATTATTATTATTATTATTCACTACAGCTCAAAATAAAGATATTATGAAATTTTATTGTGTTTTTAAACTTGCTCTCAAATTTATTAGGACTCAAGAGTTTAAAAAATTTCACCAATCTGGCTCATTTAATTAATAAGCGTTATTTAGGACCTTGGGCAATGTATGAATCAACCACCGCCCCAACAATCGTATTTTCCAACAATCATATTCTTTCAATATAAATAGCATAATTTCCTCTCTAATTTCATTTAACTCAAACCCAATAATAGTCCCCCTCAAAAAAAGGAAAAAAAAAAAAAAAAGAAGAAGCTTATTGTGTCATTTGGATGTAGCCCAAATCCAATTTGAAGTGGGTAACTTTTTATCATTGGGTGGAAGTAGATGATGGTAGAAGAGTTAAATTAGTTCAACATTTGGACTCATGAGAAATTGAGATTATCTTTTCTATGAAATTTCAAGTCAACCAAATTCAATAATAAAAATGAAACAGTAGTATGAACACAAAGAACAAAGAAGAAAGCAAACATTAGCAAACCATTACAGGTTGTGGCTTGGTGGTAAAAGTTGTCGTATCATTTCGTATGATGCTTGGTAGAAGTTGAGCGGTTCGAGTAGTGATGCTTTAACAAATGTGTTATGCCTATGATGATAGCCTCATTAAGGCCTTGATAGTACATATGGTATTAGCCATTGCTGTGACCTAACGTGGGGTCAATGAGTCCACATCGAGAACATCTTATTTATTTGGCAATAAATATATACACACACACACACAAAAAACAAACTTTAGCTAAAGCATACCACTCGACAATTAGTGT
The DNA here is from genome assembly GCA_023736055.1 of Quercus glauca. Classification (NCBI taxonomy): domain Eukaryota; kingdom Viridiplantae; phylum Streptophyta; class Magnoliopsida; order Fagales; family Fagaceae; genus Quercus; species Quercus glauca. Next base: position 7,985,399 of record CM043321.1, read on the forward strand.
TTTTAGATTTAAAAGAGCATAAATTTTGTGGAAGAAAAAAGAAATATTGAAGAAAATAAAAGGTTAAATTAAATTAAATTATTTTATTATATTTTAGAGATTTTTTTATAAAAATAATTTTTTTTTTGCCATTTAATTCATATCATATGGCGTGATTTAATTGGGTGAACTATCCCATGTGACAAGTTGAGGAATACTTAATGGCTAACTAAGATTTTGTTTTATATTTTTAATGGAGGGGTTGCCAATCAAAACGATCCCCTAATATTAGGGGAGAGGATCAAAAGGTTGAAGTTTTAAGAAACAAAATAAATATAACCTTAAACTTTAGGGGTATGTTTTACAATTTAGTCTCTACAATATTATCATATTAGATTGTTTCAATTTCAATTTCAATTTGGGTATGATATCGATTTTCTATGTGTTAGATAACAAACTGCAACAATGAGGGCAATTTAATTGGTGTTGTGGGTCCATAAATCACGTTTTGTATGTGATTGTAACTATGTTTTTTTGTCCCAGATAATCTCAATTTGGACGAAAAGGTCAATATTGTGGTAATTCTCTCAAATTTGGGGGGTTAATTGAAAGAGATGGTAAAACTAGAGAAAGATTCTAAAAAAATAAAATGTCAACTTTAAAAGTGTCATTGATTTTCTTACAACCTGCTTTGTGTTGTTGTCTTGTGGCAGTTCAATTGAGCAACATCAGTCCATCTCAAATGTGAAATATTTGGTAAATTTTTCGGTATCGGTAGGAGGATTGTAATTTAAAATCAATATAAAATATGGGTTTAAAAATGTAATTTACCAACAAAAAAAAAAAAAAAAAAAAAAAATTGCTATTTGCAAAGACCTGGCTAGCTTGTCAGGTACAATCTCAAAAGTGGAGGTTCTAAAATGTCAATCGCCGTCGTTTTCCGGGCAAAAGATATATATATATAAAAAAAAAGAAAGAAAGGAATTTTGAAATTGCAAGAGACAGAAGAAAGAAGAGAACCTTGAGATGAGAAGCTGTAATGGTTCTGGTTTTCTTCGAGTCAAACTCACTCGAACCCAGTCCTTTAGAATTGCTCATGTTCTCCATTTTTACTTCAACAAGCGCTGCTTTGACTCGGTGAAGTGAAAAACGGTGGCAATTGCCAATTATAGACGGCGTCGTTTTTTATTGTTAATATTTCTTTAGAAGTTTTATCATTTATGGAGCTTACAAGCACCAGCTTGGTAGACAGTTGGTTTTCTTGGTTTAAAGTAAGCAAGGATATTTTAGGTGGAAAGGTGTTTGATCATTTTGAAACGAAGCAAGCTAAACTTTGTCAGAATGACCATAAATAGGCTGAAGAAGATTTTGTTACTAATATGGTGTAATGTTGTATGGGATTTAGCGGTTCAAGTTTTTGGTGAGCAAGAAAGAATGACATTGTTCCATTGTTTGGCTGTTGTAATCTCGAGTTTATTGGTCGTGTGGATCATGGAAAAAGTGGGCATGTCAATTGTAGGATCACATTTTGCGGCCCAAGCCCAAAAGGTATGGAATATTGGCCCAATGAGCCCTGAACAATAAATTTGTAGAGAGTGGGTTGAAGAACTGGGCCCTAGTGAGTTAAACAACGAACCAATAGGTTTTGATGATGAAGAAAAACGGATAAGAAGTATATATTAAAGAAATAAAGTCCTCGGCCAAGTCCGAGGAGACTGGTTTCTTAAATATTATTTTTATGGCTCCGTTACAAGTCCGGTTCTAAATTGCTACAATATCTCTTGCTTCATTTTTCGATCCCCTTTCCTTCAGGGGTCTCTCGCATTATATATCCCCTTCTTGTTGATCTGGGCCCTCCATTTGTCAACCGTCTAAACCACTACTCGAGTACTCGTCCTATTAGACACCCTTTGTGGCTCTCTGTGAGTTGTAGTGGCCAAGGAAATATTGTTCAGGGGTCTTCTCAACATAAATGCGGCTAGAAAATTAGCTGCAATGCATTTAATGTGGAGGTAGCATCTTTTCCTTAGACATATTTGGGCTCAGTCTTTTCTCGTGTGCTTAAAAGGCACGCTTCTGACATTAGAGCTTCTATTGAAATCATTCTCACTGCTAGAATTCATATCTGAGCTATGTTTGTCATGGCCGATGAGGTAGCTCTCCTCGGACAGACTCCCATTCCCTTTCCTTATACTCTTGAGGTACTGAACTGGGATTCTTCAACTATTTGTCTCTCCTCGGTCATGCCAGTGTCCTCAAATAAGGCCCAAGGCCCAAAATACTGTTTTGGGACTTGTCCCTACAATAACCCCTCAAAATTCCGTTTTTTCCCTCTCATCCGAGGAGAAAAAGTTGGGTTTTGATCTTTAAGAGACAAGACCATTTATTTCTATGGCTTACACGTGTGGGAGTGCCAATTTCTGCGCCTCATAACTGCTTCTGACGCTTCGGGGTTCGCGAATCGTCATTTATTACCCTGGGGGACGCCCTTTTGCCTACATCTAACGGTGAGGCGCACATCCTACGGTGAATATTTCTCCTAGAATTCTGAGCGGGGTTACTCCCGCCCCTTTTATCCCTCTATATAAAGCCTTGAGGGAACTCGTTTTCTTCTTCACTTCACGAATTTTCAAATACTTCAAAGAAACCCAGCACTCAAACTCACAAAATATCCTGAATTCCTAAGCCTCCACAACTCTTTCTTTAAGAAAATTTTAAAGGATCCTTTTTAAAGGATCAGGGTTAGCACTCTTGCTTTTGTAAGTTTCCGCCTCTCTGGACTCTCTCCCTTCTCGACCAGTCTCCTCGGCCCCTTTAATTCTTGTTTCTTCGCTTACACATTTTAGTCGCTTTTTCTAGAGTTTGTCCAAATGGGTAGATTTAAAAGTCTGGTAGATTCCCCTGCTAAAATAGAAGCTTTTAAGCAGAGATTCCATATACCCCAGGAAGTCGGTCTGCGATATTGTTCTCCGAAACAAATTGCTACACATAGAGAGATAGGGAGGTCGTCATCCCCATAATAACCTTCATAGAAGGAGGGATGACCCTTCCCATGGGTAGGATAACCCAGGACTACCTCATTAATCATAGGTTGTGTCCCCATCAGTGTGCGCCCAATATGTTTAAGGTCTTAGGCTGCGTCGATGCTCTCAACGAGATCTCAGATTGGGACTTACATGGCATGACGTGGTTCATATGTATGAGTGTCATTCCCAAGCTGACGATGAGTTTTACCTCAAGTGTAGGTCGCCCATTGTCAGGCTTATTTCATGCCTCCCCAAATCCAACAAAGGGATGAAAGATGACTACCTCATCGCTTCGGGGGCACGAAACGATGGCCGCCACTGCCCAACCCAAGAGAGAGAGCCAGGTGGGGTACCTTAGAGTTAGGTTCCTAAGTAAAAGACTTAGATTTTTTATCTTACCTATGCCCTTTATTTTACTTTCCTTTGTTAACGGACCTCAGTCATCTAACTGTGTTTGATTTCCCGACTATTTCTGCAAATAGGAGGCAAGTCGCTCCTCGGCTCAGTCTTACCAGCGTCACGGCCCTCAATTGCCTACTCCGGTTGAAGATTTTTTTGAGCAAGGATCGACAGTTGTGGGCCGTTCATCTGATCCTAAATTTTGACCCTATCTCGAAGACTTTTCAGGAGGTCGGCCAAGCTATCCGAGCTGGTGATCCTCGGATAAACTGCATTAACGTGTCAAAGCCAGATTTCTTGGCCTGAGATGACCTTACCCCCGTCATATTACCAGTTCACCAAGTCCCTCATCTGCTTATAATACCATTACAACAAGTCCCTCTTGAAGCAGCAATTGCAGCAGAAGAGGGAATTGCCTCCTCCCACTTGTCACTAGACGAGGAGATAGACCAGTTTCTTTTCAAACGGGAAGGAGTACCCGAGAAACTTGTGGAGCTCTTAGATTTGAACAAGCTCTCCTCCGCTCGCCCTCCCAAGTTAGTCGTTACTCGGATTGACTCAAGCTCCGAGGAAGAAGATAAGATGGAGCAAAAGAAAAGGTCTAGCTTGAGGGGTTTGATCGCTAATAGGAATAAGGGGGCAACTCTGCCAGAAGTTCCTAAGGCCCCAGCTCATGCCAATCCTCCTTTTCCTCCTCCTCCTACTGACCTCAGACTGCGAGTTAATCCTGATCCGAAGAAGAAAAGTCCATTACAAGAGCTAAAAGAAGGGGAGGTGCCCCTTCAGAGTGGCAATAAACAACAAAAGACCAAAGACCTTAGAGATAAAAGGTCTAAGTCTGTGGATAGCAAGGACGACGCTGAGGTGCGCCGACAGCAGTATACATGGGCCCCCGTGATAGAGATGGACGGGGCCCTTATCCCCTATAACTCTACCATAGGGAGTCCAGCAGAGGGCACGCCACATATTTGGCCCAAGCCTTGAAGCAGCCTCTCCTCCTCCCCAAGGACATGGAGCCCTCAGGCAAACAAAGCAGCCTGACTTATTCATGTCTCTAAAGAGAGACCTTGCTATGGTAAGTAAGCTTCTAGCAATACTTTAGTTCATTTCCTTTTTCACTTATATATATATATATGTAGATATCTTTTTTGTAATCCCTTTGTTGCTTGTGTGTAGGTCACTCAGCAAGTCTACGTGGCAGAAGAGTGGGTCCGAGGTGCCCATCACAAACTTGAGGCCAAATCCTACTCTCGGCGCGAGGTCGAGAAAGCCTTCGGGACCGTAAAGGAAGAGAAGACACAGCTGGCCGAGAAGCTAAAAGAATCAGAGCACGAGCGTCTAAGCATTGTGGCAGGGCTGAAAACAGCTGAGGCTCAGGCCGAGGACCAGCGAAAACAACTGTATACAATAGAGATTAACTTGGCCACCTAGAAACAATTGGTCCTGGAACTTCGGGCCGAGCTGCAGAAAGTCAAGGATGCAGCGAAAGAGGCAGCTCGGGTGGCCAAGGAGACTAATGAGGTTACAGTGATCGCGTCCTATGAACACGAAGTGGAGGAAATAGAAAAAAGGCTGGTCGAGGAGGTAGCCGAAGTGTGCAGGGATTACTGCACTGAGTCCTATACAGCGGGGGTCCCTGCAGATTCTGAGCTAAAGAAAGCTGAGAACATCTTCTTTCCTGAACATATCAGAGAAGTCCCAATTGACCTACCTCCGACCACTGCTCTGCTCCTCCCTCCTTCTGGGCAGGCCCTTGATACCTAAGCCCTTACTGTGGGTGACGAGATCTCCTTAGGGGTGGTTGCGAAGGGTAAGGAGGTCCTATCCTCGGCCAAAGATGTTCCTGTTGAAGACTCCCTTACCATTAAGGACATGGTTTCCCATGCTAAAGTAGCTGATCCAATGTCTGATGCTGGAGATGCCAAGCATAAGGTCGCTGATCCCGAGAAAGGCTCTAAACCAGCAGGAAAATAGTTTTTTTTTTTTTTTTTTTTTTTTTTTTGCGTGTGGCTTCTACCAAAAATTTGTAATGTAACTATCGTTGATTAATAGATGGACTTTTTTTTTTTTTTAATATCCCTTATGTTTTTGTCTTTTCTGCTTTTGAGCTCATTAATGTTATATATGGTATTGAATTGTTGCTGTCTATCTCTATTAAAAGCGAACAACAACCTACTGCCAACAGGTTAAGTAATTTGGTAAAATACTAGCGACAGATAGGTCTTCCACACAGTTATACTAAAAACTGACCCCTCTGTGCTGAGGGCTGAGCTTAACAAAGATAAGTAACAAACTTTGTAAAGAATAAATAAAAGGAGGAAGGATATCTTTAACTCTGTTCACCACCTGGGAAAGTAATTAAGGATCTTGATTTACCCAAGTTACTAATCTGATTCGGCTTGACACTTAGTGAGAAATAGTTAGACCTAATGGAGTGTTAAACACTTTATAAAAGACGTTACTGGCGTGACTTAATTTCCGCCAATCATCTGGTCCGAGGACTTCAGGCATAACTTAGTTTCTGTTTAAACACTTATGAAAAATGTCACAACGTGTTAATTTCCACCAAGTATCTGGTCCGAGGACTTCAGGCATGACTTGGTCTCTGTTTAAACACTTATGAAAAATGTCACAACGTGTTAATTTCCACCAAGCATCTGGTCCGAGGACTTCAAGCATGACTTGGTCTCTGTTTAAACACTTATGAAAAATGTCACAACGTGTTAATTTCCACCAAGCATCTGGTCCGAGGACTTCAGGCATGACTTGGTTTAAATTATAAAAAATGTCACAACATGTTAATTTCCACCAAGCATCTGGTCCGAGGACTTCAAGCATGACTTGGTTTTTGTTTAAACGCTTATAAAAAATGTCACGTGTTAGTTTCCACCAAGCATCTGGTTCGAGGACTTCAAGCATGACTTGGTTTCTGTTTAAACGCTTATAAAAAATGTCACAACGTGTTAGTTTCCACCAAGCATCTAGTCCGAGGACTTTAGGCATGACTTGGTTTCTATTTAAACACTTATAAAAAATGTCACAACGTGTTAATTTCCACCAAGCATCTGGTCCGAGGACTTCAGGCATGACTTGGTCTCTGTTTAAACACTTATAAAAAATGTCACAACGTGTTAATTTCCACCAAGCATCTAGCCCGAGGACTTCAGGCATGACTTGGTTTCTGTTTAAACACTTATAAAAAATGGAACAACAGGGAGGGCAATGCCTCTATACAACGATAGAACATATTGATAAAGGAAACTTTCATTAATAATAATACATTTTCAAGTTGTTTACATTCCAAGGGCGTGGTATTGCATGTTCATCTAGATCTTCTAGAAAATAGGCTCCTATACCGGCCACCGATGTGATGCGATACGGTCCTTCCCAATTGGGTCCTAGCTTTCCCCACGCCGGGTTCTTTGCAGTGCCTAGAACTTTCCTTAACAATAAGTCCCCAGGCACCAACAGCCTTGGTTTCATGTTGGCGTCGTAACCTTGCTTGAGCTTGTGTTGGTAGTATGCCAATTGAACCATAGCGCTTTCTCTTCTCTCCTTGATCAAGTCCAGGCTTTTTTCTAGCAGATCATTGTTACCGCTCGGACTAAATGAGCTAGTTCTTAGTGTGGGGAAGCCAATTTCCAAAGGTATGACAGCCTCTGCTCTGTATGTTATGGAGAAAGGAGTCTCTCCTGTGGACCTCCGAGGTGTGGTCTGATACGTCCAAAGGACATGTGGCAACTCTTCCACCCATTTCCCTTTGACATCATCTAACCTCTTCTTGAGCCCATTCACTATGACTTTGTTTGTGGCCTTGGCCTGTCTATTTCCTTGGCGGTATGCTGGGGTAGAACACCTGTTTGCAATTCCTAGATTGCAGCAGTATCTTCTGAAAGATTTGCTATCAAACTGAAGACCATTATCAGAGATGAGGGTACAGAGGACTCCAAACCGGGTAACGATGTTTTTCCAGACAAACTTTTTGGCATCCACATCCCTGATATTCACCAAGGGCTCGGCTTCAACCCATTTGGTGAAATAGTCCGTGCCGACTAGCAAATATCTCTTGTTTCCTGTTGCTTTGGGGAAAGGTCCAACAATATCCAAGCCCCACTGAGCAAATGGCCAGGGGCTGGATAGTGAGTTAAGAGTCCCTCCTGGTTGGTGTATGTTTGGGGCGAATCTCTGGCATTGGTCACACTTCTTTATGTATTCTTGTGCCTTTTTCTGCATATTTGGCCACCAATAGCCTTGAGTAATGACTCTGTGCGCCAAAGATCTACCTCCAGTGTGGCTTCCACAAATCCCCTCATGTAGCTCTTCAAGGAGCAACTCTGTTGCCTCGGGGTGTATGTAGAGCAAGTATGGTCCAAAAAATGAGCGCTTATACAATTTTCGGTCCTCAGATAACCAGAACTAAGGAGTTTTTCTACGTACTTTGTTTGCTTCTGATTTCTCCTTGGGCAAGGCGTCTTTTAAGAATAGTACCAAGGAGTCCATCTAGCTTGGCCCCACCCTAATCTGGTGGACGTGAGCTACTTCTCTGTTCATCACTATAGGCTTGCACAGGTCTTCTGCGATGATGACCCGAGGTAAGCTTTGCGCCAAGGAGGTTGCAAGCGTGGCGAGGGAATCGGCGTGGGTATTTCCGCTCCTGGGGACGTGCACCAGGCTGAAAGATTTGAATTCTGATTGTAGGTGCCTAGCCTAACTTAAGTATCCCTGCATTCTCTCATCCCTCGCTTCAAGCTCTCCTCTAACTTGTTTGACGACCAATCTGGAGTCCGAGAACATATCTATGGCCTTTCTGCCCATTTTTCGAACCATGGTCATTCCTATTAGCAGAGCTTCATATTTAGCTTCATTATTGGTGGCCGAGAATCCCAATTTTAATGATTTCTCGATGATGATCCCTTTTGGGGATACTAGTACTAACCCCACTCCGAAACCCTTGTGATTTGCCGCACCATCAACGAACACTTTCTAGGATAGGGGGCCCTGCTGGGAGATTATGCCAACTGATTTTGCATTCATGTGTCGTGTTCCTGTTTCTTCTTCTAACGGGGATTCAACAAATTTGGCTACCAGATTCGCAAGGACTTAACCCTTGACAGAAGTTCAAGGCAAGTATTTGATGTCGAAAGCCCCAAGAATTGTGGCCCATTTGGCAATCTTCCCTGTGTAATCAACGCTCCGTAGCAGAGCTCTGAGCGGAAGTTGAGTTAGGACGATAACCGTATATGCCTGAAAGTAATGGGGGAGTTTGCATGTGGCATGTACCACTGCTAGAATAGCTTTTTCCAGCGGCAAATAGCAGATCTCAGCCTCATGTAGTGACCTGCTCACATAATAAACTAGCCTTTGTGTACCGCCATCAACTCGTATCAGGACCAAACTTACGGCATGAAAGGCCACGACAATATAAGCAAAAAGGACTTCGTCAACTTCAGGGCTGGAAATGATAGGAGGCCGAGAGAGATAATTCTTACGCTGTTGAAAGGCTAAGGCACACTCCTCGGTCCACTCGAACCCTTTCCATTTATTCATCAGAAGAAAGAAAGGTTCGCACCTCTCCACTGACCGAGAGATAAACCGGTTCAGAACGGCAGTCATTTCGGTCTGTTTTTGGACTTTTTTGGGATTCCGAGGAGGTTGCAAACTGTTGATTTCTTTAATCTGGTCGGAGTTAACTTCAATTCCTCTATGGGTTACCATGTAGCCCAGAAACTTGCCTGATCCCACACCAAAGGAACATTTGGAAGCGTTGAGACGTAGCTTGTGTTTCCTCAGAATTTTGAATATGTCCCCAAGGTCTCCTAGGTGCTCGGATACTACCTTACTTTTTACCACCATGTCGTCTATATACATCTCAATGCTCTTGCCCAACTACGGTTCAAACATTCTAGTCATCATCCTTTGATAAGTAGAGCCCGCATTCTTCAAACCAAAGGGCATCGCTTTGTAATGGTAGTTTCCTGTGGGAGTGACGAAAGTTGTCTTCTCCTGATTATTCAGGGCTAGTGAAATTTGGTGGTATCCCTGAAAGGCATCTAGAAAGCTTATCCGAGGGTGGCCTACAGTTGTGTCCACCAGCTAGTCTATCTTAGGCATGAGGAAAGGATCCTTTGGGTAAGCCCTATTCAGATCTGTGAGGTCCACACACACACCACTCTTCTTCTTTACTACCACAGTATTGGCTAATCATTCAGGGTAAAATACCTCCTTGATAGCCCTCGCCTACTTGAGTTTCTTCACCTCATCTCTAACAACATCGGAGTGTTCCCTAGACGAGCTCCGAGAAGGCTGCCTTTTGGGAATGGCAGATGGGTTAACATTCAAGTGATGACAGATGAAGTTTGGATCTACCCCTGGGGCTTCGTAAGCATTCCATGCGAAGACATCAACGTTCTCTCTAAGAAATTCTACCGGCTCTTCCTTCTCTATAGAGGGTAGTTGAGCCCCAATCTGAAAGAACTTTTACGGATCGTTGCCAATGACCAGTTTTACCAAATCTTCACACGTCGCCTCCTTGGAGGACCCATTAATAGGCAACGCCGGAGCTTTTAATTGCTATAAGCCCCCTTCGGCATGGGCCGAAGATTCGGCCACAGGCTAATGCTGGATGGCAGCCACTAGGCATTGCCTAGCCATAGATTGATCTCCCAGAACCTCCTTAACCTAGCCCCCGGATGGGTATTTCACCTTTTGGTGTAGAATGGAGGAAACGGCTCCCAGGGTATGAAGCTAAGGCCTGGCCACAATGGCTATATAGGGTGAATAAGCATCCACCACGATGAAGTCTACTTCCACTACTTCTAGGCCAGTTTGCATAAGTAGTCTGATTTGGCCCTTCGGGATGACGACCTTCCCATCAAAACTCACCAAGGGTGAACTGTAGGGTGTTAAGTCCTTGGGTTTTAGGTTCAACCCCTTATACAGGTTGGGGTACATTATCTCGACACTGCTGCCTTAGTACACAATCACTCTCTTCACATCATACCCCCCAATCCTGAAGGTAACCACCGAAGCGTCATCGTGGGGTTGGATGGTTCCGATTTTATCCTCGTCCGAGAAGCCCAAAACCGGTTGGATTTCCAGTCTAGCCTTCTTGGGCTCCCGATTAGTGTCCTCGGTGGATAGCTGAGCCATAAACATTACTCTAGAAGGACAGGATCCAGTCCTCTCTAGAGCCTCAAAAATGACATTTATCGTTCTCAAGGGAGGCCTTGAAGAATCATCTTTTTGAGATTCTGAATTTGTCTGGAGCCCCTAACTACTGGAGTGGTGCAAGAGTTACTTCAGCTTTCCTTCACGGACGAACTGGTCGAGGTGGTCCCACAGACTTCTACAATCTTCTGTGGTGTGACCATGGTTTTGGTGGTATTGGTAGTAGAGGTTGTGGTTGTGTCTTGCGGGGTTTCCCTCCATCTTATTTGGCCATTTAAAGAATGGCTCATTCCTAATCTTCTCCAGAACTTGGTGCATCGGCTCTCGGAACACGGCATTGACCGCCTGAGGGTTGGCAGGCGCTGACTGTCCAGCATAATCCCTCCGTGGTCAGTTATTATTGTATCGGTCCGACCTGAAATCCCTCCTTTCATGAGGGATAACCTTCTCCTTTCCTTTCCTTTGCTGCTGGTCTTCCTCTACCCTTTTATACTTATCAATTCGATCCATGAGTTGGCGTACGCTGGTAACGGGTTTGTCGGTCAAAGATTTCCTTAATCCATGCTCGGCTGGGAGGCTCAGCTTAAAAGTACTGATGGCCACGTCGTCAAAATCACCCATAATCTCGTTAAACATCTCCCAATATCTATCCGAGTATGTTTTCAGATTCTCTCCCTCTCGTATGCTCAAAGATAGTAGGGAAGCTAACAACCGAGGAGCTCTCTTGCAAGTAACGAATCAGGAGCCAATGCTTGGGTGAGCTCTCCAAAAGAGCTTATGGACTCTGCCTTCAGACTGTCAAACCATCTCATCACAATGGGTCCCAGACTGGATGGGAAAACTTTACACATCAAGGCTTCGTCCTTGTAATGTACAGCCATTCTTTGGTTAAAATGGCTCACGTGCTCCACAAAATCTGTTCGACCATTATAGATGGTGAACATTGGCTGATTAAAAAGCCGAGGGAGCCTCTCATCTTCAATCTTACGCGAGAAAGGCGAATTGGAAATTTAGTTCAGGGCCCTACTTATAGCGTCATTCCCCACGCCTCTATGTGGCGGGCTTTTACATCGCCGCTCACATTAGTTCTCCTCTTCATAGGAGACGGACTCGCTAGGCGGGGTTCGGGACCTCCACCTATAATTGACGTCCTTCTCGTCCTCGAAGGAAATATCATAGTTCGGGGACACTCGCCTTCTTCTTGCATGGCGCAAGTCCCTTTTTAGCTGGTCGATCTCCTATTGCATGCCCCTGTTGCTCTTCGCATGGGAGATATTGCTTCCACCTCGAGGTTGACTCCTATCAGTATGTGTGGTTTGCACACTTCCTTCACAATCACCTCCCTGCTCAAGGTTAGCAAAAGGGTCACCATGTTGGGATCCCCTCAATTCTGCTTGTTGCGGACCTGGTTCTGCCATATTTGACCGTTGCCCTCACTATCACGCAAATTCTTCCCACAGATGGCACCAATTGTAGAGTCACGTTTTGCGGCCTAAGCCCAAAAGGTATGGGATATTGGCACAATGAGCCCTAAACAATAAATTTGTAAAGAGTGGGTTGAAGACTTGGGCCCTAGTGAGTTAAGCAATGAACCAATAGGTTTTGATGATGAAGAAAAACGGATAAGAAGTATATATTAAAGAAATAAAGTCCTTGGCCAAGTCCGAGAAGACTAGTTTCTTAAATATTATTTTTATGGCTTCATTACAAGTCTGGTTCTAAATTGCTACAATATATCTTGTTTCATTTTTCGATCCCCTTTCCTTCAGGGGTCTCTCGCATTATATATCCCCTTCCTATTGATCTAGGCCCTCCATTTGTCAACCGTCTAAACCACTACTCGAGTACCTATCCCATCAGACACCCCTTGTGGCTCTCTGTGAGTTACAGTGGCCAAGGAAATACTGTTCAGGGGTCTTCTCCACATATATGCTGCCAGAAAAGTAGCTGCAGTGCATTTAATGTGGAGGTAGCATCTTTTCCTTAGATATTTTTGGGTTCCCTCCTTTCTCGTGTGCTTAAGAGGCACGCTTCTGACATTGGAGCTTCTATTGAAATCATTCTCGCTGCTAGAATACATATTTGAGCTATGTTCGTCATGGCCGAGGAGGTAGCTCTCCTCAGACAGACTCCCATTCCTTTTCCTTTTACTCTTGAGGTACTGAACTGGGATTCTTCAACTATTTGTCTCTTCTCGGTCATGCCAGCGTCCTCGAATAAGGCCTAAGGCCCAATATACCGTTTTGGGCCTTGTCCCTACATCAATAATAGATGTTTTGGAGAAATGTGGTGTCTTGTGTCTGAAGAAGGAATGTGATTTTAGAGAATATATAGAAGAGACACTGTACTGCGTGCAAAAAATGGTTCTGAGAAATGAGATGGATTTAAGGATGATTAAATGAACTGATTAAAATTAAATTTACATTTTGTATTTTACTGGTTTTACTCTAAGATTCCTAATCTTGATAAAGCATTATGGGACAATGGGATGATTTAATGAGCTAATTAAGATTAGATTTTTCATTTGAGATTTTGCCCGTTATACTCTGAGATGTTTGATCTTGATAAAGCATTATGGTTAACCTGGTTCAGCAAGTTCAAACCAGTATCAAGGTGCATACCTAATCTAAACAGAAAATAATGAATCTCATGATGATGTGAATCAGATTATCAAGTAATCAAACAGTCGAGGTTGAATTATTTGGCGCTTCAGAAGCAGAAGGAAATTCTTAGTTTGCTTTAGATATGAGGCCTTCTGCTTCATTTAGGCTAGCTGAATCTAATAAAGAGGAGGCAAATAATTTGGATCCGAAAGAGCCCAGGTACTTGAAATTCTTTTAGAAGTTGTCAATACTAGGTAACATAGGGCATTTTACTGCAGGGGTAGTTCATAGGGATTATATTGCAGGGGTACTTCAGGTTCTAGATGTTAGTTGTGGGGTTGCCACCTTCTCTACTTACCTCCCCCCCTTGGAGTTACAAACATTTTCCTTTGCTCCCAAAAGGTGGGCATGAGAAACAAATTCAATTTATATTAAAGAGAGGAATTGGTGGGGTGATCTCTGCTTCAGCCATTAACAGCTAGTCAGCAACCATACCCCAATAGAGCTTGAGATGGTTCACTCTTCAATTTATATTTCGATTGGCATGAGAACGCTACCTGGCCTCCTAAATATATTTATTTGTATTGCATTTCTTGAATGGGAAATGGCAATCTAGGAGCAACTATAAGCATTATCATTTATCGACTAGTTTGCAGTGAGCTTTTCAATAATATCTGGAGAAATTAAAATCTGTCTAGTTATGGAAATATTAAATGAAGTGCTGCTTAATTAAATCCCAAGAATTTGTGTGGGGAGAAAATCAGTGGAAGGGAAAATCTGGTTTGTAGTATGTAAGTTGGCCTCAGGTGCTCCATTGTACCATATATGGCACCATAGGAACGCTATATTCTCCATTGCCAAGGGATAAGAACTGAGGGTATTATCCAATCCAGAGAGAGAGAGAGCTTAAATTAAGCGCAGAAACTAGACATAAGCCATTTGTTGTTGTGTGTGTTCTCTGGAGCTGTACTATTTTGATTTCTGCTTACTCCTGTGATTGTTTCTACTTGTGTTCTACAAACTCTATTACGACTAACTGTTATGGAATATTGAAAAATTATCCATTTTTTTCTATATTTATTCACTTTTCTTTTTATTTTTACCAAGCAGAACAAAGTTTTGCAAACTTCAGTTCACCTTTCCATTACTTTCCTTTTTCTGACTTCAATAGCATATAGGTGTGCAAATCATGGTCCAAAATCAACATCTGAGCAGGGCAAGGTTTCTGTTTGAAATTTCTCAACATGAATCAAAGAGCCATATGCCAGGAAGAAAAAAAAAAAAAAAAGACAACAACACTATATATGTTGGGACTATTGAAGAAAAAGAAAAACAATAATTATATTACCATAACAAATCTTGACATAGGGAAGACGAATATCAATATGTATATATGTTTTTTTTTTTTCTTATTAAAAGCAGCGGGACATATATTGCATTTTGCAAAATAATCAAATCTCTATACATAAAGGGAATAGCTTTGTAATCATAATTATTCAATGAAATCATTTTCTCCCCAATCTAGTTTTTGACAGATACCCAGCCAAATCTCAGTGACAATATTTACACACAAGAACTGCTAAAACAAGAGTAGCATTATTAGCTTTTGTCCACAAAATTAAACTCATAGCATCTAAAATTAGTATGGCTAGTTTCAGCATTTCAGGTCCTTTTTTTGGGTGGGGGGTGGTTGGTGTGGGTATACATGTTAAAAGTAGCAATGGCGAAATACTAAAGTAGCTCTCAAGTTGAACCTCCTAATGTCCCTGCTGGTTACATAATTATAGGGCATGCCAGAATCCTGTAAAATGACCATCCGGACAGCATTGGCTCACAATCACCTCAACCTTAGCTGCAACAAAATTCCCATTAAAATCTCTAATCACTGCGCCTATTCCATAGCAATTTTTTACAGCAACATTTACCTTGAAGTAAGGTAATTGAGGGGGCTTCCATGTTGGGATATGCAGTATCTCAGACTAAATCTTTTCTGCATTCCTGGTTCCTCAAATCTTTTTCCATTTATGTGCAGCCACAATTGCTATGACAGAATGAGAAATAGTTTCAGTGAGATAGTATTCTTGAGGTGCAGCATCCAGGAGAATAGATCAGTCTCATTTTGGTAAGGCTGGTGTGGGATAATGTTTATGCCTTCAACTAATTAACATACCTTCTTGGCGTGTGGGCAAGACCATAAAGCATGTAAATTGGTTGGTTTCAGGAACTTCATTCCACTGCTCACAAGTTACTGAACAGATGGTGCGTTTAGAAAATAGAAATGAGTCTTTGTTGGTAGGATATCCTGCAATGCATTCCTAACCTGAGCCTGTTAGGAATTTAAGTATTTAACCTAATTCCTAGAACCAGTGAGAAACGAAAATGGAGAAAATATTGCACAAAGGGAAATAATCACTCGACACAAGTCACACAACATTTACATGATTAGGCAAGTTACCTATGTCCACTTAGCTTTCCACAGTGCCTGCCACATAATTGTTGAGCTGTGATTGTTTAAAGCCTCTCCTAAACCTGACATTGCCTCTTGGTCCAACAAATCATATGCACTTCGAATTGAAAAATCTCCAGTTTCTGCACCACCCAAAAGATACTGCCATCAGAATGTTGAGAATTTCATGGAATGCTTTAAATGACAGCAGCTTCTTTTGGCATAAACAACCTATCCAAAACATCCTTTCAACAAGTCTTTGTATTATCATCCAGCAAGTTACACACATAGTTTGCTGCAGATTAAGGATGTCTTGGTGAAACCACCCTGAATGTGCTTAGTGTTGGTAGCCACCTATCTCTCCAGATGTTAACCTGTCTTCCTTCCCTATCTTCCTACTGTAGCTCAATTGAGCAACCTTTCTAGCTTCCATTATACTTCTCCAAGCATAGAGGCACTGGATGTTAACTTTGCATTAAGGAAAGAGATTGATGGGAAGTATTTATATCTGTATATCATTAGAAGTATAATAGAACATTAAATTTGCAGGACACCGAAAACAAAAAAGATTTAATCAATAAAAAGAGCCAATTGACAGTCAATTTAAATGCTTGACCCTTCTGGGTCCTTGACCACTTTCGCAGGAGCCTAAGGTGGGTGTGAGAAGACCATAGCTACTTAGCTGATACTTCAATATCACTCTTGTAACTATCCCTCTAACTGCAGCTTCAAGCTTCTTGGACATTTGATCCTGTCCTTCCATTAATTAAATAAATAAAAGTGCACCAACAAGACAAAAAGAAAAATCTATATTATGCCCACCTGATAATATTAAAAAAAAAAAAAAAAAAAAAAAAAGAAGAGGAAAAAAAAAGGTGATACGGAATGATATTAAGTAGAAAAAGAAAAGAAAAAACAAGTTAGTATGTCTAAAGGAGAAAATAAGAAAAGAACTGGACTAGTAATAGTAGGAAGAAAAATAGTGACTTACAGTTACAGATAATTAACAGAAAACATTTAGCCTTCCGCGTCATTTTCACTAGATGCTACAAAATCAGCCATTAATCCCTTGAGTCTTTGATCCTCTTTGTCTGTGGTTCCTCAATATTGTAGCATTCTCCACTAAGGGAAGTCCAGGCCTGCCATCCTCATCATTGCTTCACTGATTTCTGATACTTTCTGAGGCTGAATCGTCAAGATCATGATGGAGAACACCCAGGTCCTCATAGGAGCATACTGCTGTTGTTGATGCATAGTGCCTTAGTTTGATAGGGATCTTCAATGTCTTGCCGGTATACCAAACGGACCCCAATTTTCTTCACCTCAAAGCTCTGGCTATCTATTTTAATCTTAAGTTGACAAAATCCATTCGCATCAATTTCACTAGATATTCTTCCATCATTTAGAGTGTAATTGGAATAATAGAGCAGCCAAAGGTGATGTGATTCAATTATTCCATAGTTTGTCCTAAAACCAGAGTACACTCGATGTTTCATTTGAACTCCATTTAATGAACATGAAAGTTGACATATTGAAAAGCGGGGAAGCCTCTTCTTGGGTACAAAAGCAACACACAATGCAATTTCCATCACATCATCACACTCACTAGAAGGCACTTGTATGTTCAATTCATGACCCATACATTCATGGTTAAACCATTTTGGAATTTCTCTTCCAGGAATAATAATTTCTAACAAGTCCGGTAGTCTACCACTTAGTCCCTGAAATATACAAACATAACGTATAGAACTTAGAGAGAGAGAGAGAGAGAGAGAGAGAGAGAGAGAGAGAGAGAGAGAGAGAGAGAGAGAGAGAGAAGAGGGAGAGAGAGACCTGAAACATGTTACCACCGCTTTGAATATAGTCAACCAATTTGAAGCAGTTGAGACACTGGAAATTCAAATGGGAGTGATTTGACCTTAGAGGATAAAATTGTAGTTTTGGCAATCTCTCCAATGAGATACAATCGTTTGCAATTACAGAATCAATAGTTGACGGAACATTTTCC
Source organism: Quercus glauca (assembly GCA_023736055.1). Taxonomy (NCBI): domain Eukaryota; kingdom Viridiplantae; phylum Streptophyta; class Magnoliopsida; order Fagales; family Fagaceae; genus Quercus; species Quercus glauca. The sequence goes on from CM043321.1 coordinate 8,003,027, forward strand.
AAAGATTGAAGCCTATTGCAACCCTCCAAACAGAGTATTTGAAGATTAGAGAGTTGAGACATGCTTTTAGGAAGGGAAACAAAATTATTTCCACTTAAATTTAAGCATTCTAAAGATGACAAGCAGCCAATGTCATTGGGGATTGACGAAAGATTGCAGTCTCTAAGATACAAATATGTTAAAGATTGCAGACCCGATAAGGTAGGCAATAATAAGCCCATCGGAACAGGACTTGTTGGCAGGGAAAAATATAAAAATGAAGGCAATAATCTTTTCCTAGGAGGACTTGTTGGCAAGAAAATAGATGAAGTCTGTAATGGGGTCATGGACTCAAGACTTGCTGGCTGGGAATAAAAATCAGATAACTTCCAACCATGGATATTTAGCTGTTTGAGATTTTTAAGGAGAACAATGGAAGAAGGAACCTCTTTTATGGCTGTCCAACACAAATTAAGCACCTCCAAACCTTTTATATTTCCTATGTTCTCTGGCAAGTTGTCAAATTTTAAGCATCCAAAAAGATCAAGAGAATTGAGCAACCTCAAACTACAAATGGTGCTAGGAAGGCGCACAAGATTCATGCAATATCTTAGAGTCAATGAAGTAAGGCTAGTCAAATGTTTAATTGATGAAGGCAGCTCTTCTATAACTGTTTTACTCAAATCAAGCATCTTTAAACCTTCAATTATCCATGGGTTCTCTGGCAATTTTTTAAATCTTGAGCATGTAGAAAGATCAAGAGCACCACGAAATTTAAAACCACAAGTAGTGTTAGGAAGACATGTAAGTTTATAGCAATAAAGTAGAGTCAATGAAGTAAGACATGTCAAACGGTCAATTGATGAAGGCAACTCTTTAATAGTTGTTCCACTCAAATCAAGTTTTTTCAAAGCTTCAACATTCCCTAGGTTCTCTGGCAAGTTGTCAAATTTTGAGCATCCAGAAAGATCTAGAGATTCAAGCAATTTCAAACTACAAATAGTGCTAGGAAGACACACAAGATTTTTACAACCTTTGAGAGTTAATAAAGTAAGGCTTGTCAAACGTTCAATCGATGAAGGTAGCTCTTCTATAGCTGTTCTACTCAAATCAAGTTTCTCTAGACCTTCGATTATCCATAGGTTCTCTGGCAATTTTTTAAATTTTGAGTGTCCAGAAAGATCAAGAGCACCACGGAACTTGAAACCACATTTGGTGTTAGGAAGACACACAAGTTTATAGCATTTAAGTAGAGTCAACGAAGTAAGGTTTGTCAAACATTCAATTGATGAAGGCAACTCTTTAATAGCTGTTCCACTCAAATTAAGCTTCTTCAAACCTTTGACATTCCCAAGGTTCTCAGGCAAGTTGTCAAATTTTGAGCATCCAAAAAGATCTAAAGATTCAAGAGATGTCATACTACAAATGGTGCTAGGAAGACATGCAAGATTTTTGCAATTACTTAGAGTCAATGAGGTTAGGCCAATCAAGCCTCCAACTGATGAAGGTAGTTCCATAATAGCAGTGTAATCCAAAAAAAGCTTCTGTAAGCATTCCATATTTCCAATGCTTGGAAGGCAATTTAGTCTTAGGCAATTTTGTAGATTAAGAAGAATAAGTTTTTTAAGAATTCCAATGGATGGATGAAGCTTGCGTAAACGTTTACAATTTTTAAGAATTAACTTCTCAAGATTTGGGACTCCAGTGAAGTCTGGGGTTGTAATCAGGTTCCATGAATTGGTCAAGTCGATGAACTTCAACTTGTCAAAATTCTATTGAAAGAAAAAAAAAAGTTTGAATAATTAGCTTCCTAGTGTCCATTTCTAGAAATTTAAAACCAAAGTTGTGATGATACTTAATAACACAGTTACCTTTCTTTCAACCCAAAGTTGTTCAATTTTGCTGTAGCGCAAACGAAGTTGAATAAGCTCATCTAGCTGGAAACTTGAAGGCAAAGATTTTGAATGATATGATTCCCAATCAAGAACTCTTAAATCATTAGGAAGATTTTCGATGACATGGTGAAAGCCAAGAATTCTAAGAAATTTAAGATTGTACATCTTTGTAAGGGCCTCAGGGCTCCAACATGCCTGTTTTTCTTGATGATAAATACATGAAATATACATGGCTTGAACTGCTTCTATGCCCTAAGAATCAAGAAGGTATTGGAGAATTGCAAAATATATTATTAGTACAACAATTCAAATTTCAAATTTTTTGAACAAGAAGGTAGAGAATGAGCACAAATTCTCTAAATAACCTCTTACCTTATTTTGTTTCAAAACGTTGTCAATGTCCTTAAAACGCCATAGTCTACTATGCTTCCCAGGATCATCAGGGTAATCTTGACGAACTATGTTCTTACCCATTTCTTCAAGTAAATCATGCATCCACACCACATTATTATACATAATTTTCAAGAGAGATTTGTTACTTAGTTCCTTCAACCCAACATTAGGGTAAAGGCCAAGACTATCTAGAATTTCTACTACATGATCTTTCATATCATGATTAAAGAAGCACGCAATATGTAGGAATATTTCCTTCTCTGTGTAATGGAGTCCATCAAAACTTATTTGAAGTACATGGAGAATTTCTGTATTAGGATATTCTTTAAGCCTCTCTAGCGCACTTTTCCATTCAGTGGTACTTTTTCCAAACAAGAATGAACCCAAAACCTCAAGAGCTAAAGGAAGACCAGCAGCATATTTTATAAAATCTTTGGATAGCTCTAAATAATCATTTGGAACATGCTCTTTTTTAAAAGCTTTCAAGCAAAAAAGTTGAAAAGCATCTTTATAATTCAATCCTTGAAATTCATATATTTCATCTACTCCACATGCTTCCAACACGTGCTTATCTCTTGTTGTTATGATAATTCTACTGCCAGAACCAAACCAATGATGCTCCCCAGCTAACATTTTTAATTGTTTCAATTTATCTACGTCATCAAGAACAAGAAGAATCCTTTTATGACGTACCTTATTCATGATCTTGAGAGCTCCATCATACTCATCTTTTATTTTCAAATTTGTTTCCATCAAAATATCATAAATAAGTTTCTGTTGTAGAAAGAGCAATCCATCTTTTTCGGATTTTTCCCTAACATTTTCAATAAAACTACAAGCTTCAAATTTTTTAGAAACCATATAATAAACAACTCTAGCAAGAGTTGTCTTACCCATTCCCCCCATCCCCCAAATCCCTATAAAGCGAACATCATTTGACCCTACAACTAAACATGACTCCAATTCCACCATTCGAGAGTATATTCCTACCAGGTCCTTGGTAATATATTGGAATGTATCATATTTCAAGTTAAGTGATATTTTTCCTACGATGTCTTTGATGTCTTCTATCTCAGACCTACAATGAAGGTAACAACATGCATTGGGTTTGAACCACCAAGAGATCACACAAAAAATATGATACATATATGATGTCCAATTTTATTATTATTATTTTTTTGAAAACCATATGATGTTCAATTTGGTTGACTAAATATACTTAAAAGAAATAAATAAGTCAAATTTAATTACCTAGTATTCTTTAAATGCCATCCAGCGAGGTTGCCCACTTGTCTCAAAGCATCTCTCCATTTCTCCACCGTTTCTTTATTCTCCGTTTCTTCGTGTTTAACAAATGCTTGTGCAAAAGTTCCCATTTGTTTTCGTACATTTAATGGGTCCACATAGTGAAAAATAGGCAGAACTGTCATTCCTATCTCTTTCTTGCAGTGAATGATGTTTGCAAGTTCATCTAAACACCAAGTTGAAGATGCGTAGTTTTCTGAGAGAATGACGATAGCAAATTTGGATTCTTTTATCGCTTCCAATAGCTCTGGTCTAATGGGTTTTCCCTTATCAAGTTTTTCATCGTCTTTAAAGGTGGCAATGCCTTTCTGTATCAAAGCTTCATATAGATGACCCATGAACTTGTTGCGGGTGTCCTCACCTCTAAAACTGAGGAAGACATCATACTTCCATTGAGCAGTAGAAGATGAAGAAGAACTTGGGAAAGATGATAAGCCCGTTTCCATGCCCATCAAAGCCATAACAAAAATAAATCTGCAAGCAAATTTCTTGTTTTTTTTTTTTTTTTTTTTTTTTTTTTTTCTTTTTTTTAAATCCATTAGAAATATAGAACCGAAGGAAGATTAAAAAGTAAATTAGGGGAGAAGAAATGACTTGATCACAAACCTGAAAATGCGTTGAATTGGAGAGATATGAAATTGAATCAGAAATTTGAGCTGATGAGAGGGAGAAAGAGGAGTGAGAAGAAGAGGGATATTTGGACAGATGAGAACTAGAAGACTGAAATTACAGTGCTCCTGTCCTGTCAGGAAATTAACCAGAAACTTCCAGAGCTCATATGCCTTATAATACGACGCATTTGTATGACTAATTTAAGATTAATTTTTCGAAGAAGGTGATCACTCTCTGCCGTTAACGTGGGTGTTTACTGGTTAAATTTATAATAAGGTCTATCACCAACGTGGAAGGAAGGACACTATGTTGCCATGCTCTAAAAATAACCAAGAATATTCCCTAATTTAATAAGTATTGTCGCATCAACAAAATTTATAGTAGGGTCCATCACCAACGTGGAAGGAAGGACACCATGTTTCCATGCTCTAAAAATATCCAAGAATATTCCATCAAGAGAGCCTCGTGTGAGCTTCCTTTAGGCTTCCGAGACATCAAAAGGTGAAAAAAATAAAAATTTTGATCTCATAAAATAAACCCAGAAAATAAAACCCAAAGATCTCAATTTTAAAGGTTTGGTGTTGATATATGAAGTTTTGATATCATATCATAAACCCAATAAATAGCACAAACATCATAAACGCAGAAAATACCCAAAAAAAAAAAAAAAACTAAAATAATCTAGTCCGAAAATCAGAGTAATAAAAGACTGTAACAACCCACCAAACTCCACAAAATTTTAACAATAGTTGAGATTGAGAGAATGAAGGAGACGCACCTGAGATTGGGGCTAGAACAGGCGGATATGAAATTAGGAAAGAAGAAATGACTTGATTTTAACCTGATCACTTGCGTTGTGTTGAAAATGCGTCGAATTGGAGTGAGTAGAAATCCAATCTGAAATTTGCAAATGAAGAGAGAGAAAAGACTGAGGCGAGCTAGAATTTTGGAAGTAATGAAATAGACTGAAGTTTCAGTGCTCCTTTTAGGAAAAATTACAAGAAACTTCCACTACTCATTCTTATTTATATGTTTTCTTATTTCTGAGTACTTCCACTTCCCAATGAGGAGCGAAAGTTGCTTCTTTTTTTTTACGCTTTTTCAAAAGTGGCGCTGGAGCGAAAGTTGCTCCTTTTTTTTTACGCTTTTTCAAAAGTGGCGCTGAAAGTTGTAGTGCGTGTTTAGCGAAAGTTCTCTTTTTATTATTTTAAAATTTTAACGGCTATTATAAACTTCTTTGCATATTTTCTTCTAAAAAAAAATTCTTTTCATATTGCTTTTTCACCAGTTGTGTAGCTTTTTCTTTATAGTAACAAAACTAAAAAATTCAAAGCACTACAACGAGGAAGACGGGCTGTGACTTCCCATTGATCAGAAAAGTCCTGTTTATATTGCTATCTTTTTTGCCGCGGTCGTATAAAAATATATGTTTGAGTGTTATAAAAATGTGTCAAAAATATTATTGTTGTTTAAATACCAAAAATTATTGTTTAAAAGCAGGTATCAAACAGCCCCACAAAATTCTTTTTACATTTGCTTTTTGAACAAAGTTAAGAGTTTGTTTATTTCTCCCAAAAAAAAAAAAAAAGTTAAGAGTTTGTTTATATATTTATTAAAAAATTAATTATTTAAGCGAAGTAAGAAAAATCATGCAATTGTCTTTTAAGAATTGAGATTTAAAATTAAAAAATTTATTTTCAATTTCAACATTAGAACAAATGAATAATTTTAAACCTTTTAACTTCTCTCTCTTACATTAAAACTTCTTTTTATATTTTCATTCCTATTTTTTTACTTCATTCTTATTTTGGTTCCTGCTTTTTAATTTTATCACATTTAGCTTCTAAAATCAAAAAGTGATTTCATTTTTGACCTTACCATCATCCCACTAACGGAAATAGTCTACGTGACAAATGGAGTGCATCGCTGACACATTAAATGCCGACATCAACATTAAAATAATAATAAAATATTTTATTTAACATTTTAAAAATGCCACGCATTTTTTAAATATAAAAAATTAATTTATGAATTTTAATGAGAGAGGCTGAGATCGGTTTGATCCGGGTTAGAAGGAGATGTTGAGACTGGTTGCTGTCACAGCATGGCTAGATCGGTTTGATCCGGGTTAAAACAAACCCATAAAAATTAATTTTATGTGTTTGTTTTAATTGTGTTAATTTTCTGGGTTTGTATTCGTTGGGATTTGAAAATTTTGGGTGCTTAGAGTTTAGCTAGAGGGATGGAGAGTAGGAAGAATAATGTTGTTTTGGTTGCAAAGTTTGTTGTTCAAAAGTGGGTTTGTTCAAAATACCGATCTGGTTTTTATTTTCCTATTCAATCTGGGTTTTTTCTCTCATCTCACATTAGATTTTTTTAAAATCTTTTTTTGTAACCAATCTATGGTATTTCTAGGTTTTGGCTAATCGTGTGTGTTTGAGTTTGATATTGCAAGTTGTCTCTTATGTGTGTTTGAATCTGTGTTTTAGAATTTAGGCACCGTTTTTTTTTTTTCCCCTTCTTTTCTTACTTTTGTGTTCTTCAATCAGATTAACAAATAATTGATTAAGATCAAACGATTCTAAAGTCCACCTAGATGTTTTTGGGGTTTTTTTTTTTTTTTTTTTGAATGAATGGTAGAAAAGATGTTTTTGGGTTTTGAGGGTCATCGAGATAAACCTAGATCTCAATTTATATGATTTTTGGTTTTTATTTTGTTTTTTCCTTTTTTTTATTTAGTTAAAATTCATAAATTAATTTTTTTTAAAGATGATGTGGCATTTTTAAAATGCTAAATAAAATATTTTATTATTATTTTAATGCTGATGTCAGTATTTAGTGTGCCAGCGGTGCATTTCGTTTGTCACGTAGACTATTTCTGTTAATGAAATGACGGTAGGGACAAAAACAAGATCGCCTTTTGATTTTAGGGACTAAATACGGTAAAATTAAAAAGTATGGACCAAAGTAAGAATGAGATAAAAATATAAAAACTTACTAAAATAGTATTTTCACCCAAAAATAAAGTTCTTTTCATATTGCTTTTCACCAGGTGTGTATAGCTTTTTCTTTATAGTAAAAATACTAAAAAATTCAAAGCACTACAATGAGGAAGACAGGCTGTAACTTCCCATTGACTAGAGAAGTCCTGTTTATGTTGCTATTTTTGCCAGTTATAAAGTTCTTTTTACATTTGCTTTTTGACCCAAGTTAAGAGTTTGTTTATATATTTATTAAAAAATTTAATTTTCTAAGTGAAGTAAGAAAAATCATGCAATTGTCTTTTAAAAATTAAGATTTAAAATTAAAAAATTTATTTTTAATTTCAACATTAGAACAATTGAAAAATCATGCAATTGTCTTTTAAAAATTAAGATTTAAAATTAAAAAATTTATTTTTAATTTCAACATTAGAACAATTGAATAATTTTAAGAATCTGAATTTGATAAAGTTTTAGTGGAAAATTTTTGGTTTATCCCTCCAATGCCATGATACTACGTCAACATTTCACAAATAAATGAATATAGCCTTCCATGAAATGCATATTTGGTATTCAACCTGATTTGGATCATTACACTTGCATTGTGGATATTTGGCTCGATATGGAAAACTTAAAGAGGCCTTAGCCTTAGCCTTAATATTGAAAATTGTGATTTTCCTTAGAGTAGGATTTGGGGTTCTCTTCTTGCAGCTTGTGGAGTTCATGAAGACATAAAACTTTGGGAATATACAGTACAAAGGCTTTTGGATTGGAACCTGATAATATTAGGTATCATACTCTGTTGAATACTCTACAGGCAAGTTTTGGACAATGGAATGGAGTTGAAGAAGTAAGGAGGGTAATAAATGAGAAGGATCTGAAGAAGAAACTAGGGTGGAGTTGCATTGAGGCTAAAGGGATGATCCATGGATTTGTTTCTGCAGTAGATCACACTGTCAAATAGATGAGATTTATGAGATATTGGCATGTTTAAGTCAGATGATACAGGTGCTTGTATGGTAGTATTTGCCTAAATTTATCAATTGAGTGGTGCATTCTAATACCCCAGCAGAGACATTATCCTGGTTCAGATTCGGTATCCACATGTTCAAATAGGAGGGGGCTGAATGAGAGGGGAGCTTAATTTTAATATGCAGTTGGCAGAAAGGACCTCCTGAGACACGCTTGTTTTAATTTGCTTCATTCCTCTGCCAAAAGATTCTATGAAACCCATAAATGGCCAACCAGCAGGGATTGTGTGGTGAAGCAATGTGAATCATACATGACTTGACAAATTTGGGTGCATGAGAAGAATTGGCTTTGGTGGTTCCTAGGTGGTGTTATGCATTTTATACATGGGGTGGGGTGGCTGAGTCTGTTCAAAGGGACAATTTTTTTGTCATACGCCTCTTTTGTTTACATATGTTTGCTTTCTCCAGTGGTATGACTGGCTATGTAGTTAGCATTTGATATTGCTTTTGTTTGTCATTTACAAAAAATAAGATTCATCTTACAATTAAATTTGAAGTCATTAATGGCATAAATTCTTTGAATTTTCTAATTAGAAAAAATATCATTTATTTGGTTTTATGGCGCATTTAGTCATGCTTTCCCTGTAAGCAGTTCCCCACCCCACCCAACAAAAAAAAAAAAAAAAAAAAAAAATCAAAAAGTAAAAAGCAACAGCCAACTAAAGAGTAAAGATATGTAAGCCAAATTGGTGCTGGAAAACCAATAGTCCCAAGTAATTTCTTCCCCAAGAAGAGTGGGAGGGAAAAGGGAAAATGAAAGGAAGAATAGCTGACATATCAAAAAAGAGGAAAGAAGTGGTCCAATGAAAGGGGTATAGATGTGAATTACAATCTGAAACTGACATTTTAAGTCACTTTCTGTTGATAATTATTTAATTTTCCTACTACTTATTAGCATGTATGGTATTTTTTCTATTGTTTTTTTTAAGTGACCGAAACAAGACATCCATGTTTTTCACTAAAATTCGATTTCAACTGCAAGTTCCATTTTGTCTATTTTGATAATCATCTTTTAATATAGACTGTCATGTACTCATGTTCAATGCTGGAGCTTTCCTGCTCCAAAAATTTCAAATGGGAATTTTACTTAATGTTATTTGTTTGAAGGAATATTTAATGTTATTATATATCAACAACTATCATCCATGCTTTGGGAGTTTACTGCTTGAAGAATGAAGCTAACATAATTTGCTCTATTATATCTGGTATCTTAGTCTAATAATTTGTCCATTTTTCTCCTAATAATTTTGATTCATACTATGAAGATTCCGCCTAGCCTGTTGCTAATAAAGATTTGTCTTATAGTGAATGAATAGGTATAAAGCTTGTTGTCATGCAAACTCATCAACTTCTTATCATTTCCTATGTTCATACTACACAATGTACACACACATATATCTATATACACATACATGCATGTATGTATATGTATTTGTAGGTGTGTGAATTTATGATTTCTATATTTTGTGTCAGGGTCAATATGTTGGTTTTGGTCATATATACAAGTGAATAATGTTGTTAATTCAAGTTGAGAATTGTGACAACTGAGATGAGGGATATCTGTTCTTCAGGGGTAGTTCAGGTTTTGGATATTGGTTGTGGTGTTGCCCGCTTCTCTACTTTTACCACCTTCCCTTGGATAAAATCTCAGAGTAGCATTCATTAGGTTACACCTGGCAAAGTGGGATATCAGCTCATTTAATGCAACTTCAATTGCATGTAGGTATGCAAATCATGGTCCAAAATCAACTTTTGAAAACGAGCAGGTCTGTTTGCATGGGGAAAAAATATATAGAAAAGATTAGTATATCGAACTGTCTTTTAAAAATAAATAAACCTTTTTTTTTTTTGATAAGTAAAATGAAAAGAAACTAAAGAGAGATTTTAATGAACTTAAATTTTCTGTACAGAAAGAAGAAAAAAGAGAGGACAATCCTCCAGACATGAGGTCTCCTCATTCTCCTTTGCATACCCCACTAAACCATGGGCTGTTAGATTACACTTCTTTAATATTGCACGAAAACTGAAGAAATTTGTTTAAAACAACCTGCAGTGTGAGAACTTTTATATCTTTCTTGGCCTCAAACGAATAGCTTTCATTCAACTTCAATGGAACTATCAACCTGAAATTGGAACAGTCCACCTTGAGGTCTTGTATTCCAATATCAAGACTAAATGTAACAGCTCGATTCATCAATAAAATTCCACCATGGTGCTGCACAAAGTCTCGACAGAACTTGCAGTTTCTCTTAATCCAATTTCGTCAAGATTATGCCACAGCAGCCAGGCCATGGTAAAACTGATCTCAAGCTCAGGTAAACCCAACTTTAACATTGTCATTCCACAAAATCTACAAAAGGAACCATCAAATGGGCATTCCCTAAGTACAGGAGAAACGGTTACGCCATAATCTGAGAACAGTAAACACCAAACCATGGAAGAAAAAGCTAAATAACAATTATATTAATACTAAGGAAGAGAAATTTCAATATGCATTTGTATATAGAAGTTTAAAAGAGCATTGCATTTGTAGGTCACCAAAAAAAAAAAAAAAAAAGAATAAAAAAAAAAAAGAACATGATTTAATCAAATAATAATAGCTGACCATTTTGAGTCCTTGACAACTTCAGCAAGAGCCCAGGTTTGCTAATTCTTCAGCGTGCCTTTGGTTTCTATCCCTCTTAATTACCACCGCAATGGGCTTCAAGATTCTTGGACGTTTGATCTCCTTCCATTATATTAAAGTGCACAAACAAGACAACAGGAAAATTTGATTTCAAGCTGATTAAAAAAAAAAAGAGAGAGAGAGAAAATGTGGCTATATGAAAGACAAAAGGTAATGCTAAGGTACAACTAGCACAATACAATGATTTTATTTTATTTTATTTTTTAAAATGCCAGTAATTAGGGAAATACAAAAAGAAAACAAATCTCTATTATATACCTAGGACAAATTAAATTTGTTATCAAGCTAAAATAATTCAAAATCCACACTTTCATTTCATTGGATTCCCCCTCCAAAATAAAGAGCACATATATCAAGACTCGTAAATTGTAATAGAAAGAAGAACGATGATGACTCATAGGCAAAGAAGTCAAAAAATTCTCTTATACTTGATTCAATTTTACATCCTCCATGTCTTTGGAGGTGGTTCGTCATTTGAATAGCCTTCTCCACAAGGCCTAGCCCCATCATCCTCATCATGGCTTCAATTATTTTGGGTACCTTTGGAGACTGAATCATTATTAATATCATAATGAATCCCAACTTTCCTCACCCACAAGTTATGTGAAGCACTTATTCTAATCTCAATTTTATTGGATCCATTCCCATCAATTTGAAGGAAATTTTCTCCCCATTGGGAGTCGAAATAGCCAGGAGACAAATAGAGCTGCCAAAGGTGACGTGAACTAACTACACCATAGTTTGTCCTAAAAGAACTAGATCGGACCACCCAGTGAGTGACCCACTCCTAGATCGAGCCGCCACCTTTAGATCGACCTACCGTGTGAGCAACCCACAAACAGATCTCTCTCTCTCTCTCTCTCTCACCGAAGTCCCTCTCTCACGATTGGTCTTGGGATTTTGATTTTTTTGTTTTGATTTTTGTTTCTTTGATTGTTTATATATTTTGATTCTCTGTAATAATATTTGTTTGGATCCTAAGAAAATGTGAGAAACATGATAAAAATGGGTTTTCTAGAGCATTTTCAGGAACACAACCAAACACTAGAAAATATTTTCCAAAGCATTTTTTGGAATGCAACCAAACACTTGAAAATATTTTCTGTTAGGTTTTTGGACCCCTTAAAACAACAATTGGATTAACCTAGTTTATTTAGCCAAGTGATTTACTTAGTCAAATTATGCAAATCTAGGTTAACACAATCAAATAATCATATCAAGATATAAAGCAGCGGAAATATAAAGAACACAAAGATATGATCACCTAAGAAAACCAAACTGGTAAAAAATCTAGGGAAGATTTAACCTAACTATCCTCAAGGTAAACTGAATCCACTATATGAAAGAATTGAAGTTCATACAAAAGGACTTACAAGCACTTACGCTCGACTTCCTAATGCAACCCACCAGTAGAACTTACTGACACGACCACGTGCAAGTTCCGAATCCACAGACTCCTTCTTTCTTGGATTCTCCAATCAACTACAAGCACCCACGCTTATTATTCTTTAAGCTCCAATGACAGCAACTGAGTTGATCATCAAGGTGTTGATAATATCTCTACCTTGAAAACCCTAAGCTTTGTGTAAAGGAAAGCTCCTCTAGATCTCACAAGAGATTTACACAAAACAGAAAAGTATGAGTAACAATACAATAAGAGCAACCCTCAAAACGTGACTAGGGTTTTGCCTTATATACCTAGGGCAAAAACATAAAACCCTAAACGTTTAATGAGGTAGGGCTGAGTTGAAAATTCTGCAAAAAATGCAATCTGGCCGACTTTCGATCAATCGAGTCTAACCTTCGATCGATCGAGCCAGGCTGAAATGCACTAATACATCTGTAGCCTCTTGATTCCAACTTTACATAAACAATACAACTTTGAGCAAGCTTAAACAAGACTAAACATATTGTTTTGATCATGGTTTGCTAACATTACATATTAGAGTTCTAAATACATAAAATCCTAAGTCTTTAGAACTTAACATTTTCCTTTCCCGAAAATATTTTCCCCTGCATTCATTTTACACTCGGAATTCAATTTACATCGAATCAAGGTCTAAGAAGATAAGTAATGGGTGGAGGAGAATAAAGAAACGAAAAAATAAAATAAAAACAAAAAAGTGGCTTGTAGATGGGTGGAAAACTAAAACCATGGGCCTAGTTGCGGGAAAAAATATGATGTAAATTGGTTCATAATTACTAAAACATAGTAATATAATTCTAATATAATATATTTTTATATTACTATATATTAGGTTAATATATTGGGATTATATATATATATATATATATATATATATAAAGTAGCGGTAATTTCAAATCCCTACTGAAATATTTTGTTATTTTTGCCAAATTGAAATGGCCTCAAATACAATATTAACTCCCTTGATTTGTAAAAACTAATTGAAGTTTCATAATAATTTTCTTTTTATACTATAGCCCTTCTAACTTAGAGTCCTGACTCTGTTCAGGTTCACAAAGTTAAGCAAATAAACTCACTCTAGCCAAACATGCATTGCTCTGCCACTCGCTGTGACTAAGCAAAAAAAATCACTTTAAAGTTTAAACGTGTGTGTGTAATAAACAGTGCTCCAATAAGAATGCCAAAAAAAAATTTTTTGGGATGAAAAAAATGAAAAAATGCCAAACAATTTCATAACACAGCATTATCCATGAAGCATAGGATTCCTTTCTAAACAAAAAAAAAGGAGTAAGATAAGATGCCACTTCGGTTCATGACTTCACTTGAAAATGAGCCCCCAACTTGCAATTCAATTTAATCCAGATATGGACAAGGATGCCAAACATTAGCCAAAAATTATCGACCTATATTTTTACGGTACTATCAAGAGTTTTGTATCTTAATTAATGGGTATATTTTGGTGTTTTCAAATAAAACATTCAAATCCAAATCTCATCTCCTCCATTAGAATTATGCAAAAAAACCTTTTACATTTATCAACAAAGAGTAGAGCTATGAATGCAGTATTTTCATAACTAAACTTAAATGACAAGTTGTTATTTATTGGAAGGAAAAAAAATGATGTTAATGACAGAGTTAAATGAGAACCAATAACAACTTTTCATCTAAGTTTTGTCATGAAATTATTATATCCATAATATTACCCATCAACAAATACTACTGTAGGGACCGGGTTCGAGCACTATTCCTTACGAATGAGTGGACTCAAGCCCAGCTGACTCAATACAATGAATTTATAGAGTGCGGGTCAAAGAACTAGGCCCTAGTGAGGATTGCAACAATTAAACATGGTAATACATGGATCGGGTGGCAAGAACACAAACTAAAATATGAAACTAGACTCCTCGGCCATTTTCTTGGATCGTATATTTCTTATTCCTTCTTTAGTACTAGGTTACAAAGATGATACACGTGCCACGGTCCTTTTTCTCTTCTAAAACTGTCGTCCCCATTTCTGGAGGATTTGTTACACTTTATATCCCTTTCTGATTAATCCTGGCCCTCCATTTGTTGATCATGCAGGTCACCACTTGAGTGCCTGTCCCATCAGCCACCTTCCCATCCTTCCTGTGGGTAGTAGCAGCTAAGGCGGCACTGTTCAGGGGTCACCTCTCCATTAATGCAGCCAGAATGTTAGTTGTGGGCATTTAATGTGGAGGTGAATGCCTGTCCCATCAGCCACCTTCCCATCCTTCCTGTGGGTGGTAGCAGCTAAAGCGGCACTGTTTAGGGGTCACTTCTCCATTAATGCAGCCAGAATGTTAGTTGTGGGCATTTAATGTGGAGGTGACAGTTCCTCCTAAGATTGCTCATCTACAATACTTCCATGGCCAACCCGTTGTACTTGCCTCTCTCTTGGATCGCTCTAGAGGGTTACCTCTGAAGGCACTTTAATCTTCCTTTCAATGGTCTGTGCGGGCTGAGGACATGATTGTCCTCGGCGGTACTCCTGGTGAATGAAGCTTCCTTGACTCGTCCTCGGACACTCCTTCCTTCTCGGCGTGGGCCTTAGGCTTAGCATTGAGTGGGCCGGGGTTGCCAAATTCTCTGGCCCTACAATAGCCCCTCAAAATCCTGCTATCAGGGTCCTCGGACGGAGAGGAGGATTTTGACGTCCTTAGGCCTCTATCGCAGCTTGTCAAGTTTTGTCCTCCATCAGTACCAGTGCCTTTTCACTTGTCCAAGGCACGTTTCTAACGCCTTGGTATGCGGAGCGCGCTCGCATTAAATTCAGGCGGCTCTGTGCTCCCCACGTTCAACGGTGTGATGATAATCTATCTGTAGTGATCCTCCTGACTATATGGGCGGGAAAACTTGCACGGTTGTTATTTTTTATTGGGAGTATAAATACCCATTTGAATTGATCTACCTCTTTACTTTCACATTCAAGAGACTTTGCACACATACTTCGAATTCGGTCACATCTCTAACTGAACTTACGACTTCCTTCAGCATAAAAAGCCTGCTCGATAAACTTTTCCTCATTTCTGTAAGTCTTCTCCTCTTTCTCTAAATTGCGCTCTCCCCTCTTCTAAACTTCTTTCTTCGTGTCTCTTAGTTGTCTCTAGGGATGAGTAGGTTCAAGAAATTGGTTGAGTCTGAAGAGGCGATGGAGAAGTTCGTCGCTGATTATAGGATACCTAGTAGCGTAGGTCTAAGGTACTGTAAAGAGGGAGAGTGAAGACTTAGGAGGCAAGAGGGTGAGGTGGTGATTCCCATAATCGCCTTCTTAGAGGGTGGTATTCGGATCCCCATGGGTCAGGTGATGACGAGTTACCTTAGGCATTTCCGGCTTGCCCCTACCTAATGTGGCGTCAATATATTTAGGATTCTGGGCTGTGTAGATGCCCTAAATGAGAAGATGGAGCTGAGGTTAACCTATCATGACGTGAACTGGTGCTACAACTTCCAGCTCCTGAAGGGCAAGTCTTACTACATAAAGACGAGGGAGGATAGGGTACGACTTATCTAGTGCCTCCCCTCGTCCAACAAGGGGCTGGATAAGGATTTCCTCATCGTGTCCGGGGAGTGGCACGATGGCCTTCATTATCCAACAGTAGAGGGCACGCCAGGTAGGGCACTCAGAGTAGGAGAGGGTCTCTTTTTTTGAATTTTCGCTACCTGCTTTGTTTGGTTGCTAATAGTAGTATGTTTTCTTCTCTGTAGATCCACACGCTTTTGAGCGTCATTTTGGTTTGGTCAATAAGGAGGACTTGGAGACCGTGCTAAGGGCGAAGATCTTCGCGAACGAGGCCAATAACCAAGTTAGGGCTGCTCACAAGATCCTAGGGTATGACCCTATTCAGAAATTGTTCGCGGCGTCAAAGTACATGATTAGGGCAAAGGATTCTCAGCTCTGGAGAATTACCGTAATCGAGGACTGTTTCTTGATCCTAGAGGGGTCCCCTACTCTAGAAGGTACTCCGTTGGCGAGCTCCTCTACATCTTGCCGAGCTACGGAGGCTGAGAGGGGAGGTGAAGAAACAGAGGAGGAAAGTACTGGTTCGGGTTCGGTTGAAGACGACTTTGGCATGTTTGAACAAGTCCACCTGCCCGAGGGTCCCTCTAGTGACTTGGGTGACCAGAGCCTGACCGAAGTAGACTTTTTGTCAATAGGGAATTCTCCTCGGGCCGAGATGGGTTATAAGAGGAAATCCCAATCCAGCTTACTTAACCTAATTGAAGGCCAGCTGGGGAAGTCTCAGCCTAAGCTTCCTCCTCCTCCACCTAAGTCTCAGCCTGCCCAAACCAGGTCAACTTCCGCCCAGCCCAGGCTTTCTCTTCCTCCACCTCGGCCGAGTCCGCCATCTAGGCACGAGCCCTCTGATCCTAAGCAGAGAAAGGACAAGGGTAAAAGGCCTATGGGAGGGGACAAGTCTCATTCCTCCCAGGAGAAAGGCGACACTCGGTGGCCTTCCAAGCAACTGAAGATAGGGCCTCAAGGCCAAGACAAGCAGGTCGCCGCCCAGCCCGAGGCTTAGGCCTGGCTCCCAGCTCCAATGCTCCACGGGGGGCCTCTGATGGACGATGCCTCTCTCATGGACTTCCGAGGGGGCGAAGGCACACTTATAGCCAATGCGCTAGAGAGGTCCCTACTACTCCCTGCAGACATGGCTGAGCTGGAGGTTTTGAGGAGTAAGGAGGTCTTCCTCAGCCTCAAGCGATACTTGGAAATGGTAAGACCCTCAGCACTTATGATTTTTCTGACTTCAATTTTCTCTCTTTTTTCCCTTTTTTTTGTTGTATTTCCTATTTACTTGTGCATTTGTTTCAATTGGCAGGCTATTCAGGCCACTTTCAGGTTGGAGGAGGCATCCAATAAACAAGACAAGGCCCTAGATGTAGAGCGTGAAAAGCGCATAGGGGCTAGTCAGACCCTTAAGGCCTCTAAGGCTGATCTCATGAAGGCCTGGAAGGAGTTGAAGGAGGTGACCAGGGCTCGAGGCAGTGCTGAATCAAGCCTGGCTGGTGCCCAAAGGCAGGCCCAAGACCAGACGAGGTGTCTGACTAAGGTGGAGGAGCAGCTGAAGATCACAAAGGAGCAGATTACTGATCTGAAAAAGAAGGCGGCCAATGCTGAGAGGGCCAAGAATGTGGCTAAGTGGGCCAGAGAAGAGGCTCTAAGGGCTAAGGCTGAGGCGGACTTTGGCAGGGTGGAGGCTCAGGCTTCTAAGGAAGAAGCCGAGGAGGCAGCCTATGCAGCTGGGATGGCCGAAACGGAGGCTGCTCTCAAAGCCCAAGTCCCTGGGGTATGCAGGCTGTACTGCTCTCAAGTATAGAGTGAGGGCTTCAAACAAGGTGGGGTTGAGGCCTCATCTGACCTGTGGAAGGTGGAGAATGTATACTATCCCCTTGCCATTCGCGAGGCTGCTTCTTCCAGCTCTGAGGCTGAGGTAGCCGCTGAGGAGACTGATACTGCCCCTAATGAAGAAGCCGAGGAGGCTGCAGTCACTACCGAGGTGGTTACTACAACCTTTGATGAGCCTGTCGTGGAAGTTGATCCTCCCGGGGTGACTGAAACAGCCAAAGATCCCAAAGAGGAAGCACCCCAAGAGGCCGCAAATCCCTCAGCCGATGTCCAGGCCCCTCTTGCCGGGGAGACAGCACTCTCTGCGGTGCCCTTGCAGATTATTCCTCTAAGTCAGGACTCAGAGGACCTTGAGGCCACCACAAATCAGCTACCCACAGGGGGAAAGAAGATTAAGCTGAAGAAGTAGGCCTCTTGGCGCCTTAGTCTTATCTCTCCTTTATTTTTTGGAACAATGTAATGGCACTTTTGCCTTGTCTTTTTACTTTTTTTTTTTTTTCAAATATTGTAATATGATTCCTGTTGTGTATCTTTTATGGACTTAATGTAGCGCGCGTTTTTTTTTTCCCTTGCTTGTCTTGCTTATTATTATTATTATTATTTATTTATTTTTTTTTTATACTTGTATAATCCTAACTTCAATTGTGCCTCGGCACATCACAGCAATAATTACAATAATGTGAAAATCTGTATGCAAAGGGAAACCTACCTCTCTTTCGTTTTTGACTTGGACCCAAGGTAGGCCAAAGTCATTAAACCTTTCAGGTATGGGCTGAGCCAGGACCAAGTCCATGGTCCCCTGAAACACTTTAAGTGATGCTCATGGGCCCAATTTTAGGATTTTGTTATGGGAAAGGTCATCTTCGTCTGCAATGACCACAACGAGTATTAAGGTAGTTAATTAAACCGGATTAGCTTGCTCATCAGCTTTGTTTGATACTTAGGCAGAATTTGTTTAGCACTAATTTCACCAAAACGGATGACCCCAGGATTAGGTATGGCTCTGATTCCGCCTAACACTTAGGCTTTTTCTTGAAGTGGTTAGTTTCCCTCATAGGCTTAAGTCCGAGGGCCATGAAAGGTCTTGGTTCTGTCTAACACTTATAGGATTTATTGAAATAGTTAGTTTCCCCATAGGCTTGAGTCCAAGGACCGTGCAAGGCCTTGGTTCTGTCTAATACTTGTCTTCTGAAGTAACTAGTTTCCCCATAGGTTTAAATTCGAGGACCATGCAAGACCTTGGTTCTATCTAGCACTTGATTCTTGTAGTTAGTTTCCCCAAAGGCTTGAGTCTGAGGACCATGCAAGGCCTTGGTTCTGTCTAGCACTTGATTCTTGAAGTAGTTAGTTTCCCCATAGGCTTGAGTCCGAGGACCATACAAGGCCTTGGTTCTGTCTAACACTTAGTATTTTCTTGAAGTAGTTAGTTTCCCCATAGGCTTGAGTCCGAGGACCATGCAAGGCCTTGGTTCTGTCTAACACTTAGTATTTTCTTGAAGTAGTTAGTTTCCCCATAGGCTTGAGTCCGAGAACTATACAAGGCCTTGGTTCTATCTAACACTTAGTATTTTCTTGAAGTAATTAGTTTCCCCATAGGCTTGAGTCCGAGAACCATGCAAGGCCTTGGTTCTGTCTAACACTTAGTATTTTCTTGAAGTAATTAGTTTCCCCATAGGCTTGAGTCTGAGGACCATGCAAGGCCTTGGTTCTGTCTAACACTTAGTATTTTCTTGAAGTAGTTAGTTTCCCCATAGACCATGCAAGGCCTTGGTTCTGTCTAACATTTAGTACTTTCTTGAAGTAGTTAGTTTCCCCATAGGCTTGAGTCCGAGGATCATGCAAGGCCTTGGTTCTGTCTAACACTTAGATGGTTGTCAGGGTAAGAAGCATGCAATCACAACAGACTTAGAATTTGAATTAACAAAGATGCTTTCATTAATAATAATACCTTCGCAGGTTATTTACATTCCATGGACGAGGTACAGGTTTTTCATCTAAATCTTCTAAGTAATATGCACCTATTCTCGCCACTAAGGTGATTCGGTATGGTCCCTCCCAGTTGGGTCCTAGCTTCCTATAGGATGGGTTCTTGGCAGCGCCCACAATTTTCCTCAACACTAAGTCCCCTGGTGCTAGTGGTCTTAGCTTCACATTGGCATCATATCCCTGCTTGAGCTTTTGGTGGGAGTAGGCCAGCTAGATCATTACCTTCTCCCTTCGTTCATCAATCAGATCTAGGCTCTTCCCTAGTAGCTCATCATTACTATATGGAGAGAAGGAGCTCGTCCTCAGCGTTGGGAAGTTCGCTTCTAGAGGGATAACGACCTCAGCCCCATAGGTCATGGCAAAAGGTGTTTCCTCTGTTAACCGCCGTGGTGTAGTCCGATAGGTCCATAAGACGTGCGATAGCTCTTCTACCCATCTTCCCTTGGCGTCATCCAGCCTCTTTTTGAGCCCATTGACTATGACCTTGTTGACAGCCTCGGTCTGCCCATTTCCCTGAGGATAAGCTGGAGTTGAGTACCGGTTCGTGATCCCCAACTCACAACAGTATCTTCTGAAAGTTTTGCTATCAAATTGAAGCCCGTTATCTGAAATGAGGGCATTGGGGAAAGGACCTACAATATCCAGGCCCCACTGGGCAAACGGTCATGGGCTGGATAAAGGATTTAGGACGCCTCCGGGCTGATGAATGTTTAGGGCAAACTTTTGGCGTTTGTCACACTTCTTAACGTACTCTAGGGCTTCCTTCTGCATCCTCGGCCACCAATATCCCTAGGTGATGGCTCGGTGCGATAGGGACCTTCCTCCTATGTGACTCCCACAGATCCCTTCATGCAACTCCTTGAGCAGTAGTTCTGACGCCTCGAGGTGGATACACAGTAAGTAGGGTCCAAAGTAGAAGCGCTTATATAGTTTATGGCCCTCGGACAACCAGAACCGAGGAGCGTTCCTCTGACCTCTGTATTTTATCAACCTCTGACTTCATTACTGTATGGAGAGAAGGAGCTCGTCCTCAGCGTTGGGAAGTTCGCTTCTAGAGGGATAACGACCTCAGCCCCATAGGTCATGGCAAAAGGTGTTTCCTCTGTTAACCGCCGTGGTGTAGTCCGATAGGTCCATAAGACGTGCGATAGCTCTTCTACCCATCTTCCCTTGGCGTCATCCAGCCTCTTTTTGAGCCCATTGACTATGACCTTGTTGACAGCCTCGGTCTGCCCATTTCCCTGAGGATAAGCTGGAGTTGAGTACCGGTTCGTGATCCCCAACTCACAACAGTATCTTCTGAAGGTTTTGCTATCAAATTGAAGCCCGTTATCTGAAATGAGGGCATTGGGGAAAGGACCTACAATATCCAGGCCCCACTGGGCAAACGGTCATGGGCTGGATAAAGGATTTAGGACGCCTCCGGGCTGATGAATGTTTAGGCAAACTTTTGGCGTTTGTCACACTTCTTAACGTACTCTAGGGCTTCCTTCTGCATCCTCGGCCACCAATATCCCTAGGTGATGGCTCGGTGCGATAGGGACCTTCCTCCTATGTGACTCCCACAGATCCCTTCATGCAACTCCTTGAGCAGTAGTTCTGACGCCTCGAGGTGGATACACAGTAAGTAGGGTCCAAAGTAGAAGCGCTTATATAGTTTATGGTCCTCGGACAACCAGAACCGAGGAGCGTTCCTCTGACCTCTGTATTTTATCAACCTCTGACTTCTCCTCAGGTAGGATATCATCTTTGAGGAATCTCACTATAGGGTCCATCCAACTAGGGCTCACTCTAGTCTGGTGGACATGAGTCGTGCCTTTTGCCACCTCACTCGCCCTCTCTAGATGCTCAACAAGGATAACCCAAGGCAGATCTCCTGCCAAGGATGTAGCAAGTATGGCCAATGAGTCTGCATGGGTGTTTCTACTTCTGGAGACATGTGACAAGCTGAAAAGGTCGAAGTTTGACTACAGGCGTTTGACCTAGCTTAAGTACTCTTGCATCCTCGCGTCTCTGGCTTCCAATTCTCCGTTTATCTGGCCTACTACCAACCTCAAATCCGAGAATATATCCACTGCTTTTCCGCCCATTTTTTGCACCATGACCATACCTTGCAGTCAGGCTTCATACTTGGCTTCGATATTTGTGGCAAGGAACCCAAGTTTCAGGGACTTCTCCACAATAGACTTCTCTGGGGACAATAGGACTAGCCCCACCCCAGACCCCCTTTGATTCGCAGCTCTACCAAAGTACACTTTCCAGCGTGGGGGCCTTAGAACAAAGATTGCCCCAACTGATTTTCCATCCATGTCTCCCTTTTTGGCCACTGCTTTTACTAGTGGTTCGGCAAATTTGGCCACCAAGTTAGCCAGGACTTGGCCCTTTATAGAGGTCCGAGGCATGTACTTGATGTCAAAAGCCCCCAGAATCGTGTTCCACTTGGCGATCCTTCCAGTGTAATCAGCAGACCGAAGTACGAATCTCAAGGGCAATTGAGTTAGGACGACTACCGTGTGGGCCTGAAAATAGTGGGGAAACTTTTGCGTAGCATAGACTACAGCCAGTAGGGCTTTCTCCAAGGGCAAGTACTTGATCTCAACTTCATGCAGCAACTTGCTCACGTAATAGACTGGCTTTTGAATGCCATTGTCATCCCGTATCAACACCAAGCTCACTGCATGAGGGGTTACGGCGATGTAGGCGTATAGGACTTCGTCGGCTTCGGGGTTAGACATGATTGGTGGCCAGAATAGGTATTCCTTGAGCTGCTGGAAGGCCACGGCACAATCCTCGGACCACTCGAATCCCTTCCACTTGTTGATCAGGAGGTAGAAATGCCTGCACCTATCAGCCGACCTAGAAATGAACCAGTTCAGGGCCGCGATCATTCCAGTGAGTTTTTGGATCTCCTTAGGATTTTGTAGAGGTTTCAAGTTATCGATAGCTTTAATCTGATCAGGATCAACCTCAATTCCCCTGTGGGTGATGATGTAACCCAAAAACTTGCCTGACCCTATGCCGAACAAGCATTTGGAAGCATTCAGGCGCAGCTTGTGCTTCCTTAGGAGGTCAAAGATACAGCCGAGGTCTCCTAGGTGCTCGGACACTACTTTACTCTTTACCACCATATCATCAACATAAATTTCAATGCTCTTACCCAGCAACAGCTCAAACATTCTCGTCATCATCCTCTGATAGGTGGACCCAGCGTTCTTTAGGCCAAAGGGCATTACCTTATAGTGATAATTCCCAACATGTGTCACGAAGGCTGTCTTCTTCTGATCATCCAAGGCTAGTGGTATTTGATGATAGCCCTGAAAGGCATCTAAGAAGCTCATTCAAGAATGTCCCGTGGTGGCATCCACCAGCTGGTCTATCCGGGGCATAGGGAACGGGTCCTTTGGGCATGCCTTGTTTAGGTCCGTGAAGTCTACACAAACTCTCCATTTTTCACTTTTCTTCTTGACCACCACGGTGTTGGCCAACCACTCAGGGTAAAAGACCTCCTTGATGGCCCTTGCACGCTTAAGCTTCTTCACCTCTTCTCTAATCGCGTCGGCGTGCTCCCTTGACGAGCGCCGAGGTGGCTGTTTTTTAGGAGTGACAAATGGGTTGACATTGAGACGGTGACAGATAAAGACTGGATCGATCCCTAAAGCATCGTAGGTGTCCCATGCAAATACGTCAATGTTTGTTTTGAGGAACTCAATTAACTCCTCCCTCTCTTGGGGAGGCAGTCGAGCCCCAACCTAAAAGAACTTCTCTGGATCATCTCCAATGATCATCTTGTCAAGATCTTCATATTTTTCTTCCTCGACAGCTGCATCGGGAGGTGCCGCCGGGTCCTTTGATTGCTATAAGCCCTCTTCAGTAGTGGCAGAGGGCCCCGCATTGAGCCGATGCGATGTGGCAGCCACCATACATTGCCTTGATGTGGATTGGCAACCACGGATTTCGAGGACATGGTCCCCTGACGGGAATTTCACCTTCTGGTGCAAGGAGGAGGCAACAGCCCCCAAGGTGTGGAGCCAGGGCCTGCCGACGATGGTTGTGCACAAGGAATAGGTGTCCACCACTATAAAGTCCACCTCCACTATTTCTGGGCTGGTCTGGACGGGCAGCCTAATCATGCCTTTTAGGATAACCAGCTTCCCATTGAAGCTCATCAAGGGGGAGTTATAGGGTGTCAAATCTTCTGGTTTTAACCCCAGCCCCTTGTAGAGGTCGAGGTACATAATCTCGGCCCCGCTGCCATCATCCACCATCACCCTTTTCACATTATAGTCCCCGATTCTGAGGGTGATCACCAGTGTGTCATCATAGGGCTGGGTGGTCCCGACCTTGTCTTCCTCTGAAAAGCACAGGGTTGGGTGAAAATTCCTTCTAGCCTTCTTCGGCTCTGGTTGGGACTCCTCCGCACGCATCTGGGCCACGGACAACAATCGCGAGGGGCACGCTCTTGTTCTTCCCGACACAGCCAAGATCACATTGATTGTCCCTGTGGGTGCCCTTATGGCAGTATCTCTCTGGGGTTCTTGATAAGTTTGGCCTTGGTGACCACTAGAATGGTGCAGGAGGTGCTTCAGCTTTCCTTCCCAGACTAGATGGTCAAGATAGTCCCAGAGGTTCCTGCAGTCCTCCGTGGCGTGTCCGTGGTCCTGATGGTACTGGTAATACAGATTCTGATTACGCTTCGTGGGGTCCCCCGCCATCTTATTCGGTCACTTAAAGTATGGTTTATTCCTTATCTTCTTCAACACCCTGTGTACTGGCTCTCGGAATATGGCATTGATAGCCTGAGCGTTGGTCGCCCCGGATTGCCCTGCAAAATCTCTCCTTGGGCGGTTGCTGTTGTACCGGTCTGACCTGAAATCCCTCCTCTCCTGAGGGATAACCTTCTCCTTTCTCTTACTTTACAGTTGATCCTCCTCTACCCGCTTATACTTATCGATCCAATCCATCAGCTGGCGCATACTGGTGGCAGGCTTACCGGTCAGAGACTTCCTCAGGCCATGCCCCGTCGGGAGACCGTTTTTGAAGGTGCTGACGGCGACATCCTCAAACTTGTCGTCTAGTTCGTTGTATATCTCCCAGAATCGGTCCGAGTTGGCCTTTAGAGTTTCTCCATCATGCATAGATAGAGACAACAGCGCACTCAAGGGCCGAGGAGGTCTGCTGTTCGTGACGAATCAGGAGCCGAAGGCTTGGGTCAACTGCCTGTATGAGTCTATGGAATTCGTCTTCAGACCATTGAACCATCTTATTGCCACTGATTCTAGACTAGAGGGGAAGACCCTGCACATCAGCGCCTCATTCTTAGAGTGGACAGCCATCCTTTGGTTATATTGGCTCACATGCTCCGCAGGGTCCGTTCTGTTGTTATAAATGGTGAATGTTGGCTGCTGAAATCGCTAAGAAAGCATAACCTCTTCAATATGGCTGGTGAAAGGTGATTTGGAGAGCTGATCCAGTGCCCTGCTCGTGGCATCACTCCCCACGCCCCTAGGGGACGGGCTTTTACGTTTGCGCCTCCAGTAGTGCTCTTCTTCGTGAGAGAAAGTCTTGCTTGGGGGGGTCCTTGATCTTCGCCTATAGTCATCATCGCCTTCCTCGTCAGAGGGTATGTCGGGACTAGGACGAGACTGCTATCATTGTGCATGGCACAGCTTTCTCCTCAAACTGTCTATCTCTCGTTGCATGGCCACCTTATCATCCTGTCTCTTAGACATGTGGCTCTTGACCTCTTCTGATTGCACGGTTTAGTCGTCATTTTGCCTCCGTAGCACATGGCTGCCCTCGCGGGTGTGGCTTCTGCTGGTCTGTGTGGTGTGCACACTTCCTTCTCGAAACCTTCCATTTTCTTCATTTTGACCACGCTCGAGGTTAGAGAAGGTACCCTGTTGTTGGGACCTTGCTGGTTTGGACTGGTGGGATCCTGCTTGGTGAGGGCTTGTTCCTGCCATACTTAATCGTTGCCCTTACTAGCGCACAAGTTCTTCTTACAGACGGTGCCAATTGTAGGGACCAGGTTCGAGCACTATTCCTTGTGAATGAGTGGACTCAAGCTCAGTTGGCCCAATACAATGAATTTATAGAGTGCGGGTTAAAGAACTAGGCCCTAGTGAGGATTGCAACAATTAAACATGGTAATACATGAATCGGGTGGCAATAACACAAACTAAAATATGAAAACTAGACTCTTCAACTATTTTCTTGGATCGTATATTTTTTTATTCCTTCTTTAGTACTAAGTTACAAAGATGATACAAGTGCCACGGTCCTTTTTCTCTTCTAAAACTGCCGTCCCCATTTTTGGAGGATTTGTTACATTTTATATCCTCTTCTAGTTAATCTTGGCCCTCCATTTGTTGATCATGCAGGTCACCACTTGAGTGCCTGTCCCATCAGCCACCTTTCCATCCTTTCTGTGGGTGGTAGCAGCTAAGGCGGCACTGTTCAGGGGTCACTTCTCCATTAATGCGGCCAGAACGTTAGTTGTGGACATTTAATGTGGAGGTGACAGTTCTTCCTAGGATTGCTCCTCCACCATGCTTCCATGGCCAACCCATTGTACTTGCCTCTCTCTTGGATCGCTTTGGAGGGTTGCCTCTAAAGGCATTTTGCTCTTCCTTTTAATGGTCTGTGCGGGCCGAGGACATGATTGTCCTTGCGTGGTACTCTTGGTGAATGAAACTTTCTTGACTCGTCCTCGGACACTCCTTCCTCCTCAACATGGGCCTTGGGCTTAGCATAGAGTGGGCCGGGGTTGCCAAATTCTTTGGCCCTACAACTACATAGTAAAGAAACTAACTATGGTTTTAGTTTAGAAAAAAGAAGAAGGAGAAACTAACTATGTGTTTAGTGATAGGCCAAATGCGTATTGACCCCTTGTGATTAACTTAATTGATTAATTAGCCAAATTTAATTAATTAATCAAATTAACATACAAAGCGTGGTAACACAAACAAATCACCAATAAACTAATTATGCAACAAAAAATAAATGATACGGTGATTTGTTTACGAATGGAGAAAACCTAATGGCAAAAATTTCACCGGGTGATTTTCAAGTCACCACTCCCGAAACTCCATTATTATCACAACAAGTGGTTATAAGTAAAGGAATCCCAATACCTTCTACCAACCTACAGTTGAACTCTTACCCCAATATCCAATTGGACTTGTTCTGTAGTGACAGTTCCCCTTTTGATGCACGGCTCCCAAGTACGTGACTAACCAATTGTGCGGATCCTAGTAAGCGACTTCAATCACCAACTAGAGAAGATGGTTGGCTGCAAAGTTCTTTAGTTCATCCACACAATGAAGATCAAGAAGATGCTCGGTCATAAAACCCAAAGGTGCATATACACAGCAACTTCTTTAGAAAAGATGAACTAGGGCAAAACTTTGTCTCTGGTCACAATTTACTTGAACAGACTATGCTCAATGCTTGTGCAACTTGTGAATTCTTTGACGGCCTTTAAAACAATCCTTTTATATGTCTAGGGTTAGGAGAAAAGAAGACCCAAACACATAAACACGGATCCCAAGAAATCATATCAGAAATTCTGATTTTGTAAACCTCGACAGATAAAAGCTGTTGAGCAGGTGTCGAGCGCACAAGCTTGAGCAGCTTCCTTAAACCTCGACACATGCTAGTTGTCGAGCTTTAGTAACTTTGCACTTTCAGCTTGTTTTCTTGGATAGACTTGAAAGCTTCAACACTGATCTTGAAACATGGTTTCTTAAAGTATTTCAACACATCCTAGATCTACCCAAATACAAGTAAAGTGCGTTTTGTCAAAGGATTAGCCAATTATATAAAAGAATGACATATGTTCCTAACAAGTGAAACACATATGTCCTAACAATCTCCCCATTTGGCAATCCATGACAAAACCACAACAAATAAATGAGCATATGAAAGAAATCATAAATCACTCAACTCATATTCATTTATTGAATACAATAAAATCTATCCTAACACAAACTCTTGAAAAATTTTGCAAGAAGAGAGTTTATGGCAAGTAGACTTTGACAACCTATATTTCTGAAACACTTTAAACAAAACTCATCAAGGCATCTTTGTGTGAAACAGAAATAATAGATTGCATACAAGTATAAGAAGCATGTGTATAAAGAGAGAAAAGAAATAACACATGTAAAAGGTATGTGAAAGAAAAAAAATATACATCAACATATAAAGAAGATAAGTACAATGTATGTCTAAAAATGGTCAGAAGACCCAATGTACAAGAACAGTGTATCTATAACAGAAAGAAAAGAAAAGATACATGATAATCCTCACTACATCCCTTATAGCATCAACACTCCCCCTAACAAAATGTCCTATACTAACTCTCCCCCTAAGAATGACTACTCTCATATCCCAAAACTACTTCCCCTTTTTATCACAAGTGACAAAGGGTAAAGTGTCAAGTAAACATCTCATTGATAGAGCTAGCATCTCCATCATCATCCTTAGAAGCATCATCGTCATCACCATCATCATCATCATCCTCAGCATCAGAATCAAAAGTCACTAGAGGAGGTGGTGGAGGAGAAGCCTCAGAAACATAGCCACCCATAGCCACTTGTTGTCGTGCAATACGACTGACACGAACGTTCACCTGATACAGCTCAGTGGAGAGTGTATCAAGGCGAGCATCCATGCGCTGCAGCTGCGCCATGATGTCTCCAAGTGAAACATCGCTCGTAGAAGAGGAAGGAGCGGATGTGGATCGAGCAGATCGAGATGAAGGAGCCGAACGGGAGGGAGGAGTGGAATCTGGCTGTCGCGACCTAAACTGCGCCTCACTACATTTTACGGTAGTGGCATCTATGGCACAAATGTGTATGAAGTGGTCGGACACAGGAAAAGGAATAGAAAAATGGCGTAAGATTCTCGTGATAGCAGAAGGAAAGATGAGCTTATCACAGGACGCCGAATCCAAATGAACATCTATAATAGACAGAATGAAATGAGAAGAGAAGTCTATAGTAAGATGCGATGTTCAAGGAGGGATAACAAAAATCGAGCACGAGACTTTGTGATGGAGTTATAATGAGAGAAAGGATGAAGTACAAAGGTCATCACCATGTTCAAAAACCAAGGGCCTTTTGCAAAGCCTGAACAGTAAGTGAACTGGCATTCACCCCACTTAGATGGACGCTTATAGAAGACGGATTTAAGCTCATCTTTGGACACAGTCCTCAGACGCTCACAAGTAAGATAGTCAGGAAACTCTACCCTAGGAACCCAAAGCATATCCGTAATAAGTTGCGGTGTGATAGGGATGCGCGTACCTCGAACGCGAGTGAAGAAAAGAGGTAATGAACGATCAATCTCGTGCATGTTGGAGTAAAACTCCTAGATAAGCACGAGAGGACATGTGATCGGGACGCCATACAGTGACTCTCATCTCCAACTGTGAATGACATCGGGAAGTCAGTATCGGCGAAGTCTGCCAAAATGACTTAGCATTCTGAATGAACACCTAGTTTAGAAAAGTTCTCCGAGAAGGCCTTTTGAGCATCCTCACCATGGAACTGAATGTTAGAAGAAATAGGATCAGAAGATGATGCCCCGAAACAAAGAGGGTTCTGAGACATAGTAGACTTATGTTTAAGTGCCATAGACACGACTAACGTAAACAATAGAGAGAGGGAGAGAAGGAGACAATCAAAAAAGTCCCAAACAGTTCAAATATATCAAGATATATTGAAAAGAGAGTACGTAAGCATGGGAAATGCATGAACATGTGACATGCAACATAATTTCATCATGGGCTCAGCCCAATCCAATCCTACCAGCACACAGGCATATTGCAAACATCTAAATGCATGATAATATTGTTATAATGCAAATGTGATGCAATGCATGAGATTTTAAACTCATTTAAGTGAAAACCCATCCCAAACAATAACTCATCAATTTTAAAAAACCCCAAAATTTTTCAAAAACCCCAAAACCTAGGTTTCAAAACATGAAATGCATGAAGAATGAGAGATTAGAAGCTTACCAAGAGATGAAAATCTTGAAGAAGCTTGAAGAAACCTTGAGGA
Organism: Quercus glauca; assembly: GCA_023736055.1. NCBI lineage: Eukaryota > Viridiplantae > Streptophyta > Magnoliopsida > Fagales > Fagaceae > Quercus > Quercus glauca. The sequence continues at coordinate 8,032,753 of CM043321.1, forward strand.
TCAAGATTGGAGTGAGATGAGATTGTTTGGGAGAGAAAAAGAGAGAGCTATCGAGAGAGAGATCGAGGGAAATGAATCTGGATCGCATAAGAAGGCTTAAATAGAGTCCTCAGTAAATCTCGACAGATAAGGTGTCGAGGTAGGTGTCGAGAAAAACAACGTCGACAGATGCAGGTGTCGAGCATGTGTCGAGGAACAAAACACCAGATGAAGAACAGAAGCTCGATCGATCGACCCAGCTGTCGAGAAGCTATCGAGGAGGCAGGAACTTTCTCGATCGATCCACCAGGTGTCGAGGAGCTGTCGAGATTGCGATAAGAAAAAGCTTGAGAAGCTCGACAGATAGATAGGTATCGAGGAGGTGTCGAGCCAGCTTTTAGAAACAGTTTTTCGAGAAGTGAAAAACACAGACATGAATGCAATCCAACATGCAACTCAACCAATGATCCAATCAACATATAAACCTCTCAAAAATCATCTCTCAACAAAATTTTAAGCACATGGATCCTCAAAAACACACACACACTAAACAAGTTTAATCAATTTTATATTTCAAAAACAAGTCAAGACAGTTTAGTGAGTATACATTAACACGTGTAAACCTAGTGATGGTCAAATCACATTATACCTGCACATGTATCAAGAGTAACAAAGAATATTGCGTGTTGTGTGTGAAAAATATCGCAAGATTACATGAGTGTATACATGTTATGACGATTTGAGATATGAGAAAATCACTTTAACTCACACACAAAATCATAACTGTTTGATGGGGACTATCACCTTCGAGGTACATCCTATAATTCCCACATCTCCTAGAATACATGCTTACAATAATTTTTAAAGCATTTTTGATCTTTTTGCTTTTTATTTTTTCTTTACATATTTTCTTTTTAAGCATATCATGCATGGGCATATAAAAGATAGAAAAGAGATACCCAATGATATTTGACATTCCAATTTTGTTATGCCAAAGCACACAATGTCATTGACATCATACTTTTGCTATGCCAAAGCATACAGATGTCATTCATGAATAGCAGGCAATAGTGATGAGATGGTTATTTATGCCTTTATCTTAGGATTTTCTAGTCCTACCTGTCAAAAAGAGTGATATGAGTGTTAAGTAGAAGAGATCACTTAAACTTACTCATCACAAACACGAGCCATAGAGCTCACTTGCTTAGTTGTGCATTGAGATGCTCATCTAAGTTACAAGAGATACAAAATTTAGAAAACTTTGTTTCAATGGCCATCCAAGGTACACAAGTACCAATGTACATAAAACACACACTGTTTTTATATTTTTCTGATTTTTCAATTTTTTTTTATTTGAAAAACAAAAATAAACAAAACTGAAAATAAATACACAAAAACATATTAAGCAAGCAAAGCATAAAACTAGACTGACTCAAAATAAAAACAAAACACACAAGTATGCAATAAACAAAAAATAAGAAGAGAGAGACGAAAGTGATAGAATCACTTGGAACCCTTTTCCTTCAACACCTTGGAAGATCCATTCCTTTGATTAAACCCTTGAACCGGTGGTGAGGGGGAAGAATTGAAACCGTTCAAGTTCGAAAGGAACATGAGGGCTTTGAGAAGATCTCCAAGAGGAGTAAGAGAGGATTAAAGCTGATTTTGGCTTCCAGATGCTATCATGCCGTTGCTCTGTTGAGTGACTAATCACTTATAGCAATTTGGTCGAGTATGACCGGCGACACCACAATGATGACAGAGATGCTGCTTCTTCTGTTTAGGCTTTTGAGGGTTAGCCTTCTTAGCCCTAGGGTTTTTAACATCTTTCTTATCTTGCTTAGGGGGTGCTCCTAAGATAGATTTACCCTTGTCTAAGTTTTCACTAGCTAATTCAGTTTTAACATTATTGTTTTCAATTTCAGCATTATTAGCAGGAGGAACAAAAACAGTATTACTAGTAGAAGCAACATTAAAGGAAGAAAGACCATACCCTAAACTTGTTTGATCCGAAACAGATTTCTGAATGCTGAACATCTCATCAAGCTTTGCACTTGAAGTCCTCTCCAATTGAGCTCTAACTTGAAACAACTCTGCTTCAAACTTCTTGGTCTTCTCAGTCAAGAAATTGTTCTCAAATCTCAGTGCTCCAATAGTCTGATTAGCCTCATCAAACTTTGTGGACAACTCTTCACGGTCAAGTTCCACATCATTGAGTTTCTTGGTAGTTATAGAGTTTCTCGTGTTTCTCAAACAGCTTGTATAGTTTCTCATAGGCTGAATGGATATTATCGTAATCATCCATCTTCTCACACTTAGAATCTACCAATTCTTCTTCTTCATCCACATCTTCAACAATCCCTTCAGTATTATTGACTATGGCAGTGAAGGCATTCAAGATTCCGTCATACTCACTATCGGAATCATCTTCAGACTCAGTGTCACTCAAGGTTGCAGCAAGTGCCTTGCTCTTCCCAATGCTCTTAAGATATGTAGGACACTCCTGTTTCATGTGTTTGAAACCATGACACCTAAAGCACTTAGGTCCTGCAGGAACAGTGTACTGACCGCCATCCTTTGCATCCTTCTTCCCTTTGTCTTGGCTCTTGAATTGAGAATAACTGGATTGTCTACGGTCCTTGTCGAAGCTCCTTCTATTGGCATTCTTCATGAACTTCTTGAACTGCCTTGTAATGCAGGACTTCATCTTAGAATTTTCATCGTAGGAAGACTCATCTGTGTCACTGCTCTTAGCCTTCAAGGCCATGCTCTTTCCTTTACCCATCTTGCCAATTCTTGTCAACCCTAACTCATAGGTCTGCAAGTTTCCAACTAGCTTAATCAAAGGAATCTTGTCAATATCCTTTGATTCCTCGATCGCTGTAATCTTGGCATGGAATCTCTCGGGTAGAGATCTGAGCACTTTCCTCACGATCTTGGGTTCAGGAATGGTTTCCCCAAGATTGAAGGCTGAGTTCACTATGGCCTTGTGCTTGGCATAGAACTCATCGAAAGACTCATCCTCCTCTATCTTGATCTCTTCAAAGCTTGTAGTGAGCCTCTGAAGTTTTGAATCTTTGACAGCCTTTGTACCCTCATAGGCTATCTGGAGGATGGTTCATGCTTCCTTGACAGTTTCAGTGGAGGATATCTTCTTGAACTCCTCATTGGTGACTGCGCTAAATAAGGCATTCAACGCTCTGCTGTTGAAGTTTGCTGCCTTGATTTTGGCTTCATCCCAATCGGCCGACGCTTCCTTTGGCTTAGTCCAGCCAATCTCTACAGCTTGCCACACTTTCTCATCTAAAGACTGCAAGAAAACTCTCATGCGTACTTTCCAGTATGCATAGTTAGTGCCATCAAATAAAGGAGGTATAATTAATGACTATCCTCTATCCATGACAAATTAGGGTCAATGGATCAACACAGCAAAGATTAAAACCTAATCAGAGTGTGCCTGCTCTAATACCACTTAATAGGCCAAACGCGTATTGACCCCTTGTGATTAACTTAATTGATTAATTAGCCAAGTTTAATTAATTAATCAAATTAACATGCAAAGCATGGTAGCACAAACAAATCACCAATAAACTAATTATACAGCGGAAAATAAATGACACGGTGATTTGTTTACGAATGGGAAAAACCTAACGGCAAAAACCCCACTGGGTAATTTTCAGGTCACCACTCCCAAAACTCCACTATTATCACAACAAGCGATTACAAGTAAAGGAATCTCAGTACCTTCTACCAACCTACAGTTGAACCCTTATCCCAATACCCAATTGGACTTGTTCTGTAGTGACAATTCCCCTTTTGATGCACAGCTCCCAAGTACGTGACTAACCAATTGCGCGAATCCCAGTACGCGACTTCAATCACCAACTAGAGAACATGGTTGGCTGCAAAGTTCTTCAGTTCATCCACACGATGAAGATCAAGAAGATGCTCGGTCACAAAACCCAAAGGTGCACATACACAGCAACTTCTTCAGAAGAGATGAACTAGGGCAAAACTTTGTCTCCGGTCACAATTTGCATGAACAGACTATGCTTAATGCTTGTGCAACTTGTGAACTCTTTGACGGCCCTTAAAACAATCCTTTTATATGTCTAGGGTTAGGGGAAAAAAAGGCTCAAACACATAAACACGGATCCCAAGAAATCATATAAGAAATTCTGATTTTGTAAACCTCGACAGATAGAAGCTATCGAGCAGGTGTTGAGCACACGGGCTTGAGCAGCTTCCTTAAACCTCGACACATGCTAGCTGTCGAGCTTTAGTAACTTTGCACTTTCAGCTTGTTTTCTTGGACAGACTTGAGGCTTCAACACTTGATCTTGAAACATGGTTTCTTGAAGTATTTCAACACATCCTAGATCTACCCAAATACAAGTAAAGTGCGTTTTGTCAAAAGATTAGCCGATTACATAAAAGAATGACATATGTTCTTAATAAGTGAAACACATATGTCCTAACATTTAGTTGTAAAGCCGCATCAATACAATTTGAGGTTGAGGCCAAAATTTTAATTGAGCCTTTTTACATTTAAGCACCACTTAAATAATATTTAATTTATTAACCATCAATTTGGTTAATGTTTCATTTTAAACCTATTATTCTTACTTTTAATTTGACTAATTCAGTTGCCGAATATTAGAAATATTACAAATTTTATAGCATAAGCATTACAAGCTGACGCGTCACGGTCAGACAAAAACAATGATTCAAACATTCACATATTATATTATTTAAGTGACATCAATCATATTCTTATCACATCATTATGAGAATTTTGTAATAACTTTAGCATTATGTTAACTTTGTCTATGGAAGTAGAAGTTGGTAGAAGTGCTCAATCAATTCAACATTTGGGCTTGTGAGCAATTGAGGTTATATATATATATATATATATATATAATTTCAAGTCAGTCAAGTTCAATAAAATAAAAAATAAAAATAAAACAATAGTCCAACCACGAAGAACTAACAAGAGAGCAAACAATAGCAAAACCACACCACAAAAATTAGGTTAAAAAGAAAAAGATTAAAAAGAGGAGAAATTTTGGTGAAGAAGAAAGAAAAATATCGAAGGAAGGAAAAAGTTAAATTAAATTAAATTAAAAATTTTCATTTATTTGATTTTTAGAGATTTTTGCAATTGTTTTAAGTTTTTTTTTTTTGTTATTCAATTACATGGTCCACATGTCATGATTTAAATGAAGAACTAGCCCATGTACCAAGTTGAGGTGTCACTTAATTTTTTTTTTCCAAAGTTTCACTAGAAATTGAAGCTGTATTTCTAGTTGATTTGGCCTCAAATTTATTTTATTGAAAAAATTACAAAAATGTATAAGTGATGATTAATTCCCCATAATACTTTCACTTTTGTAAATCAATCTCTCACGTAGTTTTTTTTTATTTTTTTTTTTTTTAAAGAAACTAAAATGGAGGTCTTTATGGTTATATTACACCCCCGGGTAGGGCGCCAGGTGGCAGTCAGGTCAGCGGACAATCTCACCGGCCAGACGATCTTACACACCTGTGCGGGAGTCACCCCCACTAAGGATGCCCACCAACGGACTCCTACTGGTAGCGGGATTCGAACCTAGGTGTGTTGCATGAAGCGTCCGAACCTTGCCAGCTGAGCTAAGCCCCCGTTGGCAATCTCTCACGTAGTTGATTGTTAACATTAGTCACAAAATCTCACAGGATTCCATACTAACAAAATTTTCTCTCTCCAATACCAAAATCAAAATTGGAAATAAAATTTTAATTTTCCTTAACCATATATCCACCACCTTAATCAAGGTAAAGTGGAATTCATTAATTATATATATATATATATATATATATTATTTTTTTTATCACAGTTTTTTTTTAGAGAGTTTCAACTTATAGCATCTTGGTTTGATGATAGCTCTTTTATCATCAGGCCAATACATCAATCGTTTTTTGGTGTAGACAGAGAATTGAACCCCAGATCTCTTATTAAGCTATTAGAGATTTTATCAATTGTGCTAATTCAAACCCACTTTCATCACATTTTGTTAAATCTTACTCTTGAACCCATAATTTATTTAATTCTCTATAAAGAATATAGAAGTTACAAATTATAAACGAAATCATGTTTAACAAATGTGTAATGCTCCTTAATAATTAACCAAACAAGAAATATACTTGAGCCCTTTTATGTAATTTCTCAAAAATCAAATAAGAGCCGTTAGCCGTGGAAAGATTTATCAGCGAAGAACAGAACAAACGACGGTGTAGTCTGTTTATCAAAAAAAAAAAAAAAAAACGACGGCGTAGTCTCTGTCTCTTTTATTCATTTCACCATCAATCAGACAATAACAAGAACAGACCTTGTTTGTTCAATCTATAAACTTCAATATTCTTTCGCTTCTCCGTCATGTCTTTCATCCTCTTCGCCTCTCCTTTCTCCCTTCACAACTTCCTCTTCTTCTTCTTCACGCCCATCACCTAAATACTCATTCTTCTTCTTCTTCTTCATGGCTATTACATTCATGCAAGGACCTTCAAACTCTGAAACAAGCCCATGCTTCTCTCATTGTCTCAAAAGGTTTCCTACCCATCTCTGTTGCCTCAACTCTCATGAGCTTCTACGCCCAATTCCATGACCTTCACAGCGTCGTTCGTGTATTTAATACCTTAGAAGAACCCCATACTATTGCATGGAATTTGATCATGAAGTCTCATCTTGATTTGGGTCTTTTTTATTCGGCTTTGTTGTTATATAAAACAATGAGACGTCTGGGTGTTGCCCATGATAGTTTCACGTTTCCAATAGTAAACCAAGCTGTTTCATCGCTTCGGAGTGATGTAATGTATGGAGAGATGGTCCATTGTGTCTCAACGAAAATGGGGTTTGGATTTGATTTTTATTTTTGCAATACCATGATTGAGGTTTATTTGAAATGTGGGTGTGTAGATTATGCCCGTAAACTGTTTGATGCTATGTCACAGAGAGATTTGGTTTCTTGGACGTCAATGATTTCAGGGTATGTTGGTGAGGGAAGTGTTGGTAGTGCTTTCATTTTGTTCCAGGAAATGATGGTAAAGTCTGAACCCAATTCGGTGACTTTGATGGCAATGTTGCAGGCTTGTTGTGCCATTGAAAGTTTGATCCATGGGATGCAACTTCATGGTTATGCAATCAAGAGTGGGTTAGCAATAGATGGGTCAGTACAAAATTCAGTTTTAAAAATGTATACTAGGACAGGTAGTGTTGAAGAAGTCAAAATCTTTTTCAGCAAGATTGACAGAAAGGATGAGGTTTCCTGGAATATTCTGATTTCCTATTATGCCATGGAAGGGGATATTGAAAAGTTAGTGAATATTTTTAGTGAAATGCGGGGTAGTGCTGCAATCAGCATCGAGACTTTAACATTACTTATATCAGCATTTGCGAAGTGTAGAGATCTTTTTCAAGGAGAAAAGATACATTGTTTAACCATTAAAACTGGTTTTTGTGATGAAATTTTGCTCACTTGTTTGTTAGACTTTTATGCAAAGTGTGGGGAAATAGAGATATCAGCTCAGTTGTATAGAGAAATTCCAAATAGAAACATTGTTACATTTGGTGCTATGATGTCGGGATTCATACAAAATGGATATATTAAGGATGCCATAAATTTGTTCCATCAAATGCAAGCTGCAAATTTTGAGCCTGGGGCTGAGATTTTGAGAAGCATTCTTGATGCATATACTTATCTGGGAGCACTGCAATTGGGTAAGGCAATCCATGGCTTCTTTATAAGAAATTTGTCTTACAGATCTATGGAGGAAACCACACACATGGAAACCTCCATCTTAAACATGTACATAAGATGTGGAAATATTTCTTCTGCTAGAGCATGTTTTCATAATATATTGGTCAAAGATTTAGTAACCTGGACAACAATGATTGAAGGCTTTGGAAGCCATGGGCTTGGTCTTGAAGCCCTAGAACTTTTTGGTCTAATGCTGGGGGAAGGAATAAAACCAAACTGTATCACCTTCTTGAGCTTACTGTCTGCTTGTGGCCACTCTGGTCTTGTCAGAGAAGGGTGTGAAGTTTATAATTCAATGAAATGGATATATGGTATTCAACCTGATTTGGATCATTGCACTTGCATGGTGGATCTTTTGGGTCGATATGGAAAGCTTAAAGAGGCCTTATCTATAATAGTGAAAATGGTGATTTTTCCTGATAGTAGGATATGGGGTGCTCTTCTTGCGGCTTGTAGAATTTATGAAGACATAAAACTTGGGGAATATACAGCACAAAGGCTTTTGGAATTAGAACCTGGTAATATTGGGTATCATACTTTGTTGAGTAATGTACAAGCATGTGTTGGACAATGGGATGAAGTTGAAGAAGTAAGGAGAGTAATGAATGAAAAGGATCTGAAGAAGAAACCAGGGTGGAGCTGCGTCGAGGCTAATGGGTTGATCCATGGTTTTGTTTCTGCAGATAGATCACACCATCAAGTGGAGGAGATTTACGAAATTTTGGGGAGTTTAAGTAGGATGATGCTGGAATTTGTATAGTATTCTTAGGCTAAATTGATCGATTGAGTCTTGCATTCTAATGCCCATGCAAAGACATTATCCTGGGCTAATGAAAAATGCTGGAGAGGAGTAGAAAGAAACTGGGGATGAGGACCTTGCAGCATGTTTTAAGAAGTTGAAGTAAAGTGATGGGTTTAAATTTGCGTGTCAAATTGAGAACAAAGTTTGAGAAACTTTCAGAATTGGGCTGATGAGCAGTCCAGATTTGTTAGGGTCCTTAGAAGAGCACTGGGAATGGCATCGCTCACAGCAGGCAATTCTCTCTTTAAGGCACTTTAGAGATCAATTACCCCAAGAGCTGGTTGATGCCTATGATAAGTTCCAAGAGCAAGTTGACTCATATTTGAGTCTGGTCCAAAATAAAAAGGCATTAGAGAAGGAAGAAAGGAGAGCAGAGGACAAAGAAGAATGGAATATGCTAAGAGCAAGATTGAGGATTTGACGAGGTTGTGTGTGAAAGTTGATGCACCAATAGAACTTGCTAGTAAGGCGGTTAAGATGACTGGTTTTACATAGGCCAATCAATCTACTCATTTCTCTTGAAGATACTGATATTATCAAGTGGTATGCAGATGTAGGGAGAAGATGGCTAATCTTCTGCTGCTGCTGTCACAACTTCAAGATGGACAAAACTGTTATTGCATTTTGAAACTAGCAGAGAAGTATGAATTCGACTAAACGTGAAGCCATCAAGTGTTAGACTAAAGATTTGAAGGTCTCTGATTTGAATGGATATGAAGAAGTGCACATCCCCACAGAAAGAGAGGTTAAAATAATGGATGATCAAAATCTTTTGGATTCATGGCCTGTTGATGAGGCTTTATCTTTGGCTTTGATCAGGTTGGCTGCTATGAGCTTTCATGTTCCTGTATCGCTCATTTTTGTGACAGAATGGATACCTTTTTCATCGGGTGTTGTTACTGCAGAACCGTTTGAATGGGAATCCATTGGGTATAGTTGAGCCACTTTTGTTGTCTTCCATATCCTCCTTAGAAGATACACCAGTTATGGGATTTAAAGGAGAATTTTCCAAACCCTGAATTTCAACCTTAGTACTTCCTTTGTGGCTTTATTAAAATATATTCCAACTAGATTCTTTTGTTAAAGTTTCGTTATATTTTTGAAAATGGATATGCAGTACTATTCATTGTTACAACGAAATCCATTACTTTGGAATACAAGAATAATGCTGGCAAACATATTTATATATATATATATATATATATATGTATATATTTATAAATACAAAACAAAATGATTTTGTAGACTTCAACGCAAATTAAACCATCTTACCTTAGTTACTTCTCCTATTTTGAGTTCAATCTAGTTGTGATATATTACTGTTCAATTCATGATACTCTTGGAAGTATTAAAAAATACGATAGAAAAAGCATTGAAAAATAAAACAGTAAATTTAATACTGATATATCTTATAAAATGACTGACATGTAATGCATATATTTTTTTGTACGTTTCTTTATATTCAACTACATAATAAGCTTTTCAAATGTTCTAATAGTCTTTAAATTGATTAGAATGGAGAAGATTAATAAATGAAGCTGGAGAAGTATTGACAATATAATTGGGACAATCTTCTGCGTTAGTAAAGTGATTTCAATGGCATTGCTCAGAGGACCAAAACTATAGATTCAGAAAATTACTCAAAATGTATCAAATGAGTCAATTTTGGAACATTCGATAAAAATAATATTCTCAAGTTAACAACGTAAGCACTCACGGCAAGTTCAACAAATTAACTGGTTTATATTTTTTGTACTCAATTATTTGACTCATCTTGGCATCCTGTAACTTATTTATTAGTAAAAAAATAAAACAAATTATGCTGATTATTCAATAAAATGTGACCAAAAAAAAAAAAAAACTAAAAGCTATAGAGTGTGGCACAAGTCACAAAGAGCACATATTTGTCAAAGAAAGACCTTCTAGGTTGCACAGCGACTCAAAGCTCTAAATGAGTAAAGTAACCAAGATAGATAATTTCAACACCCTAAGAATGACTTTATCTTCTAACGGCTTTAAGATTTTTGTTCCCTATAAATTTCAATCTTGTTAGTTTGCTCATGTAAGATTCCAGCAAGGAATATAAGGCTGTGCAACTTCTACAAAACTTCTATATACCAAAAAAGGAGATCTGCCTCGATTCTCCAGCTCCTGTTAAAGAAGCTCACTCCTCTTCTAACCTTTCTCATGATCTCATCCCTATTGCTTCTCTAGGCCAATCCAGAAAGGTTCTTGCTCTAGAATTATTTAGGATCAATGCTTGGGATCGTGATCCTACGTGATCCCACAATTTGCCACGCAATTCTACCTCGAATCTAACATATAAACGATCCTAAATGATCTAGGTCGATTTAGGAATGTGGGATCAAAGGAAAGGTTGAGCTAGAGTTAAAGACAATCAAGTTTCAATCCACTCAGCATAAAGAGTTGATCCTTTACCCATATTTTTTGGGTCACACTTAATTGGAGTAAAATTTATTTAATTAGAAAGTAGACATTTGGAGTTTTAAAATGGATACAAATTTGACCCAATTTAGATTTAAATGAGTAAGATATAGTCGTTTGAAGTTGGCACAATTACACTTGTGAGCAGAGTGTCATATGAATTAGGGGTAAAATGGTAAATTCACCTAGGTTGGCCGATATCGATAAATGGTCATAGGCCAAGGGTAGTATCTAGTTTCATACAACCAACCTATATGGTCTGAGAAAGTAGGCAAATGATCAAATCAGTAATTATTACATTAATTACTCCTAATTACATACTCTTATTACCCACTTAACGTTAAATGTAATATAACCTGTTCTCTCGGTGGGGGTCCTAACTAGTTGGGAAGGTACCTAGGAATGGGCTTGTCACATCTACCAAAAGCAATGGAAGGGAGACATGATGGTTTCTCCCAGTCCAACACATGCCAATAAAGGGTATAAATATTCCCTCATCTCATCTTCAAGGTATGCAATTGAAGACCTATAAAGAAAATCACTTAGAGCATTCTATTCTTGCTCCCTAACTTAAGCTTCAATGTGCTTACCACAAATCCCGCAATGGTGTTGTGCTCTGTGCCTTGGAACCTAAAGTACTAGACTTCCGTTGGAGCTTTCAACATTTTTACTAAATGTTACTAAATTGACCCAACCCTTTATCCCATCCTATTGAATTTAAGAATCTCACTTAAGCGAAAATACAATGATTTAGAATTTTAGTACTAATAATGGAAGGGCTTTTATTTGGTTTCAACCCTGTTTTGTACATCTATATAAAAGCACCTTATACTTAAATTTTAGAGGGGAAAAGGAGGTGTTGAGGGCTCTTAATTAATTAACTACTTTTACAAGATAATGATCTCTGTATACATAAATTTGTCAGTAAAGAGGGAAAAAGGTGTTCACGTGAATCACACGTGCACTCATGCCGGTGCAAAGTATAAATAATAAAATTGAAAATAAAAAAAGCAGTTAAAATAAAAATTTCCGCAGCTTGGGACTGGGACCAATCTATTGGTAGTGTCTTCTTCTTCCTCCTCCTCAGATTTGCAAATGTGGATTCAATCCTTATGAATCCTGCAAATTCAAGAAAGACCCATTTGAGATAGAAAGCCAAAAGCAGAGTAGAGAAGGCGAAAGAAGCAAAGCAAAGAGAGGCAGAGAAAATGAGTGGCTTTGCGCTGGGTTCAGCGTTTGATTCCAAATCGGGTCAAATGATAATGGTGGCTCTGCTTTTAATGGTTGGGACCTTCTATGCTGGCACCCTCTTTGGCAACAATGGCCCCATCTACGTCTCCGAGCTCCCTTCCAATTCTTCTTCTTCTTCTCCTTCTTCCTTTTCCACTGGTAACACGTCTCTCTCTCTCTCTCTCTTTAACTTTAATGGGTGTCTTTTTTTTGGTGGGTTTATGTTGTTGGTTTGGTAAATTGGGCAGCTTGAATAGTTATGCATGGTGTAGTTGGAATTTAGATTGATGGCTTATGTTTTCTTTGTGTTTCTAGCTTATATGGGTGTTCAAATCTTTGTTTTTTTTTGGTGGGTTTATGTTGTAGGTTTGGTAAATTAGACAGCTTGAATAGCTATGCATGGTATAGTTGGATGTTAGATGGGATTGTTTTTAATGGGGAGTGTGATGGATCTTGTTTAGTAGTTATCTTTTGGTTTATGGTGATTTTGGTGGGGGAATGTATTTGATTTCATGGTCAAGATTTTGAAATTGTATGGACATGATATATTGTGTGGTTTAAGTGATACTGGGAACTGGCATAAGTTGGGTCTATGTAATTTTTCAAAACTAAACTTTGTAGAAGGTGTCTACATTCTCTATCTTAGTCTTTTATTACACATGCAAAGCTAAGATGGAGAGGGCATACTCGACTATGAACCCAAAGTATAGCTAGCTCATCCTTATCAGAAGTTGTCTAGCTTAGATCTCTTGGGCCAGTACTGCATAATTCCCATAAACTGAGTATTGTTTGATGTCATTTAAGCATTTGAATGCATAATATGCAACAGAGCTTATGGGTATAAATTATGATATTCGAACTCTTTAATTATTGCGATTGCATGATAGAAGTCTGTTCTTAAGTGCTGTACTTCAGGGCATGAACATATAATGCATATGTGCACATTGTACAGTCGGCTGGAATGTCTTAATCTATGATTTGACTTATTTGCTTTATCATCTTGATTGTTGCTATGAGGTCAACTGTAGTGGATGCCTATAAGACATTGTAACATCTTGAGATTTGGTATTTTACTAAGCTATGCAACCTCATGTTCTTGTGATTGATATTGTTGTATTTCACAATTTCAGGTACTTCTACATTTTCAAACAAGGTTGCTCTTACTTATAGAAAAACACCACTTTTGATCCCTGAAACTGGAATGAATGTGTGCCCATTAACATTCAATGAATATATTCCTTGCCATGATGTTTCTTACATTAAGAGTTTGCTGCCCAACTTGGATGTTTCTAGAAAAGAAGAGCTAGAGAGACATTGCCCTCCACTTGAGAAACGATTATTTTGCTTGATTCCACCTCCAGAAGATTATAAGATACCAATACGATGGCCAACAAGCCGGGATTTTGTGTGGCGGAGCAATGTGAATCACACACGACTTGCTGAAGTCAAAGGAGGACAAAATTGGGTACATGAGAAGAATCAGCTCTGGTGGTTCCCAGGTGGTGGTACCCATTTCAAACATGGGGCCCCTGAGTATATTCAAAGGTACACCTGTTTTACATACCCTATTTTGTTCAAATGTGTTTCATTTTCTACCACTACCATGATTGGCCATGTAGTTGGCATTTGTTGATGATTTTGCTAGTCAAGCACTGAAGTAAAGTTTATCTTATGTAAATTTGAAGTCACCACTGGCATTGATTTTTTTTTAATTTTCTTATAATAAAATAATATATTAGTTATTAGGTTTTTTGGCGCATTCAGTCATGCTTCCATGCAAGCAGTTCACTCCCTGTCCTCCCCCATACAAGATGCAACTGCCAAATTTAATGGGTAGCACAATTGGCTAGGGACCATGCCTCACATGGCAAGGTTTGCTAGTTCAAATCTCCCCTTGGGACCAAAACTTATCTAAAAGAAACAGCAACAGCCATTACAAATAACCTACTTAAACATACCTAAGCCAAACTGGGCCTGAAATACCAGAATAAAGAAATAGTCCCATGTAAGTCTGCCCTAGGGGAAGAGTGAGGATAAAGGGAATGTTGTCTAACCTAAGTAACCCAAATTTGTCACTAACATTTTATTTCAATTGTAATTTCTGTAGTTCCTGAGTTTATAATCATATTTGATTGTGGTGCTACCAGTCTTTTAGGATACCTTTTGGCTTCAATAAAACTCTTCCCCCTTAGTTTTTATTTTTTGTGATAAGTAAGATAAATCTATATTGCAAAATCTACTTTATGCCAAACGAGCATAAAGAGTAAAAAAAAACAAGGAATGAAAAGAAAAGCGAAAAGAAAGTATGAGCTAGAGAAAAGAGAATTAATGAATAGAGGGAGGGAATCACTATATGTTAGTCCCCAAGCCTGAGACCAATCGTACAAATGATGCAGATAATTTCCAAATTGGAATTTACTTATTTTTATTATTTATATAAGTATTCACTATCCTTGTTTTGGGAGTATGACCACCTGAAGAATTAAGCTACCGTAATTCTATGCAGTATTAAGTCTTAAAAATTTTGTTCAGTTTTGTCTCTTAATACTTTTGATTCATACTATGAAGATTCCACCTAACTTGTTGGTAAGGATTCATTACATTGAAGTGTTGGTTTTAACTAACAATTGAGGTTTTTATGTATGAAAAAAATAATGTTTCTCCTTCTAGGACCATTACTTTGTAATGGATTTTATAAATTGAAGTTATGGTTTGTGATAAAAAATAGTTCATAGTTTTTGGTTTTGACATTTCTCAGTTTGTTTAAGTGGAAAAACAATTTCTAGAAAATTTTTTCTGCATTTTCTACGGTGGAAAACATTTTCTGTGATCAACAAAAAACAAGTCAATAGAGAAGAAAACGATATTTTTTTTTTTGGAGCAGAAATGTTTTTTGGAACTTCATGTACTCAACAAATGAAACGTCACATGCTCAACAAACCACTGCAAATTAATTTCAAACCACAAAAGAATTTTCCCAATGGTAACTTCTCTCTCTTTGCCCCCCTTTTCTTACCACAGACCAATCATTGACTATTGTTTAACTTTTTTGCTCAAACCAGTCTCTTTCCCACTTACATTTTTGCTTAAATTCCAAATTTAGAGCCCAATTTCCCATTTGAGACTCTCAAATTGCCCCAAAAAAATGGAAAATGTTTTGCTATTTACGTATGTTTTGTGAATGAAAGTTTTAATTCATATAATTATTTGGAATGAAAAGAAATATTAATAATTTTCCATGCAATTAAAACAACTGAAAATTGTTTTCTTGGTTATTTTCAGGGTCACTATCAAACATAGGAAAACAAGTCAGTTTTCTATTGAAACAAACAGATTAAAATATCTAAAATATTTGGGCTAGTTAAAGGCTGTGAAGTTTGGGAAACAATTGAAGTAAATTGGTCTGTTGAACAAACTTATCTCAACTACACACTTGGAAGTCTAAATGCCTAAAATCTTAAGTCAAACTATGTTTTTTTTGGTAATGGGAATGTCAAATTCTACATGCTTCTAAGTTTTGTGTCAGGATCAATGTGTTCTGTGTTGTTTCTAGTCATATGTTTATAACTTTCTTGAATTTTATTGTAAATTCAGGTTAGGAAATATGGCTACAAGTGAGACAGGTGATCTGCGTTCTGCAGGGGTAGTTCAGGTTTTGGACGTTGGTTGTGGGGTTGCCAGCTTCTCTGCTTACCTCCTCCCACTGGATATTCAAACAATGTCCTTTGCTCCCAAAGATGGACATGAGAATCAAATTCAATTTGCATTGGAGCGAGGAATTGGTACAATGATCTCTGCTTTAGCCACAAAGCAACTACCATATCCCAGTAGCTCCTTTGAGATGGTTCACTGTTCAAGGTGTCGTGTCGATTGGCATGAGAATGGTACTCTTCCATCCTAAAGATATTTATATATACTGCATCATAGAAAGTAAGAAAATGCTACATAGCATATGAATTTAATTAGTTTAATTATCTTGAAAAATAATAAATTAATAAGTATCCAAGAAAGTAATTATTTGTTATAGAGATCAGTGATGAAGCAAACATGCTTCTATGAATGTTTGTAATCAAACTGTTGTGTGACATACCTGTACCAATTGGCTGCATGTACTGTAAACTTTGAATAAAAATCTGCAACAACCAGCTTGCAACTAGTAGGAGCCCATATATCTACTGCACCTCCACCTAAAATTACATAATTCTCAGAATGCTTTCCTATTAATAATGTAGAAAAGCCAATATGACCATGTTGAGTGTGAACACAGGGAAGAGTAATTAATACTTTAGCATCTCCTTTACGAATATATGAAAAATATTATGAAGCAAACGGACTCTTTAAAAGAGTATGATTTCTTCCATTTTTAACTAGACATAGACCACTTTTCCAAACAAAAAGGTTTATGGTATGAGATATATTTTACTTTAGGTTGCTATAAAAGTATGATATTGTACTATAGGACCAAATTATAAGGTCTTCTTTCATTTGGGGTCCTTAGGAAATTGTCTAAATGGATTGACAATAAAGCCAGCCCTGAGTGAATGATGCTTTCTGCACCAGTGGGATCTGTAAATTGCCAAGTTTTGATTTTTTATGCTAATTATTTTAATGTGAAGTGTGCTTATTCTTTTTGTTCCTAATTTGTTACTTGCAGATGGGATTTTACTCAAAGAAGTGAATCGCCTTCTGCGATCTAATGGGTACTTTGTCTATTCGGCTCCACCTGCATATAGGAAGGATAAAGATTATCCATTGATTTGGAATAAGTTGGTAAATCTGACTTCAGCAATGTGCTGGAAACTCATTGCTCGAAAAGTTCAAACAGCAATCTGGGTTAAACAAGAAAATCAGGCATGCCTTCTGGACAATGCTGAGCAGAAACTTTTGAACATATGTGATGCTGTCAATGATTCTAAACCATCATGGAATACGCCAATGAGGAACTGTATACAAGAAATTAGTGGACAAACAAATATTCAGAAACTCCATACCAGGGCGGAGCGTCTTTCTGTGTATTCAGAGTCTCTCAGCAAAATAGGTTTGTCTATTTTCTTTTTCAAAACTTTAAAGAAGGTAGTTCTATGTTTCTGTTTGTCATTTTGCATGAATTCTATTTAAGCATGTTGTTATTGCCTTCGTGTTTATACAAAAGGACAGATTTGATACATATCAAACGCAATTAAAGTAATAAAGCTGAAGATTAGGCTTCTTAGATGCATATTTCATTTAATGTTAAAATGGACTTGCCATGGACTAATAAGAATTGTGCTTGTGCTAAGTTTGCAATCCCACTTGGTGGGCCTGAAGAGAAATATTCTGGCAGTCTGGCTTTTGACAAGCTCAAATTTTTATTCCTTAGATCATCGGCATCTTAAACAACTGATTGTTTGCAAATAGAAATTCAGTTTATCCTAAAGAATTATGATAACCTAAGCAAATTGAAATTAGTTGTAATATAATCTAAGTGATGAACAAAAATAAACAAAATGTGATTTTCTGGTGAGGGATTTTTAGATAGCATGATGGCACTGTGCCAATGGTCTTTGGTTCTCTCTAGGTGTGTGTGTAAACTTGCTAATCAAAAAGAAAGAAAGAAAAGAAAAGAAAAGAAAAAAAGAAAAGAAATAAGAGCATGAAAGCACTGTAGAGTTGAATAAGTGATTCGTAAAATTCAATTACTAGTTTATTTTTCTTCAAATATGTTAAAACCAGTTATTGAAATTTCAAACCAAATGGCATTTCCGATTCATTTAGTTCTTGCAATGCTGCTGTTTGCTCATCTTTGGGGCCTTTAAAGTTATAAATATATGGACAGTATAATTAAGTATTACAAAGAAGTGTTATTCAGTCTGATGACATGATTAATCCGTTCGCAACAGATATTAATGAAAAGGAATTTAGTTCAGACACTTTGTTCTGGCAAGATCAAGTTCGCCTTTACTGGAGGCTGATGAATATTAGTAAGACAGAAATACGAAATGTCATGGACATGAATGCTTTCTGTGGCGGATTTGCCGTGGCTTTGAATACCTTGCCTGTTTGGGTAATGAATATAGTTCCTGTAAGCATGAAGAATACCCTGTCTGCTATTTATGACCGAGGACTGATTGGTGCTTTCCATGATTGGTAAGATTGTGTGAATTTATTACATACTGCTGTTAAAATTTTAAAATTCTTTAAAAACAAAATTTTCTAATATTGTTAAGCTATGTAATACTACTCTAATTAGTAGTCACTGGTAGCTAATGTTTTTTAACATCAGGTGTGAACCGTTCTCAACTTATCCACGAACATCTGATCTGCTGCATGCGGACCATCTTTTCTCTCTATATAATAACCAGGTAGAAGGTTGCTTACTGGAGGATATCATGCTGGAGATGGACCGTATGATAAGGCCCCAGGTAATTAATCTGTAGTTGTCTTGATTGTGTACCCGAAATGTTAAAATGAACAATGCCATGAATTAAATTCATCTCCATGATTGTCTCTAGTCAGGGTTGGAATTTATAATTTTCTTTTGCAATTGGTAGTTATGGCTTAGTAGCAAAAGTCTCCAGGAAATTTATTGAGAATGTATGTGCAGGGATTTATTATTATTAGAGATGTGGAATCTATCACATCAAGAATCCAAGATCTTGCTCCCAAATTTCTATGGGAGGTTACATCGCATTCGGCAAAAAACAAAGAAAACAATGCAGAAACTGTGTTATTATGCAGAAAGAAGTTTTGGGCAATTGTCTAAAGTACAGCGTAAAGAGCTTTGCCAATACAACAGCAGCAGCAACAACAACAACAACAACCACCAAGCCTTCGTCAATATAGTTCTTTCTTTAGCAAACAACAACCTCCAAGCCTTCGTCAATATAGTTCTTTCTTTGGCAAACATGTAGGTTGTTCATATAATGACCCTTTTTTCCCTGTACTTGCTTATGCTTGTCGACCTTGTGAATGAAGTGAGGTCATAAGTCTTAAGTTGTTTATTGCTTCATAATCATTAGTGTAAATTTCTAGAGATTTTCAATGTACAACTTTCTCCTTTATATTTCGCTAATGCTGGCAATACAAATTTTGAATTTCTCGTGATCATCAAACAACATATTCTAGCAGCTGCCTCTCTCTTCTGTGTACATGGCTACATGACCTTAGCAAATGACCGTTTTGGTTGTAACACCTCTTATTCCTTTGTTAGGCTTTTATTCATCATTCGTATCTGATGTATTTTGCATGCGATAAAATAATGATTAAGTGATTAATTTTAATATTTTCTACCGGCATAAGCTTTTGACATAAGTGGTAATTTATCATGATAGTGCAGTGATTCTAATTTTGCACCCCATATATATCATACCTCCCACTTAGAAAATAAAATTTTCAGACGTTGGGAAAGTGGTAGTTTATCAATATCAGTGGAGTGGGAAAGATAATTCTTTTTTGGTACCTAATTCTTCAGGACTAACCAGTCAGATGTGAAGAGGTCAGGCCAAGTTTGAGAATTTGTTTACTACATGATATCATGTAGTCTGTATATCTTTGTATTTATTGTGACGCACACACCATTTATAAGCTGTAGGTACATTTGAAACCAGGTGTCCGAGCATGAACAGGAAATAAACCCAATCTGATGTTTCGCTTCTATGCATTCCAGTTGGTTGGGTTTGACAGTATGTTAAATGTTTTGAGTAGTGAACCAAAGAAGATGACCTTTTTAGACCCATTATAGAACTGGAAACAAGGCCAAGATGGCTAGAGAGTAAAGCCACTCGACTCCTTGCAAGAAATCTCTCTATTTCTTGCAACCTTTAAAACATGTTTGGAATGGATTCTTTCATCTCCTCTCCCTCTATATCCCTTCATCTCAAACAAAACCTTTAGCATTTTGGATTGCTACATTATGGCCTATCCTTTAACCAAATTTAGTAATTAGAGGTTTCTCTATATGCCAATTGTCAACACTTTATAAGGTGTTCCTTCCATTTCGAATATGGTAACTGTATAATGTATATACTTTTTAAACACTGGACTCATGTTTTCTTCAAAGTTCAAACCAGTTTCTTATGATGGTTGGTGGAGTTCAAATATCTTACAGTCCTAGGAGAAACAAATTGAGTTGGGCCTAGTATTTTCAACCCGACGCGACTTTCTAAAGTTAAGAAATCCTCGAATGGGTTGGATTGTTGGGCTAGTGTTATTTTATTAGCTTTAATAAAATGTTGTAAATTTTATTTAACTATTTAATCTCGTTATTAAATAAATTATTAAAATTTACGTAATTACTTTGATATATTAATTTTATCAAATAATTATTTTTTAAAATACATATAGATTTTTCATATTTTTAATAGAGTAGGTATTAATTGGGATTAAAAAAAAAAAAATCAACCCAAACACCAAATCATTAACCAATGAAAAGAAAAACCAACTTGAGGGATATATATATATATATATATATATATATATATATATATATATATGGGTTCAAGAGACAGAGACAGAGAGATGTGCAGTGGAGGAAATTTTTTTTTTTTTTTTGAGAGATGGAGGAAAAAAAAAAAAAAAAAAAGAGAGAGAGAGACGTATACTTTTTTTTTTTTAAGAGATAGGTTTGAAATGCAATAAATAATAGATAATTAATAAGATTCTAATCTGAATATTAGTATTAATGAGTGTCTTTTTTGACCATTGGATTTACTTAAATCCAATGATTTAAAAAATATGTAATTTTAAAGAGTTACACCTGGTGTAACTCTACCATTGGATTTAAGTAGATCTAATGGTCAAAAAAATGCACTCATTAATGTTGATATTCTGATTAGGATCTCATTTATTATCCTTATTTATGACATTCCATACTTATCTTTAATCCCAAAAACATGTATACTTTTCTCTCTTCTCTCTCTTTCTCATCCACTACATGTTTCTCTCTCCTCCATTGCTCTTCCACCTCCATTGTCACAGGTTCCACCTCCACAGCTACATAGAATCTAATACAAAAAATCTGAGACAACAAAGTCTAGTGATAACTACTGATTCATTAGAACCGAAGCATGTAGCAGTTATTTTGATACAATTGAAAATGATGAAAATTTTGAGGATATATGTTCCTCTCGAAAATGGATGTACTGTTAATTAAACATGATATCTTCTAAAATTATTTTCCTGATAAAGTTTTACTAATCACTAATGGATGTGCTGGATTAATTCATGCACCACAGACCTCTAATATCAGTGTCCAGTTATGACTTTTTTTGCTACTGGCTACCCAACCTGTGGCCGTGGAGAAGAAAGAGAGAGCAAAGGTAAAGTATACTTGTTTTTGGGTTTAGAAATAGGTATGGAATGTCATAAATAAGACATAATAAATGAGATCATAATTAGAAAATCAGCATTAATAAGTGATTTTTTTTTACCGTTGGATCTACTTAAATCCAACGGTTTAGAAAATGTGTAACTCTTTAGAGTTACATCAGGTGTAACTTGAACCCATCTCCATATATATATATATATATATATATATATATATATATAATTTTTTTTTCTTCTGTGAATTTAAAAACAAGAACCAAACGGGGCTGTTAGTTTTGATCTTTTTTTCTTGTTGAAAAATAGTAAGCTGTTCAAGGCGTCTCCTAATGAGACAACCTGGATCCAATCTCAACTGAAGAGGTTTGTTTTGTAACCCAAGCCCGTAGCAGATGGAGGCTCTACTGGAATGCAATTAGCCCACATAATCAAGAGGATAGTCAATTTAAAACCTGGCCCATCCATTAAATGTTTGGGGCCTGAATAGACATTCAACATCTTCACCTAAGTACGTATGTTTTTCACTACTTTGCTAAATGAATAGTAATCTATAAAAAAACAAAGCAATAATCTCATATGATATTTTTCATTTTTTGGAATCAAGGTTGTGGTCAGGATACAATTCTACAAGTATAACAAAATCTCAATTATGATGATGAGTTATGACCTTGGGTCACTCAAATACACATAACAATAATAATATCTCTCACATTAAATGACTCCCAAAAAAAAAATAAATAAATAAATAAAAGAGTTTCTAAGAGAAGGAGAGATTGAGAGGGACAAGATCTTGGAGTCATTGACCCTCCAATGAGATGGAAAATTAAGATAGGAGGACAATAAAGTAAATCCAAAAGAAGTGCCAATAAGGATGGAGGAAAAAAAAAAAAACCCCCCTTGGCCTTGAATGTGTCAAAAGAAAGGTGAGGCCACTAAATTGGAGTTGACATGACTAGACAACCCCACGCTTGTCGCCTTTGCCCCCCTCCCCCACATAAATCTGCCCCCATTATTATTATTTCATTTTTTTTTTTGCAGTTGGTGCTTCCTTGCTCTCTCCCTCTCTCTCTCTCTGCTGCAGTGCTTTGACCTCTTTTAGCTCCATCACCTTCTTCTTACTTCCCATCTTTCTTGTGGACTTTTTAAGGTTTTATACTGTTTTAATAAGATATTGATGAGGTTCAACCATTCAAGTCTATGTTACAAACTTATGATTAAATCTATAATTAGTAATACCTATAGTCCCTATTCCATTTAAGTCTCTTAGGCATTTGGTGAGGTTGTTACTTAGTAGTTCATTTTATGGCTGAATTTTATGTTGCTTTTAATGCTGGTTTCTCTTGCAATAATTGGAATTTACCTTCTGTGGTTCTGGAAGCATGCATGTGCGATAGGGGCTACTATGATCATACCTAGTTTCCATATGGAATGTTCATGAGATTGACCATTTTAATATCATTTTATTTCTAAAGGAAAAAAAAAAAAGAAAAAAAGGTTGGATTGGTTTTTTATATTGTGATACATGTGGGTTCAGGATATGTTGCCATCAATCGCCATTTCATGGACACATCTTGACTTATGTCATTTAATATTTGGTCTACAAATGTACTCAAAGTCCTCATAGAAGTAAATGAAAGTTTTTTTAGATTAGTGCTAGTAGTATTTTTGGCTGGAGCTTGACTTTTGTTTGGTTCCAAAGTTAATGATAATATCTCATTGACGGTTGTGCAGTGTGCACTTGTGGTCGTTTTAATTAAGTTTTGTTTAGATTAATTTTAGTTGACTTTTTCATATTGTTGGATTTGATGTTGTTCACACTGAATATTTTCACATCAATTAGACTGGGTGGAATATGTCAAGACTCTTAATTCTTCATTTACGTCTAATTAAACACAGCATTATAAAAGTGACATTGAGAAGGCAAAAAATGGGTCAACGATTATAACACCAAGGAAATTAACAAGACATGATTGATTACATATATGACGAGACAACACATGATCAATCATGAAAAAAAAAGAATAAGGGGAAAGAAATTTCGGGGTGTTGCATATGAATAGTTTAAAATGATTGCAAATGACAAACATTAGAGTTGATAAACATTAGAGTTGATGGGGTAAAGTTTCATTTCCCCTTTCTTAATGTTAATGTTAGAACAATAAAATTGAGCAAATTCTATATGGTGGTACACAAAGGTGAAACAAGTTTGTGAAGAGAAGCATTTATTTGTAAATAACTAAAGTAATTTTTAGTATGTAGAGGAATGAAAGGAATTGATGTTTAATATTGCTTATTCGGCTCCTGAGCCATGACATATTTATTTAGGACCTTAACTTTGCAATCTCTGTTCTGTACATAAAAGGAGGTTCATTATACATTTTCATGATTTCACATTGAGGAAAGGAATTTAGTGAAAGACGTGCCATTATGAATTAAGGAGACTATGAAAGGAGTTGCAGAATTTTGTAAAATTTAGGCGTAGGTGGAAATGGAAATAACACTCGGAGAAGTTTTTTTATTTTATTTTTTAATTTTTTTAATTATTTATTTATTTTTTTTTTTGGGTTAGGAGAAGGTTTTTTTTATTTTTTTTTATTTTTTTTATAGAGATGCTTGACTCTATATGTGCCTCTTTCTTTCTTTCTTTTTTTTTTTTTCTTTTTTTTTTTTTTGAAAATTGGATAGGTGAAAGAGGGGAATTCAAACTTGATTCCTCTAATACAGAAAATCAAATTATGTCACTGAACTATAAGACTTTTGACATATATATGTGCATATTTAAACTAAAATAATGATAATATCCACATTAATAAGCTAGAGCTAATGTGTTCTCAAAGTTTCCCAAAATGATTTCTCTCTATCTTTTTTATTTTTCTAAAAGATAATTTGATAGTTATAAGTTAGAATGGGAGAGAAGAGATTTGGACTTTGGAAGACTCCGTTGAAAATAACATGATGTATCAATCAATTGAGTTATAAAACTCTTGATTTTACCTTTTCATAAGACTAAATATGGTAAACTAAATCTTGCATAGAAATACGTGTTTAGCCTCGGCCTGAAGTATACAAATATTTGCGCTTCTTATTTGTAGTTTTGTACATCTTCATTTAACAATAGGCCATGGCCAAAAAGGAGAAAATTAAGGTAAAAGCAAGTGTTGGTATGTATTTTGCTTCGTTAATTAGTAACAAGTAATGTTATAAACACAAATTTTTTTACAATATTTTTACAAATCACGGTATGGCAAGTTCTTACTGGTTCTCATTTGAACCAACTATTAACATTATTTTTCTACTTCCTAATAATCACTCACCACATCAACAGTTTGTAAAATAATTTGAGCTCATTTTCCATTAGTAATTAACAACTTGACCAATTAAGTGGAAGAAAAGTGGACACGATGCAATATATGAATGGTAAACTCAAGTGCAAGAAAAGTGAACACGATGCAATATATGAATGGTAATCTGGTCTGGACAATTTCGATCTTATCCATAAGGCCAGGTATATGTGAGTTATATATGGTTCCTTGGATGCTAATCTTATCAAGAAAGTCTAGCAAGTAATTTATGGCGGGGTCTTCCTAGCTAATTTTCTTTCTAGATTTCAACTTAGTCCATAGATTTGTAAAGTTATTCTTTTCTTTTTTTTAGTCTTGCATCTTAATTTTGACATAATATTATGATAATCTACTTCAACACTTCTATTGATGGTGATATTATAGAATAGGGAAGGCACCTCGAAAATTAGAGAGTTCACATTGGGCACTCCCTTTGTTTATTTGTTTGTTTTGTTTTTTGTTTTAAACCAATTAATTAACTAGCACTATAGTTAGAAAATAGTAGTGATGATCAAATTATCATCTTGAATTTCGCATTGAGTATTATAAATGAATTATTTGATACCAAATTAAAAAAATTAAAATGAACACTTGGCACAAAATTAAACTACAATTAAAAGCTGATTTGCAAAAGAATAGTGCTACAGCTGGGTACTTTTATGGCATGTTTGGATGTTTAAAAAAGGAGAGGGAGTAGAGTAGATGGAGGGAGAGTAATCTAATTACTTTATTTGGAAGTTTTGTAAGGAAAGAGGGGAAGGGGTTTGGAGGGGTTTCAACTCCCTCTAACCCGTCATTTTTAATTCCCCCAAATTGGAGAGATTTGGAGGGAGAGTAGAGTAAATAAATTATTGTCCAAATAAATTCCCTAATTTACCCTTTCTAACAAATTAATCATAGACCAATGTTGCAAGTCAATTTTTAAATAGAGGTAAATTTGTCTATTTTAATCATTTCCTCTCCTATTCATCATAATTTTTAAAACATCCAAACAAGGAGAATGGCTAATTACTCCATTTCCCTTACTAATTTTAAAAATATCCAAATAAGGTAGAGGGAAACCATTCCCCTCTACTCTCTTCCCCACTACTCTCCTCCCTCTACTCTCCTCTACTCTTCTCCCTCTCTAAACTTCCAAACAGGCCATTACTTCATTGAGCTTACAAATTGATGCGTTACCAACCATAAATAAGCAATTTAAATATTTATTTATGAAATTATCATAGTTCACTAATCACATTTATTGTCATGTCAGTTTGTAGGTTTTATATAATAAAATTTGTATAAAATTTGTAATACTTTTAATATTTTCATTTGCAAAAAGCCACATTACTCGGTAACAATACCAAATACATTAGCTTTTGTATATACATTTTCACCTTTTATTTTCCCTCCCCATCTCCTCTAATTAAAAAATTGAAAGAAACTTTCTTTCTCTCTCTCTCAGTAGCAGCAAAAATGTGGATGGGCACTGTATTGAGTTAGTAATGCTAAGCTTGGGTGTTCATTAGGCTTCAGGCATTGCTAGGTGTGTCACTGAGGTGGTTGATTTGGTCGTGGGTGGTTGATCAATGTCTGGGTGTTATTATTTAGTGTGGCATTTCGATGATTTATCTAGCCATGGGCGACTGATCAACATCTTCAGGTCGCTGGGCTTTGTGCTGTAGTGGTCAATCTTCCTATATATGGGTTGTTGATCAACGTTGTTGAGTATCTAGATGTAGTTGTTGTGATGGTTGATATGGCTTTTGGTTTTGATTCCAAATTATTATTATTCTTGTTAGATTTAGCGTTGGTGAATCCATGACAACGTAAGTCTTGATTCAGTTGTAATTTTGTAAATCAAGAACAAGACCAAGTGCAAGATTCAATTCAAGAAAAAGGCAGTTTCGGTTTCTTCAACTATCACTAGATCAATCAAGAAATGCTTATCAATCTACTCTCGATTATGCCTCAATCAATCAAGGATTGGATCAATTGATTCTCATCAGACCTATTAAATCAATTGTTAAGTGCGATTCCGTGCCCTACATCTAAAACTACATAAAGGCAAATAAGAGTTGACGAAGATAGAGATTTAGAGAGCTTATGCAATGTGCTTCAAAAGAAAAACCAATACCTTGGTTTTACCAATCATGAGTTTAGAATTCAAATTCAATATTGAGTTTCTTTTTGGTGATCAGAGATGAAGCACAATACCTTCCCTATTCTACAAGAAGAATCTTCAATGAGGTCCTTGAAGTCACAATCGTGAGGATAATTTCATAATAAAAGAGTCTGAGCAGCTTTATGCAGATTGTGGGGTCATGTCTGTAAGTTCTATTAGGTAACAATTAGGAATAAGAATATACTTCTATTGTCAAATTCTATTCTAATAGTGAAATTTTCCTTGAAGTAGGGGTTAACTCTCCGAGTATTTCCTTTGGATGCGTCAATTGGTTCTTCACCACATCAACAAATCACCTATGCTATTTACTTTCTGCTTTATAGCTTCTACTTGGTGATTTGTTATCGTTGGCAATTAACTAAAAATCAATTGAACTTCATTATTGGTTAATTTAACAAAATTGATTTAGTTCAGCTTTAAAATCAACCTGGGGGTCTAATTTCCTTTCAATTTTGATTCCAATTATTTGTATGTTCTTCTCTGTCAAATTGTTTTCCTTCAGAAGTTTTTAATATGTTTGGTTGCTAAGAAAGCAAAAATGAAAAGATGATAAGACAATTATTTGAGCCTCATTTGAAGAATCTAAAACAACCACCCAATAGAAAGTGAAACACGTGCATATTTATCTCCCTTTGAATTTTTTTTTTTTTTTTTCATATGTATCACCATTGACCCAATAGAGAATTCGTAAAGAAGAAGTAATCGATTTTCCATATTCTCTTTTGTAGCTTTCATTTGAGATAATTGGAGTGACTTAGAGTCTAAACCAAGCAGCTACCCGGTATTTAGGGGAATGTAGAAATAAATAAATAAAATGTATTATTATAAAATAAAGAGTGAGATATATGGTGTGTAAAGTAAAATTAGATAGCTAAAACAGAATAAAGTGACTTTTCATTTTAAAATTTTATAAATGCTATTGTAAGTAATTTGCTGGTTTCATCTAGTGGTCAATGAAACCATAATGAAGCATATGTCATAGGATTAGATCCTTTTTAGAGAAAAAAAAAAGGACACTTAAAAAAAAAATCCAACAATAAAAAAACCAATCTTCCGATGGTCATATTTATAAAAATATATATGGAGGATCAATGAAAAGTAAAAATATTTATTTTATTTTCAATAACACCCCCACCCCATGCACTATTGGGGTATTAATTGCTCTCTTTCTCACATTATCTATTTGTTTTGGGTCCCCAAAAGATTTCATATCACTTCTTTTACCATCAAGTAAAAGAATATGATGTTTCAAAAGCTTGTCACACAAACTCTTTAAAAAAATGCTCGATCATCCACCACTTGCTAAGTATGTTTATTTGTTGTCTTATTTCTTCTTTAACACAAAAAAGGAAATGTCTTAACTTCCATTTTGAGGCATAAAAAGCAGTTTGTGCTTTTAAAAAGCAAAGTTAAGAATTTTTAAATACGTAATTCGTAAAACTTAATTTAAAAATAATGCTTGGCAAATGGCAAGGTCTGGACCAAAAAGGAGGTGTTTGGTAAGGGAGGCCCACGTCTCAAATTTTGGGTATTTGAGAACATTTTTGTGATCCAGTTGTGTGGAAAAGTTTACTGTATTATTATTATTATTATTATTATTATTATTATTATTATTATTATTATTATTATTATTATTATTTTGCTTTTAACTATATATATAAAAGGTGAGGTGCATGGCATAATGGCTATAGACAGGGATTGCAACCGGAGGGGAACGATTGGATCTCAGGTGCCACATTGCCACCCTCTTCAAGATGGGCACATGACAAACATATCATGGTTGCAATATGGAGACATGTTTTTATCCCAAATGAGGTGAACACTAGTAAAATAGAGACGAGAGAAAAAGGAGGGGTGACAATGAGAGAGAGAGAGCAAAAAGTGTGGGAATAGTACATGTATGATACAATTAAAATATAAATTGGATATGTATGAAAAATATATTAAATTTTATGTAAATAATTTAAATTTGTATTAAATGATCATCAAATATATATTATTTCCTTTTTAAGGGAAGAAAAAAATGTGACGAAAACTTAAATCTCAGCCCTTACCTTCCTCAATTAACTCACAAGAACTTATATCATGCCAAAAATATGCGATGGTTTATTTATTTATTTATTATATTTTTTAACAAGTGGAGCAATGTAAGAAATATTGCAAATTTTACTATATAGGTCTTACAAATTAACATGTTACTAATCACAAAAAAAGGAAAAAAAAATGATATTCATTTATGATAATTTTGAAATCAATTGATCACATTCACTAACACATTAGTTTCTAAATGTTCTGTAATAGAATTCATTGAGTTATGTAGTGGTTGAAACCCATGTTCTTAAGATATAAATAAATATTCATAAACTTACATTTGTTCTCTCCTTTCCTAACAATATGTTATTAAACTTTCATGTAAAATTATCAAGTGCTTTTTTTCTTTTTTCTTTTTTGAGAAGGAAAAATTATCAAGAGTTTTTTGAGTAAGTGATATTAAGTTTATCATTTTTACAGGAATAACCTAGATAGGAATTCTAGTTGCCCCCGTACGTGAAAGTCCTATTATCATTATTATTATTATTATTAAATATTCGAAATTATTGTTTATTATTATAATAAATGAATAATATTATATTTGATGTAATATTCTATTGAATAAAAAAAAAATTTATTGGTAGACAGAGCCACTTCAACAAATTATCCGAACCGAAAAGGAGAATGTGCAAAGATGCAAATATGCTGGCATTAATTAATTAATTTGGTATTTTAATTTGAAGTACATCTTCTTTAGCGAATAGCTAATTAGATTCCCACATCATTCACTTCGTTATTAGCAGTCTAATCATTAAAGAGAACAAAAAGTGATTGCAAATGGCAAATTATAAAAAAGAGTTCATCTTAGCCAAAAAGGTGAAAGACAATTCATTGGATACTAATCTCATCATGAAAATCTCCTATTCCCTAATTCACTGCTTGTGGGGTCTTTGTTTCGTATCTTTCATTTCACTTCAAAATAATGCAGTTTCAGTCTACACGTCCATTTACAGTGAAATATATATGAAGAGATTATTTCGAAACATATATATAGGATGGTAATTGTGCATGCAAGTTAGAAATATAAAATATATTTTATTTACTTGTTTCCCAACTATCCCTCATTTTGTTCTTTTTCTTAAACACACTGATATATTATTGGTGTCTCCTATGTAAATTTATATTCCTTTATTTGTCTGAAATCATCAAGGCCAAAACCTAACAATTTTTGTTGCAATGGCCGGCATTGGACCCATCAGTCAGATATGTATTCTTTGCAAAATTTTCCAAACCTTTCTTTGCTATTTATTTGTAGGGAAAACAAATTGATATTATATAGATTATCATATCTTCACTTATAAGTTATAACCCTAAGAAGTACAGACAGGGTAAAAAGGACTCTGTGTTTTTGTCAAACAATGTTTCCGTAGAATGTTTGGTCTGCTAAGGATATCAAGGTCTTTTGAGTGCAAAGAAAATGGTCCGATAAGTGAAGTAATTTTTAGTTGTACTTGAAATACAATAGCCAATTAATCATAATACTACCTGTAGTTCAAATATTGCTAATTAGAATTTAGCATATTGTAAATACCCTTCAATGGGTTCATTGTAATTCACATCCTCATCTAAGGAAAAGTGTAATCATCAAGGGCTTTCCACTATGAAAATAGCGGAAAGATATAATCGTCAGGTCGAAGGTCGTTAATTGTTTTTCTTTCTTTTGCTTCCACTTTATCTCTCTATATTATTTTATTTATTTCTTTTTATTTTCATAGAATGAAAATTATTTTTTATTACAACACAATCAAATTCGATTGGTTGCAGTAGTTGTACTTGAAATACAATAGCCAATTAATCATAATACTACCTGTAGTTTAAATATTGCTAATTAGAATTTAGCATATTGTAAATACCCTTCAATGGGTTCATTGTAATTCACATCCTCATCTAAGGAAAAGTGTAATCATCAAGGGCTTTCCACTATGAAAATAGCCGGAAAGATATAATCGTCAGGTCGAAGGTCGTTAATTGTTTTTCTTTCTTTTGCTTCCACTTTATCTCTCTATATTATTTTATTTATTTCTTTTTATTTTCATAGAATGAAAATTATTTTTTATTACAACACAATCAAATTCGATTGGTTGCAGCACGGCTTACCAAAATATTAAAAAAAGAAAAAGAAAAAAACAGTACGTCCTTTCAATTCTTTCCCTCTCTTCGCCTTGTTATCGCATTATTGACCATCGATACACTTTATTATTGTCAAATCAACTACCCATAAGCCCCATCGCACCTCCCTAACCATACTTATTGTCACATAGACGATCCATTGTTTCTTGATTTGCTTTCTTAAAACTTTACTGTCAATTAATCAGTGATTCAATTATACATCTCTTTGTCTCTCTTGGCCACCCTTATTTTGTTTGTTTGTTCTTCTTCTTCCTTTTTTTTTTAATACTTTTCTTTTTTGGTGTGTGTGTAGAACTCTCTACAACTCTATCTTATAATGTGATCTAATGGGTCTTAATTTTTTTAAATTGTTATAGAGTATGACCGATTATATTGTATCTAATGGGTTTTAACTTAAATTTTTTATTATTATTAATTTTCATAAATTTATCATGGATAAAGTTTAATTACAAAATTGGTTGTAACTTAAGATTACAACTTTATTCAATATCTTTTTATTGAACCTGAATTTTAACAAATCCACCATTGGATTACATCTTCTTCTTATATTCTTCATGCTTGCAAAATTTCTAGAAAATTAAGGATCAATAGTTATGTTACCAATAAATTATTTAAATTGTAAGTTTTTGTAGTTTAAAATTATGCATAAAATATGAGCTTATAGATTATATAGTAAATAATATCTAATTAACACAAAAATTGACATGTGTATTAAGAGCGTAAAGAACAAGCAATTCAATAGTTAGATTTCCAAAATATGTAGTAATGTTTATTTTATTGAGTAAGGTTGTAGCCTTAGACTACAACCAATTTTGTAACTAAACTGTCAATTTATTATTAAAATTTTATTTATTTACTGATATTAAGATTGTTATTTATTAGTATATTATGGTCTAGTTACTGTTAAACATATTTATTTCTTATTAGGACTACAGTTAAAGTGTTAGTTAAATCACTGAGTTGCATTGTTTTATTTACTCTCTTTTTTATTTAAATATTATAAGTTAAAACATTTTGATTGTTGTTTTATTGTTTAAAAAATCCAAAACAAATATAAATTATACATAAAATAATTATTAATTAATCAAATTATAACCATACTCCCATTGTGTTGTGTACTAGTTTTTAAAACATACTATCGTATCCTGCATCATTATCAAGTTCGTGCTCACGCTCATGTCTATTTTTGTTAATACCCTTTCTGGTGTAATAAAAAATATTGCTTATCGCGTAACTACTTATAAATAATATATACCTTTGTTGCATAACCAGTTTCCTTTCCTTTTTATATAAAAAAAAAGAAAAAAAGAAAAAAAAAAAAAAGGAGTTTCCTTTCCTTTTATTTATTTATTTATTTTTAGAATGGACACAAATCTTCAACTTGACCTTTATAGCATTGCAAGTGTGAGATTTATGGTTCATATTACCACAAAAGAATAAACAATCGATTAAATAAAGATATCTGATCTTTCTCTCTCTCATAATGTAATTGTTTTTGGTAGAATATTTTCTATTATTTATGCTCTTTTACTGTAAAAAACGAATAATTTGATGTCTTAAAAGCTTCTTATAGAATCCTAAAATATGCTTATCTTCTCCACTAGTTAATTTTGTCGACACTAAAAGGTAACATCTTTCTCTTAACAACTTTCTCCGTAAAGAAAGCACTTGGTGCTTTGTAAAGGCAGAGTTATGATAACGATCCCGAATTTGTACTTCCTTAAAGTTTGGCAACCAAGGCCCTCATGTCAAAGTCTGGTATCTTAGAAAATTTTTTTTCTTCAAATTTGAAGTGATAATCTAGTGATAATAATATTTTTCATACATTTAAAACTTACTTATATCATTAATTAAAAGAAAGTGTAGAATAGTTTGGGATAAGTCGTAGTATATATTTGGCTATCAGCCACACCTAGGATGAACATAAAAAATAACAAAAGAACTAAGAGCACTAGCATCCGGGTGGCCAAAAAAGTTTTATTTTACCACCTCAAAAGTTATTTTATCTATTATACCAACTCACTTTACAATACACCCAACATCCAAGTTTATATTTTTATATACAACCCAATAAATTAATGTATACAACCTAATAAAATAAAATAAATTACTTCTCTTTCTCTTTCTTCCTAACCTCTTTCTCTCTCCACTCACAACCACAAATAAAACCAACCACCACACCCCCACCCACAAAAATAACCAAACACCACCTCCACGATCAAAACTAGCCACCTCCACATAATACCGCCACCACCCACCCACCCACCAGAAATAAATCACCACTACCACAACCACAACCACAAAAACAATCACAACCAGCATCGACCACCATCATCACATAATACCCATACCAGAAATCAGATAAAAAAAAAGGAGAGAGAGCAACAACTCACTGTGATACCACCGCCGTAGCTCTCCACCACACCAAACCATCTCACCACCACAATCCACCATACCATACACCAAATTGCATGAACTACCAAAACCCACAACCCATAACCCATGACCTCCACACCACCATGACCATCATGAAGCTACAGACCCACAAAAAACCCCACCCCAACCACGACGGCAAACCCCCACCACCATGAACCTACAAACCCACACGACAACAATCTGAATCCAAAAACCCATAAAAAAAAAATCTGAACCCACCATAATAATAAACCTCACCACCACAAAAGTTTGAATCCAAAAACCCATAAACCCACCACAATAGAACTGACGACAGTAAAACCCATGGTGGTACCAAGAAAAAACCCACCACAAGAAAAAACCTCACCACCATACCAAGACAGCGAGCAAAACCCACCACCAACAGAACCCACAACAGCAGGAGTAGAAGCATCGGCGGCGGTAGCAGCAATAACCCACGGAAGTGAGAACCCATGGCAGCAAATCGCCATAAACCACCACAGACCCACCGAGATCCACCACAAACCCAACCTAGAAAATTGCCACAAACCCACCGAGATCTACCACAAACCTAACCTAAAAAACAAACCACCACATTCCACTGAAATCCACCACAGAGACCCACCATAGAGAGAAGATGGAGAAACGAAGAAGAGGGAGAGTGGAATAGAGAGAATAGGGAGAGTCAGATGAGAGAAAGAAGTGGGAGAGAATAAAATATTTGTTTTGAAGTTTACATCCTGTTAACAGTGAGGTTGCATATATGCAATCTCATTGTTCACAAGATATGCAACCTCACTGTTCACAGGATGTAAAAAATTTTGGGTTTACAAACCTAGATGTTGTATGGTTTTAAGGTTTTAGGAGCTAAAATAGCAATTGGGAGGTTTTTATAGCCCCCAATGCTAGTGCTCTAACAACACAACAATCTCTTTTTTTTTTTTTCTTCTTCTCGCAATGGGAGATCCATATAATGGTTTCCTTCCCAATATGCTCTTCTATTTCATACTTCAACTAATACATAATTGGATTGGATCGTATGAGTATTGTTATGTAGGACTCTACCAAGTCCTACATTGAGTGCTTACTAGCTAGGTGGATGTTGGATTTAAAAGTGATTTTGAGAATCCAAAATTGTAACTTGATTAATCCTTTTAGGGTATAAACGCAGATTTAACAAATGCTTTCTGTATGTTTTTACAAGTTGATTATGGATGATCCTCAATAGATTCTACTTTACAAGAAGTTATACTCTATGTTACTTACTTAATTGATATGTCTTTTTGTGAAGATTTTAGGTGTTGACTAATTCCATGAAAATTTGCTATGTATTGTAATATTGAGTAATATATCAAGGCTAAAGTAGAAGCTTATTCAATGTGCATCAAAGAAGATCTCAGTAGTGCGAAATTAAATATTAATTGTGTGAGATTTAAATTCTCGGTAATGTGAGCATATTTTTAATTGTGTGACAAACTCTAGCTAAAATCATATTCCTATATAAACCCTATATATTAACCCAAATATGCAGAGAAGGAAAAAGGTTGCTAGAACCAAAAGAAAAACCTTGTGAACTCATATTGTCTTCCAAACCTCTCCAAATTGCAAAACCTTTTGAGAGGAGAATTCAACCGCCCAAAACACCATATCACCACCTGTATTATTGAAGAGTAGTATTTAAACCACAAAGATTACAAAAAATCTTCAAGTGGCCTTGAAGTAACTAAGAGGTCTGTTTGTTAGTCGATGATCTCAACTTGTGATAGCAAATTACTGTGAAGATGGAGGCTTGAAGAGTAGTTGCATCAAGAGTTAGCAGCTTAAATACAAGTCAATTACATGTACTAGAGCTCTTGTAAGATTGGTTGTATCGCAACTTCTTAATTGTGGATTTGACGAGATCGAGCTATAGGCTTCAAAGTATTTTTCCTTGTTGGATTTTCCACTTGGTGAAAAATTCATCATCTTCTATGTGTGTGATTATTCTTGTTATGATTTGATTTAATTTTTTATCCATATTGTAATTGAATTCAGCTAATTAACTACTTGGACTTAACCTTGATAAATCATAAAATTGGTGGTAATTTGTACTATGGATCAGAACATAACTAAAACCCTTTTTCTTTACTACATTTGCTAATCTTATTTTTGGTCTTCCTCTACCCTTTTTCATATTCTCAACTTAAATCAACTTACACTTTTTTTTTCTTTCTCAAAAAAAAAAAAAAAAAAAAAAAAACTTACTCTTTTTCGTTGGTGGATTGATCACTATCTTCTAGATATGAACAAACCATCTCAGACGACTTTCTCTCATATTTTCATCAATAGGAGTTACCCTTATTTTTAAGTGAATTTGCTCATTTTGAATCATATCTTTTCCCATATTTCAACTTATCCATCTTATATACTCATTTCAGATACACCCATTTTAAGAATATGTTGGTTCTCAATGATCCAACATTCTTTACCACAGAACTAGTCTTATAGCAATTTTATAAAATTATCCAATTAGGTTTTCTACAATCATACAATATACTTGATGCACTTATCTATTTCATCCACCTCACTCTTGTCCAATGATTCGCATCCTCTTCAATCTCTCAATCTTTATGAATTATTGATCCAAGATATTGACTATCAAATGAGTAATACATGTTTAAAGCATTCTCATCCAAAGGGCCAAAAAATACATTTTTCCTCTTTTTTTTAGATAACAGCAAAATATCATCAAAACCCTCTCACATCCGATTATTCAATTTGCCTCAAAATTTTATACATTGCCATATTGTTATCTAGAAATTCATCACCATTGTAGTAATGTGCAAAAATTTAATAAAATTTTTTTATTCCTCTCTCTCTCTCTCTCTCTCTCTCTCTCATCGAGGTCGAAAACCTCAAGGGTAATGGTGGTGGAATTGTCGAAGAATCAGAAGAAGTTTGGGTTTGGGTCGTATCTGTATACTTTGTGGTTGTTGTTGGCTTCCAGGTTTATGTAATGGGTATAAGTGTGCGATGTTTTCCACAAAATTGATCAGTTTCAATTTGGACTCAGTCAAACTGTATCAAGGAAAAAGGATCTTGTTGCCACAACACAGTAGTGATGAGATTGGTGGTGAGCAAATGGGAGCTACTTCAGCCTTGTGAGGAGCTCAAGTCTGAGAGAGAGAGAGAGAGAGAGAGAGAGAGAGAGAGAGAGAGAGAGAGAGAGAGAGAGAGAGAGAGAGAGAGAGAGATTGGGATGAGAGGACGAGGAGAGAGAGAGAGAGATTGGGATGAGAGGACGAGGAGAGAGAAGGAAGTGATTGAGCTACCAACAAGTATCACTGGTAGTGATAAAGAAATGATGCAAGAGTTTTGCTTCGGCCATGGTGGCTCGAGAGGGAGAAAGAGAGTGAAACCATAAAAAGATTACTTTTTTCTTTTAGAAGAAAGACCTCAAAATTTTATTGAAATAAACCTAGTCATAATTGGTCATGAGAACATCATGAAAATGCGAGGGAACATCATCCATCCACATTGATAAACCTTTAACATATCTATCATGTTTAGTTAAGTTATGAGTTACAGTATTACCTATTCTATGAGTATGAGAAAAAGAAATACTTCTGAAGGCAGTTATGGTAGGTTGCATTGATGCAAGGAGATATCTGAAGGGGACCAAAAACTCTTCTTCACTTTTAAAAGGGTTAATAACCACCATGGAATCTCCCTCAAGAATAATAGAAGAGAGGCCAAGATCATGAACAAAGATTTCTTTAATATGATATATTGCAAAATTAATAATAGAATGTAGGGTGTGTTATAAAAGTATTTATGGAAAATAGATAAGGTTACTTTTTGGTAAATTATAGTGTTTTTTGTTGTTGGCATAATTGGATGGGAATGCCATTATAGAATCACATCCATTCTCACTCTTTAATAAACTTGGGGTCAAACCTATAAAGTCCTTCCCCTTCTCTTTCTTATTTACTTAGCAAAAGTAGATTAATTCGAGTTGCATATATCAATTTAGGAGAATTGCTCTTGCAAGGAGATTGACATTCCTATCATATTTGAAGTGTTTTTTTATTAAACAATATTCAATATTTCAATTTTAAGCAAAGACTTGATAATTTTTTTTTAATAAAAAATTCTAGGTGTGATTTAAATGGGTCATCCATGCCCTTGTTAAAATTGGTTTTAATGCTCATTGTTCTTTAGTTTGTAATAATTGTTCCACAGTATTAACTGCAGTTCCGCTGTGTTTGGGATGCATGGAAGCTAAAACTTTTTTCATATTTCTTCTCTTTTATGACTGATTATATAGTTTCTAGTTTCACTATTTGAACTCAATGTGGGTGCAATACTACTGACCCCAACACAAATTAACCAAAAGCAGCATCAACACTTGTACATTTTACTCTCTCTCTCTCCCTTTCCAAAATGTTAGGCCAACAAAAGAATATCCAGGGTTCAGAGAGATTGAAGCATGAGGTGGGCTAAGTCTAACTTATGTAAATTTACAATGTCAAGCTGTATTTTGCGGTCTAAAACACCAAATTAGTATTAAAAAAAAATGTGTAATTGTTTTTACAAGATGACAAGAATGCCCCCAGAGGACATGTTTGTCTGGCAGTAAAAATTAAAACCCAATGGTCACAGATTTCTGAACTGCAGTTGAAACTGTGTTGTCCTTAAAAGGCACAGAACAGACCAAAGACTGAGTGAGAAGGAGAAAGATTGATCAATGACAATCTCAGAGGAAGAAAAAGGCAAAAGGAATGAGAGAGACTTTGGATAGAAGGGACGTGTGAGAGAGGTTTCTCTCTGTTTTTAATGAAGTGTCTCATGCCTATCTAGCTAAGTAGCTATATCACACTTGGGTGAATGAGTTTGTGTTTTGCGTTTGTGTTTGTGTTTGTGTGTGTGTATAATATACGTATGTGTGCGCGAGTGTGTATGTCAGATAGCAAGAGTCACATAGTTGGCACGTGGGAGTCAGTGCCCATTACACACACAAACACACAATGAATGACACAATGAACACACAAATATATGAAATGCCTGTCACTTTTCAAAACCGGAGCTTCCGTTACATGTCTGTAATTGTTATAACTGTATAACATCAGAGAAAAGAGGGACTGGTAGAGAGTACATGGGTTGTTGACGCGTGTATGTTGGTGATGTGGAGGTGTTAAGGCCATGGGACCGTTTCTAAGTAAATGGTACGAGTTCTTTAGCCGTTTTTTTGGTATAAAGGCTCTGTGGTCTGTGGCTTCTGTGCCTACCTACACTGCCAAGGCTAGCTTGGTTTGAAAGGTCAGGTCAAATGTCTACATCATATCCCTCACATGCACTCACTCGTCTTGTCAAATCATTTGGAATCATTAAACAAAAAAAAAAAATTACCCTACCAAAAATTACATATGGACGTTTCTATATATAATATCACATAATTTTTATACAGTGTGAATATGTAACTTTTTCCTGTGCATGAAGATGGTTATGGCTTATCTTTTTATTGGGTGGGAAATGGGTTCGGAAAACTAGGAAAGGATCTAATTGAGTATGTTAATTAGTGGTTTTCTATGTGTTTACTTTAATAATTAAAGGGTTTTTGCTTTGGAAGATCAATCATAGTTATCCATGCCCACACCTTAACTGAAAGTCACTGTTGTTATTTTTGGGTTGGAAAAGTCACTGTTTCTTAATGAAAGTTTGATACAGAATTCTAACAAACTCAACTCATTGGTTCAAAAGCATGCATGGGTTTTAAAGCATGTCCTTTAGATGTTGGAGACAGCCTTTGCAAACAAGATATCAAAGATTTTCATAACATATTCGAGGAGATCTTGCATAAAGTCTACAGTTTTCTCACCACACTTTTTTTTTTTTTTTTTTTTTTTATCTGAGGGCATCATTGGAAGGAAAACTCAATTGTAATTTCTTGTAAAAACTAGTTTTTGCATTGGATGAAGAACCTTTTAAGGGCTATTTGGAAAACTAAAAAAAAAAAATATGGCCCTCCAATGGATTGGTCCTATTTTAGTGGGACCTTATTGGATGCTTGCACAACAAACCATTTATAGTTATGGTTTTTTTTGTTCAAAAAGATGATCAATATTGGAAACTCCCAAACAACCCTCTAGAATGCAAGTTGGATTTCCATCAAACACCACTAGATTTAATTGTTCCGCAAATACTATATATGACCCTAGAAGGAAGACAAGCCATCAATCTAAAAAGAAAGAAGAAGAAAAAATAAAAGGGGGCCCCAATAAGGTTTTTATTAGAAAGAGGGATATAAGGGAAGCCACAAACTAATACCCACTTAAGTAAATGTTCTGCCAATGTCATGATGGTATGGTTGCCCCAGTTGGTGGAGGTCAAAGGGGTGTAAGAAAGTGGATTTCGCTAGGATCCGTCGTTCTATGCTTTTATATAAGTGGGTGGTGGTCTCCTAAAGGCCTGCAGTGTCACTCAAGGGATTAGACTCTTTGTCAAAGTCCAAAACTCCTATTGAACACTCTTTGACCGTAAGTTTCGTCTTCTTGATTCTACAAATAAAATGCTGCCATATATACTTAAAACAAAAAATTAAAAATTAAAATGTTCTTGCACAAATCATTACTTTTAAAAAAAATTTGCTTGCACAAATCATTACTAATGCGTATTATCATATGTATATAAATAATAAAAGAAATGATTAATTACAATTATACATTCTAAATTATAGGTACATTTGGCCAATGGCCTCGTAGCCTATTGGCACCCGGGTACCCTTGTGACCTATTGCTTGGGGGTTCTAGCCCCCGCAATTACCTAGCAAAAAAAAAATTATTATAGGCACATTTGCAACATAACCCTAAACTTTAAACTTTAGTAATTTGCATCCTCTTTTGATGTTTGCAATTTTCACCTAAAATTTAAATTTGTGTAACAATTACAATTGAGTGAGCAACTTTCCACCCAAAACTATAATAACATTATAAATGTACACTATAAAATATTAAAACATTTTCAATTTGTACTCTAAATTATAATAGTACTAGTTGAGTTTCTGCATAATGTGAAAGAGCATTTTGTCATTAGTTTCCTTCAATATTTTAATAGCTTTTCATGTAAAAAAATTTAATCTTTAGTATTCTATTTTATAGACATAATAAAAAGACAATAAGAGTGGTGTAATGATTTGATTGTATGTTTATAAATTTGAAAATTGCATAATATAATGATTGATATAGATAGGCATGTTGCATGTTTCATGTATATCCAAGAATCCAAATATCATTTTGATAAAATAAAAATGCAAATATCATTCAAATATATATATATATATATATTTACTTTATTTACTTTTTTTTTGGGATTTGTTCACAAAAAAGTGATTTCAATTGTGAATTTAAATTAGAACTAATAACAGCCTCTCACCTTATAAAATTTATTGTGAAAATATTATGGACGTAGCAATTTTGTATAAAATTTATAAAGTAATCATATATTTTCCTCTCAAATAAACAATTAATGTATAACAATAGATAATTAATATTTGCATTTACTCCATTGACTAATTCAATGAGTTAATACTTTGATATAAATGTAAACTTTGTTGAGGTGGAAGCGTACATAAAGAAAATCTCAAGAAATGCACCACATGATAGAACCTCATGTTCTTTAATATGAAGTCTCTGCTTTTATATATTGCAAATTATTTTAAAATTAGAGTGTGGGTTGCAAAACTTTTAAAGAGTAGGGTGCATGCTACAAATACTCCTATAATTTTGTGAGGATAGCTAAAATTAGCCCTAAAAGAAGTTATATAGCAGTTTTATGAGCACAAACAACTTCAAATATGTTTGGAGCTATATTTTTCAACCTATTACATGTTGATTTATAAGATTGTTTATGTATATTATTTAAATAGGTCACATAACTCATTAACAATGCCATTTACATTGCTATTTTGGACTTTAATTTAAATGGTGGGTAGATATTGCAAGTTATTTTAAAGTTAGAACGTGGATTGTAAAATTTTTAAAGAGTAGGTTGCACATTACAAATACTCCTATTAGCCCTAAAAGAAATTATATAACAGTTTTATGAGCACACACAACTTCAGATATGTTTAGAGCTATATTTTTCAACCCATTACATGGTGATTTATAAAACTATTTATGTATATTATTTAAACAAGTCACATAGCTTATTAAAAAAAGCCATGATAGCTAAAATTACATATGAAAGATCTCTTCAATAACCACATAGTGGGTTAGAAAAGAAAAAAATAGCTCCAAACATGTTTGGACCAAAAATTTTTCCTTATGAGCACCTAAATTATTAAATTTTTCCGTCATGATTTTGAACCATGAATGCAATAAAATTCATGGAAATAGTAAAA
Source organism: Quercus glauca (assembly GCA_023736055.1). Lineage (NCBI taxonomy): Eukaryota > Viridiplantae > Streptophyta > Magnoliopsida > Fagales > Fagaceae > Quercus > Quercus glauca. The sequence continues at coordinate 8,074,823 of CM043321.1, forward strand.
AAAAAAAAAACTTACCCTTAAACTAGTTTGGATGAAAATTCCTTCAACCCACTACGTAACAATTAATAGAACCATCTATATGCCTATTTAATGAATTATATGAATATTTAAGTAATACATATGAATAATTTTATGAATTTCCACCTAATCTAATTGAAAGATATTTCATTAAGCTAGTTTGGGGGAAATTTTGTCCAAAATGAAACTGGGAAGTTAAATTAAAGTGGTAATAGCTCTACCCTTAATCATATATCATATATGATTGATATTTGGATGAGCTTTAGCTAAGTACTATCCACGCATACATGATCATGCTGGCTGGCCGACAATTAATTATACATTATCAACGAAGAAACCGGGAACTACACGAGGTAGGACCTACGTACAAATGGCTCCATTTGATCACCAATAAAGTTTTCGCAAGAAAGTTATTGGTATGGGTCCCCCATTTATCAAACATAAAAGAAGTTCCACTAGATGATCATACTTGCAATGATCCATTTACTTTGAGAGAGGGAATAGTAAAACTAGTACTGTCAATAACAAAGGAAGTTAGGATGATGATTTTATTAAGCATTTAATTAACTTAATCATTTGAGAGTTTAGCATTCCTTCCAAAATGTGCTTTAACACTTTCTTTTAATAGTTATCATTTACTCGGCTCTTTTAAATAAAAGAAGAAAAAAAAAAGTTAATAGATGCTCTAAGAATATCAGTATAACTAATATTTTTAGAAATTTTTTATGAGAAAAAAATTGATTTTATTATAGTTTTTTATATTTTACATAAAATTAATATCAAAACTTTCTTAAAATAGTTTATTAACAAATGCTCTAAGGGTAGCTGTTGGACCCATATATAAATTATTAAGAGATAACTTACACTTTAAACACTAAACAGTTACTTCATTTACCATTAATGCCTCTTCTAATCAGTCAATTCAATTTGCGTAATTGACACTCAAATTTGATAGATTAAATAAAGGTGTCCACTATCGTCGAAATTCAGGGTTATGAGAAATTTGGGTATAATGACAAAATTACCCTCCTTGATTGCAATGAAAATCCATCATTTTTTCCCTGCCTCTTTTAATAAAAGAAAAATAAAAGCCATCACTTTTTACTCATTTTAAAATTTGATTTAGACTGTAAAATGGTACATTGATACAATTCTCTCAAGTTAGGGTATCAATCAAAGAAATTGATAATTTGAGGAGGACATTGAAAATATGTGAAAATTTTTGGTGAAAAATGTAATCTCCCATCAGTTAATAAACAAAATCAAGTAACAAAAAGGAGTTTTACTCTCCCATCATATGTTGATGTAATCTAAAAACAACAAGGATTTCGAGGAGAGAGGTTAATATTAATTTAATTTATATCACTCAGTTTTCATAACTGAGTTCTCAAAACACGTGGGTCCCACAAAAAATTTTGTGTTTGGCTTGGTTTTCAACACTTGTTTCCATCACTCAAAACTCAAAAATTTGAGTTAGAGTGATGGAAACAAGAAACAGCAAATGGGTATTTTCAAAAACTACGAACTGAGTTATGAGTTTTGAAAACTGAGTTATGAAAATTGAGTTATCTCTAAACTAAACAGGCCCTAAAACTCCCAGTAAAATTAATGGACTCCACATCCTTCTCCACGGGTTAATTCAATTTTGATCTTGTGTAGATGAATTGCAGAGCAAGCCTGACAATAAAGGCTATGCAATACATTGGGGTTTAGAATTGGTAAAAAAATAGAGGATATTAAACAGGTTATTATTGAAGGGTCATAATATGTGTCCATTTTTGGACAAGTGTCATGTTCGGAGTGGGTCTAGTGTCACAGGGCATTGGACAGAAGCCACACCCATTATTGAAGGGTATGCTAAGATGGTAATTGATGGTGTGTTAGGCACAACTAATAAGCAGCTAAATTGGAAGTCTTTCATCAGATATAGGACATTCTATGTTTGTTATTATGGTGTTTAAATCAAAGGTTGTCCCTGTAGTGGATTAAAATTAAGAGATGAAACTATAATTGTTCATCATTGTGCACAATGATTTTCTTGTTGTAAAATAGTGGAAGCTCAAATTACTAAGAATGATCATGAAAATATTTTAAACTTTAAAAAGATCTTTAAAAAAAAAAAATGATAGGAAAGAAGAAAACCGACCCAGAAGAAAAATAGACACAAATACACCCGGAATTACGTGGTCGGTAATAGCCTACATCTACAAGTAATTGGAGATTAATTCACTCTATTAAAGAGAGATAACAAGTATATACACATTCAAAAAGCACTCACAAATAACGAAGATGGTGTAGAGGCATCTCACAAAACACAAAACTTCAATACACATAAATACAAAGAAGAAAGAATAAAATCTCTCTAAGGCACTCTCAAACTAATTCAAATTCTCTCCCAGAGTAGGAGAACCTTTGGGCTAAAGCCAATAAAATACAAATTGTTGTAGTGCACAAAGCAAAAAGTGAGCTACCAAACAAATTTGCAGCGCTAACACAAATCCAAAGTGGTGGTACATCAAGAGAGAGAAAATAACCAAAACCACAACTTACAAACCAAAGCAATCTCTCATCTTCTAATTTTAGCACTCTCCAACTTATCTATGGTCTCTCCCCATGTGGGAGGATCCTTAGGCAAAGCTAACAAACCCTTGTGGTATTATCTATTTATAAGGTTACAATATCTATTCATATTTGTGGATAAGGAATGCATTTCTTGATAAACAAAGAACAATTTTTTGATGGACAAAGCTTTCTTTCCTTTCACATCCAAAAAATCCAAACCAAATCAAATTAGGAATTTGAGACAAAATCAAACCCAAGGTGTTATCTCCCACAGTATTTCTATCTCAGTGATAGGATAATTTGGTTAGGATTTTCACAGCTGCTCTTTAAAATGATTAGGGCTAAATCTATGTATGTGAGTGCCTTTTTTTCTTTGCTTTTTTGTTATTGATTATTTTTCCTCTAAGGGAAAAAAAGAAAAAAAAAAAAGAAAAAGAAAAAGAAAAGAAAAGTAAGTAATGTGGGCATTGTAAGAAAATTTTTATGACAATTTGGTGATTAAAACCTGCCTAAAGATTGCTCAATGTATAATACACATAGTTTTGAATTTACCTTCTGTGGCAGGCAAAAAGTGAAACAGATAAGTTGGGCTGGTTTTAATTATGATACTATTTGCTCACACAATTAATTTATAGAGGTGGAATGCAAGGTTAACCTTTAAGTACCCATTATGTGATAAAGATTGAAAGTTAGATCAATATTATGTGTGCAGTAATAAATATTCAACTAGAAAAAGCCTTGAAATGCCTAAGTGTTCGTCCTCGGGTTTGGTTCGAGGAAGAAATTACAATTGGATAATCTCTCTTCTTTTTCTTTTTCTCCAAAAAAAAAAAAAAATCTCCCCTGATCCAGGTGCTTCTTGGCTTTATATAGCTTAGCAAAAATGCATCTAGACTTTAAATTTAAAGGGTTAGGATAAGGTTTTCCTGATACTTGTCCCACCAAAACTTTTCTAGAAGGTTTTTACACTAGGGTGTGAGTTGTGAGAACACTATTTATGGCCATTTTCCCATTAGTATGGCCCGCTAAGTAGTTGCAGTGCATTTAATGTGGAGGGAATAGCTATTTTGTCCTTCCTCTTTCTTTTTTTTCTTGTTCAATGCCAAGTTACCTTTGTCTACCCTCGAGTTATGCCATGCTCCCTTTGACCCTTAACCTTCTGAGGTTAGGTAGATTTCCTCGACACCCTTGCCAGTTGTGGTTGTTCAGCTTCTGTATGAGTTAGGTGTATACTTTTTGAGGACATCCCACCTATGTTTCTCGAGGTTTACCTCCTCATGAATGCCCTTAACCACTTCATCGGCTGTTTGGATCCTCGTCTCCCCACACATTTGGCCAGAAATTGTCTCAATTTTTTTATGTGATTTGTTTGGGCTATTTATTATTTTGAAATGGAAGGAAAATCAATTCTTTTTTTAAAATAATACTCATTCAGTCCCAAATTTTTTGGCTTGTATTCCATTTTGGGATGTCCCAAAATTATGTCATGTTTGAAAAGTCAAACACCATTAATTTATTAACATTCCCTTTATGCCATTAATTTATTTGTGAGAGCATTTTTTTTAATTAAAAACCTAAATTTTGAAATCCACTATACATGCCATTTTTATTCAAATTTAAAAATTATAAATAATAAAAAAAATTCATGAAAGAAAAACAAATTTGTTTAAGGGTAATTTAGGAAATTTCTAACTTTTTTCAAAGAGATAAGGTAGTTAATGATGTTTCCCTAAATAATTGGGTTTTTCTAACTAGGCTAAACAATTTGGGATGGAGGGAGTAATAATTTTGAATCACTTATCAATGAAAGAAGGTATTTTAAGTCAAAGAAGAAATAAGTAGTTTAATCTTATATAAAACAATGACGAAAAGGATTTGGTGTTATTGGCCAAAAATTTCCTCTCATATATATGTGATTTTTTTATAGAATTGTAGTCTTTTGGGATTAAAAAATACCCATGTGGGTGGGATGAGAGTTTATAATTATTTGATTGAGAGAAAATCAATAAATGTATCGGGTTTTAAGATTGTAAATATCTTATCTATGTGTTTGTTAGTTGGCCTGAATAGAGTTGGCAAAAATGCCTTGTCCCACTTGACCTGCTCTGCCCCACTCTTCCCTACATGGGTTAATTTCCTCACCATGGAGAGGTGATGGGGAGGGGAGGAGACTTGCTCGCCCCGCCCCAAATGTGTGTTATAAATATCAATACAAATTTATATATGAATTATTTATTATATAATTTTGTCTTATTCATATATCCAATTTGCAATTTATTTATTTGGTACAAAATTTATTGCCATATTCTAAAACACTTTTCTTTTAGAGCTATCATACTTTCCCTCTCTTTTCTCTTTCATATGTTCCTCATTATTGTTGAACCACCTTATATAAGAGAGCAAAATGCCTCCAACTTGCTTCTGTCCCCATTCTACCACGCTCCCGCACCGAAGAAGGGATGGGACTCCCCTAAGTTGACCATGCTTCGTCCCGTTATCATCCCTAGATATGAAGAGTTTGTTTTGGGTGTAATGGGATTCAAGTCAGTTTGTGTTTGTGAGATTAATTTTTTAATGTTTTTCTTGAGATTGTGTTAGTTACTTTATGAGTGTGTTTTGTGAGTACAATTTATGAGGTTTAGCTAAGTATGTTTGTAATCCATATAGATTGTGATAACTTAGATTGTTTAAATGAACTGATTGGATTGAATTGCATGAGTATGCACTGTATGGATGTGTGTTGAGTCCTACATTAAATATTTACTAGATAGATCTTGGTTATATAAGTGATTACAAAAAAAAAAAAAAAAAAAAAAAAAGTCTTCATTGTAACTTGGCTAGTTTTACTGGGAATATATTTGCTTCTAAATTTTTTTTTTTGTTTTGGGGGGTTATAAGGTACATGTGACTTGCTGTCCTTAGGTTGTGACCAATGTTATAGAGCGAATTTGATAACACTTTGTGGCTCGGGTAGTGCCTTAGCCAAAATAACATTTAGGTGTTAAAATATTCCATATCATTTTTCATGAGTTAGTACCTTTCAAAGCTAGACCCTCAAAGACTAGGCGTACAACTTAAAATGGTAAAACCAAAGTAAATTGGAGGGATACTTCTATTTATTAATACTAAGAATTTAAAATGTCGTGAACAAGTACTTGTAGTCGTAAGTCACATAAAAAATATATTTTCAAATTATGACTCTTCCTTCATTAGAAAACTTTATTCGCAGGAATCGAACACAAAACAGAAAAACATTCAAACATAGCCTTTTTTTTTATTGCTACAAAATGCATCTTAGATTAAGAAATCTCGACCTTAGTAAGTGCCAAATTGAGGATCAGAACAAGGTATCATTTTTGTTTATAATATAATGAACGTTCCTCCACATGAATTTCGAAAGTGGCCCTTTCATGCACTCCATAATTCATATCACTAATTGATGAGGACAAATTGTCTTATTTTTCTCTTTTTTGTCGTATGCACAAACTATAAAATTCATATGTTCTAGCAAATTAAATATTAAATATTTTATATTATGTATATTGGTTCCATTTGCATAGGTTAAATATAAGTTTGGCAATTGGGGTATATCTTAGATTAAACTAAACTAGTATATATTATGGATGCCAATGCCATGGTCCAACTTTAGCCATTTTCATTATTTAAAAATTTGGGTATCTTGTATGGAATTAAACAAAAATTTAACGCTCTAGCTAGCATTATTGTAGGAAAATAACCTTAATTTGTAATGTCTTGCATTCCCACATCATTTGATAGTGATCGAATGGTCAATCATACGTGTCAAAGGCTAATGATTTTGGGTAAAACCATGTGGACATGTGGCAAACCACACGTTGTCAAAACCTAGTGTGTGTCACCTTTAGGTCTATCATATCACCAAGTCAAAATTGGCCGACCTTCCATTGGAAAGACCCAAAAAAAAAAATGTCTTCTCCAAAACACAAAGGGTTGAGAAGCCATGAGAGTTGTGAACTTTGTGAGAGTGAGGGTGAGAAACCTAACAGCCTTAATTGGTGGAATGTGCATTAGAGAAGAAGGATTCTGTAATGGATGGAAAGCCATTGAGCTGACTCCAATAATATTCCACCACCCACCTAAGGAAAATTAATTGTGTTATTTTTGACCATACACACACCACAAAAACCTAATGTGATTTCTCACACCCACTTCCCATATATGGAATTCTCATCCTTTCCCAATAACATAATATCTAATTACCAACTCACCAAACATCAATCTCAACTTGAAGAGAGAAATAAAGGGAAGACCTACAATCCAAATGGGCGCCACCTAAGAGTCCCTAGTCAAAAGTCAACCAAATCCTATCATTGTAACCATTCAATAGACATAATTTAGTTGGACAACTTTCCCATTAGCCATTACCATTCCTCTCTCTCTCTAAAAAAAGAATGTACTAGAAGAAAATGTTATGATAATTATGCCATGCTGTCCTTTAACCTGGGAGATGTATTCAAAGAAAAATTTTGAATCATACAACTTTCAGGTTTTTCAACAGGGGAGCGATAGACATACGCCTAGGATCTTTAATAGTATGTTTGATTGAGACTTTGAATACAAACAAATTGGACACGCTTTCAAAGGAGTATTTCAACTTTGAAAAACTAGCCTTCATTTGAATGAGTAATAAAGTCTAATCCAACTAGACACTTATGTCACATTGTCACTATATGACATTCAGTAATAATTTACTTAAAAATGAAGCATTTGTTGCATTGTTTTCCTCAAAATTCTTCAGTGCTCAAATAGTTTCCTGATTCCTGAGTGAGTAAAAAAAAAAAAAAAATGGCGTTGTTCCAACTAAACATAAAAGGAGCTGGATTAAGAGGGGTTGAAATGGACAGCATTGCTCTTTGGAGTAAATTAAATTTCTGTTCAATTACAGTAAAAAGCAAATTTAATAAGACAACATGCCTTACAAATTTATTGCTTACTACAATGCACTATTTTCTCCTTATTTAATTTACAAGTTTCGATAAATGGACTTGATGTTACTAAAATTAACTTTAGTGTCATTATTTCCAACCTCTCCTTCTTACAATTGACATTCTCTAACCTAACAAATGAGATCCCTGACTGAGATTTGGCCTAGCTAGGATGTGAGGGCTCTTGCACAAGGTGCAGTGCATAAAAATCCATGTGCTGTATAGGGTATGTGGTTTCAAGAAATTAGATTTACATAAAAATCATAGCCCTTCAAAAGAGCTAAGTCAAGTCAAGAAATCGGTTTCTTAGGCTTGACTTATTTGTCTTTGTATCATTCTATGGAGTGAGACATATTTATCATGTCAGTTTTAGTAAAACTTAACAAATTTGGCGTTTTAAGAATCAAAATTCAAATGGATCAGTGAAGTAAAAGATTGTTCAGGATATATAGGCTCGATTGGCCTACAAAGTCAATTTCTAGCTGAGGTTGAGCAACTTTTCTAATCTTTCCAAAGAAATGAGATTCAATGTATAATTTTTCTTTGTTAGGCGAAAATTTATAATATTTTAAGATTGTAAAACATAACCATAGTTCATAGTATGTAGGCTTTTTTTTTTTTTTCAATTGCTTAGTAACATATGAGAGAAGTGGACATTGCGTAAGCTTCTACAAGCTTTGTCAATACATGAAAACCTTGCTACATTTTGAACCACTCGATTTGTTATCACATGAAAATAGTGTGGGAAAGAATCCCCTACAATTTCTTTTTAATTGAATGTGAAACATGTGGTATTTATTTGATTTTAAATGTAATATATATTATACCTAAATAAAATCGGAGGAAATTGGAGAATTCAATAGGAGAGGATCTTATCCCAAATGGTAGTCTATGTTTGACAGTTTGGATCCATTTTATATGAGTGGTAGATCCAGCAACATGATTAAACTCCATAAATACATAACAGTAAAAATCAATCATAATCCTCTGCATCTAATTAAAAAGATGAAAAATATTGTTTCATAAATAAATAAATAAGAGGAAAAAGATCACAAAATTACAAAATTAATTTTTAATATAGTAAGTTTTGTTTTGGAACTAACTACATTAAACTATATGAGTATATTAGTTAGCTAAAAAAGTTATAGTGCTTATTCATTACAAATTAATACTTCATACAATATTTTTCCAGCAAAATAAAATACTTCTTATAATATTTAAATGGTTGTAATAGGAAAAACATGTGTTCTTAATAGATGATCTATAGATGTTCACCACTTGGCATGTATTTTGAGAAGTTTTGACTTCATTTGCTTGGATCTTGTCTATAAATAACCTGTAAAAGTGCTTAATTATAAAATATTTTGGGGATCAGGTATTAACTTTCCTAGGTCTAACTTGTGAATATGATTAGAATAGTAGGGCTATGAAGAATTTTAAAAGAATTGGGTTGGACCCACGGCTGCTGCGGTCTATATGTGGCTCAACCACTGGTTGGATAGAATAGAATAGAATGAAGCCAGCCTCGTTTCATGTTCTCCTATAGGACAGGGAGTCAAATTTCATTCAAATCCAAACCTAAAACCTAACCCTGTGTCAAACAAAGCAGGAGTCTTATGCTAGTCATATAACATAATATAATCCAGTGTCAATAGTTCCTTGCCAGGGGGCTCCTTTAATTTATTGTGACAATTACTCCTCAGCCTAACACAGTAACTTTTAATCACGAAACCTGAAACCTTCTGAAAATTGTGTTTATTTTACCCCATGCTTTTGAACCAAAATCACTGTTGTGTTACTGCATTTAATTCCTTGATTGTTATTTAATTGCCAGTTTTTTCACTGTTGAAAAATAGTTCTATGCCATGGTCTAATCTTTCTGTACTACATTCATTTTAATCAATAGTTTCCAAAAAGAAAGAAAATTACATTACAACCCGTACACACATTTTGAAACTGAACTATAAAGATGACTGTGATATGCAATGAAGGCAGTTTCCCGCGGCTGTATTTCTTTCTAGTAGTTCAATGGCATTGTTCTTAGCCAAGGTTATCTATGAAATATTTTCAATATTCACAAATACAAGTACATCTGCATGCACTAGAGTGATATGTGTCACCTTTTAATTTGGAAGAGCTTATTTTCACCTCGAAAAATAACCGTTTGTTTTGAAGTAATAAATTTTTCAACCGTAGAAAAGAAGTTCATTCAAACACACAACTTTGATAGTTGATCAAGGCATGAAAATGTGAATTCCATTATAAATGAGGAAAAAAAGTAAGACTTATTAGAGTTTCAAATTTTCAAAAGAATTGGGTGAAAGATAAAGATAGATTTTGTGTATCATGGATGCAAAACTAATGTCAAGAAAATCACGACAAATATGGGTCAAGCACAACGTGGGGAGAGCGCAAAGGTTGAAAGGTTACAGTGAAACAAAACCAAGGCTGCCATTTAATTGTAGACAGTCTTTTTTTTTTTTTTTTGGCAACAACAAACACTGGCAGTTCGATTCTGGATCCACAATAAGTTAAGCATGGATAAAGTAAGAAACTAGCTAATAAAGCTTGAAATGACACCTCAGTAGACAAAAAGGACCAAATCACATCTGCTTTTGGTGATGCCCATGTAATTTTAGGATTTTACACCCTAATTTTACAGCACCCTTGAAGATGCCTAGCCATAAAGAATGTGTAGAGACATATAAACTGCTAGCTTGGATTATCTATTTCGTGGTAAGTTGGACCTCTTCTCCAACACGCCAACCCATGTAGTTCAACCTTGAAAGCACCCTCCAAACACAAGAATCATGGCTTTAACTAACAAAAAAGATTGTTAAGTATTGAGCATTTTACTTTAGAGGGTTACTATCAAAAATCTTGTAGGAAAGGTAGTAGTATATTATGTCTCCCATTAGACAAAGGAAAGGGGAAAAAAAAGAAGAAGAAGTAAAGTTCATTCTACAGATTTGGTGACCTGGTTCAAAGAACCTAGTTACACGTCTATAAGTTAAAGAGATGGTATATGGTGTATGGTGTATCCATTATATATAATTATATTTTTTTTTCTTTATATAGGAGTGATCCTTATGAGAAAGAGTGATTACATATGTTCGATACATAATGAATCTTCTCTAAATTAAAGGAGAGTTCGTGTAATTACGCCAACGAGAATTTGGATTTAGTAATGTGGTATTTATAGGCATCACAAATAAAATAAAGGGTAAGTCTTGGGGAATAAATCAGAAATGATTATTTAGAAATAAATTTGACCACTAATAAAAGGCACAAAAAAAAAAAAAAATGTTGAGAGGGAAATTGTAGTAACTTGATGTCATTAAAAAAATAACTACTATATAAACAATAAATATTTCTCTCATGGAATAGAATGTTTTTCATACTCTTTGTATCAATTTGAATTAGGTTACTATTGTTTTGCACTGTAATGTAGTAAGAAGCTGAAAAGCATTTTGACTTTCTTTATTAGGGGAAATTCACGTTGATTTTTGCACGTCTCTTTATTTCCTTTCTTTTTCTTTTCTTTTATATTTTTTCCTTTTACATTTGAGTAATTTTGTTTTCAAAGAAACAAGTGAATATATTTTAACTCTTCAAACTCTAGTTACTCTACCCACCAAGTCCTTGTTCTTCTTTAAAAGCAAAATAAAATAAAAAATAATTATAAAAAAAAAAAAGGAAAAATCCACTCAAGCTGAGTGATCCCATCCCAATCGTTATCATTAAGAGAATTTTCCAAAGACAAATCTATGGAGGCTTTCTTAGTTTACCTCAAAGCCGTTGGTATTACAAGCCTATAGCTACTAGCTTGATTTTATTTTATTTTCCCGTCAAAGTGAGTAGCTACAAAATTAATTCATTTGGTTGCTCTTGAAAAAGATGTGTTACCCGGTCAATTAAAACTCTATCATAAATTAGATAATGTTACATGCACCTGCACTTCTACTTTTCCACCTTATAAAGACACCAAAAATACAAATATAATAAAGTAATCCACCAATAATGATACCGTAAAATAGTCGTCACATGGACCCATATTCTCTTACATCCTCTATGTCCTTCCTATTCTCTCTCACCCTCTTTTTCACAAACAATACATTTGACAATAAGAATATGCTTGCATTCATATGGAGAAGGAATAATGAAGGATAACTAATGGCCGAAGACATCTAAAATATATTGAAAGCTTGAGCATCTTTTTCGAATTAATTTGAAGTGTGTTAGGGTGAAATATTGTTGTGTTAGTAAATTCAATTCAAAATCATTTTTAGTGAATTTGAGTCTAAGTTTTTAGTGTCTAAAATTTGGAAAAGAAGTACACTTGAAAACACAAGAAAGCTACTCAATGTTTTGCTCAAATATGAGAAGAATCTGTTATCTCGACAATGGCCGACATCTAAAATATATTGAAAGTCTGTGCATCTTTTTAGAATGAATTTGAAGTGTGTTAGGGTCAAATATTGTTTTGTTAGTAAATCTGATTTAAAACACACTTTTTGATGTATTTTATATACGTTTTTAGTGTTTGGAAATTAGAAAAGAAGTACACCTGAAAAAGCATGAAATTTGCTCAAATATGTGAAGAATTTGCTGACTCGACACAAGCTGATTGATCGAGGTAACTTATACCTCAACTCTAGTCAATCGATAAAGTTTCGAGAATTTTGAATTTTCTGTTATGTTTTAGATGATGTGGCAACATTGAGATTTGTGTACTAAGGTTCCAGGACGACTTTAATGGTAGGTACTTTTTGGGAGCGTCCTCATTTGAGATCTGAGAGAACTCATGTGTGACCTCATAGTGAATGATTTCAAGATCCAGGAGAATGTTACACTGAGGAACCGATTTCAACCTTGTAAGCCTAGGGTTTTGCACCAATCTGAGTTTTCGGAGCTGGAAAGTTTAGTGTGTTATAGTTGAAGATTATTGCACTTTCAACAATCAAAGTGTGATTGTGTGAAGTGAGTCACATATTAGATATTTGTTTACTGAAAAGATTCACACAAAGAGTAGTCCAATTGGGTTGGGGCTACACCTGGATAGTTTAGTAAGTTCTACTATAGGTAGCAATTTTGAGATCGGGATATTCCTTATTGTTGTTTCAAGGAGTGGTGACCTATATATCACTTATTTAGGTTCTTTTGTTAGGGTTTTTCTCATCGTGACCATGTCAACTTTTTGTCAATTTTATTTTTCCTCTACATTACACTCTAAATTGGTGATGAGGTTATGCCTCAATTAATTGAACTAATCTTTTGCATAATTTACTTAATTAATCAACTTAAGTAATTGGTTAATTAGTTTGGTGTCAATTCTAAACCCAACAAAAGTGTATATTGATAGTTATCAAATTCTTCTTGAGATATATAATATTAAAATTTTGTGGGTTTCAATTAGTCTAAGTGGTATATATATATAATTTGGGATGAAATCTTGCCTAAAAAATATTGATAAAAGCAATAATATATAATATATTAAAGTCTAAGCACAATCATAATTCAAAGCGTTTATTTTTAATTTTGGTATCAAATGACCGATTCATAATACGTAATGCAAAAATTGAAATGAACACCTCTTATCTAGACAAGACCATCTCATCATCATTATTGTTAAATATTTTCGTACATAAACACGGCTTAGAACCTAATTATCATAAACCATTCATCATGAAATCAATTCCTATTATATCCATTAAAGAAAAAAAAATTGATCTAATCCTCCCCAAACAAGATTGCTTTTATGCCCTCTATTTAACCATTAGAAGCATGTTTTGACCTCCCTGAAAAATATTTGACAAATCGCTATAATTACTTATTATTATCATTATTATATATTTATGAAAAAAAAGGCCGAAGAAGTTCATTAAAAAAGACAATTGACCGTAGCCTTTTATTTATGGTAAGCAATCGTAGCCTTTTCAACGGGCAAATCATAACACCTTCTGAAGCTGATTACAATGGAAGTGAAATCACACACTGCCATGAAGCACGTGTGTCTGCAAGAGTATAGTATTAAATATATATTAATACATTCAATTTGGTACATGTAAAAGTTCTTTCGTTTTTGTTTTTCTTTAACTGTACAGAATTGGCTAAAAACTTATGAGATGTCAAATTATTGTGTGTATTTATGCACAACCATGACTGTCATACAGAGAGAGAGAGAGAGAAAGAGAGAATATAAAGGGTGGGTGGGTTCTTGGGTTGGGGTGGAAGGAGTAAGATAGAGAGTGAAAAGACAAGTCAAACGTCAAATCGAGGGTCTTTGAAATCATAAGACAGTCAGTGGGATGTGCTGTCAATCAATGGGATTTTTTTTTTCTTTTTTTCATTTCTTTCAATTTTTTTGAAAGGGGGCAAAACAACAGCCTCTTTTTTTTCTCTATTTCTTTGTTTTTTTTCTTAATTTTTACTTACTACTAAAAATTAACATGAAAAAAACAGACACTGAACAATTAGCAAAATTCTTGTTTTTGGGTCTCAATTAGTTTAATCAAAAACAATTTTTCAAATTATTTTAAAAACTGTACATAAAAACTAAAAAATAAATTCCTAAGCTCAAGCTAAAATTTTTTTTTAAGTATCTTAACATAATGGTAAATAGTTTATTGCGTATCATCGTAGAGCGGACGCAATAGATTCCGTATGTATCAAAAAGGCAATACCTCCTTTTACACGTGCAAAGTCTTGTCTCACGTGCACACACGGCTTGAATAATTGTCCCCCACAGAAACAAAAATTGCTAAAATTAATTAATTTGAACCCTCCTATCATGTTTTTGTTGGGCTCCAGTCCCAATAATATGAATCTTGAACCCCCTAGTCCCGGCCGACACGCTTCCCTAGGCTCTCAAACTCAGCTCGAGCCCCCTACCCCTACTGTTTTCAGTTCCATTCTAAATTTCTATCTTGTTGTTTTTGCTTCATTTAAGTCTTAGTACTATGTATGTACTTACTCTCTCTCTCTCTCTCTCTCTCTCTTCCATGCATAATGTTTCATTAATCGATATTTTAAGAGTTAAACCCTTTTCATTTAAAAACCAAAAGTGTTAAACTTAACTATAAATTCACCAAGAAATTGAGTTAATGGAGTTTATAAACAGTAATTTTTAAAGTTTAGATTAAGAGAGTTATTATTCTTTTAATAATTAAGTTTTATTTATTTATTTTGTAATGAAAATATTTTAAGTTCTTAATTTGTATGGAAACATAGGAATTGAATTGAGATGCATCTCGAAATTTGCATTGACATATATATATCCACTAAATTCTTTATGTGTTCTCTGTTGTGCTATTATTAAATTCTTCGAGTTTATCCCATATTTGATTTTAGAATCAATTGCATTAGACTCACGCTATTGACCAATGACCAGTTGAAATCAAAACCTTCTTTTCAGGAAAAAATAATAAATCTAATGATTGATTCTATAACAGGATAGTTGTCCACCTTCTTCTCTCATCAAAAAAAAGTTGTCCACCTTCTTTTTAGTCCTGCATCTCTCATGTGAGCTAAATTTGTAATATGATGTAAAAATATTTTACTAATTCAACTCTGTGATTCTGACACTCACAAATCAAACCCTTAATTACAACAATAACAGAAATATTTATCTCCTTTAAAAAATCGAATTATATAGAAGGAAAAGGAGATGAAAACTTGCTGTGTAGCATTACATCATGGAGGTCAATCATCCAAATCTGAAAACAGAGATTAAAATATATATATATATATATATATATATCAGCCAAAAGGAAATATTAAAGTACAGAATTTTGGTCTGTATAAACAATTGCTAGTAGTGTATTCATATACATCAATGATTCTATTAAATTTCAGTAGGTAATTTAAATAATTATGCATATGACGTGTTTGAACTCTGATTGCTTACAAATGTGCATTATATAGAATATATAGTACCCAATTCAGCTATTTGTTATTGAAATTGCTCTTAATTTATCATGAATCTCATCCAAAATGGATGGTGGTTCTATCGCCACAATTATTAATGAGCTGTATAGTACTAGTTGTACAGTGGTATCATATATGGGCTTCTTTTATTATTTATTTCTCTTAATTTTCTGCTTTTCTTGTTTCTATTTGGCCAGCAAATTGCAATGTAAAAAGCTGAGTGTTGTACATATAAAAATAAAGAATCATAAGTATGTAGGTTTAGGTTGGTCCCAAGTTTGATTCTAGATAACGGGTATCCAGAAAATGAACAGGAAGGGAAAAGAAATGTACTTGTAAGCATTATAATACTTTATACATGAACACAACTCAAAAATGGTTGGTCACAATTTTTTTTCTTGTTTATTAACAAGGACTGAAACTATTGAACACCTCTAACATCGAGAAAGGTAAATTTGTAAGGAAGTCAAGCCCAGCTGCAAAAGAATCTTTTCTCATGGGAAAAATTTCTTCTAGTTTCCAATTTTAATATACATCCAAGTGGTTGGGCTTTTCTCAGGTTATTTTTTTTTATCTTGGGTATATATTTGAGGTTAGGCATCTTAAAATGAATGCAAAAATAATTAAATCTTTGACGTCCTCATCATCCCCAACGTTACAATGTTTTGGAGCTGTAAAGCGTTTAGGTTAACTCTGAGACTTGTTATCTTTTGAGAAAATTGTTAGTTACATTTACATTGTGCCTAAAAAAAAAGTTATATAATAATTAAAATTCTTCATAATCACTTATATAACTCATATCGACTTGATAAATGCACGATATGAGAATCAAATGCATGCATAATTTGCATTTATCCAATCCATTTGCGGTGTCATATATACCAACCATATGTTAAATCAGACTTAGTCTTGTTCAGTAAGCATGGCAAGTTACATTCCATGGAGCAAGATAGTGGCAAGAAAGTGATGGAAGAAGAGTTTGGCAGAAAGCAAAAAGTTCTCTAAAACTTTTCTATTTGACCATTACATAAAATTAAACTTATAAAATCCATTCAATGATAAATCCACTGGACCATGGTGAAAGCTCAATGATTTTAAGAGCTTCTTGTATTTTTTTTTTTTTTAAATAGAGTTTAAAGACTATTTAATTTTCTTTAAAAAAAACTCTTATACATAACATTTTCAATGATTTTTTTTCCTAAACTATAAACAGAAACCAGAAATAAAATGCACCATCTATTATGATATTTGGAAATATATTATTTTTCAGAAGAAGCTAGTCTTAGAAATTTGTTGAAAACACATTTAGAAGAAAATTGTTTCCAAAATTATAAACCAAAAAAGTGAAAGGTTTATTGTTTATTCTTTAATGTTTCATGACAAAGAAGTTGTCCTTTGTTTTCTTTTTTCCAGATTCAACTTTTCTTTTGAGCTTAAAGAGAATGCACAGTAGTTATCCCAAACAGTATTTGCCTGAAGGACATGAAATTCTAAAAGGTTTTAGCCAGGTAAAATTTGTTTCTTATAGGGATACTGTGATTACCCCCACAAAACCTCCATATAAACTATGAAACCTAGAGAATATATTGTCAAGACCATATTAGTTTTCGTAGCTAGTCAACACATCCAAGTCATAAAGTACATATTAATTTCCCCTCAATTCTTTTCTCTAAACTTACTCAAGTATATGTTAGGGTAATTATTTAGTATTATACATTTATGAACAGGATAATCATTAAAATAATTATCTTATCAAACTTTTTAAATTAACAAAAAAAAAAAAAAAGTATTATAATCAAACCTCTCATATCCCTCCCATCATTTTCTCCCTCTCTCCCCATCTTTTTTTAATTGTCAATAATTTATTCATTAATTCTAGATTTTCTTTTTTTAAATACCTCAGCCGCCCAGAACAGCCACCCATATTGCTCTCTCTCTCTCTCTCTCTCTCTCTCAAAATATCTACCAACACAAACACACCACCACCTCTCCACACACACACCACACCACTCCATTTCACACAAAAGAATCTCAAACAAAAACTCACTCAAATAGTAACCATCATCATCAACAAACAAAAACAACAACAAAGAGCAAAGAAGAATAGCTTCCAAATGAACCCAATCCTCCTCCTTTTCTACTTAATCTTTTCTTACACCACTTCTTACTAACCCTTCTCTCTCAAACTAAGAGAGAAACTCAACCCTAAAAAAAAACTAAGAGGAAAAAAAAAAAAAAAAAAGCATAAACCATGACTCTTGATGAGTCTTTAAGATCTCTTTCCCTAGACTACCTGAACTTGCTGATCAACGGCCAAGCTTTCAGCGACGTAACCTTCAGCGTAGAGGGTCGCTTAGTCCATGCTCATCGATGCATCTTAGCAGCGAGGAGTCTGTTCTTTAGGAAATTCTTTTGTGGACCAGACCCACCTTCGGGTTTGGACCCAGCTGGGTCCAGAATCAACTCTGGTGGCTCAGGACAAGGCTCAAGACCCGGTGTTATTCCGGTGAACTCTGTGGGGTACGAAGTTTTCTTGTTGCTGTTACAGTTCTTGTACAGTGGACAAGTCTCTATTGTGCCTCAGAAACATGAGCCTAGGCCTAATTGTGGGGAGAGAGGGTGTTGGCACACGCATTGCACCTCAGCCGTTGATCTTGCTCTTGACACTCTTGCTGCCGCTAGATCTTTTGGTGTTGAACAGCTCGCATTGCTCACTCAGGTTTTTGCTTTCTTGAATTCTTGAATTTTTTCTAGTTCTGTACTAACATACAGTAATATGATGATGATGATGGTGGTGATGATGATGTGTTTCTCTTCTAGCTCTTCTGTGAGTTCTGTCTCTCACTTGTCTCTCATCTCATCTCATTTTTCTCTCTTGGTCAGTGTGCTAGTGTGTGAGGAGTCATATGTTTTGTGGGTTTTGGGAATTTGGACAAACAATTCACAGTTTTGGTTTTTGGGATGTGGGTTAAGTTTTGATTTTTACTTTGTGCTTGTTTTTTTCTTTTTTTCTTTTTTAATAATGTTTTTGTTTATTACTATTTTGGGATTTCCATTATCTTATGGTGAAGTGGGGGAGATTGGATTCTCTTCCATAAAATTCAACTCTTTCTTTTCTCCAAATTGTCTTAATCTTTTCCACTAACAAAACTTGGGTTTGATCTTCACCACATGCATTTACTTCTTTTCTTATCACATTTTAATTAGTGCTTTCTTCTCTGAGTAACTGAATATCTGTTATTCAGTTTGTCTCTGAAGACTCTCATCCAATTATTGTTTCAATTTTCCTGTACAATTCTTCTTCTTTTCTATCTACCTCATCCTCTTCCTTGTCTTCTTTTTCTTCTACAGTTTCACATTTAAAAAGAAAAAGAAAAAGAACAACTTTTCTTTTTTTCTTTTTCTTTTCCTCCGGGTAAATGTAAAATACATGTTCGTGTGACATAATAAGCCTTATCTTGATTTCATGTACCATTTTCAAGTTTCTCAAATTGGTTCCCTCTTTTCTTTATGCTGCAAACCCAAGAGTTTCTATATTTAGATCACGATATCCAGTCTTGTCTTCAACAGTAAGCACACCAAATCTTTCCCAAACATTCACTTTCCTCATTTGGGTTTAAATCGAAAAAGAGAACAAACTACAACAG
This sequence comes from Quercus glauca, assembly GCA_023736055.1. Taxonomy (NCBI): domain Eukaryota; kingdom Viridiplantae; phylum Streptophyta; class Magnoliopsida; order Fagales; family Fagaceae; genus Quercus; species Quercus glauca. The sequence goes on from CM043321.1 coordinate 8,093,940, forward strand.
AACCACGACTTAGACTCAATTTAGCACAAACATCCCATCATTTTATTTCATTTTTTTCAACTACGCAAAACCAAAACTTTCACAAATATTTCTCATTTTGATGTAAATTCAACTTACCAATTTTGTTCGTCTTTTTTTGGCTTTTTGGATCACAGAAACAATTGGCAAGCATGGTTGAGAAGGCCTCCATTGAAGATGTCATGAAAGTACTATTAGCTTCAAGAAAGCAAGACATGCACCAACTTTGGACTACTTGTTCTCACCTCGTTGCAAAGTCTGGTCTCCCTCCAGAAGTCTTAGCCAAGCACCTTCCTATTGATGTTGTAGCCAAAATTGAAGAGCTTCGTCTCAAATCCTCACTTGCTCGTCGTTCACTCATGCCTCATCACCATCATCACCATGATCTTGGTGCAGCAGCTGATCTTGAAGACCAAAAGATTCGCCGAATGAGAAGGGCACTAGACTCTTCCGATGTTGAACTTGTCAAGCTCATGGTCATGGGTGAAGGGCTTAATCTAGATGAAGCATTGGCCTTACACTACGCTGTTGAGAATTGTAGCCGAGAAGTTGTGAAAGCCTTACTTGAACTCGGTGCAGCCGATGTTAACTACCCAGCTGGCCCGGCTGGGAAAACCCCGCTTCATATTGCAGCTGAAATGGTGTCTCCAGACATGGTGGCAGTCCTTCTCGACCACCATGCTGACCCAAATGTTCGAACCGTTGATGGGGTTACTCCACTTGACGTACTCAGAACCCTAACATCAGATTTTCTCTTCAAAGGAGCTGTACCAGGACTAACACACATTGAACCTAACAAGCTTAGGCTTTGTTTGGAGCTTGTTCAATCAGCTGCGCTTGTTCTTTCACGTGAAGAAGGGAATAATGCAAATGCTCCTTCTAATTCCACCACTATATATCCACCAATGAGTGATGATCATAGCAGTGGTAGCAGTGGGAACAACATGGGAAACCTTAACCTTGATTCAAGGTTGGTTTATCTCAATCTGGGTGCTACAGCTTCAGCTCAAATGGGATCAAGAATGGATGGAGAAGATGATAGCAGCCACAATAGCCAAAGGGATCATCATCATCATCTTGCTATGAATAGGCATGGGTCACAAGGTGGTTGTGACTCAACAATGTACCACCACTCTCATGACTATTAAGCTGAATTCACATAATATTTATTAATCTATTATTATTATTATTATATAGCCATGGATGGTGAAGGAGGAGGTGAAGGAATGAAGTTCATGAAAACTACTCATGGGGATTATTGGATTATATATTTTCCGTTTAGCTAGAAGCTAGCTTTGTCAGTTACTTGCTTTTCTTTTTCATTCCCTCTATGTTATGTTATGTTCTGTGGGGTTGTTTTTTTTGGTTTTTTGTAGGCTTTTCAATGATCATCATATGAAGTGCAGTTTCATTGGAGATAGGAGATGAGACAAGGGAGAATCTGAGATTTTTTGCACTAAGCTTAGGATGTACATGATGGAGAGGGGAGACGCAGGTCAATCTTTTCACACCCCGGCCTGTCAAAACTCCTTTTGTATTTATTGATCAATATCTAATATCATGGCCTATTTATTGTGATTATTTCACTTCTTGTCCCCCCACCCACCTTTCTTGTTGCCCCCATTATATATATTTTTATACACAGGAAAAATCTTTGGTTTCTTTTGCAAGGGGGGTTTCTAGTTGTTATTCCTTTTTCAAGGTTTTTGTTTGGATATGGGTGTGCTTTATATTCTAATCAAGCAAATGAGCTGTCTCTGCTATTTTTTTACCTATTTCTTTTCTATATAGCACCCATAGGCTTTTGGAGAAACTTCATTGGCTATTGTTTTGGCTGATTCTTTTTTTTTTTTTTTTCCTTATTATATCTTTTTAATTAAATATATGTCTATGGACTAATTGATTGGTTGTCTTGCATGAATGCAACATTGAGTGTGACTACACACGACAGCTTATAAATATTTGTTACTATCTAATTCTGAATTTACTCCATGCAATCCTCTTTTGTCCCCCTTGCCACTTTGTGCCAGATCTTAAGACTTCCAAAATCTCAGTTAAAACCCTAGGTTTTCTAATGCATTTTTCACTTAACCTCTGTGGGTACAAATGTTGTTGATCCTTGAGATTGTCTATTTTCCAGTGTATCTTGATCTTCTTATTTTCTTTCTTTGACTTCTTGAGGTTTCGTTAACTTAAAATAAATCATATAAACCATAATGAGCAAATGCGGCATGCATTCTGTTCACTAGTCTCTGCTGCCCACTCGGAGAACACTGTCTTCATCATATTTCATGGACCCTATTCTCAGACTCCATAAGAGAAGATTGTCTTCATCTTATTTCATGTACAGTAAGTCAGAGCTGGCCTATTCTCTCAGAATCCTTATGCAATCTTATGATATTTTAAATGAAAGCAACATTGAGTTGAAATTATTAAAGTTTCACTTCACATTTATCTAGTCAAAGGAATTCATTAGTCCTAAAATGTTCCATTTTCGTTTATTGCATCAAATTAGTACTTGTAAATCTCTCTTGCCGTGACGGCATAGCCATTAATGGGCAGATTAATGGTACTAAGGGACTGATTTTATGAGTTTATTTTCATTGATTGATTGGGCTTAAAAAATAAGTTGGAGAGAGTACTATTGTACATAGAAAAAGTAAAACTTTAAAATATAGTATATAAGCCGAAAAAGGAGCCCCAAGCCTTTTAAAGTATTGTTTCTAATTTATCTTGAATCTTCATGATGTGTTTTAGCATAAAGAGCATGGTCTCTCTCTCTCTCTCTCTTTTTGAAGTTCTTATTAAGGCAAATAAGTGAATTTATGAAATAATATAATCACTTTGTCATTGAGAATTTATGGAGGAAGTCTTTAATCTCATATACTTACTATAAATGCATGATAATTTTATCATGATCATCACTGATGCAAATTGTTCATTTTTCTTGGCTCAAGATTCTTTTATTAGAGCATGTCATAAATGAATAGCCAAATAACACACTTTTAATTGGTGTGATTGTCTTCACGCATGATAACCGGAGAAATTTTGATTTACTTGATTATGCTTGAGTGCCTTTTGAAAAACCCTAAGGAGAGAAATTTGTCAAGTTCATGGTAGTTATATGAAAACAAGTAATTGTGATTCAGTCATATATCTTAGTCTCTAAATAGATTCCGATCCCATAATATATAGGAGTTCTAATGAGTTACACTTGGTAAAATGTGTTCTCCAACTTGTTTATAATTGTCTAAAATCCTCTTCTCCTGGGAAAACCATTGAAGTGTTATGTACAGGCAGGCACGCATCTAAGCCAAGCTTCCACTTTATTGATTATGCTTGGTTAATTGTTGTTGCATCCTAGTTTACTTAATTGCCTTAACTTCATTTTGGTAAGTTGATATAGTGGTCATAGATGTTCATCCCATCTGTACTCACTTTTCTAATATGTAATATTAGCTTGGAATACAGAATTTTATATTTGGATTTCATCAAGAAATGATTCTAGCCATGGCAATACTAACACATTTTTTCTAAGGAGGCAATACTAACACTTGATATGTATGTTATATCCTTTTCTCTCTCTCTCTCTCTCTCTCTCTCTCTCTCTCTCTCTCTCTATTTTGCTTGCTTGACTAGATATGCCTTTGCTACGATAATTTATCTGTAGGAGGCATTGCATGCAACATTAATGGTTTTGAAGAAGAGATGATGCATCTAAAATCCTCACTTTCCTCAATGTTATCTTCTTTTGTCACATTTTGTTGATATTGCGGCAACTTCGTTTGCTAGACATGCTTAAAGTGAATGTTGTGCATGGTTTCTGGCTATTGCAACCATATGATGTGGAGTGGCTGTGGTCCTTACTACCACTTTTACTATAAAATGATTATTAACACATGTGACAATATATATATATATATATATATATATATGTGTGTGTGATTAATGTGACATCAACAACATATATAATAAATTAATTTCTTAGTTACTTTTTTGTTTTGTATTTAAAAATTGATATATCAACTTAAGATTTAAGTAGTAAAATTTATAATCTCCTTAGCATCACTCTATAATAATATTATATACATTAAGTGTTCTTTGAACTATAAGAATGTAATGAGTGTAAAATGGAATTTTTATGCTAATTTAATCAAAATGGTTTGAAGTTGACTTGATTGATGTTGCTTCCCAAATAATTCTATTCAGTAATTGCTTTGTTGAATAATAATTTCAAGTACTATTACTTTTGTTAAGGTCATTAATTAATTGAGCAATCAGCAGCTGTCTTGAGATGACTGTTTTCTCTGCACCGGGTTAATTCTTAAAAAAGGAAATAAAAGGAAGAAAACAAAAAAAAGAGCAATCTAGCATGGACGATTGTTTTGCCGTCTCAGTCTATTAACTAATTTCCTTCTCTTTTTTTCTTTTTTTCTTTTTTTTTTTGGTTGGGATTGCCGTCGGCTCAGTCTTGTTTTATGTATTAAAATTTCTTTTAGATAAGATGGTTATCATTTCTTGGATTGAAAATTAGGTTCTCATCTATAAAAGATTGGGGTATTCCATTCTTACATGTGAATGTTATAACTCATAAGTTAGTAATTTTTGTGGCTCACCTTAATTAGTAGTAGAATTATGTGATTTCTACCTCAACTATTTTCACGGTTGCAAATATAGGTATTCCATTGTACGCATTCTTGCTATAGAATAGTGCTACATTTTGCCAATAAGAGTTTGGCTAGCTAGCTAGCATCTTAAATAACTTGCAAAAATTAAAGCTAAGTACTGTTGCATTAATATTTAGCCTTGTCTTGCTATAGAAGGAAACAAAGTTATGGTAGGAAATGAGGCAAACCTAATATATGTTGATGTCTTTGCTGTCTCATAAAGGTATTGGATTTTATACATAACTACTTGAGGTTGAAATAATGGTGATGAGATTTTTCCATTTACTCTTTTCAATATCCTTCTCTCTCTCTTTATTTATTTTTATTTTTATAAGAATATCCTTCTCTCTTGGTAATTGATAAAACCTTTTATTCATTTGAATATATATATATATATATATATGTAGAATGACACCTTATTGCAAATCAGCACTTGGGTCATCTCAAGTCCATTCGTACACGATATGGTCAAGTTTGTTGTTCAAAATAAACCATATCTTCCAAATCAACAATGCTGACTTGCCGTGTGAGAGAGAGAGAGAGAGAGAGAGAGAGAGTTTGATCCTCAATGAATGGATTTGACGCAAGTCCTAACTTACACGAGTGAAATTTGAAATAGAAGATTTCTTGACTGCTTCCAGTTGTTTGACAATGAAGTATTGGACCTGTCATGTGATTGATTTAAGACACTTTGTTTGTGTTCTCGACATTCAAGTATGAGAGAGCGTACCCTATTTTGGAGGCTTTAGGCGAATTTTCCCCTCTACTGAAGTCAAATTTTCAACTAGCCAATAACCATCAAATTAATAAAAGTATTAAAAAAAAAAAAAAAGTATATTGAACCTTTGGCGTGTGTGAGAATTTCCATGGGATTGAAAATGACGATATGCGACCATGCAATATCTGAGGGAAAAAGAAACTGACACATGCATGGAGTCATCGAAAGTAGACAATTATCTACTCCATTATTTGATGAGTATATGGATTTGGCACAAAGTGACAAGATGTAAACCCAAATGAAAACTACCCTCTTGCACTTTCGTCCATCTTCACCCACCATCTTTCTGGACTCATTCAGTATTATGAAAGAAAGTGAAAAGAATTAAGGGGAAAGGAAATGAAATGGAGGTTTAGTTCTTAAGTAATCATTATCTTAAGGAGCACAACAGCATAATGAAATCCTAAAATAAATATAGATTGTAAAGTCTATGTGTGAATGTTTTTGAGCTTATTATAAGCAATTACAATGAATGCTTCTTGTGATTATTTTTTTCACATATCATGCAGATGTGATGTATGCCCTAGGATATGATCATGTCTTGAAGCGAAAGAGGTCAAATCATCAATTCCCTTCACTTAAATGAAACTGAGCCTCAAATTTTTGTTTGAAAATTCAATTCCTTCACTCCAAATAAAAATATACTTCGAATATTTGACAATCTTCGAAACTTGTTTGGAATTATTTTACACTCGCATAACCAAAAATTTCACCTTTCACTTTTCAACTGATGTGCAACATTAACTAACAAAAACAAAGGATTAAAGAAAATATTTAGACTTCCAATTTCCATAGAATCAATATAGATTGTGTTACCGTAGTCTTAAGCAAATCAACTTGATCCTAGGAATTATGGGTTATAGACTCATTGTCATATTTGACTTCAGTTGGATCTTCCACAATATTCTCAGGAATATCCTTTTTATTATTTTCACACATTCTCCTAAATGAACTCAATCTTTTTTTCTTTGATCTCATCATCAATTTCTTGAAAAGTATAATTTTCAAGCTTTAATTAATACATCAACTTGTTGAAAGAATTGATCTTGTCTAACCACTTCATGATTTTCATTCAAATTGGACTCTATATTATGATCCCCAATGTTATATATTCTCTTGATGCTTGAATATAGAATTCATCAAGATAATTTCTAGGGTATAAACTTTTTTACCAATAATTTTGATATGACAATATTACACCATATTGCATAATCCAAGGGAAAAAAATTCAATTACAAGCATTTTTGTTTTACATCCTTGACCATAAACAAATTTTGTCTTAACCTTATATACATAACTATGCAACTATTTTTGTTTCCACCAATCTATGGCATACCAACTAAGCTTATACAAAGAAAATTTAGCCTTTCTCTCCTCAAAAATATTATCCATATAATTAAAAAAGTAATCCTTTATATCTAGTAACTAATTAAGAAAATCTTCCTAATTATAAAAACAACAATTAAATTTTGCAATTCTTTTATAAAATATAATCCTCATGAATAACATGAAAGGAATCATTCTTATCAATAGGTTGATTGTGAACAAGATCTTTGCTACAGTTATCCCTCTAACTTGATAAGCATGTCCCGAATCTCGTAGAATTCACTAGTTATTTTCTCATCATTAGTTTGAATCACTGTTCTAAGGGCTAGCCTAGCTATGATCATCTTTAGCAAAGTGATTACTTTCATCATTGCCTTCTACCATACATATCAAGATGATAATGGGCTCTAATACCAATTAATGCAAAACAGGAAACAAGAAAAGGCTAGACACAAATCCTTAAATCCGTAATAAATTTCTTAAAACCACAATGAAAGAACTCTGGTATCTACCAAAAACCAAAAGTAAAAATGCCAATTTTATTGTAAGTGAACTGTTATTTTCATTTTATGAAGGTGCGCCTATTTAAAGGCGAAAAAAAAAAAAACCCTTTATTTCACAACTAAAACATTCCTGAATTTCTATTTTTTCTCCAAAAAAAAAAAAAAAAAAATCCTGAATAGATCTTAATTAATAAAGTATCATAACAGAATTCTAAATTAACTAAGAAAGTTTTTAAAATACCTAAAATTAAGGAAATAAAATCATAAAACCTAAAATTACTAAAATTATATCATATATAAATTAACCCCATATTTTGTCCAATATCAATATGTTTGGTTCATCATTTAGGCATTATTTATTTCAGTAATAATTTTATACAATCAAAAATGCATGGGGCTTCAACCTCCGGTTCTTAGGCACAATTTTTTTTTTTTTTTTGGTTCTATTTTTCTTTGAAGCTTTAAAATGGAGAATAGTTTTTTTTTTATTTTAAATAAAATAAAAAAACCAATACCCAGAAAAAGACATGCTGCAAGAATCTCTTATGGTCTGCCAGATCGATGTACGTACACGAAAGAGAGGGACAGAGATTTGGACGTTTCACATTCTTAAAAGCTCATAATTTTGAATCTTAATTTTGTCTGCAACTCAGAACACATGGATTGTCACATTTTGCTTCTAATCACACCTCTTTATCCACCTTCTCTATCTCTCTGTCCCTGAAACTGCAGACACTTCTTATTTAAGATTCATTTTTATCAAATTTTATATGAATAGAGTACGAGTTAAGGTTTAGCTTAACAATTAGCACAACTTTGAAAACTAAGTTCATTAAATTTTTTAACTAGTTCTAATTGCTGTCACTAGCTTAATTCATTGAGTCTTTCCCTTAATGTCAATGACAAATGATTAGACATTATTACTAGAACATCGGATTTCTACCAAAATTTGACTTTAGCCTTCCTTATTACTTTCTTAATTTTTATAGTTGATGCTTACAATAAGGAAAGGGAATTTAAATCCTAAAAATCTTCTTTAAAATTACTAGAAACTATTAATTGGTTGAATTATAAAACTCTTTACTATAGTTTATTACTTATGGTTCATGTAATTTATTAACTAAGTATTCTTTTATAATTTATTTGTCATGCAGAAACCCTATATAAATATATTTGTTTAAATTAAATCCTTTTTTTTAGAAAGAAAATTAAATCCTGAATATATTCTTCTATTTAAACTCAATAAGTAATACATACTTATATTTGTATATACAAATATTTATGTACCTTTATTTTAAGCTTGTATGTAGGGGTGGCAAGATCTGACATAACTTATGAACCCGACACGACTAAGCCATTTATAAACAAGTTATGGGTTGAGGCTGAACGGGTTTGGCTCATATTCAAGTCGACACAGCTAATTCGTTTAATAAACGGGTCGTATTTGTGTTCAACATCTGAACACGTCTGTTCTGTTTCGCTTATAAATGTATTAACTTTTGCTATTTTTTTCTTATCGTTGCTTAATTTTTTGTTATAATTACATGCTTATTACTATATTTATGGTTGTAATTGAATTTTAATTTTAGATATATGGAAATTGATAATAGATTATTTAGGTTAGGCATGACCTATTAATCAAACAAGTTATTAAACGGGTCATTTGTATTGACATTTACATAACTTGTTAATTAAACGGGTTAAACGTGTCATGTCAGGTTGACCTGTTTAATAAACACGTCAGGTTAGGGTTGAGGATTTTTGATACGTTTACCAAACAAGTTGAGTTTAGGTCAACTTATATAGCCGAATACTCATGTCTCGACACAACACAAACTCGATCCGCAAACACGAATTGCCAACCCTACTTGTTTGTGAAGAATTGATCAATTTACCCTTTCAAACTTGTTTTGTTCAAAAGTTAAGCTTCATTGTTTCAATTTATTAGAGAATTTGTATTAGTTCATACAAAATTTTCTATATAATTTAACATAAGAACCTTTTTTTTTAATTGCATAACCACTTAATGAAACACATATATCAATAAGTTTCAATTAACTCAACTGATAAAGTTTCTTATAAACTCAACTCAACCTCAAAATGAAGAGGTTGCTTCAATCCTTCCATCCAATGAATAATGTAAGTTGAAAAAAAAAATACAAAGAAAGAAACACCATGTGAGTGGGCGCCTAGTGAAGGGAGAAAATGCCATAATCAATAACGATATTAGCTAAAAATAAGTATGCCTACTTTTTTTTTTTTTTTACATAATATAAACAGAAGACACAAGGAATGGGGAAGAAGGGAGTGAGTATGCCTACTTTATTTTTACTAGATGACTGTAAATAAATCAAATGGCTCATAAATAACTTGAAACCAGTTTGGAAAAAGATTGTTTATATTTGTTTATTTAGCAAATAAACCTACTTCAAGCTCAAAAATAATAGTGAAATATTCACAAACAGGCTCTAAGTATGAGATTCTAATTGAGTATACATGTAAAAAAACTATATGTTTATATGATACAGTGATACATGTACAAAATATATCTATATAGACTTGAAATAAGATTGTTTTAAGTTTGAAGTTAAGTTCATAGGATATCAAACTTGTAAGGACTAGATTTGAGTCCCTAGCACAAAAGATAGATGGACTCAGGCCCAAGAAGCCCAAAACAATTAATTTGTAGAGAGTGGGTTGTAAAAACTGGGTTTTAGTAAATTAGACAACAAATACGGTAGATCTGGATGACAAAAGAGTGAAGATAAACGAGTTTAAACTAAAGAAAATCGTCATCGGGCAAATTTCGAGGAGATTGGTTCTTATATATTTCTTTCAGGTTTGATTACAAAGTCAATTCTTATTGCTACAGTATTTTTCTCTTAGTTTCTCGATTCCCTTCTTCCATTGCCTCCTTCTTTTTTTATATTCTTTTCCCCTTTAATCTTTACCCTCCACATGCAAGTTAGATGGGTGGTATTGATACTTATTCCATCAACACCTTCCTGAAATTTTCGTGTAGTAGCTATAAGGCTGAAAACCACTATTCAAGTATCACCTCTATATTAATGCGGCCAGAGGGTTAGCTGCAGAGCATTTAATGTGGTAGTAGCAGCTTTTTCTTGAGATATTTCATGGCCTCCTTTTGACCTGTTCCTTTTGGGTACTTATCCTCATCAGTGGGATTGTCTGGAACGTTGCTCTTGATGTCAGACCACACCCTCTAACCTCAGCCATGCTCAGCCGAGGAAGTATTCATCCTCGGACTGTCTTCTTAGTTGACCGTGATCAGACTTCAACTATTAATTTACTAAGACAGACTCTTAGAAAGGTGTTTACTCGTCCTCAGATTATTTAATATCCTTGGATTGGACCCCTGGGCCCAATCTACTTTACAGATACGTACTCCTGGGCCTATCATCCCTACAAAACTTATTAGTTATAATTTATTGATAATATTTTTTTTGAGAATATAATTAGTCAATTTCGTAGTAAAACTTATGTAATATTTAACAATACAAGATTAACCAATCTAATTTTTATAATTTAATAGACAGAAACAATATTACCTAAATAATTCAAATAATATAATATTAATTATAAATTTTTTCTCAAAAAAAAATTATAATTTTTATTAATTATAAGTTAATATAATTATGTGAAAGAGCAAAAACTTTAGTGGTACTGTATTGTTTACTATATATGAAAAAAATATACACACACAAGTTAATAAATTAGCTCATAAGCAAGTTTGAATTTATTTAAAAACTTTTTTTTTTTGAGGAAAAAAAAAAAAACTAAACTTTAACAAATATAATATAGTTTAATGATTCGTGTTCAAATAAAATTAAATATTGTTAAATATATTACTAACGTGATGTGTTATATCATATTGTATATGCTAGAGTGGATGTAGAAAGAGAAGAATAGAATAGGAACATCGAAAACATGAGGGTTTTGTGATTCAGTCTTGTCGGCTTACGTCCATGGAGAAAACCCTTAAGGGTTACATCTTTATTATGTAAGAGTGTAGTACAATAACCTGTGTTACAATGAATATAACATATATATATATATATATATATATAGAGGCGACTAAACCCTTGATTACTAGTACATAGTAAGTATGGACTTGAGTCTATTACATTGGGCTAGTATATCTAATATATCTCTAACAAATAAAAAAAAATGATAAATCTTTTAATACTTGACTCAAGTCTCTTGTAGCTAGATTACAACTTTGCTGCTCCCTAAAAAAATTTAAAAAAAAAGTATAATTTTTAAATCTTAGATAGCATTCATACATGAGTATTCAAGTTTATTTTCTTACTTACTCGGCTGTTGAGCTTAGTTGAGTTGTTGACTTTAAAAATATTGTTGGGCAATTTGATATTATTAAAATTATATTTGGATAAAAAAATTATTTTTATGGATATGGATTAGATAGAAAATGATAATTAATACTTATAATCAAATAGCATTAAAAAATAAGAAGGATACTAAGGTGAGAGTCCACCCGTTCACACCATGATTTAAGAATAGAGTTTCCCTTCCCCCTTTGTGACATGTGATACATTCTTATAAATTTTAATAAGAACCGTAAAACACACTATATGTAAGGATCAAAAATATTGGATTAAAATCCTTTAGAATTTGTAAAAAAAAATTTAGGATGAAAATTTTAATTTAATGGAGTGAAATGGATTTTGTTATTTGGCAACTATGTGAATTGGGTTTCTTAAGAAATCATTTGGGTTTTTGACTTATATGAGAGATTGGGTTAATTTTAGAAAAAGGGTTTCCTTGCATTTTGAAATGTCTTTGGCATATGTTGTTGTGATTGTGGCGTTAAATATAAATTTGTGCAAATAATATGAGCATGTGTCTTTTGCTTACCAAGTGTTTAACAAATTGCCTATATGAGTTACGAAATAGATTTTGTTGTTTGGCAACTGTAAGGACTCAAATTGTATTGGACCTAAACAATAAAATTTGTAGAGTGTGGATAGAAGAGTTAAGCACCAACAAAGCAAACAATGGTCAACGTGAAATTCATAGGAATAATAATAAAGGAATTTGACTAAGTGTTTGTAAGGATAATAACAATGACTTTGGCTAAGTGTTTATGAAGAAAGTTCGTTCTCGGCCCAGTCCGAGGATCTCTTTTCTTAGAACTGACATATACAATGGTTGTCCTCGGACACCCTGAAGATCCCTTTTTCCTTTCTCTTCCTGGGTCCTTCGGCCTCCCCCCCCCCCCCTTCTTCTTTTTGGCATTGGGGGTTCTACCTATTATATAGCCTTATTTAGTTGATCTCTGCCGTCCACTTGTCGGTCATCTGAACTTATGTCTGAGGACTCGTCCTATTAGTCATTTTTGCAGGCTTTCTATTAGTTGGAGTAACCAAGGTTGCACTGTTCACTGGTCAATTTACCATTAATGCGGCCAGAGTGTTGGTGGCATGCATTTAATGAGCGAGTGACAGCTTCTGTCCTTCAACGTCACCTCGCCGAGGACGTGGGCTTCCTCGACGAAGTCCCTTGACGACCTGGGCCTCGTCCGCTTATCCTCGGATCCTGCCTCTCCTCCGCATGGACCTTGGGCCTGATGTGGAGTGGGCCGGGGTTGCTAAATATTTGGGGCCCCACAGCATCCATATGAGTTGGGTTTCTTAAGAAATCATTTGAGTTTTGATTTATATGGGAGATTGGGTTAATTTTAGAAAAATGATTTCCTTACATTTTGAAATGTCTTTGGCATATGTGGTTGTGATTGTGGTGTTAAATATAAATTTATGCAAGTAATATGAGCATGTGTCTTTTGGTTACTAAGTGTTTAATAAATTGTCTATATGAGTTATGAGATTGAATTTCTTAACTTGTGTTGTGATGATTGTTATATGAGGCTATAGGTTGTGATTTTAGTTTTTTATATGTACTAACACATGTAGTTTTAAGGTTTAATCAAGTCTTAAAACTTTTGGCAAAGGGTTAAAATTATAGTATTTTTCTTTTGTGACATTATAGCAATTTGAGTCAGATGCACTACAAGATTTTTAATAAATTATAGAAAAATTATTTTGAACTGAATTTTTTATGGTACATAGTAGACATATAAGGGCTTCTCTCTATTTAATTTCAAGCTTTTTGGATAAAACTAAGTGGACCAAACAAATTTTTAAAAAGAGCTAACCTGTTGCAAATTTAATCAGAAAGTATGATTAGAATATTGAGACTATAAGAAATTTACTACAAGTCTTTGTTGTGTGGTCTATCTTATAAGTTCATATGTGCTTTCTTTGACAAGTGTTTTACTTTGGCTAATTTTATCATGGTTTGATAATGATATGTTTTGTATTAAGTTGGTAAATGAACATTGTTTGTGGTAGGGAAATAAAAGGTTTTGGTTTTGGTTATGTTAAATCCTATAAGTTTCTTGTATGCTTGCTTGGTTCCCGTTTGGGTAGGGGTATTCATCTTAGGATGGTAAAGTTAGGCTTTAGAGCCATAGGTTTTGATTGAGTTATATCTGTTGATTACTTTTTTTTTTTCAATGTTTGAAGCATTTGGAGGTCTTGATGGTGTGGAGAGGTGAGTATTTGATAATTTGATGGTTTGGGTGCTATGAACTTGTTTTAAAACAAATGGGTAATGAAGTGTTAATCATGAAAGTTTAAGTGTTTTGAGTGACGAATTTGTCCATCACATTTAGTTACATTTAGTGACAAAATTTTTCGTTGCTAAATGTAACTAAATTTATAAAAAACACTTTCAACGACGAAAATTTTTGTCACTAAATATAGTTGAATTTTTTAGACAATAGTTTTAGCGACAGAAAATATTCATCACTATAAGTACTTGAATATTCTTAAAAATAGTTTTAGTGACGTAAATATTTCGTCGCTGAATAGTATTTTTAACGAGAAAAACATTATTTCATCGCTATAAGTGTTTTTATTTTAAAACAACTCGGATCTTTAGCGACGAAACGAATTTCGTCACTAAAAAGAAGAATTCGTCACTAAAGGCACTAGGCGACGAAATATTAGACTTTTAGTGACGAAAATTTTCATCGCTAAAAATACACTTTGTTGTAGTAATCTATCTATTTTGAAAATACTAAATTAAATTTTACAACCTAATCAACAATTTATATAAGACTTACTGTATGTTATAAAATTTGTAATATTCCTAATAGCATTCAATTAACAATTTTGAACGTGATCTCTAAATTAACCAAATACAGATTTGTTGGTCATATGACAATTTATTGACTTGAAAGGTATCAAATTTGTGATCCATTTAACTTAATTGATTAGCATCTTTTAGTTTTTACTATGAAGACATTCAATTTAAGGTTAAATCTTTCATCCCTCCATCATTGATTAAAAAAATGGTTCAATTAACAAGTGCGTAGGATATTTGTTACTACCACTTTTTTTTCCAAATTTTTAAAAATATTTTATAAACCAATGTCTCAATGATTAAAATGCTGTTCTTTTTTTTATCCAGTAGCACACCTTAAGTGATAATAATAATAATAATAATAATAATAATTTTTTGCAGTCCTACCGTCGGTAGCATTTTCCTAGTCAGAATGAAGTATTTGCATGAACTAAATATGGAATCTTTGTGGAATTTATCGTAATTAAAAATAGCAAAGTTAAAAACATCATGATTGAGAATAAGATCTTTGGAAAATATGCATATATAGATTCCTTGCCTTAATTAATCTTGTCCATAAAGTAGTGTCATAATACCAGACTATGAAAGGTCAAACACTTTTACACAATGTACTTCTAATGGCTGTCAAAAACATTTACTCCTTGAATTTATTCCGATGTCACACCATAAGGTCCTTACAATAATGATATCAAAAACGAAAATTTCACTATGTTGATCCGTGCCGTTGCAATCTGTGTCACCATAAAACTAAGAAGCATCTATTGGGAGAGAAAGTGATTGTAAGAAGACAATTTTGAAGTCCACCATTAGTGTTAAAAGAACATAATTAATCATGTGTAAGTTAAAATTTAGATTGCGACACATTGAGACAATGAAAAGGCCACAATGCAAGTTATAATTATTTTGACTAATTAATGTTTCATACTTTTGACCGTAAAATATCTCGCATAATATTCACATTTTATACATAACATGAAAGAATGTAGGAATTATTAGATATGAAACAATCAAAGACCAATTATCGATCGGGTGTCTCATAACACCAGTTGCATTCTACAGATGTACAAGATACCTTATCCCATACAAATCTAATCAAATTTAAGATAAAAACAAAAAAAATTAGAAAAAATGGACTAAGCTGAGTTGTCCTTGACTCACTACCTTATTTACTCTTTTTTGTTGATATTTTCTCAATACAATACATTTATTATATGAATTTTAAATTAACTAATGACAACAGATTAGAATTGTCTTGACTTGATGGTTGCTTAAAAAAAACTCCACGAAACAAATGTAGTGGATTAAAATTATTTGGTTTGGAGGTGATGACATGGTCACAAACGTTTTGAAAAGTCTAACACCAATCAGTTTCTCAGATAAGGCTTAAGTTCTCTCTTACTCGATGACAAAAAAAATTACCAATTAAATTAATTAAAATTCACGGCACTCAGTGTAATTGATAATCCTAATCAACCTGAAACTTTTTTTTTTTTTTTAAGTCACACAAAAAGGTTGTAAAATGATTTACATTTCCGTGATACACGATTTTGCTTCCCATTGATAGTCTCTCCCTAGTACCATCGCGTCACATTGATTGCATTATCAACCCTAACCATTGATGCTCAACTCTCCATCCAAGGTTCGTGTGGATTGCTCCAATGCCTACATCACATTGCTAGATGCTACCCTACACTCTTTAGTCTTTTGGTCCTGAATAATTCAGTGTCATTTCATCACCACACCCAAGATGAGAAACAACCTCGACCTCGAGATGAGTTTGCCTTGCCAAAACATCTTACAATTCAAGACTAGATTCCCTAGTCATTGCATTAACTTTCAGACCTTTTGGCTTTGGTAACACCATCCTCTAGGTTAATCATAGCACAATAAATTTGGTAATTTTGGTTTGATTTCTCTTTGAAATTTGGAAATTTGGCTTTATTTTCTTTTTTAAAATTGGGTTTTTGGGGTTTATGTTGTGAATGAAATTTGTTTTTTATATAATTTGGAATCACATCAAAAATTGTGACAGTAGCCGAACAAGGCAACACAAGTCATTTTCCTTAACTAGTTTTATGTTGAAATAAATGTAAACTCAGTAAAAAGTTTACTTAATTAAAGTCACAATCCCATTTTTAATGAACTATCAATCAACTACTTAAATCAATTTACCATTGTTATAATTACTATAACCACGTTATAAAGATTTTCAAAGTAAAGTGAAAGCCAAGACTTCTTGAATTCAATTTTTTTTTAACGCTATTGTTAAAAAAAAAAAAAAAAAAAAAAAGGGAAGAGGTCGCAACCAGTACATAAAATTTTATGTAAAGTCTGTTATTGTTAGATTATTAAAAAAAAAAAAAAATCTTTTCAAAATTTTGTTGAATTTGGATTTTTTTTAAAAAAAAATTTTATTGGGGTGTTAATAGCAGATGATTATTTTTACCCAAGAAAGGGAAATTTTAAGATGTAGTTTATCTCAGCGGGGCCCAAGAGGACCAAGACAAGCCTGAAATTTCAAGGCCCAAAATATGGGCCCACAAGGCTTATCAAGAGGGGGCCAGGCCTAGTGGTACGACCTATCTCAAACGGGTTGTAGCAATAATTTACTTACCAAAAAATTAAGCTTGGAAAAAGAAAAGGTTATTTAGAATGGAAGTTGGGAGGGAGGTAAGGATAGAAATATAAAATGGGATTCCGATGGATATTATGATAAAAAGATAAAATATGTTAGATTAAAAGAGAGAGGAAAAAAAAAAACACTTAAAAATATATGAAATGAAAGGATCCTATTAATGAATGTCCTAAAGATGAAAAATTTAATGCAATCAAGCTACATTTTATGGATATTCAATCACTTTCAATTAAAAAACCCCAATTTTAATTAACTTTTGCTCATTTTGCTATTTCCCAATACATGTGAGTGAGACAAAATGGATGCTTAAAAGAGAAAATGTGTCAAATAAGAAGAGAGACAGAAAAAAATAAGTATATAAATTAGAAGGATGCGCCTCTCCTCAAATTTTTACAAAGTAAAATAAAATGGGTAAAAAAAAGGAAAATAAAGGGTCTGGTTAATTACCAAATGCCCTAAAAATGGGAACCCCAATTCAATCAAGCTACATATTACAAATCATTCACCAATTAACAAAAATCATTATTATGATTCTGTTTATCAAATGCTCCAAGGATGGGAAAACCAATGCAATCAAGTTACTTTTTATAGACAATTGATAAAAAGTTCAAATTTTAATTAACTTTTGTATCTTTCAATTAAAAAGCTCAAATTTTAACTAACTTTTGCTTCTTTTACTACTTCTAATTCCTAATACATATGAGACCCAATCGATGATACCTTATCGAATGCTTAAAAGCACCTGTTAACAAAAAGAGATAGGGAAATTTAGCTTCTTCTTTTTTTGGGTACTTAAAGTTTTTTGGTTTTTTGGTTTTTTTGGTTTTTTTGTTTTTGTTTTTTTTGTTTTTGTTTTGTTTTGTAAGTGGGTATGCAAGTTGAAACTGATAAAGTAGTACTGGTAGTGTCAGTTAGGCAAGTATGCCCATCTCATTGACCCCATTTGCCTTACTTTCTGAAGTTATTGGAGTTCAAAGTCAAGTGATAAAATAGCTAGTGTATGCTAATGGAGAGACAGGCCGGCAAAGTTCTTTTACATTCTGCAAATAAATGGGCATAGCACAGAGCTATTAGGCATTAGTCTCATCATCTTCAGCTCTTGGAAGGCGTTAAAAAATTGTGAGTTGAGGTTCCTTTTTTCTGTTCTGTCCCTCTCGGATTTGTTGTAAAACTAGTACTTCACTTCTTAATTTACTTGGTACTCATACGGTCTGGACTCTGAGACCACGTATGATAAAAGTAGCTCTTTCCACACAGACCCATTAAATTTGTGTTAGCAATTATATCATGAAAAGAAATAACACACCCTTGTATATAAGCATGCAATTATTGAAAAATGATTTGCTTTAACAATGACACAAATCTTTTACAGGCAGCACCAGACTCCAAAAGTTGTGCCACCCCATGAGTCCATGACTTGACCCCACGAAGTGCACTTCAATGTACGGTACCAGACCTCAGATTCCCTTGCTGTGCTGATTCTGCAAAACTCTAGGAAACAAGTTGGGGTGCCATTCGAGAGGCTTTTGTGCATAGAGTTATTATGCACAGAGCTCAGCAACTAGAATTTAATGAGGTCTTTAAGATGCCAAGTAAATTAGGATACAAGCTAGTTTAACACATTATTATTAAGAGACTTGGAGTACAAAGTTCCTTCACGTGTCAATGCACACAGCTAGATTTGTGTGCTCAAGACAGAACTAGATTTCAAATCTTTTCTTGAATTTGGAAAATAACTAGGAGTTCCCAGTATTAAAGATGGAGGGACAAGATCCTACACTAGTTTCCAACAATTAGGAATAGGCTTTTTAGGCTGGAAAACTAGAACACTCTTATAGCAGGCAGAAATCGTTCTCATAAATTTGATCACAACAGCAATATCCATGCATTGTGTCCTCCCAAGTACAGCCTGTAAAAAGATTGATAAACTCAAAAGGAACTTTAGGGAGACACACCAGAGAGTAAAAAAATAAAAACTACACTGAATTGGATGAGATATTGTCACCAAACTAAGGTTCAAAGGGGTCTATACGAATCAAAGGTCCAATTGGTGTAACAAGGCCCTCCTTTCCCAAAGAGTTTGGGCCTTGTGGCAAGGATTAAAGGAGATTTGGGCCTCAACACTAAAGAAGAAATATCTCAATAAAGAGGGGTGTGTATAGATAAGGTTGAAAGGTTTTTTCCACAAAACTTGAACTTGTCATGTTGATAAATTTCTAACTCAACCAAACTCATCACATTTGTAAAAACCAAGCTAACCCAAGTAGGTTGGGATGGGTTGGTAGGTTGTGCTTGCATATTTCATGCCTTGTAAAAATATGGATTTTCATTAACTATTTAATTTTTTTTAATAAATTATTAAAATTCATATAATATGCCTAAATTATATTGCAAATTCCCAAATTCATTAAAAAAAAAATTAAAGGCCAAAATAAATCAAACTAAACAAATTAAAATAAGGTAATAAAACAAATCTATATATATGATACATCGGGTTGGATCAAATTGGTTGAAAAAACTATCAATTCGAATCTAACTCGACCTAAGACTTAAAATAAACTTCCAACTCAAGTCAACCCACTAACTCACAAAAACCAACCGAGGCAGCGGGTTGGATTGGTTTTGTCAGGTTGGTGAATTGTATGCACCCATGCATAAGTAATGCAAAACAAAAAATATTTGCAGTAAGAGCATCCGCATTGGTATTTAGCAATATGGTTCCATAAAAAGCTATTTTATTTATTTTACCTTCTCAGTTTACAAAATACTCAACATCAGTGGTTTTATTTTATCTTTCAACACAATAAAATAATATATCTATTATAATAAAATAAATATCCACTACAATAAATAATCTAACCTACGTAGTGTGACTACATAAATAAAAGTAGCTGGCAATGTGAACACGTGAACACTGGCAAGACAAAAAGCCGGCAAGAGAAAAAGAGAACACGTGAATAATATATATATATATATATATATATATATATATATATATATTTATTTACCTATGAACTAGCCAAAAGTAGCTGTGCACTATAGCTGTGAAGCCAAATTATTTGGCTTTGGCTTAACTAATGTAGCCATATTTTTGTATTTGGTGGTGCTAAAAATAACAATATAGCTTTTCAGCATTACCAATACTAATGCTCTTAGCCTTAGCTGATAAAAAATGACATGTCCTTAAGCTTTTGGAATGGCAATTGGACTAGCATTGGACCCCTACAAGGGACCATTAAGGGCCTATTCAACAAGGAGGATAAACTCAAATTTATATGTCTAGGATGCCTAAGCAAACCGACATCTTGAAAATACTTCTCTTAGTTTAAATTTTCAACTAATAAAAATCATTAGCATTGTTCAAAACCTCCAATCTCAAATCGATGGGAATGTTTAACTTGAGACCCATCCAAGGACGAAGCTAGAATTTTAAGTCAGGGGGGCAAAGTATAACCAAAAACAATTATGGGCTTATTATTGGTTGTCATTTTTACCTTTTCTTTTAATAATCTTTGTAATAAATTTTTGGGTTGATGATCTCAATTATTGTTGTTTGGCTAATTTGTGATATTATTTGGGTTTAATTGTGAAGTTGTTTGGGCTAATCTATGAAGGTAGGGCCAAGTTTTATTTTCCTTGGACACAATTTGAATTAGGTCCTAAAAAAATATCCCGAGATAGTTTCCACCTACCAAATCACCCTTCCTCGACCTAATCTAACCAATCGGAAATGGCTAGTTTGTCGTGAAAGTCTCTCAGACTAATGGCTTCTTAAAACAGAGAAGAGTATACATGTTTGCCCTGTGTGTAAGAATGCTCCTAAGATTTTGCTCCATATACTTCAAGACTCTCCTTCCCGTGCTAGAAAGAATTGGGTGCCTTGTGGGTGGGTCTATCTAACTTCTTCCTCCAATTCGTGGACAAAATGGAATAAACAACTCTCCAACTCTGATTCATCAACCTTCATCAATTATCAGGGGGTCCATAGTCTTGTGGCAAATCAAAACAACCTGATATAATTTTTTTTTTTTAAAGATAGATGTCATTGAAAACCATGTTTTTGAGCCCATGACAGTTTTCAAAAGAATCAAAGCACTAACCATAGATTTCTCTACTGCTCTCTAACTCCCAAAGGAAACAAACACAAAAGCCTTCGACTTGTCGACAGGGTACCATGGCTTTATGTTAGGAAATCCAGGACTTATTAGGATAGCTTGGTTCAGTTACTTCTCTAGAAACATAGGTCACACAAAGACACTAATGGCAAAATTTTAGGCTCTTACACTAAAATTCAACTCGATCATTCTCTAAATCACTATAGAAGTCGATGCCAAATTTATAGTGGACATCCTAACGTCTTGTAGTAACATGCGTTTTAATTGCCACTTGTACAATGCCAGAATATCTTATTGCAGATTTCTACTTCAATATTTTTAAGGAGGGCTCGACTCCAACATGCTCACCATAAAAAGAAAAATTATGTAGATTTGCAAGCTAAGGCAGGAATTAATAGTTGGGATGCTTTTGCGTTGTAATCTAATCCCTTTAATTTTGTTGTAAGCCAACTTTTGGCGAGTGCTTGGAACATTACATTCCCAGATTATTTTGTACTTAATTTTGCCTTAATCCATATTTCATTTTTTGACTGAAAAGAAAATTTTGCTATAGGACCAAACTAGAGTATGGAATCTGAAACCTGGGAATCTTCTTACTGCTCCTTTGACATTGCTGTAATAAGTAGAGCTTTGGATTGTAGAGTTTAGTAGTATAGTTTTTACAATATAAAACTTTAACTGAAAAGATCTTTAGCATTTCAAGTATTTGACAAACTATAGTGGATAATGCTTTAAAATTATAGATTTATAAAGCACGAACAATGCATTGTAAAATTTTTCCTAAAACTTCAAAATTCAGTTTTAAGGAACCCTCTCAAAGCCATTTAGCGAAGTTGTCAAAACACTTTTATGGTAATGCGTTATTAACTGGGAATGAAGCAACGTAAAGCCACTCCAGTAGAGGGGCCAATTTAGCCAGATAATGCCATGCTCCTTTTGTGATCTAATGAATACTCTTATCCACCTATCAAAAAGGAAAATGAAAAATGAATACTCTTTTTACAATATGTTATAGATAAGGATAATCTCAGATGAGTCAATCCATTTTTCCAAAACATTATAGTTTTGAAAATCAGAACCAAGAATATTTGCAAGCAAACACATCCTCAGAATAATTGCTTTTCGAATATGACATCCTCCACAAACAAAAAGAGAAGATTTTTATATTCTTAACAGATTGATAGGCTTCCCAGGTGGCGTTCATATGCAGCATAATATGCAGAATTCTAATCCTGCTTTCTAACATTCATGTAATAGTTGACAAATGTATCACCAATAGTGCGTTCGTTAAGTGTGTTTGTTTGACAGCATTGGAATCAAAGCACATATTCTTTGGACAAAGAAGCAAACTTAATGGCAGAACATTCTCATTAACTTTCATGCTTTCAAAGCTACATATTCCCTCTTCACTAAGTAAAGAACCCAAATAAAAAAGCAGTGTCTACGTCTGCTGGATTTATACACTTTTTTCGATCTCAAACCTTTAAATTAGGCTCTCCTTTTACTTTATAATTTATGAGGTGGAGAACTCATGCTTGCGTGGAATGCAATAAGCTTTATCACTCATAAATAGAATCCAGTTCAAAAAAAAAAAAAAAGTACTAAGATTGAAAAAAGCTAAGGGGGTGCAAGTGTCAACATAAGCTATTTCAACTCAAAAAGCTTAAAGCAAAAGGAATAAAGGCTAAATCGTGTTCACAAAGAACAGCAAACTGAACAGGCTTGTACTAGCTAAGTGAACCACGCTACTGCAATACAAGTAACAAAACCTGAAAGGCCAACCGTGAAACCATTAGCTAACTCCCCTAGAAAAATCCAACTTATAAGACATTATTTAAGTGCCAACTGGCTAAAGTACAAATCTTCCTTCATATTCAATTGCCCCTTCCAAAAATAGATACGAGCTAGTGTATATATACAATGACTCTGATTACCATTTATGCACTACATAAAGGTTGATACCAGTGAATAAGACTCATCACTAGCTAGCGGCTGTTTCTCTTCAAAAATGCCAAAGTCAGAGACACAACAAGAGCCTCCACCTGCAGGTTCCTCCTAATACATCTCTCTCTCTCTCTCTCTCTCTCTCTCTCTCTCTCTCTCATTGATTCTTATTCATCAAGGGATACAATTAGAGAACTTACTTTTATCTTGGTTGTTGTTGAAAGGATACCCGAATGGGAATCCCCCCCAAGGAAATAAATGCTGCAGTCGGGGTAGCAAGAAGAAAGGAGACAGAGGCTTCATAGAGGGATGGTAAGTAACATCTTTTTTAGCAATTTAAGTAATGAGATGGAAGCAGTCGCATACACAAACCCCAAAAAAATTAAAATCAGAGGACAAAGTTGGCTTTTCTAACTAGATAATTTTTATAGATGATCATTGGAACTAATGACCTCCACTTCATGAGGCGTAGTCAGCCAATTATGCTACCACCTTGGAGTAAGAGGAAGAGTATAGTGTCAAGAGTCTTGTAGCTCAACTAGTTGGCACTTATTGGTGTTTTCAATGGAGATGTCCAGAGTTCAAATCCTCTCTCCCTATTATAACTATTGAATTATGAGGAAAAAAAGAAGGGGGGGGGGGGGGGGGGGGGTGTGGGGGGATTATAGTAAACAAAATGTTTTTAACTTGTATCATTAACTACAATGAAAAGTCCTGGATATTCTTCCCATTAATAGTTTTGGCTTACACAGCAATTGAGTACCAGAAAGCATCAGGTCTGGAAGCCATTCTTCCAATGGTGACTTGAAAAGCTGCAGCCCCACCAATTTTTTTTTTTCTTTTAGTCCACTTTTTTTTCTCAATCTCCACGTAAACTAATCTTGTTTCATTTAATTCTTATTGGTGCAGCCTTTTCGCTCTCTGCTGCTGTTGGCTCTGTGAAGAATGCTTCTAATTGATGCTTCTTGCTGTAAAAGAGGATTTCAATCAAGCAAAGCTATTATATCAGCTTACCAGTGTTGATCTGTCTTTTGTTTTTCGTTGGTTTTCTGACTATTGTTCTCTATGATTATATATTATAATAACTTTTTTTTTTATAGGTAATTATATATTATAATAACAAGTGAGTTGAGACCTACATATGATCCTACATCAGCTGCTTGATGTTGATTGTAGAAACATATTTCTCTACTCTCATCACTCCCTTTTCTTCCTTCATTCTTTCATATTAGTAAGTTTCCCGTGCATAATATTGTAACGTTTTATGTAAGATGGGTGCGTAATGTTGTAATTTTTTATGTAAGATGGTATAGTGTTGTAATATTTTATGTAAGATGGTTTTGAAGAATGTTTTACATATATTATAGCATAATTGTTACATAACTTTGTTAGTAATGAGTTCTTCATAAGAAACAACAATTATAAATTGCATATATATATCCATTATAATAATTTAGTTCAAGTAATGAGCAATAAAAAAACAACTTTAGAGAATGTTGTAGAATAAAAGTTAATATAACATGTGTCTTTCTCTTTCTTCCTAATTTTAAAACAAATACACTTATGGCTTTCCCACATCAACATCCCAAACATCCACAATCAATCACAGCCTTTAAAAAACCCACTAGTCCACAAGGTTTGACCTCAACATCAAAATCGTAATTGCCGCTATCAGTTAATATAAAATGCAAGCCTCCTTCCCTAGTTGTAACCAACTCTATATGGGTTAATATTAGATGGGACAACAATGTTGGAGCTAGATAGGTGATGTCGAGAGATTAAAGGTAAATGGCATCATTTTTTGTTTGTGTATTTGACAAGGAAAGATATGAAGGGCTATGGGTAGGTGTATATAAAAGAGTAGAAGTGCAAGAGGTGAAAATAGTGAATTGAAATGCAAAGAGTTTTGTTTGTACATATGAGGAAGGAAAAGTATTGAAACAATAAACCAAAGGAAACAATAAATATTTATTTTTTAATTTGAAAAGTCTTAAAACATTGAATCAAATGAAGCAAGAAGTCAATATTTAATTTGCAAAGAAAGCGTCACATGGCCGAACCTTATGCTCCCCCACATGAGGTCTTTTCTTTTATATATATATTGATGACTAATTTTACTTAATTTATTTACGATGTCAAATTATCCTAAACCAAGAAATTAAATAAGAAGTCATATTATTTCCATTGTAGAGCACAAAATCGATTCTATTTGGGCAGAATTCTGTGTAAAATCTGACTTAATGTAAAAGGCATATGATTTCCATTGTAGAGTACAAAACCAATCCCACTTGAACAGATTCGTGTAAAATCTGATTTAACAGGGCACACTAGGTAAAACCAAGCAAAAATTTGAACCATCATGCGACAAGTAGAACTAGATTCTTTGTAGTAACCACAAGGTTGAGTTTTCAATATAACATCCTTTCCTTCCCCACTGGCTAGAGTTCTAGAAAGGCCATTGGCAAAGCTTGTGCCACCACTAAAAATAACTCGGTTGTTTGCTTTTTGCCAATTTCCATCCGGATGTCAAATTTACACTGTTTGGTTGCACCTAGGGAAAGTGAAGAGGAAGAGAAACGAAAGGAAAGGAAAGGAAAAAGGAAAAATCTCCCTCTGTGTGTTTGGATGTAGGAACAAAAGGAACCAAAACAAATTCTTTCCCTTGTTTGGTTTTCAGAAAAATGGAGAGCAAAATAAGTATTTTACTTTTATTAGTTTATACCTCGAATATATAACTTGTAAGAAGAATACAAGGCATATTGTAATTTTATAATAAAAGTTAAAATCCTATCAAAAAAAGTTAAAATAAAACCCAAAATCCCTCTCCTTTCCCCTCTCTTTCCACCCAATTTGGGCTGATAGCAAAAGGGTTGGCCCCACAGAAATTATATCACTCCAAATCAACCCTCTCTTTTCTCTTCAAACTAAGGAAACTAAATCCCTTCTCTTCTCTTCCCTCTATTTCTTCCAATCCAAACATAGTGTAAGTGTAAGAATTTAGACTACAACAAAAGGGAAGAACTTTCCTCTGTCCTTGATATTGCTCCCACCGATAATTTAAAGAAATACTTGATTATCCCTATTATTCACGGGAAGGCATACATGCAAATTGGAAAACATAACTGCTCTTCCTTGCTGGGTGAATTACTCTTATGTCCTTGGTGATAAATTATGTAAGGTAATACGCAGCATTTCTGAAAATAAACTTGTGATGATCCATAGGATCTGAGTTCACTGAAAGCCTCTTAAGAGGGATGGTTTATATATAATAGCGATGAAAATCTTTGACTAATTCTGGCCCGTTGATATAGTGATCAGTTAGGTTCACAAGGAATCAGTAAGAAGGGCAGAAAGTTGGGCACTCAGATTAGGAGGCTCTCCAATTGAGATCCAACTTCCAAATGGAGATGTCTATAAGGACAAAGGCAGTTATCCAATAG
The DNA here is from genome assembly GCA_023736055.1 of Quercus glauca. Classification (NCBI taxonomy): domain Eukaryota; kingdom Viridiplantae; phylum Streptophyta; class Magnoliopsida; order Fagales; family Fagaceae; genus Quercus; species Quercus glauca. Next base: position 8,120,551 of record CM043321.1, read on the forward strand.
CAATGATGACATTTAAAACCGGTTCAATCGTGATACTCAAATGAACTGGCCCATTTGTCTCACATGCTAAAAAGATTGATATCCCACTTATATTTACTTAATCATTCCAAGTTGTGACCCTTTCATAAGGAACGAATTCCTGTTGCTTCAAAAATAGACTTTTAAAACTTTTCTTGACCCTGTTTTTCTTCTCTTCTCTTCTCTTCAAGATCGAAATCCCACTTCAGCAAGATTTATTATGAGTGAGAAAAGACTGATAAATAGCATATTGATTCTTCTTGTCTTGCTTAGGAGAATAGCATGAAAAGGATTGGTTGGACATCCGAGAGATCAAGGTAGGAATGGTTTCATCTTAAAAACGTCTTCTTCTCCAACACAAAGAAATCTGATGTAGGAAAATTTAAGCCCAAAAAAGAAGGCCATTAATCCACTGTCTTTTATTTTATATGTCATGATTTAGTCATTATTATGTCTTGAGTAATTTAAAAGGTTATGTGAGCAGCATGTGACTTTTAATGAAGTTGGACAATTAGGATCTAATTGTTAAATGTAAGTGAAGGGCTAGGATTCCAGGGTTAATAACAGATACCATGAATACTCTTTTGAGCCTTTCATAAAATTTCAGATTTAAATATTTCTTGAGCTCTTTAAGCCTAGAAACTAGAAATTGATATTTGATTGTTCCAACTTCAATCCTATTAAACCCTTCTTCTAGACTAGACCAAAGTTCTTGTCACCATCACATTCACTTGAAAAAGTACTAGTGTAATGTATTTAATGAGATTGCGTCACCTAACTTTTATACATTAATAAATAGGAATACTCAATAAAAACTGTTAAATAATTTTCTAAAAATCTCACCTTTAGCAGCAACTAAATACTTGCTGAATTTTTTAACTTCACTTGATCAATGAATATGAATTTTATTCACCAATTTATGGTGACTTGGGTAGAGCATTATCTAAAACAATATGCAAAATAAATGTACATTTCGCATCTCTGGAGTAAAAATCTCTAATGGTGCCACATCAGAACTCAACCAAAGTTGCATTTAATTTTTTTTTTTTTTTATTTAGAAAAATTAACAAGTGGCAAATTATTGCAAAAAACAAAAAACCAGCACAACTAGTACTAGTTGGTAACTGCATTTTTATACAGAATTTAGAAAGAATATATTGTCAATAAAGCAGGAAAGCACCAAAGACCAAATGCTTGCTTCTTTGTTATCATAGACAAACCTAACAGAAAACATCCTTATATCTCAAAGTTCCCCTTAATTTAATGTACAATCAATACAGGATTGCTAAAGATCCTCACAGCAATGAGCAGACACAAGGAAAAACAAAAATAAGATTTATTTGAATAAATAACAAAAATTACAGATGAATAACTAACCATCATAGCATGCTTCTCAAACGGTGTCTGATGATGGGAACAGCTTCTCCAGCTTGTTATTAGAAAGGATCTTGTTGGGGTCCAATTCTCTTCGTGCTTTATTGTATGCATCCACTGGAAAACGCTTCCTTAGCCTTGCTTGGAGAGCTGCAAGCTCTTCTTTGTCCTTTGGAACCTGTATTGTGTGTGGATATATGAATTAAGAAGCAAATCCTTGTAGGGAGAGGAATGCTAGGATTTTTGTAGGAACCAAAAGATCAATTCAAGATTTAAAGATGTATTTCTTCCAGACTTTGTTTGGGTGCACAAATGCATCGAGTGTTTCTATTTTACTTCTTTGACTGATCTGCTTGATAGATATAGTTTTTATACTTTTTAGTTATGTTTGTTCTCTCACTTACGTTAGTCCATGTCCTGTGTGCTTTGGCTTTTTGTATTGATTTTTTCTATCAATGAAGCTTATTTACTTATCAAAAAAGAAGAAAAATCCTTGTAATTTAATACCCTCTTGTTTCGACAGTTGGTTCACCAAGATTATATCAGTGCAATCCTTTGAAGAATCAAACTTGATGAGCTACTCAAAGGTATCATGTTTTGTACATTTTAAGTTGGTTCACACTACTAGACTTGGTGGAATATCAAAAAGTTTGAAATAAATTTAAGCCAGACAAAAAGCTCATTTCCTTTCAAGTTACCATGTGGGGGTGACTCTTCGTTATTTTAAATAAGTCAAAAGCGCAGTTTTTCCATGATCTAATTAGTACCTCAATCTTAGCCCAATGTTCATAAGCAGAATACCGATCCCACAATCGTGACTGGGTCAGATGCCGGTAGTGGAAGAACTCTTCTGTTATTTCCTTTCTCTGGCGGGCATCCATTGTAGGCAGGTACATGATAATTCCAACCTGATGCACAATCAAAAATACATTGACTACTTTTACTTATAAAAAAAAGTACATTGACTATTTTTGTTTATAAAAAGTAAAGTTTCATGCCACCATATTAAACAGGATGAAACATCAGTTAAACACCACTTTTTTTATCGGTCAGTTTAACCCCACAAATTTAGCAACAATTAAACATATATATATATATATATATATATTTTTTTTTTTTATAAGAACAACTAAGCATATTATAACAAAGAATGTTAAGACTTAAGATTTCTGTATGATTGGATGGCTGCTTTAGAAAATATTACTTATTGTTCTTTCTTTTTTTGACAGGTTACTTATTCTTCTTTCTTAGAATTACTACATAATTTAAATTTGACAGTGTAACATTCTTTGTATCTTGTTCTGTTTCATATAATAAATTTCTTTTTACATATATTAAAAAGAAGAAGAAGAAGAAGAAGAAGAAGAAGAAGACTAAGAAGCATTTATAACAATCTATTTCTTCATTAAATTTGGAGACCTGAAAGTTCAAATAATTTTTTAGGTTTATTTCATAAGTACTAAATTTTGTCAGAAAGAGAGAAGGAACTGGAAGTGTAATTTGTCCATTTGATTGATTCCAGAAATATTTTCAATCTATTGTAATATCGAACAAGGCCAGTTTACGGTTTACCACAAGTGAACTTTATGTCTAAGCAATGTCATAATATTTTCACAAATAATCCTCACCCAGATAAGATCATGAAGACTCTTGGATTCAACTTACTGTTCAAACTCTTAAAATTTTCTATTGCAGAAGGGTCAAAATCTCAGCTTGTCAAGAAATTGGAGTCATTCTAGTCAGAGCAGACTCTCAAAATATTTAACAACGTAAAATTTAGCCTTCAGTTCCCAGTCACTCACCAGTAAGACATCTAAGAGGTATGAAAAAATAGTAATATATGCAACAGACTACAACTACATGACATTATTTCACCAATTTATGCATCATCATATAAATTGAAATGCTGCCCAAAACCTCAGAAAATATCTCAAATTGTGCTGAGGGTATGTTCAAGAAGAGAGTCAAATTTTCAAAATATTACAAAATCAAACTGGAACATTTAGGCACAGCTTTTAAGAGAGCAATGGCCACCCCAAAACCCTCCTTTTGTATGATTTTTCAGAAAAAATTCTAACCAGACCATACCAAGTACATACATTTACTTCACAAAATTTTAAACCACCCCGCGCCCCCAAAAAAAAAAAAAAAAAACAGTTCCATATTAACATTAAACCAACATTCAAAATTAAGAAAGATAGAAACAAATGGGGTTAAAGCAAAGATGCAATTGAAATTTTACCCATGAGAATATATCATCCTCTCCAGAGCTTGAAGCAGGACTCATGGGACTCTTGCTGCGAGCTGTCCAACGCTGCTCTATTGGTGCAGGTGCAGGTATTTCTTGCTTCTCTATGAGCTGCTTCAGATCTTCTATGAATTCAAGGTCTTTCATGCTTGGCTTGGCTAGCGTTCCTGCAGGGAAACATGTTTCAGAAACCCACTGTTGGCCACCACAATCAAAGCCCAATATTTCATCACTCCATCCCACTCTGTATCCCTCTGACTTCCTCCAGAACTCAGCCTCGGCTTGATTGATCTTTATAACATAGTCCTTGTTGAGAGGATCCATGGCAAGTAGTTTATCTCTCAACTCTGTAAATGATAGCTCATTTATGTCTGGTTCATTGCTGTCTGGAGATTCCGTTGTAATTTTTCTGCAAGTAACTAACATAAGCAATTAATTGACAGAATCCAAGTAGCACACAATAGCAATGATAACATGTAAATAAAATTGACAAAAGATGACAATATAAATATATAGAACAACTTAGCTCAAGCTTTTTTTAAACAGACAAACCAATAAAGCTGCAAACTGATCTAAGCTCTTCTAGTTCAGATTGTGATTGGCTTGTCTAGCTGCTTGCTTCTATATTAATCAAGCTGAACTTGAACAGAAATCCTTTCTAATTATTTTTTCAAGCCAAGCTTTCAAATATTAGATAGCAATATATCTATATATCTCTGGAGTGTTTTCTTCAAATTGTCATGAATTCTTAGAGACTTAGTTGCCAACCTCACCAGGATAGTTCAATGAGAAGTTACAATAAAAAATTGGTAAGTGAAAAAAGAAAAAAAGAAAAAAGAAAAAAAGAGAAGTAATAAAATTGATTGCAATTTAGTTTACACTATTAACCCAAATCATAGTAGGTAGTGATTCAAGGTTAGCAAACTTAACCAATGTTATTAAGAAAAATTTCAACGCAAACTTGCAAAGGAAGAGGAAACAAGCAATCATCCATATAAGAAATTCTAAAAAAATTTAGTTTCTTCTGACTAAGCCAAATAACTTCAGCACTCTTCCCACATATATGATCAACTACTCTCTCTAGGCCCTTCACTATGGACTATATTAAATCTCAGCAAGCAGAAAAGATCACATCAAAATAAAAGAAGAGAAGCAATAAAATCATCACTTATGATTCAGACTCAACAAGCTAGAATAAGTTTTCTTTATTACACATTAACAAAAGCAGACACCAGCTTTACCTGTATTTCTGGAGGGATTCCTTATAGAGATCACGAACATGCTGTATGGCTTCATCACTACTATATTTGGGTGTGAACTTTGGGGGACCTCTCCACTTTGAAACAGGATTGCACGTCACAACCACAACAGTGTCAGTATATGGAATATGTAGGTACTTCACATGCTTATTCTCAGATAGCAATTTCCTGCAAAAGGAAGGAATCAGGAATATTAGTTGGAGAGTAACAACTTTAATCCTCCCTCATCCAATAATTGATTATAAATTATGCTACACCCACACACACACACAAAAAAGCAGAGAGAGAGAGAGAGAGGGAGAGAATATTCCATAAAGAAAGATGAAATAAGAGAGCATATTGCCTCTGAACCTTATCACAGAAATAGAGGTTGTTTAGCACCAGCCCACAGCCATCATAATAATTCAATTTTGTGATGCACAACTAAACCCTGGGTGCACTTCAAAATCCTCATTTCACAAGTCATCACAATAATATAATCTTGTACTAATTGAACAAAGCATTTCTCCAGCACTTGCTCCAGATTATTTCACCTTTCAATACATCATGGTAAAGTCGTATGCTCAAAAGTACTAGATCAATTATTCAAAGTACTGCTAGGTCTCAATCATTTAGTTGCTAGTTGCAAGCTATATCCACAAACCATAATGTTCTTACAATGAATGAAAGAAAGAATTTGCACATTAAACAGGATGGTGATTACTTGTGGTTTTTCTTGATTTCTTTCACGTTTGAGACAGTTGTGTGCTCCACAAGCTCCTGTCTCTCAACACATTGGATTGTGACTTCAGCTACCACACCAAGAGCGCCTAGACCACAACGAGCTAAATAAAACAGCTCCGGATCTTTCTCTTTTGAAACCTCTATTGTCCCCTTGGCAGGAGTTACCAGTTTCATGCTGATGACCTGCTCATCAATGGGAGGCAGTCTTGCACCAGTACCATGTGCCCCAACCTAATGATATGTAAATTTTTAAAAAGCTTAGAACCAACTACTACACAAAAAAGACATACCTTACTGCAATATGCTTTTATAGACTAACTACTTGTCAACCCCCTTTTTTATTTTTATATATTTATTTTTTTCTTCCTTGATTTATCACCAGAAATTGCAAGTGTGATGTTGACAATCTCAAACTCTATTCTGCATAGCAGTGCCACAAAATTATAACTGCTCATTAGTTTCAAACTCTGATGTTCAAAACACAAGTACATTCTTAATGATGAAAGACAACTACAAGATTCCTATAAAAAATAAAGTCACTATAGGCTCACGTTCTTGGATTTGAATTTTCAAGAAATGGACGGGATACGAAAGTTTCCTGAGAATAACGTACACACACACGCGCTACTGTAAGAAGATAAACCTGGTCTGTATCAGAACCAGGGCTAAAACATATGCACAGACAGATGTGAATCGCACTCTGGTGTGGTTAGGGAGCCACATGGGGTGGGGCTTTGGAAGCACATCAGGATGGGATGGAACCATTTTGTGTTTTTCATTTGGTTTGAGGTGGGAAATGGTTCCCAAATTTTATTCTGGAAACATCATTGGGATGGAAGTAAAACATTTCAAGGCAGATATCTAGAGTTATTCAGATTTTTTAGAGATAAGAGATGCTCGGGTTTCAGATTATATGGAGTGGGTAAATAATAAAGTACATTGGAAACCTATGTTTACAAGAGAGGCACAAGACTGGGAGTTGGAGTCAATGGCTCAATTCTTGGATAATCTGTATGCTGCACAGGTTACTCCTAATGCTTATGATAAATTGGTTTCAATTTCTTCTTCCAAAGAAGGATTTCAGACAGAGCTATTATAGGGTGCTTCAAGCAGGTGCTGAGGTTACTTCCCCATTTCCTTTGAAGTGTGTATGGAAGTCTATATCCCCTCCTAGAGTTTCCTTTTTCAGTTTGGGAGGAGGCCCTAAGAAAAATTTTGGTGACTAACCACTTCTGGAAGAGGGGTTTTGTTATTGCAGATTAGTGTTGTTTATGTAAATCTGATGGGGAATCTGTTAGTCATCTATTGCTGCATTGTCCTTTTGTTTCTGATTTGTGGGTGATCATTTTTTATCTAGTCAGGATTGATTGGGTCATGCCAAATTCTGTTGCCGCCATGCTGAAATCTTAGGATGGAGTAAGGGGAGGTCAAAGATGTGTGAAAATTTGGAGGGAAGTTCCGGCATGTCATAGTGGTGTATTTGGAGGGAACGAATAGTCGCACTTTTGAGGGAAAGAAGCTATCTCTGTCAAATCTCAAGTTTCTCTTTTTGAAGACTCTATTCGAAGGGGCATCACAGTCTCTTACCCTCTCTATGTACTCTTTAATGGAGTTTCTTGATCCTTTACGCATTTGTCGTTGATACAAAGGCTGTGATATTTCTTGCTATGTTCTTGTTTTCAATCTGCTTTTTTTCTTTTTAACTTTTAGTATTCTTCCTGTATACATTTTTTTATCAGTTTTCTAGGGCTACTTTGCAAACTAGATGTTGAGAAGGCTTTTGATCATGTAAACTGGGAATTTCTTATGCAATTGCTAGAACAGGGTGGGTTCTCTGCTAAGTGGAGGCAGTGGATTTTCTTTTGTCTATCTACAGTTCACTTCTTTATTCTGATTAACGGCTCTCCTTGTGGGTTTTTTGAGAGCTCCTGAGGGTTGAGACAAGGTGACCCATTGTCTCTTTTGCTGTTTGTCTTGGTTATGGAAGCCCTTGGAAAAATGTTGGATAAAGTTGTCCATGAAGGTCGCATATTAGGCTTTAGTGTGGGTAATTTAGAGGGAAGATCCTTGGCAGTGTCTCGTCTCCATTTTGAGGACGACACTCTAATTTTTTGTGATGCTGATCTAGATCAGATTTTGTTTCTCCGTATGATCCTTATTTGGTTTGAGGCAGTCTCTGGTCTAAAGATAAATTTGGGCAAGTCAGAGTTGGTTCCTGTTGGTGTGGTGCATAATTTTGACTTACTGTTGAATGTCCTTGGCTGCAAGCAAGGTACCCTTCCAAAGAAATATTTGGGTCTTCCTTTGAGAGCTAAATTCAAGGATAAGATAATATGGAACCCAATTCTAGAGAAGATGAAACGAAAATTAGCAGGATGGAAACGTTTGTACTTATCCAAGGGAGGTAGAGCCACTTTAATTAAAAGCACTCTAACTAATTTACCCACTTATTTTCTATCTTTATTTCCTATACCTGCTATATACCTGCTATTGTGGCTAACCGAATTGAGAAGTTTCAGCAGGATTTCTTATGGGGTGGCATTGGTGATGAACCCAAATTTCATTTGGTTAAATAGGCTACTGCTTGTTCTCCCATTTCTTCGGGTGGCTTGGGGATAAGGAAGGTAAGACTTTTTAATGAAACTTTGCTTGGGAAGTGGCGATGGAGATTTGGGATTGAGAAGGCTGCCCTTTGGAGGCAAGTGATAGAGGAGAAATATGGCAGCCTATGGGGTGGTTGGTGTACTAGGTCTGTTAATGGTCCATGTGGTGTTGGTTTGTGGAAAAATATTAGTCGGGAATGGCCTTCTTTTTCTTGTCACATTCTATACGATATTGGGGATGGTTCTAGGGTGAAATTTTGGCAAGACCATTGGTGTGGTGAGACATCTCTTGCAATCAGCTATCCTGAATTGTTAAGATTTTGCTGAGATAAAGAGGCTAGTGTGGCTAAGCTTATGAAGTCCATTAATGGAGTCCTCTTTTGGGATGTAAGTTTCTTTAGGGGGTGCGCATGCTCGGGAGAGGCTATGTTAGGTTTCATGGATACCATATACGGTTCTTCAGTAAGGAGGTTTGGTGAGGATAAGATATGTTGGAAACCTGATAGAGATAAGGGGTTCATGGTTAAGGATTATTATAGTATTTTAGTGGGATCTAACGACTACTGTTTTCCTTGAAAAAGTATTTGAAAACATAAGATACCTTCTCAAGTGGCTTTCTTTGTTTGGACTGCTGCTTTAGGGAAATGCTTAACAATTGACAATTTACGAAAAAGGAAGGTTTGGATATTGGATTGGTGCTACATGCGCAAGTGTAATGGTGAATCAATTGACCCTCTCTTTCTTCATTGTCCGGTTGCTATGGATTTGTGGTCTATGGTGTTTGGTTTATTTGGAGTAATCTTGGTTATGCTGCAATCTGTTGTGGGGCTTCTAGCTTGTTGGCAAGGTAGGTTTGGTCGTCATCAAAATGGGTATAAATGGTTGATTGTTCTCCATTGCTTATTGTGGTGTCTTTGGAAGGAGAGAAATAAAGGTATTTTGAAGATAATGAGAGATCCATACTAGACCTCAAGTTATTTTTCTTTAGAACTTTATTGGATTGGTGGGCTGCTATGTGAAACCAATCATTCTTTTCTTTTCTTGATTTCCTAGATTCTTGTAATTTTTGTTCTTGATTTGTTTGACCCCTTGTACACTCCCTATGTGCTAGGGCTTTTCATTTTTTGGTATCAATAAAACTTATTACTTATCAAAAATTTATTTTACTATAAATTCAAAGGCTTCTTTTCTTTTTCTTTTTTTTTTGATAGGTAATATGAGTACTATTATTGATGAAATAATAAAAAAGAAACATACAATGTGTTCACGAGGATGAACAACAGCAAAGCACAAACATAAAACAAATAGAACAGCAAACGAAACTAAATTCAAAGGCTTCTCAATTCTTTCTTAGCTATCTTCCTCAGTCCCCTAGTTCTCACATGCTCTACAATACAGTTAATGCTCCTCACACAATCAATCATTCTTTTTAAACATGAATAGTTCCATAAGTGAAAAGGGGCACTAACATCACATCAGTTTGTGTTTCCAGAGTTGATGACTAAAACACATTCCTACGCTAATAACCCAGCTTTTTCTAATAGTAGATCCATTTCTTTCCCAAACCTTCCATTATATTAATAGAATGTACATTTCCTCATTCTTACCTTCAACATGCATTTGCTAATACCTCCATTACACAAATGGACAATCCCTCCATTTCCTCATTCTCACCTTCAACATGCATTTGCTAATACACATGTGCCAATACTAAAAGTAAACAGCTGCTAAGGAGAGATTGTACAAGTTGAGAATCTAGTCAACTTGAATACATTCTTCCTACCACAACAAGAAAAGATATACAACGAGCAATCTTTTTTTTTTTTTTAAATAAATCCTTCAATTTCAAGCACTATATAAGTCAATCCTGGGATGTAGCTTTTTCTGAAAGCTGATTTTAGGAAATGTTAATTAAAGTATAGTTATTCTTAGAAAAAAGTGAGGCTTTAAAACTATAAGATAGAAAGCCACAAAAAAAAAAAAAAAAAAGGTAGCCAAACAGAGACACGATCTCCCACCAAACATGCAAATGAATGAAACCAACACAAACCCAATAGGTGAAACATAAGAAAGTAGCAACCTTTAATTTTTTTTTTTGAATTGCCTTCAATCTCAAGCAAGTACTATATAAATGAATTGAAACCTTAAAAAAAAACCCTCATTTCCCACCAAACCCAACACGCAAATAAATCAAAACCAACACAAACACAAACCCAATACCATAAACAAGCCCACCTGCAAAATAATGAAACCTCAAAAACACTCATTTCTCACCAAAACCAACATGCAAAACTAACACAAACCAAATAGGAAAAGCATAAGAAAACAGCAAACTTTTTTTTTAAAGGCTACCTTCAATCAATCTCAAGAAAGCAATATATAAATGAATTGAAACCACAAAAACACTCATTTACCAGCAAAACCCAACAAGCAAAAATATATGAAACAAACCCAAAAAACCTTGATCCCAGATAAACCCAAAACCAAAAACAATCCCACCTGAACAATGCCACCAATCTGCTGCTCTCTAATGGAAGCAAAATTCTGCAAAGTAAGCCCAGAATCCTTAATCCCATCAACCAATTGCTGAACCCTTATCCCAGCTTCAACTCTCACAGTCTTCTTCCCTTTATCCACTTCCAAAACCTTATCCATCAACGCCAAGTTCACCATCCCAGCTCTGGATAACCCGATCCCATTCGGCGAAAGCCCCGACCCGACCGGCCTAATCCGGGTCTTAGCTTTATGAGCTTCCTTAACCACATTCTCCAACTGCTGGAGAGTCTCGGGTTGGTGAAAAACCCGGGTTTGGACCTCGTGGGTCCCGCTCCAGTTGGAGACAGTGTGGAGGTCGTCGGGCAATGGGGCGTAGCGGAAGAATTGAGCTTTTTTGTGTTTGGCGTTTTCGGGGAATGGGAAGGAGTAGTAGGTGGCGACGCCGCAGAAGAGGACGAGAGCTGTGTAGCCGAGGTATTTGCGGCGCTCTGAGGTGGTGGAGGAAGCGATGGGTGTTGGGGTTGGGGTTGGGGTGGTGGTGCAGAAGGGGCGTCTGGATGCGGTGGCGGTGGTGGAGGTGAAGGAGGTGAAGGGTTTGAGAAGGTGGTGGTGGTGGAGAGAAGAAGGGTGGGAGCGTTTGAGAATGAGAGCTCTGAGCATTTTTGTGAGTGTGTGTGTGTGTGTGGGGTTTAGGAGTGGTTTCAGGAGAAGGGGAGATGGGTTTTTATCATTTTCTTTTGCTGAGAGATACCTGTAAAAATTGTGCAGTGACCGTTTAGCATTGGTTTAAATTTCTGTAGTGTTTTATTTGGTAAATTACACTAATAAATATTAAATAGTGTCTCTTAAAGCTTTAAATTTGTATTTCTAAAAAAAAAATTAAATTTGGAATTTTTTTTTTTTTTTTTGAAAACTGAAAGAGTTGGGATTTTTTTTTTTCAATTAATACTAAAAAGAGCTTCTTTTCTAAAATTTTTAAAAAAATAAATAAATAGCCAAAGACTTTGTAGCTAAATTGACACATTTTCATGTACCAAGTACTTAGAGTTCTAGGAGGAAAAATATTCGAGTTACGAGATTAGTAATATATTGTAATTATCTCTTTAAAAAAATAGAGAATTTGATCATGGACTTAAAAACCCTTTTTACTTTTTAGTCCTAATGAAGTTGAATCCTATGTTGCTTAAATGAGGTCCCGAGTTTGGTTCATATGGAGAGATGTCACTCTTTATTGTAACTACGTGTTTTTCCTTCCACGGTCAAGGAGAGAAGCAAAGTCATGAGTGCCTAATGAAGGAAGAAATACACCATATGTAGGGTTCATCTCCATATGAGAGGAAAGAAACATGCATCCGATGTATGATATACCTTCTCCTAACGAAACCAAAACAAATTTTAAAATACTAAAATTTTATTACTAAGAATATTTATAAAATAAAATAAATTTTTATTGCTATAAATTTATTATTAAAGTTTCAAAATTTTTAAAAATATTATTTTCATCAAAATTTTATTATTAAAGAAATTTATAAAATTAAAAAAAAATTATTGCTATAAATATTTAAAAATTTTCCATTAAAAAATGCAATATCACTTAGAAAAATTCCTTAAACTCACTAGTTGGTAATTCATAAACTATAAATGTGTACTAAATCTTCCTAATATATTTGAAAAAAGGAAATTTCGGTGTTGCAATATATTTGTGTTTTTAATATGCTCTCCTCTGTCTCTCATCTTTAGTATACCTAACGTAGGGAGTAAAAAAGGAAGAAAATTACGGACTTTTTGCCAGGTTGCTGTTATTTTATATACTAAGAAAAAGTTTGCGATCATTTATTTACGATATAATTATTAGAAGTAAAAAGAAAAGGGTAAATGCTTTGTTTTCTTCAACTTGGCAGCTTATATCTTTTCTCTCTCTCATTTTTTTTTTTTATTATAAATTTTTGTTGTTACAATTTATTTAGAGGAAGGAGACACTGAGGGAAGGTCACATTGTCAATTTATTGAATCTTAAAAGATTCTTAATAACAATTATTATAACCTTCATAGCGTGCATTTTGGTATTTGTTAACAAGTCTCTTGATAATCACTTGTAGTTGTGGGTTTTTTCTTTAAAAAAATTATTTTATAATAATTTGACAATGGGGTAGGGATTTGAATCTTAAATATCTCAATTAGAAAAATTAGGAAACTTTGGGTCCGTTTGATTGGGTGTTTTGGAATCTTTAAAAACGAGTTTTGAAAACTCAAAATTCTATTTTGTAATAACAACTCTTAATAACTTTTTTACAAACACTCATTTTAAACCAAAAATATCGTTTTGCAATAGTTTATATAAACGTACCCTTTATCATAGAAGAATATGGTAGTAACCTATGTCATATTTAGTACCGGAGCATTTATTCTCAAAATAAATCTTAAGGATATCCTTATCGATCACAAATCCCAGTCCATACACAGCTTAGACAAAATAATCCAGTTCAAACAACATACATTTCCTAATATTTCTTTGGTCACATTTATTGGATATTGTTAAGAATCCAATTCCATAATGTTACATAACAACATTGGAAATTGACATGATCCATGCCATATTGATCAACCCCATGAAAATGGTAAATTTCCTAGGTACAACTGTCATAAGAACTGTTAGAGATCACCACCTAGCAACAAGATTACGCTATAGGATCCTAGGAATTCTCTAATTCACAGAGTTGGATCTACATCCTCTGGTTCAGATTCTGGTTCCTCATCTGCTGAAAAGAAAAGTTCATCATCTGAATCAGACTTCTCCATTGCAATAGGCTTTTCTTTATCTGACATAGGCTCCTCTGCATCGTGTTCCTTTGTTACACTCTCTTCCTTATCTACAGGAGGCATCTCTTTCTCCAAAGCACCATTCTGCTCGTCTTTACTTTTTTTTCTGATGACATTATTTTGGTTCAAAACTGAAGAAAATAATAGAAGACATCGTGTTATTACTATTAGGCAGTAGGAGCACTTGAAATTATTTGAAGATGTGCATGCAAAATAAGAGAAACAAATTTTGAGAGAGAAGAAAAAAAAATTATAAATAGCCAATTACCTTGACCAGTGTTCTTTGATTTGCCGCAGCCCATGACTCTCTCTCTATAAGAGATAGACACACAAGTACACCCAAATAGTGATTGGAGCTTTAAATAGAGGTTGGTTCTTGATATGGTACTTTCCCTAGGGTAATGATATGAATATGATCAATGGCATTCACAAATCCAATTAGGCAAATTTATTGATTCATATTTCATGCACACCTGGACGTGCAATGCACATGAAGAGAGATCGAACACTAGGATTATAATGGTTAATATTAACTGTACCTTAGAAATTTAGCTATCAGGAAACGTGCATAGGTATATTATAGCTTAGTTTTAAATTTTTTGTTTTATTTGTTACTAAACTTTTAAATTTGAGGATAACATAGGGATATTGTTGTGATTTTATTTTGTTCTTAATATTGGTCATAATGATCTTATTGGGGCATTAGATTTTGCGTTTAGTACTTTAGCGGCTTAGCCTGAAATTTAATTATGACAGGATAATTTTGTCAAATTTTAATATTATTTCTCTCTTTATTATACTCATTAATTTGTAGATGACAAAACCAAGGAAAAACATCTGCCATCTGTGGCTTCCAAGCGCAGAGACCATTAGGACACCCCATTTTGAGTCCAAATCTTCTGTTCCACTTTTCCTGCTCCATTTTATACTCCACCAATAAAAATTTGCCACGTGTTCATCTAATTAATTAAATACTACTATTAATTAATAACTGTAGTATTAATAAGTCAATAATTATAATATTTAATTAATTAAGTGAACACGTGTCAAGTTTTTATTGGTGGAGTATAGAGTGGAGCAGAAAAAGTGGGACAGAAGATTTGGATTCCCCAATTTTAACAAATCCTTTGTGTATGTTATTTGTTCTCACTTTCCAAGACCAGCACCTGTTACAACAGAAAGTATACCATGTTTCGATAATATTAACTCATCTATTTCGATATTTTTTATTCAATAAATGAATGACACATATTTTAAAAAATCACATCAATCTACTTCAATAAATAATTAATGGGTTTTGCTAACGAGTGCCCTTAGGGCACTCATTAATAATTCATTTTAAGAAAGTTTTGATATCACTTTTATGGGAAATGAAAAAAACTATCAAAATATTAATTACTTTTTTTTCATTTCCTATAAAAACTTTCTTTAAATGGATTATTAACCAGTGCCCTAAGGGCACTCGTTAGCATTTCCCATAATTAATTTATCTTCTCGATAGTTTTGTTAGCGTCATTATCATTTATTGGAGTAGTCTATTATGATTTTTTGAAACAGATGCCGAGTTAATATTACTAAAACATGGTATACTTTCTCCTGTTACAAGGGGCAAGCAAAAACAGCTAGTCATCCATACTAACAAGCCCAAAAACTCATCAAACACTACACTCCTTGTTCATCTTCACCATCCTGTCCCCTAAAATATCAGCAACAGTTTCCTTCTCTCCCTCCAGGCACCTCCTCTCCTCCCCACATCCCAAACCCTCCAGTGTCCAGACTCCCCCAAACACTCCCCGCTGCCACAACCTCATCCTCCTCTCCCCAACCCCTCCCTCCACCACAACTTGCTCCATAGACTCCAAGAATCAGGAAGGTTTTTAGAACATACTTTTGTATGATGACTATTTATTATTTGGACATAATTCATTGTATTTTACCAAATTTTGCGGAAAACTAATTAAGGAATAAATGGCTACCGTTCAATGAAGCATCATCCTGTAAATCATCCAATCCATCATTTCAATTCTATGGTTGAGGTCAAAACCAGAGGTTCAAAAGAATTATAACAGGAAAATTTAAGTACCATGGTTTTATGATGGATGCACTATGATTACCTAGGTTGAATCCAGGATGGGTTGTTTAAACAAACACGTAATCATAGAAAATTTTAACAGTTTTAATCAAACATGAAGAGTTACTAAATATCTCTCAACATAAGTTTTGATCAGAAATAGAAAGCTACAGGCTTTCCAAGAGGAGGTACACAATACAAGGGAGTAGTCTGTACAGAGAGCTTGTATATACACAAGATTTGCAACAACTCAACGTCAATCCAATTTCATGGACCTCACTGTCTACTTCTTAGAATAGCTAAACTATGACATATACTCCCTTGATGTCCATCTCTCTTCATACCTCCCAAATGAGTAGGCCATGGAAGGAATTTCAGCCAAGTGTGAAGGGTCTGGTTCAATGCCATAGTCTGTTAGTGGTCTATGCTCAAGAATGTCATCATGGTTTTTCACAAATTCAGGAATCTCGACCTCTGCCTTCTTAATATCTTCCCAAAGGTACTGCAGGCGGCTCACGTACTTGATTTTCCAATATAAGCTACAAACAAAAAGAGAGAATATGAAACAAAAATGCACCCAAAACCACTGATGGGCATAGCTCAGACACAGATCTAATTTGGAAACAACAGTGACACGTATTTAAGATATCAAGGCCAGGGAACCATGCATGTTTAATTTTATTTGATAATAATTTGGGGCTAGAAATTCTAAGGCCATTTGCAACACCAGAGTTATTTCTGCATAATTCACATGTTAACTACCAAATCAGAAAGCAATTCACTTGTTGTCTACATGCTAAAGTTTTAGTTTAAGGCTTAATATGTATTTCAAATCAATTTCAAGTAAAATGGATGCTGGTAGGAATTTGAATGATTTCTAATGGCCTGAGAGACATAAATCCCCCAGAATTACTTCCTTTCCATATTCTGTCATCATCAACTGCAGCTCACCCAACTTTCTAGGACCGTTATTTTACAAATTACATTAGCATTGTTGTATGACTTGCAGCTATTGATTTATGTGCATTAAATAAATAAGGAAACACCAAAAGTATTTGCATTCAAATAATAAATTTAAAATTTCAGAGACCTTTGTAAGTATAAGAATCTGGAGTATTGTCTAGCTTAGAACATACTTTGTTCACAATCTCTACATGAGACCTTTTTACTTTAACAAACTTAGCTAAAGAATTAGACCATGGCGATGCCCATGCAACTTGTAACTTTTAAATTCAACTGTGGTCTGATATCAATAAGCATATTGCATGCTTAAGTCTGATGGCCATCAGAAGTCAACATTCCTAATTATTTAAAACATACCCTACTGAAAATTTAAGTATAATGCAGAATTTTTTGGATAAGTTGTTCAACTTGTTCTCTAAACTTATAAAACAGTTCCAAATCCGGATATTCTAATTTTAAGCTATCCCCGTTGCCAAATAATTTTATAACATTCATAAACAAAACAAAACCACTCACCCTCCACTAAGGAAGAATCTGCCAAGAGTGGCAAAAACTAGTCTTGAGCGAAGCCCAGGGTGAATAAAATAAACAGTTTGAAGCCTCTCCTTGATGTTCGAGGGAAGTTCTTCATAAATCCACCTCAAGATAGTCATTCCAGGGGAGTTGTCCTCCTTTTGCACGGTACTATGCATGTAAACAATGCAGAATGGCCCTTCTGGCACTTCACTGCATATTTTGTGGAAAATATACTTCTTCAGCCTCTCTCCACTCACAACCACAGCTGCTCCATAAAAGAAAGAGGCATCTCATAAGGGCATCAAATAATTAAAATATGTCATTTAGAAAAAGGTTATCCAACAACATTAGGAGATAAAACTGCCCAAACAAGAAAATTTTAAGTTTTTAAACTTCTTTTAGAAACAGGAGATACTCTCTTACATCACTCATGGCATACAATTGATTCTATGAACAAAAGTCTTGTTTTGAATGGTCCGATGTGAACCACAACAAACATCTACAACACTGCCCCCATGCTGTTTTTATTCATCAATAAAATCATTTTAGCTGATAAATTATTGCTAAGGTATAAAAACAAAAGCTATGGAGAAATAAATTAGCAGACATGGGGGGACAGTAAAAATTAATAACCAAAATCCAAAAGTATGGTTTCTATAACTTTAATGTAACATACACAAAGAAGAAGTTGAGGAGGTTGCAGCTAATATAATTAGAAACAAAAAATAAACAGGAAACTTGCATTCAAAGTATTGTAAGACAATGGGAACAAATTATGAAAATATCAGATTAATATGACTATAAGCCCAAACATTCAAAGAATACTGATTATTCAAGATGTAACATGCATTTAAACGTGAGTACCAGTAAAATGAGAATGATAAGAAAAATAAGCAGTGACACAAAAAATCATTGAATACGGTAAAAATCAATTGGAAACAAAATGGTAATAAATAAATAAATTTAATATATATTTATATATATCATCAAGAACATAGACTGCAACAGCAAGGAAGTGCTATGGGTTCAATGTGAAGAAGTCACAACTCACAAGAACTTAGATGGAAACAAAGGGGTCAAAACAAAAAAGAGAGGAAAATGAAAGAGAAGAAAAACAAAGAATGAGGTGTAGAGAATAGATTCATATCTTACAACTAATCTAGAAAACGTTGATGAGAAAATCATACAGCTGCACCAAAGATAGTTTTTTTTTACTGAAAAGAATCTGTACAGCAGCCCCTAATATAGAGTTTTTTTTTTTAATTATTAATGAAAAGAATTCATACAGATTTCCCCAATTTGTTCGAAACTTGTTACTTTATTTAACTAGTATTTTGAATATTATAGAAACATCAGATAATCCTTTCCATAAGTAAAAATATATTGAACTTAGGTAACAAATTCCTGTAAAGAAAAGTAATTTCCAGGCACCAGTTTCAGCTATTAAAGCAATTAACAGAACAAAACACAAAAAGTTTTCAACATTATCAAGAGAACGCTAGGTGCTCTCACAAGTCCTTCACCATTGTTTAGAGTTTCTCATAAGCTTATAATGTTGATCCAGCTCCATATGCTATAACCATACGTTCAGAAAACTTCAACATTGAACCTATCAAACACACTGTTTGTGTCTTGAGAATCTGGAGAACTGAATAGAAATCACACAAATGCGGGAAAAGAAAAGGCTTTCAAAATGAGTCAGCTTCCACAAAAGACCACATATAACCCATTTCACTAACTAATAATTCAGATAAAACCAAACAAACCCCTTACCAAATTAATCAGAACTTAAGCAAAAATAAACTATCTTCCGCATAAAGCATGAAAACAAAACAAACCCAGATGCCAAAATAACCTAAAATTTACTCCCAACATCACTTAAATTCGAATCAAATTACAACACCACAAAAAAGGAGGATTTTTTTTTCCAAAACCAACAAAAACCCAGATGCCAAACTAGCTCAAATTGCTTAAAAACAATAAGAATCAATATAAATCATCATATAAAAAAAAAAAAAAAAAAGGATACACAAATTAAACAAAACAGATAACAAAAACACAAAACGAAGTGAAGCAACAAGCGAGGGAGGTCTTAGTCATGTTTGTTTACCGGGAAAGTACTTTCCCACAACACGGAAAATGCGGTTGCCGTGCTTGTCTGAGCCTTGGAGGCGAAAGAACTGGAGGAGATCGAGATCGGAGAAGTCTTCGTCGGGAAAGAGGTACTGGTCAGAGCAATCATGCCAGTTCTCTTGCTCTTCTTCTTCTTCTTCTTCTTCTTCTTTGTCTCCTTGACTGTGAGCCAAGAAGGGTCGAGCATCTACGCCAAGATCCGAAGCCAGGACCAGCACCGAGAAATCGTCCGATGAGGCAGCCATTTCGGGTTTCTTTCACTGTCTCGCTTTTTTTTTTCTCGCACTTTGTTTTGGGAAGGAATAGGGATTGTGGGCGAATCGTACGTGGAATTTGGACGTGTGGATACAGGGTTGGCTGAGAATACTGTGGAGGAATATATTGAGACCGAAAGCCCGTTGTGATAACTGATAAGGTTAAAATTTTATTTTATCTTTATATATATATATATATATATATATATATATATCCGGGGTTTACCAAAAAAAAAAAAAAACATAAAAACCCTATCAAAAAAAAAAAAAAAAAAAAACACTCCTGTCAACGTGTGTATGATAGAAAATTTTGTTAAATTTATACCTTTAAGTCTAAAAATTACCTCTGAACTGAAAAAATAAGTCTAAAAACTACCCAAATTAGTTAATTTATAAATGTGTATATTTCCATTGTTATTATAATAATTATATATATTTACATAATTACTATTTACATTCAAATATATATATATATATATATATATATATATATATACTTCTTTATTCATATACACAAAATAGGAAGAGATAACTTAAGATAATAATAATAAAAATAATAATGAAATAAAACTTAATTGAAATATCATGTAAAATAGATTATTTGATATAAGTATTTTTTAAAACCAGTTGTATAAAATAGAAAAAAATAGGTTTTTATACTAAAATATACATGATTTTTAAAAAAATGAACATTAGAATAGTAGATTTATAATTTTATTTGTGCTAGTTTGATGCACTAATCAAACCTGAGCATAGCACCAAGTTAACGCAAATAACAACAGATTTATAACCTTACAAACTTAAGCATAGCACCAAATCAATATAAACTATTTTATTAATAAATCAAACCATATACTAATTAAACAATTAAACCATATCATATATATTAAATATAGGTGGATTGGATCGGGTTAGGCGGAGTTGTGAATTTGCTAACTTGCACCTGACCCAACTCATTAACTCCTAAAAACCGACCCAACCAGCGCAAGTTAGGTTGAGTTGAATTGGGTCGCTTTTAACAAATTGGTGGGTTGGTTACACACCCTTAATTGTAATTTGTATGGAAATCAAAATGTATTCAAAATTGTGTTGAACTTCTTGTTGAGAAATTAATGAGATACGGTTGTTCAAAGTTAGGGGAAATTGAGTTTTTGCATCTATAAAGGCCATGTACTCAACCTTCAAGGCTGCGGACACAACTTGCAGCCAACCCCCCTTTAAAAAAAACCTTGAAATGAAGTTCTAAAAAATAAATTTTGACATAAAGACATGTGACACATGGTTTAGGTATATTAGACCTTCATGTAAAGGTTAAAGTTGGTTCTAGACTTGTAACCATGTGACAACTCATTTCTCCACCCTAACCTCTATGTTAGTGGTGTATTCTTAGATCCATGTTTAAGATCAATACACACAAGCAACATCTAAAAGAGTTATTTAATTGGCAATGTCAAGAAGAGTTTAATGGAACTCACATGACTATTCACGATTATTTTATTTTTATCACATTAAATTCTTTGGAAGATTGTTTGTTTGTTGACATTAGAACAAGCCTCCAATTTGTACAGGGAAAATTCACCATGTTTGTTAATTAGTTTCGACTTCTTTGATTACCGAAAAAAGGGACTAAGGATGGAATGAGAAGAACCTACAAAACAATTAATCCCGACTCTTGATTATTGTTACCATTAATGTTGTTGTGTGATTGAAGCCCAATCCTACCTTGTGTGCTGATATATCTCTAACATGAAAGATGAGTGAAAGCATGAAAAAAAGAGTAAACAAAAAGGTTTACATGGTTTGGGCCATATATGATTTATATACTAGAAAATTCAAACTAATCATAGGCTAACTATAAACTAACCAAAAATTAATTTTGTTGTTCTACAAATTCATAAGCCTACAACTGATTTGGGCCCCTCAGAATATAATATGTTACATGTGGTTTTTTTTTTGATGAACATATGTTATATGTGGTTACCATAATATTGTAACTATATGTTTATAAACATCCAAGTTTTGTATCTCATGTAACAAATAATATATAGCTACTTCAATTTAGCATGACTATTGCTTTAGTTGAGAGAGAGAGAGAGAGAGATGTGAAGGCATAGTGTACTTTTTCCCCCCTTCACCATAGATTTTAGTTCCCACTAAATTTTTCCTATTCACAAAATTTTAATGGGACAAATTCTTAGCCAATAGTCATCCAAGGAGAAGTCTTGTGAAGCTTGGGTGACACAATTGTCTCACACAATAATTATGTGTCACCCAACCAATCAATATTTGTTTTGGGTTAAACATTAGGTCTGCCACTCAACTTGGAGTAACTATATATTTATACTATTATTAAGAGGGGTTCAGTCAGCGGCATTAGGTACTTGTTAATGGAAAATTTTAAGAAAATTTTGATAACATTTTTATAAAAAAATATAAGAAGTTATCAAAAAATCAAAAACATTTTTTTTCCGTAAAAAATTTCTAAAAATATTTTCTAAACTAATTATCTTAAGGTTTCTGTTAACTTTTCTCTATTAAGAGAATAGAAGTCATGTTATCTACTTTTTATACTTTTCAACCAAAAAAAAAAATTTAACAAAGTAAAAGTTATTTATCAACAAGACAAATTAATTAATTAAAGATACAAAAGTAAACTTGAAAATTTTAAAACCATTCATTATCTATCAAATTTTACTCCCACAAAACATCCCCACAAAAACATCCACGTAATGGCTTACGATTACAAACAATTTTAAGAAGTGATTTAAAAAGATTTTAACCATTAATTTTCAATTGTATAAGAAATAACTATTTATTTCTAATAAAAATCAGCCTCTTATGCTCTTATAGCACTCGTTTAATCTAGGTTGTAAAACTTTGAGACACTCGTGTCAATCAAATTTATAGTATTTTTGTAGATGACCACTTGAAGAACTTAATTTTATATACCATGTCGTTTTTAAATTTCTTGGCAGTGTCTCTAATATTTTATTTTACAACACTTTAAAAATAGGATGAATTCCTGATTTTGAGATCTTCAGGATTCAAATTAATATAGTTGTCTTCACAAAAAAAAAAATCAATATAGTTGTCAGCTTATCTTTGTTATGTATAGATTATAGAGTATGCTTGAATATCATTTTCACATATATTTTTTATTCCCTATTCACAATCACACGTATCAACATTTAGACTATTTTTTTTTTTTTTTTGTGATAAAAGTTAGAGAAGTGCTACATTCACAATTCATGATTTGTTGTAAAAATGTTGTGAACATATCATTTCTCTAAAAGTTATATCCATAGAGTTTTATGTTGGGTTTGATTAACAGGTGCTCTTAAAACAATTGTTAATAAACAATTTTAGAAAAATTTTAACATCAGGAGAAATATAACAAATCATTAAAAAAAATTACTTTTTCTTTTTCTATATATTTTTTTAAAAAATATATCTTAAACTAATACCCTTACACATCTATTAATTTTTGGGTAAAATGTTATTTTGATTCTTAAACTTTATTAAAAATTTGGTTTTCATCCTTAAACTTTAAGAAATTTATTTTTCATTTCTAAATTATTAAAAAGTTCAGTTTTCATTCCAAAAATATTGAAATTATTTTATTTATGTCCTTAAATTTTATTAAAAATTTGTTTTTCATCCTTAAAGTATTGAAAAAAAATTATTTTTTCTTCCCTATTTTTGTCTCTAAACTATTGAAAAAATTCTTTACAAAGTTTAGAGATAAATCTTTTTTTTTTAAGTTTAAAGACCAAATTTTTTTTTTTGACAAAATTGAAACAGCAAAATAGTAATTTACGCTTAATTTTTTTCCCAAATTGAACTCACAGAAGAGGAAGAGGCCGCCTCATCAAAGCCGCACTCACAGTCACAGTCACAAGTCACACCATTAATCCATTTTTATTAATTTATACTTTCTCTAGGTAGCAGATAAATTTTTTATTTTTTTTTTTGACAGTAGCAGATAATTATTTTATGCTTGGAGCTGTATTATTTGAGAATTCACGTAGACCCACTTCCGTTTGTCGTTGAGGACAGGCCACACATGCTTTACCATCACCAAATCTCTTCTTATAGATTCCCTTTTTATTAGCTTCTGGAAAGTTTAGGCTTCGAAGTTCAAAAATGCTTCCTTTTCTATCTGACTTATCTCTCTCTCTGACTCAAAGGTAAGCCATCCGCTTTGTTTCCTATGTTTCTTTTGATTAATAGATTCAATTGTTGCACTTCTTTGTAGAAGTTCTTGTGCTTTGTACAAAAATCCAGAAACTCTGTATACCCTTTTCAGTTTCACCCCGTTTTGCTTTCCTTATTGCTTGGAGTCTTGCAACTATTTGGTAGTGAATTGAGTTCCACTGCAAACTAATTAATGTTTGTGTAATTTCAAAACCCGGGCTTGATTTTACTTGGAATTGTGATATTCCTTGGACCCAGATTGTCTTTTTAGGATTTTTTTTCCTGACCCAGTTAAGATTTTGAGGAGATATCTTGAACCCTTATTGGAATTTCATGGATACTTTACTTAAAACCCCTAACAAGCTTGAATTTTTTAACCCACTTCATGGCTTTTCTGAAAAAGTTAGCAATTCAAGCTCTTTAAAGCTTCAAAACCAGGAGTTTAGATTTGGTCCCAAGAGGTCTCATGTGAGATGGGGTAGGAGTGGTTGTGTTAAGGCTAGTAGTAGTGCTCTTTTAGAGCTTGTTCCGGAAACTAAAAAGGAGAATCTTGACTTTGAGCTTCCTTTGTATGACCCTTCAAAGGGCCTTGTGGTGGACCTAGCAGTTGTGGGGGGTGGCCCTGCTGGGTTAGCCGTTGCACAGCAAGTTTCAGAGGCAGGGCTTTCGGTTTGCGCGATTGACCCATCGCCCAAATTGATTTGGCCCAATAACTATGGTGTTTGGGTGGATGAATTTGAGGCCATGGACTTGCTTGATTGCCTTGACACTACCTGGTCTGGAGCTGTTGTGTTCATTGATGATCAATCAAAGAAGGACCTTGATAGACCTTATGGAAGGGTTAATAGGAAGCTGCTGAAGTCGAAAATGCTGCAAAAATGCATATCAAATGGTGTCAAGTTTCACCAAGCTAAAGTTATTAAGGTTATCCATGAGGAGTCTAAATCTTTGTTGATTTGCAATGATGGTGTCACAGTTCAGGCTGCTGTAGTTCTTGATGCGACTGGCTTTTCTAGATGCCTTGTTCAGTATGACAAGCCCTATAATCCTGGTTACCAAGTGGCTTATGGGATTTTGGCAGAGGTTGAAGAACACCCATTTGATGTAGATAAAATGGTTTTCATGGACTGGAGAGATTCACATCTGAACAACAATGTGGAGTTAAAAGAGAGAAATAGTAGGATCCCCACTTTTTTATATGCAATGCCCTTTTCCTCTGACAGGATATTTCTTGAGGAAACTTCCCTAGTTGCTCGGCCTGGAGTGCCTATGGAAGATATCCAGGAACGAATGGTGGCTAGATTAAGGCACCTGGGCATAAAAGTGAAAAGCATTGAAGAGGACGAGCGTTGTGTCATTCCAATGGGTGGGCCCCTTCCCGTGCTCCCCCAAAGAGTTGCTGGAATCGGTGGTACTGCCGGGATGGTACACCCCTCAACTGGGTATATGGTAGCAAGGACTTTAGCAGCAGCTCCAATTGTAGCGAATTCCATAGTTCAATACCTTGGTTCTGATGGTCTTTCAGGAAATGACTTGTCTGCCGAAATTTGGAAAGATTTGTGGCCCATACAAAGGAGGAGACAAAGGGAGTTCTTCTGTTTTGGTATGGATATTCTCCTCAAGCTTGATTTACCAGGTACAAGGAGGTTTTTTAATGCATTTTTTGATCTAGAACCTCACTATTGGCATGGATTCTTATCATCTCGACTGTTTCTTCCTGAGCTTTTAGTTTTTGGGCTTTCACTATTCTCTCAAGCTTCTAATATGTCTAGAGTAGAGATTATGGCAAAGGGAACTGTTCCTTTGGTAAACATGATCAAGAACTTGGTAAAGGACAGTAGTTAAGATGACTGGGAATTGGATATCCATACATTCTATGCTAATTGTATTGATGTAGCTGCTCCTCAAAGTTTACTTTCCATTGCCTATAATTCTCTATACCGTAAATATGATGACCTGCTGCTGTGCTATTACTTATCTCAGGTGCATTTCTTAGCTTGTGGCAGTTCCTTGTGCGAGATGAGCCAATGTCTGTTTTTTGTTTAGTGTATTCATACATGTGAGCAAAAATTGTTTATGTTTGATACCTTCACATCAAATGAGGTTATTTTTATTTGTTGTTGTTTGGATACCCATTTTGTTGAGTAAAAGTTCTGTTATGCGATTTGAAGCCCATCACTTTATTTTAGTAATAGCATTGGAAACAAGTCGATAAAATCAATTGCTTTTACCATTTATTTTTTCTCTTCATTTTTTTTACCTTTTTGCTGGAAAGCCTACATGCCTCCTCTGTTTCTCGGCTTCTTAGTTATAATATTTTTAGCATATTATTGACTATGTAGTTCAACCAAACAAGATAAGAAAGACAACTGGAGTCTGTTTCTTTAATGTTTAATATACATTCAAGATCTTATAAACTCAAGGTTTCATCTTAAGTTGAAGAGAGAAAGGGAAGAGGGGGGGGGGCATACATATTGTAGGCATGTGTACTCTACAACAATGAAACTAACCTTAGGTTAGTCTAGGGTAAGCCTAGGGTTCTTTAGTATATAAACTTTACATTGGGCTCATTATAATACAACTTGAATAGAAAAAATGCGTGGGTTATAATTAGGTCAACTAGTAAAATATTTTGTTATTGAATAAAAGATTCGGAGTTTGAACTCCGTCTTCACTAGACACGAAAAATTAGTTGATATTTTGGCTTGATGATAAAAAGCAATCATTATAAAGCAGACGCTGTAAGTTGAAATTATATTATGTCTATCAAAAAGAAAAAGAAAAAAGAATAGCAAAGATGCAATCAACTAGTTGTTAAGGGCTTTTTCCTGTGGATGTAGGCTGTCAAGCCAAACCATGTCAAATATTTGCTTTCACTTTTCTCTTCTCTCTTTCAATCACTTCAATCACTCAAACAACTATAACAACTATGAAATAAGAAAGAAATACCACTCATGACACAATCCAACTCTTGTTTGTCTTAGACACGCTTACATAATTTAAGAAATTACATACATTCTCTTGACTTATTTAGACTCACAAGATTAAAGCAAGAAAAAGTGCATGACATGGCTTTGGATGTACCTTAGGCATCCCATGCCTAAGTGTCATTAGAAAAGACTGAAGAAACTCTTCAGATACCATTTATTTGGAAATCATGTATAAGAGGTATAAGAATCTGTGCATGCAACAGCAGCACAACAAATTTTCAGTAATGTTTATCATTAAGATACTACGGATAAGTTACCTCAGTAGCTGTGTGAAGTTGGCTTGACTGTGAACCAAGCTTGGATGACACTTAAAATGAGCTCTAATAATATGCCAAAAAAGGCTGGAACCGACCAGGGGCTATCGAAATAGTCATTATAGAATCGAAACATACAACTCAACAATGTTCGATGGTGCTTGTGGATGTCTGCTCTTACATCTGAATATATGTTGAGGTTTGGAACCAAGTTGGTGCCAAGCTCATTGAAGAGTTTAGCCACTGCCTGGTCGCTGCCAAGGAAGTTGTGGAGTATTCCCGCTTTCCTTAGCTCCATAACATGGTCAGCATGATTCATGAGTGAATTAAGGAAGCATATGTAAGAAGTGATCTCAAAATTGCTGTCTAAGTCCGGACACATTTCAAAGGCCATTAAGTTGAAGAACTTTTGCCCTGTTGAGTTGTCCACTGAAATCTTAGGAAGGTTAAGATATCCAATGAAACATGAAGGATTATAACAAATGTCATTTAAGAAGGTAGTTTTAGGCTTCAACCAGATCCCTGCATTTTTAAGGTCCTTCATGTTGCGATAGGATTGCCAATCCTGCTTCTTTGAATTGTTTGGGCTGCTGTTATTAACCTTTTTTAGATTATCCAAGAGAGTTGTCCTCAGAAGGTGGAGAAGATGGATGGGCTCCGACTCTTCATCCATTGATAATCTTTGTTCATGTGGGATCTCCATTGAATGAAGGCTTTCCCCTTTCTTGCTTTCTGCTTGATGCGCCTCTAATTGCTGATGGGGCAAGCTTTCAATGAAAAACGTAATCAGTTCCTGCTACTCTTTTTCCTTCACGCTCAACCTCATCAACCATTTCAGGAGACGATAAGGAAGTTGGTTCTCTAGCAAAAACAAATCCTGTTGTCCAAGGGCTGCACAGTTGTTTTTTATATTCAAATCTTTGAACTTGTTAGTAGTAGCACAGTATATGTATTGTAGTATTGCACAGCCATCCACAAACAAAATCCAAGTGAGGGCCTTATCCGGATAGTCTATAGTTGCCTCCTCCTCGTAGCATTCCCTCAGTTCCTTGATGTTGTCCTCAATCTTCTTGTATAATTTGTCTATAACCTTGCCGCTATTTTTGATGAACTCAGAGGCCAATATAAGCTTGTACTTTTCTGCTAGCTGGTAGTTTGGCTTGCCATAATGGATAGGACCAAGTGATACTGCTCTTGGCTCATAGTACTTCTTGAAACCCTTCTTCTCTTGCTGCAGGAATGCAAACTTTTGTATAGTTTGTATCTTTGGTGTTGCGGTTGGAGATCTATTGTTTGCATTTTCTCCTGCTTCCATTACCATTTTAAACATTTCCTCCAAGGAGGGCAGTGATTTGTATTGAACTGCTCTGCGTCTGGGCATTGTCAGCGGCAATGACAGGTAGGTCTTGGCTGCTGCTTGTTTCACCAGCTTCTCTTCTAACAACCTCCCTGCAAAGCAACTAAAGTTCTTGTTCTAGTATTTAATGCATGCTTGATGATACTTCGAAACTTTGGTTTGAGAAATTTAGGACTGTTCCTTTTATTCTGAAGCAGCAATATTTTATAACTTGATAAGCATACAAGCTTGGAATTTAATTTACAAGATATGTAGAACAAAAACATAAAAGAAAGTGTTACTTGCTTATAGCTTTCATTTACATTGCACAATTTTTTATGAATAAACTATTGATAATGGCTAGCTTTATGTCTTAATTATCTATTGAGCAAGCTAGGTATTTAACATGCTTGATTTCATATGAGTCTTTGCTTTTGTACTAGCTCTGTTCTAATATAAAAAATCTAACTTATTTTCACCGTCAGTTTATTATAGTTTTTTTCCTATAAAAAAAGAGAGTTCACTATAGCTTTTTAAAACCATATTTATTTCATGTGTGGTTGTAATTTTATTCAACTTAATTTTTGAAGAAAATAACAAATAAGCTGTCCCAAATGAATCCTACTGGGATAATTTTTTCCCGTAAAAGACCCCAAATTATTTATTTATAAATGATACAATAAAAAAAGCTGGTTCCTTCATAGTGTATTTACGCATAGCAAGTTTGGTATTGTACACAATTTTGGCAATAAGATCAAAACTGAGGTGGGGGTTTTGATTGGATATGGGTGTATGGATGGAGCTGGTATATGGCGTACACGGATATGCTGGGTACAATGTATAATTTTCGGTATGGATGGGAGCAATTATGCGTTGGTAAGGATTCATTTGGAAAAGACGATTTTGGTGTTCCGTGGTCAAAATACTAGGTAACCCTAAAAAGAATTGTATTTTTGACTTTTCAAATTAATTAGTTATCTAAGAAGAAAAAACAAATTTAATAATTGTGAATTCCTAAAAATCGTTTAGGTTGCTATAGCAGGTGACGTGTATGCATGCTTATTTCTTTTCCTTGATTTGGACCTATGAAAATTAAAATTTTTAATTCATTAAAATTATTCTTATTAAGGACCAGTTAAAATCAATTAACATTGATGCAACCATGTGGTGAGCACAGCGAACTATTCTTTCGCCTTTTACTAAAAAAATCAATTATCATTGTAGGCTCAAGTCTATCTAAATGATATTCTTCAACCAATTGAGATGTCAAAGTTCAAATTTTCCGCTAGTTATTGAATTATCAAAAAAGACTTTATATTTTTTGAACTAAACTTATAATTTTTGTCCAAGAAGTGGTTATTTTGCCCTTGAGACTTGAGAGTCCAATTTGATGCGTATTATGTGATTTTTTTTTTTTTTTTTTTTGGAGAAACATTTCATAGTCTTATTAACCAAAAAATAGGTAAATCAGCTATTACAAGACTACTAATGTCAGGAGAAATAAACTCCATCCAAACTGAAATCAAAAAAGAAAACCTAGTTCTCTTTGCTAAGGCATCCGTAACAGAATTACCTTGCCTAAGTATGAGAAAAACAAAAGCTATGTAAATGGTTGACATAAGACATAATGATTAGGAATGGCAACGGGTCGGGTTCGGGCTGGGTTTTTCCATACCCGAACCCGACCCGCGGGGCAAGGCCTGTAACCCGGACCTGGCCCGTTTAGGGTACCGGGTTTTTTTCCGGGCCCTGGACCCGCCCCAGTCGGGCCCCGTTTAAGATTAGGCCCAATTCGTGGCCCAACCTCAAAAAAAAAAAAAAAAAAAAAAAATTAAGCCCAGATTTTTTTCCCCTAAACTAAGCCTACATTCAGTCCAATTCATTAAGCCTATAATTTATTAGCCAAATCATTGAAATCAGTCCAAATTTATTGTACTCCACAACTCATCAACCCCATTTGCAATGGAAATGATCAGATTCAAAATCAACTTTGTTACAAAGCAAGCCCAATATTCATAAAATCAAAATGGTCCTGGATTACACATTTACACCCAAAAAATAAAAAATAAAAAACCAACACCATCTCTCATTCTATCTGTCTCTAAAATCCGAGAAACCCAACACCATCAATAAAGGTATCTTCTCAAGTAAATACCTAAAGAAAATCTGATCCTCTCCGATTTGGCTGAAGCTGATCCTCTCCGATTTGGCTGAAGGCTGAAGCTGAATAACTGATGCTCTCCGATTTGGTCAAGCCTGAAGAAAAAACGCGACAGCTCGACGGGAAGAGTCAACGGCGTGTCTGAGTTTGGTCAATCCCGAAGAAAAGCGACGACAGCTTCGATTTGGCGAAGAAAAGCGACGACAGCTCCGATTTGGTGAAGAAAAACGACGATAGCTCGAGGGTGGGGTTTGTGACGATGGTGGTGAGGTGGTGGTGTTGTGATTTGGTGGTTGGGTATCTCGCTGTTTGGGTTTTTGGTGGTTTTCACGGTGTAGGACTGTGTCGGATTGAGAGGGAGTGTAGGGAGGCTGCTGAGTGAGTGAGTGCAGAAGAAATGGGAATTAGGTTAGAACATTTTAGGTATATATATATATATTAGGGTATTTTAGTAATTTCAATGAACCGGGTTTTTACCGGGCCGGGTTTCGGGTCGGGTCTCGAGTTTTTTTAATAAAACCCGGACCTGACTCGGACCCGCTTCGGGTTTTTTTTAAATCCATACCCGATTCTATTTCTAATCGGGC
This sequence comes from Quercus glauca, assembly GCA_023736055.1. Taxonomy (NCBI): domain Eukaryota; kingdom Viridiplantae; phylum Streptophyta; class Magnoliopsida; order Fagales; family Fagaceae; genus Quercus; species Quercus glauca. Next base: position 8,151,551 of record CM043321.1, read on the forward strand.
CGGGTAAAACCCGGCCCATTAGGGTCGGGCCGGGCCAGATACCCGCGGGCCGGGTAAAAATTGCCATCCCTAATAGTGATCTTTACTAAATGACCAAAAGCTGAATGAAACATATCACCATTCAGAAGAGAATTGATGACAATTTCAAAGTCTCCTTTCATAATTGATTTCTTGAGACCTACTTCATGGACAAAAAGGATTGTTTGTCATGCTGCTAACATTTTAAAAACTACATCCATGGTCCTAAAAATTGGAACGGTCAAAGAATCCGGAAAAGGTGTGGTTCTCGGTTTTTCTCGGTTCTTGACCAATTTTTTACAAGTTATTTCGATTTTATCAAACCGGTTTTAGGTTCGGTTCTTGATTCAACTGGTTAAACAGGTCTGGTTTTTAATGTTGCCAACTTGCCATAACTTCCTCTTTGTAATTTGATGCGTTATTATGTGTTAAGCTAAATTTCAAGTTTTTTTTTTGGGGGTTTGGGGGGGTGGGAAGGCTAGCTTTCAAGTTATGTGATGGCATAAAAATGACATTTTGCCCTGGGGTTTGGAATTTTCAGCCAACAAATTGAATTTTTCATTGGTAGCAAAATAGAATGTCAACAAATATAAGCGGTTGTTTGCTAGACCTAGGAGAATCCATATATATATATATATATATATATATATATTTTTTTTTTTTAATACTATTTGCATTTCTAACTGAAATAATTCAACATTTCTATTTAAGTAACATGTTTTATCTAATCATTTCCTTCATTCACTTGTCTAAAAACGAAAAGAAAAAGTCATTGAACTTAATGGGCCACAGAAATGAAGATAATTCTCTCTCATTACTCAAACTGCCACCACTTTTGTACAATGACAACAATGTGGCATTAAGTAGATGGAATTGGCAATGTCCAATGCAACTGCCTTGCATTGTACTAATACTGTTGCAGAAAAGAGGACAGAGACAGTTGTTTGTATCTATTGGCGTCAAAGCGTTGCGGTGGTTCATCAGTCTCAGTTCATCGAAGTGTTGGGACTTCAATCTCTCACTCTTTTATTTAATTTAATTTTTTTTAAATTCATTAGTTATAATGGGAAGAAAGATTTAGATTTTTTTTTGATACAAAATAAAAATTTTACTCTAGCCTAATTTAAGTGTATATGTGTGTGAAACTTTATCTTGGAGATTTGAATCCTGACCCTTGCCCTCCTAGGGATTGACCCCCCTGACTCCTCTAAAAGTTTCTGCACTTAACCTGTATCATGTGCCTAAAGTTTGCTTCTTTGCCCCACCTGAAATAGAAAAGAAAACTTCTCAAAAAAAGAAAAAGAAAAAAAGAAAAAAGAAAAGAACAAAACACACTCCATGTCCACACTAACAACTACAAACTATCACTAGAAAATAAAAAGATTGACACTATTGATAGCATATCTCTTCGATTTTTATTTTGACCCATTTACCTTTATACCCTTCTCACTAAGTAATATTGTTTTATTTTGTTATTAATACTAATTAAAATTTTCAAATTAATTGCATTTTTAATACTGTCTTTTAATTTTGCCTTCCTTGAACTTAAATTTTGGCTTCACCACTTACAATCCACAATCACTTATACTTGTGGAGTGACTATCGTACTAAGGTGATAACTAATTCAGTTATAAACCTCTTCGCTTCTTCTTCTTCTTTTGTTTATTTATTTATTTATAATTTTAATTTATTTATTATTATATTTTAAATACTATTGGAATCGGGTCAATAAATTTAATTCCTTTTATCATTTCTTCCTATTCATTTATTTTGCCTTTTTGCTTAAAAAGCCTACCTGCGTCCTCTGTTTCTCGGCTTCTTAGTAATATGATTGTATAGCAAAGGGTGCTATTCCTTTGGTAGACATGATGAAAAGCATAGTTAAACTATACAAGATAAGAGAGATGGCAGACTCCATTTCTTTTATGCTTTTTTTTTTTTTTTAAAATATTTATTTCATGGAGGTGTTTTCTAACTTTCTAAGTTACCTATAACTATCAATATACACACTGATTCTATTTGAAAGGAGAACTGTGTTTTCTTTTAGCTGCACTTAGTGGCTGTTTGATGTACTAACTGTCTGGTTTCCAAAGGAACTGTATGTATGATATATCAGATGAAGTATTAATGCAGATAAAATTATAAGCCACAAAATTATGTGAGCAAACATCTTAGGATAAGAAAGTCCAGAAATCTGCGTAATTGAGCTGGAGAGTATGGCGAACAGGGGTGGTGGAAATGTCACTAATTGTCATAGATGTGCAAGTGCAACTAGCAGACTAGCACAAATGGCCCCTGGATGCTATATATATATATATATATATAATATTTGCTTATTATCAAACCAAAATACTAATTGGTTTTTAATGAACATCAAGTTTGAATTTTAAATTTCTTACTTGATGAGAAGATACTTTACCAATTAAAATTTAATTTATCATATAAGTGAAAATAAAATATAAAAAGTCTGAAAAATCAATGGGTTTGAAGCCCGCCTATACTAAAAACCAATTAATGTCTTGGCCGGATAATAGAGATCGAACAATTATAATGAAGTAAATACCATAGGTTAAAAATTTATTGCATCTATAAAAAAGAAAAGAGAATAGCAAAGATGAAGTTGTCAAGGGCTTTTCCTTGGATTTAAGCTGTCGGCTGAACTATAACAAATATTTTCTTTAACTTTTCTCTTTTTACTCTTTCAATCACTCAGCAACTGTACCAATTGTGAAATAAGAAAGAAATACTACTCATGACACAATCCAACTCTTATTTATCTGAGACAAGCTTAATTTAAGAAATTACATACATTTTGAAAGCTCAAATAGTGTAAAACATTATAGCTTGTTTAGACTCCCAATTTTAAACTTACGGCTTGATTAATTTTATGTTTAATACACTTAATGCGGAATATACGTGATTAACAAATTAATCAATCGAAGCATTTAACAATTGCATGGATGAACACATAAGTGCAATGCTATAATGGAAAGGGCAGTGGGTAAAAGAAACACAAACCCAAGAAAACACAACGATATGTTATCGAAGAGGAAACTGAAGAACTTGGCAAAAAACTTCTCTACGACCCTCCAAGTTGACATGATCCACTAGTGAATAAGTTGGAGTACAAGGATTAACCTAAACTTTACTAGTTGTATATAAACCCTATTAAGGTCATTTTAATTTGTTCACTTCATCATAGTAGAATAACAATGTAGCTATTAGGGTTTTTAACTAAATTAGGCCTATTGGGGCTTTACACAACAACCATAATAATATTATCACTAACATGAACTATGATCCTTAATAAAGGAGAACAAGTTATTCCTTTAAGCTATAAAGCTTTTGACGATCACGATTAACCTTAATCTTATAGGCGTATAATTGCGTAATGCCTGGGGTATTTGAAAGATTTGGTTTTACAAAAGTAGGAGCCCATGCACAAACCCCACCCCCCAAACAAAAAAAATTAGTTCATGACCCTTTAATTAAAGAAGCGAGTGATTGGCTAAGTTATTAAAGAGAAAAGTTAATTTTCTTTTCAATTTCATTTCTTATTGTAAAATTCTTTTACATTTGCTAAAGTTTTTAGATCATTTGTGATTTTAAAGATTTCATTGGTTCCATTATAGTTTTTATTATGTACTTTAGGAGACAATTTGATTATATATATTAACAATGAAGCTTTTAAAAGAAATTAATTCACTTTGGAGATGCATGATAATAGATTAATTTAATACTAGGTGATGATGCAAAAAATCGTCATTTGAACTCCTAATCGATATAGATGGACGAAGGCGTTCACTTCGTCCATAGATAAACTTGTTGGTGTTGTTCTTCTTTGGCTTTATAGCTTTTAGTGCTGTTCTTCTCTCCTTGTCAATACATACGAACGAAGTTGTTGGTTTCGTCTAGAGATGAACTGACAATAAGATATGAGATGGAGAAATATGGATACACCGGTGTGGCGTTTGCCAAACACCCTCCGATGATTAAGTTAGAATGAGATTTAATTGAAGTATATTGCAAAAGGATTCAACTTGAGAATAGTTTTTGAGATCAGAATTGTGTGTACCTAGGCCTGTTCAAGAATATACCGGCACCGACAAAACTGGTCTGACAGCCCTACCCCGCTCAGAGCTCCACTGAAGGTTTTCGGCATGGTGGTCGGCGGTGGATCTTCAGTACCGACGTTGGACCAGTGTGGCCATCAGCATTGAGATTTGCACACTGACGAAGACTGAACTGACCCTACGTGTTTTATATATATGTTAATATGTATAAGAAGAGCTGAAGAGGCCTAACGTTCTAAGAAGAGGCAACGTTCATCCATGAACAGGGTCATCCTTATCAAAAAAAAAAAAAAAAAAATTTGAATAAAAAAAGAGTTAACGTGTGTGAGCTCCTTTTTTTAGTCAAGAAACGTGTGTGTGTCAGGAGGAATAGTTTGAGACTTTGAATAGTCTTGCCTATAAGTAACTCTAGTGTCTCCCACTTGCATTTTTTGACAAAAAATATTTAAAAAAAAATGCTATGGCTGTATGGGTTAGTGTGTTACACTCATGCCACTTGCATTTTTTGAAAAAAAAAATTAAAAAATAAAAATAAAAAATAAAAAAGGATGCCTGCCACTGTTTGAGTCACTGATGAAATCAATCACTGTGCAAGATATATATATATATATATATATATATATATATATATTTTTTTTTTTTTTTTCTCTTTTGATCTCAGCCATACACGTTTTTTCTCTGGAGTTGTCTTCTACTCAGTTGCTCTCATTTTTCCTCTTTATTCTTTAGACTTCTGCTCCTCTCAAGTCTCACACGCTTGCCTCTCAGACTCAGAACTCAGTCATCACTCATCAGCTAGACAGCTACCTTCATTTCTCTTCCAAACCCTAATCCCGCCGAACAAACATTAGTTTTTCCTTCTCAATCCCAGGCTCTCACTTAACCATTTTTCTCTTTTTTTTTTTTTGCTCTTAGTTAGCCACATAATGTTTCTTCCAAACCCTAATCCCGCCGAACAATTAGTAGTGTTTCCCTCTCAATCTCAAATTTTCAGGCTCCCGCCAACTATTTTGCTCTTCTCTTTTGCATTCAGCCACATAATTTTTTTCCATACCCTAATCTCACTCTCACCAAACAAATAGTAGTTTTTCCCTCTCAAATTCTCAATCTTAAGCTTCGACCTAACCTTCCACTATTTAAGAACACAAGCTCTCAGTCTTACTCTCAAGACTCATCTTTGATTCTTAGTCTCACTTTCTCACAAAGAAAAACTTTCCTATCAAGGTCTCATGAAATTCCTAATGTCTAAGACAGTCAATCTCCTTTTCATCTTCGTTCTCCACGGTGGCTCTGCCACTATGTAGTTCTGTCTTTGGTAACTTTAGCCCCTACTTTGTTTTAGTTTTATTTTATGGTCAGTAAAAGTTTCTTGTTGATTTTAATTTTTTTTTTTTGGGTTATTTTCTTGTAATTTCAGGGTTAATTTAAAAGATTTAGCTTCAACCTAGTAAATGAATAAATCTTAAAGGCTTAAATAGTTCCTGGGTATTTTCTCATACTATTTATATTTGTTTTGAGTTCACAATTTTTGATTTTTTTTCTTTTTTGTTTGATTTTCTTTTAAGGATTATTTTTTATTTTGTTTTCAGTTCCCCATGTTGTGTCAAACTTTCATGTTTGTGTTTGATTTTGCTTTTAGTTTTAGTGTTTTTTTTTAAAGGTTCACTCAAGTTGTTTGCTGTTTGGTTTTGTTTCTAGGGTTCAAAGACTGTAAATTTATTATATTTTCTCATACTATTTATATTTGTTTTGAGTTCACAATTTTTGATTTTTCTTTTTCTTTTTTGTTTGATTTTCTTTTAAGGGTTATTTTTATTTTGTTTTCAGTTCACCATGTTGTGTCAAACTTTCATGTTTGTGTTTGATTTTGCTTTTAGTTTTAGTGTTTTTTTTTAAAGGTTCACTCAAGTTGTTTGCTGTTTGGTTTTGTTTCTAGGGTTCAAAGATTGTAAATTTATTATTTGATCATCCTATTGATTAATCATACTGTTGTGATTTTAGTTATATATATATATATATATATATATAATATTTCTTTTTAAGGTTCACTCATGTTGTTTGTTGTTTGATTTTGTTTCTAGGGTTCAAAGATTGTAAATTTATTTGTTTATCATCCTATTGATTGATTATACTGTTGTGATTTTAATTTATTATATCATGCTAATATGTTGTGATTTTAGTTGATTATCTTGTTGTGATTTTGGCATTGAGAAAGCTGCTTGTATAGTTTTTGTTTACTAATATTTTATTGAAATTAGTGTATAACTGCGTGTTTAAGTTAAAGGTTGCTTGCATAATTTATTTGTTGTTGATTCCCTAATTACTATGTATATGTGATTGTTATTTATATTGATATAATTAGATCATGACTGCTTGTGCTTCTTCTTCCACCCCCTCTATTGAGCCAACTCCTAGTTCATGTGCTGAGGCTAATCAACCAAATACACAATCTTCCATTCCACCATCAGGTGCTGCACCATCTCAAACACAAACAAAAACTCAACAAGCTACTATTAATGTTGGTAAGAGCCTTTTAAAATATGAGACCATTTCTCTAAAATGTGACCCCTTTTACCGTAAGTCACAGTGCAACTATTGTAAAAAGAGTTATAATTGTCACCTAAAATGAAATGGAACCTCCGCCATGTGGTCTCATATAAAATCTGGTTGTAAGAAGTACCCCTATAGGCATGATAAAGGCCAAACCACTTTAAGTTACCAAAGTAAAAAAAAAAAGGGGGAGGGAGAGGGTGGTAATGAGTTGGTGTTGAGGAAGTTTAGTGTGGAAAGACTAAAGATGGCCTTGGCTAGGACGATAATTGTTGATGAATTACCTTTTAGGTTTGTTGAGCATGGCAGGTTCATTGATTTTATGGCAGAGGTAGAGCCTAGGTTTGAAGTTCCCTCTCGGGTTACTGTTACAAGGGATTGTCTTAGAATTTACATTAGGGAGAAGGAGAGTTTGAGAAAGGTTTTAATGGTTGGTCAAATGGTGTGTTTGACAAATAATACTTGGACTTCAATCCAAAACCGTAATTACCTTTGTTTGACTACACAATATATTGATGTTGATTGGGTTTATCATAAAAAGATTTTGAATTTTTGCCTAGTACCTGATCATAAGGGTGAGACCATTGGTAGGGTGGTTGAGTCTTGTTTGCTTCAATGGGGGATTGATCATATTTTTACAATTACTATTGATAATGCAAGTTCAAATGATGTGGCCATAGAATATCTTAGGAGGAAAACAAAGGATAGGATAGGTAGCCTCTTGGGTTGTGAGTTCCTTCATATACATTGTTGTGCCTATATTTTGAATTTAATTGTGTAAGATGGGCTAAAGGACCTTAATGAGTCAATTGTTAAGGTTCATAATGTAGTGTGGTATGTGAAATCCTCTCCTAATAGATTTGAGAAGTTTAAGTCATGTGTTGAAAAAGAAAAAATTCAAAGCAAAAGTTTGTTGTGCCTTGATGTGTCTACTAGGTGGAATTCAACTTACTTGATGTTAGAAAGTGCACTAAAGTTTGTGGCTACATTTGAAAGGATGGAGGAAGATGATGGGCATTTCCTTCATTATTTTAAGGATTCATCTAGCAGTCCCCCTTGGTTTTTAGATTGGAAAAATGTAAGACTTTTTACAAAGTTTCTTGGTATGTTCTATGAGGCAACTTTAAGATTTTCTGATTTTTTGTTTGTGACTACTAATATGTATTTCCATGAGCTTGTTAGTCTTCAAGACCAGTTAAATCAATTGTGTAATGGTAGGGGTGATCCTTTGTTAAAGGGTATGGCATAAAGAATGAAATTGAAGTATGATAAGTATTGAGGAAGTGTTGATAGGATAAATCCAATGTTGTTTGTGGCTATTGTGGTTGATCTTAACTATAAATTGAAATATGTGAAGTTCTGGTTTAAGCAATGGTATGACAAGGAAAAGGCTGATGAGTTAGGATTGAGAGTTAGGGAAGCTTCAAATAGATTATACAAGCACTATAGTGGAGCAATGGGGACCCTATGTGGTGCTAGTGCTAGTGGGACTAGTGAGTTTGGTAGTAGTGATGTTGTTGCCATGTCCTCCATGCTAAGTGGCTTTGGTAGTGCAGAAGAGAGGATGAAGAGGTACAATAACATTTACAAATAGCACTTAGCAGATAAGGATAGTGTAGAATGCAAATCTGAATTGGACCGATACTTGTTAGAAGCTAGTGTAGATCCAGAGACGGAAGGCTTTGATATTCTTGATTGGTGGAGGGTGAATTCTTCAAGATATAAGATCCTTTCTCAAGTTGCCTGTGATGTTTTGGCAATTCTTGTCTCTACTGTTGCATCAGAATCCGCATTTAGCATAGGGGGTCGTGTCTTGGATCCTTTCCGTAACTCATTGTCTCTCAATACTATTGAAGCTTTGATTTGTACACAAAATTGGTTTAGGTAGAAGGATTCAACTGAACCAATTAACCTACGAGAGGTAGTGGATAAAGTGGAAAACTATGAACTTGAATCGGGTAATGTGTTTATGTTTTTTTTCTAATTTTTTTCTGCTTTTGTTATTTATAAATTCTCTTGTACTTTTTTTGTTATTTATTTATTTGTGAGTTATTATTTATATACCATTTGTTTTGTTTTTCCCCCCCTTTTAGAGCTTGCACCAAAACCCATTGTGGGTACAGATTCTATTCTAGACTGATTTGGAAGGTGGGGCCGTTTTTTGGACTTAGCTACCTAAGGTAACTTAAATTTATGTAATTTGTTTATGTTTGTTGGTTGTCGTTTGTAATGGTGTTAATTGTCATGTATTGCTCTCTACTTTTTACTTATCATTATTTTTTGGGGATTGACATTGTAGCGATAGAGTTTTTTGTATATGATGACTTGGAGTTGGAGTTGTTGGCTGGCTAATTGCAGGAATTTTTTGTGGTTGAATTGCTGACTTAATCATGAAGATGACCAAATTAGGAGTGTTTGGGTGCTTGGGCTGCTGTTGGTTGCTGGCTTGATGCTTTTTTGCTGCTCTCTGCATTATTTTTGTTTACTAGATGCACACATGACAACACAAGCACTGAACGAACACACTATTAGTCTTAGTAGACTTGACTGCCTCCATTTTTTTGTGAAAATTATGTAGTTGTGTAGTGTACCAATTGTATATTCTAGTCCAATATCCATTATGTATATTTGTATAGTATTTCTCAAGCACTACTTGACTATTTTGTAATGCTGCACTACTACTCCTCCTTGGGGCTGTGCTACTGCTTATATTTGATGTGATTACTATGATAGAAATATTAATGCTAATGTTACTGCCATGCTGGAATTCTCTTGTTATGGTTGAGACTTGATACTTTATAATTGTGTGTTTGATTTGGAATGTTATGACAGGTTTAGATTTATTAATATGTGTTAATGTGTTTAATAAATACATGTTTAATTTGACAGGTTGAATTTAAGTTGTATTATAGTTGAGACTTGATACTCTATAATTGTGTATTTGATTTGGAATGTAATGAGTTTGGTGATAGGTTTGGAGTTGTCTTCTTGTGGTTGAAACTTGATAAAGAAAGGCTTAGTTAAAAAGAAGTCTATTAAAAAGAAGTCATAATGGGCTCAAAATGCTATTTTTTAAAGACCTAAAAGCCCAAAGATTAGAATAGGAATTTTTAAAAATCCAACCGATATAACCAAATGAATAGCATCAAGTCGCTAAGATTAACCGCACCTTGTGTAGACCAGTTTTTATCTTTCAAAAGTGAGGTGCGGTTAAGCATAGGGTGAAATCGCACCCTATAAGTGTGGTGCAAAAAACCTTTCCAAAATCGATTGTACCGAACCGTGTACACCCTTATGTGTACCTTTGCCTTTGGTTTGTGTGGGTTTTTATAGCCTTTGTCTTTATTGTCTAAATGAATATCTACATTCAAAAGATATGAAGTCATTGGTATTAATGGTTGGCTTTATTGTCTGTTAACGGCTATTCATCTGTTGGTGCCCGTATGTTACTCCTTAGCTGTCTTAGGCATTGAATGTCATTTATGGCTTCATCTGTCATTAATGTCTGTACGTTACGCATTGCATTGAATAGCATTTAATTCGTCCATTGAGAGATGGAAAATCTTAATAATTCATCAGTAATGAATGTAGAGGCGTAATAGACTTCAATAGTCTTCTGCCTGCTGGTCTGTCAGTTATATTTTTTCCTGTCTGGCACGTTAACCATTACTCATGTCATTTAGGAGGAACACATTTAATGTATGATGTAGTCGTTTGTCACATGAACCATGTTGGCTTGATGGATGAAGCTGGCTTGATGGACGAAGCTGGCTTTCTTTTCTTTTGGATGAGGGTGATTTTTCTCCTCATCAGTTGCCCCCCTATTCCTACCGTTGTTTGTACAGGCACGATTGGAATATGAAAGGTGATGAAGCCATTTACGTCATTTGATAGGTTCATCCAGGCAGAATCTAATGTGAATGAGTTTGAGATTTACAAGAGAATAATAATGGTGCTTAGACTGTCCACCCGTAGGTGACTTTGGTCGTTCGTCCACCCGTAGGCAACTTTGGTCGTCCGTCCATAGGCGACTTTGATAGTTTGTCCACCTGTAGGCAACTTTGTTTAGACTGTCCACCCGTAGGCGACTTTGGTCATTCATCCAATTGTAGGTGACTTTTGTTTAGACTGTCCACCCATAGGCAACTTTTGTTTAGACTGTCCACCCGTAGGCGACTTTGGTCATTCATCCAATTGTAGGCGACTTTTGTTTAGATTGTCCACCTATAGGCAAATTTGGTCATTTGTCCACTCGTGGGAGACTTTAGTTGTCCGTCCACCTGTAGGCGATTTTATGTTTAGACTGTCCACCCATAGATGACTTTGGTCATTCGTTCCTTTTACCTAATGCATCACAAGTGGAGCAAATGTTTTTATTCAAATGGTAAATTCAAAGATAAGTAAGTTAAGTATCAAATAAGAAAATAACATCAAACTATAAGTTGCGTCAAAACATGACACTTGTAAGCAATGTATGCAAAGGATATGCAAACAGAGTAAATGTAAACATGGTTGCAAGGAGTGAAGGGGTGAACTATTGGTATTATAGCGTTTGGCATTCTGAGAATAAGGTAGCTTCTACCCGTCAAGTGTTTCTTGTCGGGTGGTTGTCATCCAAAAAGACTTTCCAGTTCCTCTTTTGGTTCTATCATCAATCTTTGGTCTTTAAGGGGTGCTCTAGACCGCTCTTCCGTTCTACCTAGTTGCACTGGACTGGTCCTTGTAGAGGTTGTATCCTAGGTCCACCTCTGATAAATCGCTGCAACTTCTCTTTTCTAATAAGGGATTCGATTTGACTTTTCAGCTCGTAGCATTCAGAAGTATTGTGTCCATGGTCATTATGGAAGCGGTAATATTTTTCCTTATATCGCTTGTCTGGGTCCCTTTTAACTTTTATTGCTAATTGAGTGAGGGGTCATCATTGATCTGCATTAATACTTGATCGAATGGAGTATTGATGATTTGCTCGGATGGAGGCCTTGCCTTCTTGTTGGCTTTCTTCTCATTGTACTGAGAGGTCTTCTCTTTAGTGTCAGGTTGGGTGTCTTCTGTGCTTTCTCTCTTCCTCTTACCTTTTTCATCCTTACGAGCAATTAGTGCATCTTCCACATTCATGTACTTGGTGGCTTTAAAAAGCATATCAGCCATGGTCTTCGACTCATTCTTTAGCACAGAGAAGAGAAATTCTCCTTCTTTGAGCCCAATAGAGAAAGCTGTTACAAGGACCATCTCATCCGCTTTGCCTATCAATAGGGCTTCCTTGTTGAATTGGCCACGTACGTTCTCAGACTCTCATCTTCTCGTTGCCTAATTTGCATTAGAGTATCTGTTGAGTATTTATGCCTTTGCCCCTTGATAAAATTGGTGACGAAGCTATTGCTTAACGCCTTGAAGGTTGACATAGAGTTTGGCTTGATCTTGCTGAACCAAACTTGCACTGGCCCTTTCATGGTGGTAGGAAAGGCTCGACACATTATCTCATCGGGGTCACCTTGGAGGTGCATGAGAGTCTTGAAAGATTCAAGATGGTCAAGTTGGTCTTTCATCCCATCATAAGTCTCCAAGGACGGCATTCGAAACTTAGGCGATAGAGGGCAAGATGTGACTTGTGCTATGAAGCGAGAGTTAGTGCGATGTACCTGGTCGTCAAGCGTTGTTGTTCATCCTTTCATGGCATTCATCATAAGATCTATCCTATCCTTCATTGCCTTCATTTCAACCTTCCATTGTGTGTTGCCAGCTTCTGGTTCGCAAGGGTGGTGCATTTCCTCTTCCGGTCTGCCTACTAGGTGTGTTGCTCTCAGCCTCTTCTTCCTCACGACGATCATTCCCTGACTAGTGATGGTTGCTGCGCTTTTGGTGGTTGTTGGCTTCAGGTTGTGGCTCTTGTAGTTGTTCAATTCGTACTTCCAGCACTTGATTCTGTTGCACTAGGGCTTTATTCTGTTCAGTAAGTTGTTCAATGGTAGTTGAAAGCATCTGTAGCTGCTTCTCTATGGTGGTGGGGGGATTTCCAATTTCTGGATTGACTGATGTCATTGATCAAGTTTGGACCATATGGCCTTTTATCTTAGGAGTAAAGCGATGGCTAATTACTCAATCCCTATTAGTGATGCAGAAAATCCTCAATTGAGTTCTTCGTTTGCGTAGATGGATGATTTCAGCATAGCAGCTTTGAGACCTAGCAAATTTGTTGTGTTGTGGAATCCAACTAGTATCAAAAGGAATTCTTTTGTCAAGAAAAGGGAAAATGTATGGCTTTGCAAACATTCCCACAGACGACGCCAAACTGAAGAAGCAAAAAATCATTAGTTGAATTCCTCGTTGATATAGATGGACGAAGGCGTTCGCTTTGTCCAGAGACGAACCTGTTGGTGCTGTTCCTCTTAGGCTTTATAGCTTTTAATGTTATTCTTCTCTCCTTGTCAATAAGGATAGATGAAGCTATTGTCTTTGTCTAAAAACGAACTTGCAATAAGATATGAGATGGAGAAATATGGCCACACCGGTGTGGCGGTTGCCAAACACCCTCCGACGATTAAGTTAGAATGAGATTCAATTGAAGTATATTGCAAAAGAATTCAACTTGAGAATAATTTTTGGGATTAGAATTGTGTGTACCTTTGCCTTTGGTTTGTGTGGGTTTTTATAGCCCTCGTCTTCTAAATGAATATCTGCATTCATGAGATATGGAGCCATTGGTATTAATGGATGGCTTTTATTGTCTGCCAACGGCTATTAATTTGTTGGTGCCTATACATTACTCCTTAGCTGTCTTAGGCATTGAATGTCTTTTATGGCTTTGTCCGTCATTGATATCCGTACGTTACGCCTTGTATTGAATAGCGTTTAATTCATCCATTGAGAGATAGACAATCTTAATAATTCATCAGTAATGAATGCAGAGGCGTAATAGACTTCAATGGTCTTTTGCTCATTGGTCCGTTGGTTACGCTTTTTCTTGTCTAGTGCGTTAACTGTTACTCTTGTCATTTATGGGGAACTCATTTAATGTATGCTGTAGTTGTTCGTCACATGGATGATGCTGGCTTGATGGATGAAGTTGGCTTGATGGATGAAGCTGGCTTTCTCTTCTTTTGGACGAGGGTGATTTTCTCCTCATCACTAAGTATGATCATTATCTAGAATAATTTTAATAATTCCTTGAGAATATTGTACGTGTAAAAAATAACCTGACAACATTTACTAATACGTTAAAACATAAAAAATTTTTATTAAAAGTTTTGAAGAAAATGGTAATATATGTGTGAAAGTTGATAATTTTGCACTTCTTCGTAGAAATTCTTGTGCTTTGTATGAAAATCCAGAAACTCTATATACCCTTTGCAGTTTCAACTTTCAACCCGTTTTGCTTTCCTTTTTATTTGGAGTCTTGCAACCATTTGGTAAATAGGTAATGGGTTTGAGTTCCACTGCAGACTACTTCATGTTTATTAAATTTCAATACCCGGGTTTGAGTTTGGATTTGTGATATCCCTTTGACCCAAATTATCTTTCCAGAAATTTGTGCTGACCCACTTAAGATTTTGAGGAGATATATTTAACCATTATTGGAATTTCATGGGTACTTTACTTAAAATACCTAACAAGCTTGAATGTTTGAATCCACTTCTTGGATTTTCCGAAAAAAGTTGGCAATTCAAGCTCTTCAAAACGTTAAAGTTTAGATTCGGTCCCAAGAGGTCTCATATGAGATGGGGTAGGAGTGGTTGTGCTAAGGCTTGTAGTAGCTAGTAGTGCTCTTTTGTGATACACGTGATATAGTCTTTACCTACATGGCTACCTACATAGCAAGTTTTGTATGAACTTTTACAACAATACTGTTTATGTTTCTATCTCTTGCATCAAGCATGGTATCAAGCATAAGTAAAACTGTTTATGTTTCTTATTCATAGTCATCTTTCTCAGGGGAAACATAAACAGTTAAAGAGGCAAAATATAAAGAAAAAAAATTTCTGGCTCCATCACTGATTTGAAGGGAGCACTAGCACTAGTCTTAGAGGCAAATTGTAGTGTGGAGACTACGACGGCCATATGATCCTATTGGTTTTTGTTTCTAGTCGGACTTATTTTTTTAGGTAAAGTGCAAATATATATGTTAGAGGAATTTGTTTTGAAATTTATTTATGACTATTAAGGAGTCTTAATTTATACAAAGAAATATTTTTGGATATTGCCGATTTGGAAATTTATTGAAGTTGGTATTTGGAGGGGCTGGGCCAAGAAATGGGCTAGATGCTATTTTCTTCATGGGTCTCTGTATTTATTTTCTGTTTTTTTTTTTTAATAAATTTATTCAGAGATTTAAGGGAAGCCCAAAGCAATTTTAAGAACTACATCAATACTATTTATTTTTCCTAAAAATCCTAAGGACGCAATAAGTTTAAGAGTAATGCTATAGCCACAACTTATTTAATAAACTATTAATGTGGCAAAATCTTACTAGTTCTAATATGAGTTCATCACTAATATCATATTTTTGCTTACCAATAAGTATTTGGAAAATGCTAAAACTACATCAATAGTTTGTAAAAATCTTGTAAAATAATTTATGTCTGTAGCATTTCTAAGTTTAATTACAAAAAATAATTTATAGAAAATTTGTGAAATTTTCGGCATCATAAATAGGAATTTCAAGAAGCTGGGGGGCCATGGCCCCTTGGTCCCGCCTAGCTTCACCTCTCTCTCTCTCTCTCTCTCAGCGCGTGCTCAAGACCTTACAAAAATGAAAGATTTATGCATTGAATACAACTATCTATTTGTCATTAAACAAATTAGAAACTAAACCGTTTTTTTTTTTTTTTTTTTTTTTTTTTTTGAGAAACCAGAAACTACACCGTTAGAGTACATTAATAGTTTTAAAACTTTTGAAACATATACAGATTTATTTAATTTAAAATAATTTAAATAATAAGTCACTTTATATAAAAGACAAATGCAATAAAAATATCTAATTCCTAATCACTTATTATCTTCTAAAAGTAATATAGTGTCATCTCTAATTCTCCAAAAGCAAAAAAAAAAAAAGAAAAAAAAAAAGGATTTTGCTTATGAAAAAGTGCATATTCTTAAGTTTCTTGAAAATGTAATGTGTTTTGCTTAGAAAAAAAGAAAAAGTTAGGCTTAAACAATCAGAAAACATAATTAAGTAGGCACATAATTATATATTTAGATCTAAATTGATGTTGTATCGAAGAAATTGAGTAGGAAACAATCTGAAAACATAATTTGACTTTAGGGCGTGTTGAAATTACTTTCCTCAAGGTGATAATTAGCCCCTACTTTAAAAGAGTTTGCTGCTGGGTTACAAGAAGTCACATATCTATGCAATAAAACAGCAGACTGCAAACAATAATCAATTCTGAATTTTGTTTCAAAGAAGTTCTTACAAAAATTGTGTTAGGACAACTTGCAAGTTAAATGACTGTTTAAAATGACATTAAGCCTTTGGGCTTGGACTGTCAACAAGGATAATTGTTTTATGTTATTTGCTATCCCTATTCATGAGTATCCACATGAAAATTTATTTATTTATTTTCTATTTGGATTTTTTTTTGAAATTATTCATCATTTCTTGTAAGTAATAGTTTATCTATTCATCTCCTTCATTCAGAAAGAATAATAATAAAAAAACTCACTGAGCTTAGCCACAGAAATGAAGATAATCCCCCCTCATTACTCAAACAGCTGCCACGACTTTTGTGCAATGACGAGAATGTGGCATTAATTAAGTTGATGCATTTGACCATAGGCAATGCAACTGATGCCTTGCACTGTATTAATATTGCATTCTGCAAATTAAAAAGAGAGGACCGAGAGAACTGTGTCTACTGCGACCCTGCTTTGCAAAATTAGTAGATCATAACATATATAGGCCAGACACATGTGAATTTGGATGAAGTATATATTAATCTTTAAACTTTATTACATATAACACTTAAACACTTATCACGCACAAATTCTGACACAATTATTTCCATTCATCAACACACAATTATTTTGTACTTGCAAGAAAACAACAATACCAAGTTAAACAAATTAAAAAGATCACTCCGAATGGGAAAACCCATGGAAATCATGACTCGTACAACAATAATGTTAGTACTACACATTTTTTCACATATTTTGTCACATCTATGATAAGTTATGAATGGTAGAGAAAAAATGCAGAATCCATTTAATATAGTAATGATGACAAACAACCATTCATATTATGACATACAAGAAAGTTGTGACAAATTGTACTTGAAAGTGTGTGGTACTAATTATTTTTGCTCGCAGAATCCCTAAGGCCTTATTATTTGGAAACAGTGGTCTGAAAGGCGTAGAAACCACGTAATTCTCAGCTAGCTAGACACACTTGGAAAGAGAACAGCAAATAAAATTTTAGCTTTTGCATATTTTGTCTGGGGTCAATTTCTTGCATAAGTTATCGCAGGAAGAGTCGACAGCATACCAAGTCTGAGTAATAGTTAGAGCAAGTACTAACAATGCGCCAAAGAAGGCCGTGAGCGTCCAGGGACTACTGAAATGTTCGTGAAAGACTTGAGCTATCCAGGTCCTACCCTGCTTCTTGTAGAGGTCCTGAATTTGTGATTTGACTTCACTGTATATTACAATGTTAGGCACCAAGTCGGTACCTATCTCATTGAAGACTTGAGCCACTTCATCATCGCTGCCAAGGTAGTTGTAGAGTATTCCTGCATTCCTTAGCATCTTAACATCGCTGGGTTCATCAATCAGTGAATCGAGGAAGTATATGTAAGAGGTGATCTCAAAGTCATTTTGGAAATCTAGACACATCTCGTAGGCTATCAAGTTCAAGAACATTGGCCGTGTTGAGTCATCAACAGTTATTGGAGGAAGCCAAAGGTATCCCAAACAACCGAGTTTAGTAAAATATACGTCCCTCAAGCAACTATTTTTCTTTTTAGTTCGTTCCACAAGAATACCTGCTGCTCGAAGCTCCTGAACATTGCGAAAGGACTGCCAAGGTTTGCCTTTCTCATTTCGTTTCTCTCCGTTGTTTCTTCGTTGATGATTATCCAAGAGACGTGTCCTCAGAAGATCGAGAAGATGGATGGGGTCCTCTGGTCGCTTCGCCTTTGAGTGAAGGCTTTCTTCTTTTTCTTTTTCTGCGTATTGCGAGCAACGCCACGACAACCAACTTAGCCATTTCCAGCTGAAAATTGCTGATTGATCGTCTGGAGGTGGTACCGTAACGACCTCATTAATGTAAGCGTCAATTGATTTCCTCAACTCGTCTTCATTCGCACTCCAGGTCATCAACCAATTGAGCAGACGATAGGGAAGCTGGTTCTCAAGCAAAAACAAATCCTGTTGTGTAAAGGCTATGCTGTCGGTTTTTATCTTCAAATCATTGAACTTCTTGTTAACTGCGCAGTCTATGTATTGTAGTATTGCGCAGCCGTCCACCAACAACAACCAAATGAGGTCCTCATCCTTATAGCCTTCGATCACTTCCTTCTCGAAGCACTCCTTCAGTTCCTCGATCTTTTCCCCAATCTTCTTGTACAAATCGTTTATCATCTTTTTGCTACCTTTGACGAACTCACATGTCAACATAAGCTTGTACGTCTCTCCTAGCTTGTACTTCTTACCACCATTATGGATAGGACCGAGTGATACTGCTCTTGGTTCATAGTGCTTCTGGAAATCCTTGTGATCTCGCAGCAAGAATATAACCTTTTGTATCTTTGGTAGTGGGGATGGTGTCAAAATTTTTCTTGCCTCCATTACTGCATCAATCCTTGCCTCCAGGTCAGATTCAATAGAAATGCTGTACGTCTGGGCGTTCTCAGTGACACCGCTGCTTGTTTCACTGCCTTCTCTTCTGAAAAAACCCTCCATAGAAACAACATGCTCCTTCCCGGCCATAGCAAGTTTGCACCAAAGAAAGAGAATTGAATTTTGTAAGTTTACTGTCCTTCCTCGTATTTAGTTTACTACGTGGAAACTTTAGCGTGAGAAATTTAGGGCTCTTGCTCTTATTTGAATGTAGAAACATTCCCAAACTAACTAGTTTTTATGATGAATAAATATACCAGGATTGGAATTTAAAATACAATATACTAAAAAATACAAATAAAGGAAATGATACTTTGCTTATCACGTTCATTAACGTGGTACACTTTTCTGAATAGGAAAATTATTTGTATATATAAATAGTACAATCTATACTTTACATTTTTTTTGGGAGAAGAATCTACACTTTACACTGTTCAATTCTTCATTCCTAAAAAAGAAGGTTTATGCTGTTTACTAATATACCAAGTCGGGGATCATCTTTTCTATGAAAACTGTACCTATATATATATATATATATATATCACTATTTTAAAAATTGGATCAGACCAGCCGGTTTAACCAGAAACCAGGCATCAATTCGATCTAGTAAAATCCCTAAAAACTAAAAACCGAAGACAAAACTAGTTCTTTGACCGTACATGCATGTTTTTAAAACCATGATATATATACACACACTGATTCCTTCCTACTTTATTTATCTAACTAGTTTGGTATGATATATTATATTTTGCGCAGAGCCAGAGTTATATACATTGTTTTTCCAAGGGTTGTGGTTGTTTTATTTTTTATTTTGTATAATTCCATAGTTACCACTAAGGTTATAAATTACCAAGCCAAGTCAAGTTGAGCCAATTATTAAGTTCAGACTTTTTTATTTTGAACATGAGTCAAACTCGAGCTTATCACATATAAAATTACATGTTCAAGTTTGTTCATGAGCTTCTTTTTTCATATATAGAAAAATCATGACTAAAATATTTTAAGTTTTCATATATTATGATTAATTTTTACTAAGAATTGACTATTTTTTTTTTTTTTGAAGCCAAGAATTGACTAATTATATTATCAATAAACTAGAAATAATAATTTTTTTCAAGTATATATAGATATACTTTTAGATAATTATACATATTAAACTATAATATTTTTTATAGTCAAATTAAGCATCATGTTTACGATCACATTGTACATTTTTAGACCCCTTAAAACACAAGTTGTTTAACTTAGTTATTTAACTAAGTGATTACTTAGATAAACTATTCAGATCTAGGTTAACACAAACAAATCATATCATGTAAACAATGCGGAAAAGTAAATAATACAACGATATGATAACCCAGGAAAACCAAACTGGTAAAAAATCTGGAGAAGATTTAACCTAGCTATACTCAAGGTAAAACAAATCCACTATGAAAGAATTGAAGTTTTACAATAAGACTTAGACCACAAACATCCTATTGCTACCTCGATTAGAAAACTTGCTACCACGACCGTGTGACAGCTCTAAGTCTACGAACTACTTCTTTCCTTGATCCACAACAACCACAAGTTTTCCTACTTGTGTTTTTCTTTAAACTCTTGAAATAGTAACTAAAGAGATCACCAAGTTCTCAACATTAATATTGATCTTAATAACCCTAAGTGTGTATGAAGGTAAACATCTTTAGATCTCACAAGAGATTCACAGATACAACATATCAACAACCTCTAAAATGTGGCTAGAGTTTTTCATTTTATACTAGAAGCAAAACATAAAACCCTACACGTCATATGGGCTTGGGCTGAGTTGGAAATTCTGCAGAAAAAATAATCTGCACGAGGTTTGATCGATCGAGTCTAATTTTCGATTAATCAAGCCTTGCAGATTTAGTTTAGTAAATTCTGCAATCACTCGATTCCAACTTTACACGAAAACATACTTTGAGTAACCTAAATCTAGACTTTAAGTTTTGATCATGGTTTGCCAACACATTACACATTGAAGTTCTAATATATTAAATTCCTAAAGTTTTAGAACCTAACAAACTCCCCCTTTGGCAATCCGTGACAAAACATATAACAAAACTGATATGCTCAAAGTTACAAAACAGCCCATTAAACATTAAACATGCCTAAAAACAATTTAACCTAACTACTATCTATCAGTTACCAGTGTAGACAACAATATGACTGAATAAATCTGTATATTCTTGAAACACTCTACAAACACAAAAACACATGTATGAAAAATACAAGTAAAACAAAATAAATTCTTTATTGCACAAAACAGAAAATAAAAGAAATATATCATGAATAACCTCATAACATAAATCAATAGCCAATGTAGTACATGTGAAACAAGAAACAATAATAGAAATAAAAACATAGTGTCTCCCCCTAACATATACAACCCATAAGAAAATAAATACATCAGAAGAAGAAATAAATACATCATGAGCCAAAAATAAATACATCATGAAGCTCCTAGATAAAATCTAAAGCTCCAAAGCTCCAAAAACTCAAAATCTCCCCCTATCTCCATCAATATGTACTCCCCCTTTTTGTGACGAATTGCCAAAGGGCAATCAAGGCTTATCATCAAAAGGAGGTGGTGGAGTAGACCGCCGAACACTCACCAAATCAACACACAAAGCCTGAAGCTCCATGAGCATATCCACCAAAAGCTGTCCATGTGCCACCTAAATGGTCATGACAGTATCCAACATACTCCGAATGGATGAGTCACCCGAAGAAGAAGGTGGAGGATCAATAGCGGCTATGGGATCGACATGGGCCTCAACAGTAGGGTCACTTGAAGAAGGAGGCTGAGCTGCAGCACTTAGGGAAGACTCTACTTTAGGGCGTTTAGAGCTAGCTTTCATCTAAGCTGCTTTCTGCATAAGGAAGGTGGCACCTATGGGAGTTATAATATGTATGGGCTCAGATGCAGGAAAATCCTTTAATCCTAAATGTAACAAAATCCTATGAATAAAAATAGGAAAGAAAAGACCATGTGCTGTAGAGCTACTCCTACGAACCTCAACCAAAGGACGAATGAAAAGAGTAGAAAAACTCATAGGAGCATCAGTCATAAGGGCACACAAAAATGCACATTTCTTAATAGGAATGGTGTGCAAATGAGAAATAAGTCAGATAGAATGACAAGAAATTCAAAAAAACAAATAATGGAGCTCAGTAAGCTCATGGGAGGTGATACGAGGATTAGTACCCCACTGAGTGGAAGTACTAGTGAGATATGACATAATGTCATCAAGAGGAGGGGTCTCCGAATAAGGGTAGACAGGCTGTTGTACAAAAGGTACCCCAAGAGCAGAGGCCATTACTGAAGGAGTAATGACATACTTTTCACCCTTTATCCAACTCATCACATACTAGACGTTGAAATCGTCGGAGTGGACAGAAAGGTTCGAGTAGAACTCTCTAATCAAGGTAGCCAAAGGAGGACGAGAAATATCCAACAAAGGTAATTAACCCCTATGCTCAAAGTTCCTCCTAATTTCTGGATCTAACTCATCTAAAATCACCTTTCTCTTAACCCAAACAGACCTAAATATGTTCAGCTTCTCATAGGTTTCTTGGTTTTTCTCAAACCTAAACCTCTCACTATCGAAGGTTGGGGTAGAGGCGTAGGTGGTTTTCTTGTTAGCCCTAGTCTTCCTAACCATGATACTAAGGGTTGAAAAGGCAAGACATAGCAGAAACCAAAGAAAGAAAACAAAACCAAGGGTAGACAGCATTAAACAGGGTTAGAGAGAAAAAAAATAATATAGAAAATAACAATTTATATGATGCATGACATGAATGAACAAATTATGCATGCTCTAATGCATTGAAAACTATTCAATTTTACTTTATAAACCAACAATTGACTTGAACATAGAGTCTTAGAACAAAAACCCCAAATTTTGAAAAACCTAATTTCAAAAATCCCAACAAACTGATCAATTTATAATTATACAAGTTAGATAACATTATATAATGACATAATCAATCAATAACACAAGTCAATTTCATCAATTTTAGCCCATTTGAACAAAATCCCCAATTTCATGTAGTTTCAAGCCCTAGAATTTCAAATTTTCCCAAATCACAAATTTAATCAAATTAAAGCATGGGAATCATGTTAATATCATCTAGAGACAAAAACCCAATGATCAAATGTGAAAGAAAACAACTTAAAAATCAAAAACCCCAAAAATCTTAGGTTCAAAAATTTCAATAAAATTGCATGAAAATTGTGAATAAACAAAAAAAGAAGGGGTAAAAAGGTCTTATTTGCACTTGAAGACAAAGATACTTGAGAAGACTTAGGAAGAAAACGAAAAAATAGGCTCAGATGGGATCGGTCGAGCAAGAACAGTGAGAAAGCTTTTGAAAAAATTTGAAAAGTATGAACAACATGTGAGAGAAAAACCTTTTTAAAAACTCACTGAACGATTTTCGATTGGTCGAAAATTAGATTCGATTGATCGAAAAACAATTTCGATTGATCTAGCACCAATTGAAACAGGCAGATTGTAATCAAAGTTTTTATTGCAATTTCTATCGGTCGAGCAACAGGTTCGATCGATCGAAAATCTGGAAAAATCAGATTTTTGAAAAACAAAGCATTTTAATGTGGAAACTCCTCAAAACACATTATTTTATGAATAAAATGCATGAGTATGAGATGAAAAGTTTTTCAAAAACACTTGAATTCAACCCAAATTTTCCAAAAACAAGATTTTCAATCAATTTGTCCTCAAAAACTCAAAAAATTAAAACATATTTTGCATTAAAATCAAGGAACTTTTAATCTTGGATGGCCACAACAAGATCACACACAATATAATGTACTAAGTTTAGCAAAGAATAACTTGTGTAATGTGTGCAATTAGTAATAATTTGAAATACATGTGAAGTGATATGTAAATAGTAATCAATCACAATTTCTACAAAATTCATCACATAAGTTTGAAAGAGACTATCACCTAAAAAGTTACATCATATAACTTTCACATCTCCTAGAAAACAAACTTGTAATTATGTAAATTTCTTGTTTTGCCTCATAATGTACACAATAATTTTATTTGATTTGGAAATTATTAGAATTGCCAAGATAATGTACACACCAATTTTATTTCATTGTATCATCTTTATTATAGCCCATTAATGTACACACCAATTTTAGCATTAATCCGAGGCTACATCTTATGTTTTTTTTGTACATGTGCTACATTTTCTCGAGTACAAAATCTTATGATATACACTAAAGTGTTAATGATTGGTTAGTAAACAGTGGTGAGATGGTTATTTATACATTTCTCATTAAGTTCAAGTCCAACAATAAAAAGCACATGACTTCAAGTTCAAGATCAAGTGATCAAAAACTATAAACAACTCCCATACAACATGCACTACAAAACTAAAACTAGCAAGGTACAGTAAAATAAACTCATCCAAGCTAAACAAGGTACATAAACATGTTATGTAAAAATAATATGGTCAGCCTTGATTTCAAGTCCAAGAAAAATAATGTAAAACACATTTTTCCTTCCTTTTCCTCTTATTTATTTATTTATTTTTATTTTAAAGAATAACAAAAATAACCAATCATGAAATGCATGAATGTTATGCAATGCAAATCCTAAAAAAAAAAGAAAAAAAAAAAAAAAGAATGGTCACAAAGAGTAGATAGATGAAGTACAAGGACTATGTCAGAAAGACTCAATTAGATTGAGCATTTTGCATCCAAAACTTTTTAGATGCAACTCTTGCATTAGAGTTATTATTCATATTAGAATGATGAGAAACTCCATGATTGGTATAAAGGTTTAAGGCCTTTACCAACTTATCAATAAGTACCATAAGATCTTGTGCTTGAGGCACAGGTACTTTTGGCTTATTTACTCGCTTAGCAACTTGTAACTTTAAACATTTTGGACGAATGTACCCAATCTTTTCACAAAAATGACAAACCCACAAAGGTCTATCATGCATCTTGTCCTTAGAAGGGTAGGATTCTTAAGCTTAGACTTTAAGATCAACCCTAATCTTCCTAGGAGGTGTGACTTTTAATGGCTTGACAATCTCACTCACGGGGGGCTCAGAAGAAAAAATAAAATTGGTGGAATTAGTTTCAGACATAGAGATGCTATCTACAAAACCTAGACTAGTTTTGTTTGAGGGAGACTTCTGAACACTCAACATGTGATCAAGTTTAGAACTAGCAGACCTATTTGTTTGTTCTCTAGTAACAGATAATTCAAGTTCCAAGTTCTTAACTTTATTAAGTAACAACATGTTCTCAGTCTTCACTTTATTTAGCGATTCATTAGCATCAAACAATTTTAACAGCAAATTTTTCTTATCAAGTTCAAGAGAAGCAATTTTCTTTGAACCTAAATCAACATTCATAGCATCTTTTGCAGCAACCTTGCAAAACTTATTATAGGTTTCTTGCAAGTTAGCATTCTCAGAGAGTTCTCCATCAGAAGGGTTCTTATCAACCACAACACTTTATCAACTATAGCAGTAGTTGTGAAAGTAATGAAATTTCCATCCTCATCACTACCAGATTCATGATTAGAAATTTCATCATCACTAAGGGTTACAGTTATAGTTTTATCCTTTGATCTTAAGAATGTAGGACATTCTGATTTCACATGACCATACCCTTGACAACCAAAATATTGTTGACCCATGGAATTATTAGAGATTTGACCTATTTTCTCTTTAGGTTTATCAGTATTGTTCACTTTAGTGGGTTCATTCCTCTTAAAATTCCTAGGTTCAGTATTGTTTTTACCTTTTACCCTTCTGTTGTTATTCTTAAAAATGTTTCTAAAGTTCTTGGCAAGATATGTAATCTCAGTAGTAGTGAGTTCATCATCAAATTCATTATTGTCAATATCATCAATTGACTTAAGAGCCATTAATTTGGATTTGTTTGTCTTAGGTAGGTCTAACTCATAGGACCGTAGAGATCCTACAAGTTCATCAATAGGGATGAAATCCACATCCTTACTTTTAGTGATGGCAGTCACTTTGGGTCTAAAATCCTCAGTCAAGGATCCAAGAATCTTCCTAACAATCTTAGGTTGATCATAAATTTTACCCAAATTATAAGCAGAATTAACAATATCATTAAGCTTAGCATAGAATTCATCGAAACTTTCTTTATCAGACATCCTAATGCTTTCAAATCTAGTTGTTAACTGCTACAACTTATTGATCTTAATTGTCTTTGTGCTTTCATGCATAGTTTGGAGAATATTCCATACAGTATGAGTAACCTCAACATTAGAGATTCTCTTGAATTCCTCTATAGAAACAGCATCAAAAATAACATTCATGGCTTTACTATTAAAAGTGGCTGCTTCTTTTTAAGAAGTTTGCCACTCGTTTACAGGAGTAGTCGGCTTCTCCCATCCGTATTTAATGGAATTCCAAACTCTCTCATCAATAAATTTCAGGAATATTTTCATCCTTACTTTCCAGTAGGTATAATTGTTCCCATCAAAGTGAGGTGGGATCACAAGAGAGTAACTGTATTCCATGACAATAGGGGTCAAGGATCAACTCTTAGATCAAATGATTTAAATACAAGAGCTAACCCGCTTTGATACCACTTGTACATTTTTAGACCCCTTAAAATACAAGTTGTTTAACTTAGTTATTTAACCAAGTGATTACTTAGATAAATTATTCAGATCTAGGTTAATACAGACAAATTATATCATGTAAACAATGCAGAAAAGTAAATAACACAATGATATGATAACCCAGGAAAACCAAATCGGTAAAAAATCTGAGGAGAATTTAACCTAGTTATCCTCAAGGTAAAACATATCCATTATGAAAGAATTGAAGTTTTACAATAAGACTTAGACCACTAACATCCTATTACTACCTCGAGTAGAAAATTTACTACCACGATCACGTGACAACTCCGAGTCTGCGGATTACTTCTTTCCTTGATCCACAGTAACCACAAGTTCTCCTACTTATGTTTTTCTTTAAGTTCTTGAAACAGTAACTGAAGAGATTACCAAGTTCTCGACATTAATCTTGATCTTAATAACCCTAAGTGTGTATGAAGGTAAACACCTCTAAATCTCACAAGAGATTCACACACACAACATATCAACAACCTCTAAAACGTGATTATGGATTTTCTTTTTATACTAGAAGCAAAACATAAAACTCTACACGTCATATGGGCTTGGGCTGAGTTGGAAATTTTGCAAAAAAAAAACAATTTGCACGAGGTTCAATCGATCGAGTCTAATTTTCAATCGATTGAGCCTTGCAGATTTAGTCCAGTAAATTGTGCAATCACTCGATTCCAACTTTACACATAAACACACTTTGAGCAACCTAAATTTAGACTCTAAGTTTTGATTATGGTTTGCCAACACATTACACATTGAAGTTCTAATACATTAAGTTCCTAAAGTCATAGAACCTAACACACATTATTATGTTTGAGTTTGATTCGTTTAATAATTGGGCCTAAACTTGGGTTTAAACTTAGTTTTTTTCATGAACGAGCTCAAATTGTTTATAAATAATCTGGTTCATTTACTATCTTAGTTATAACAATGAGGAGAGAGAATTTGAACACTAACTCTCCTAATAGAGGAAAGTAGGCTATGCCACTAAGTTATAAAGCTTGCTGTTAATCTTAATCTTTTATATATATATACGGGCTTAAAAAAAAATTATGTTATGCCTAGGGGCAATTGAAGTGATTGGCTTACAAAAATATATATAGGAGCCCCTACCCAAGGGAAAAAAAAAGTAGTTCAATGGTCCTTTTAATGAAAGAAGTGAGTATTGGTTAATGATTATAGACGTTATTTTTTATATCACTTCTTGTTTTAAATTTTGTCCTTCCATCCGCTAAAATTTTGGAATGATGTGAATGCGAAATGTTAAGGTATATATAGAATTATATTTAGATTGTTTAAGGATTTTAAATAGGAATTGGTTGAACCGGCCAGGAGATTTCGATCAGATTAATTATGCAATGTATCCGCTTCAAACAATAAAAAGTAAAAATGTGATACACGTGAAGCAGCCTTTACCTACATAGCAAGTTTCAGATAAACTTTGGCCGCAAAACTGTTTTTGTTTCTATCTTTTGCATCAAGCATGGTATCAAGCACAAGTAAAACTGTTTATGCTTCTTATTCACGGTTAACTTTTTCAGGGAACAAAAGGTAGAACGATATATATTATGCCATTCGTGCTTCAGACAATGCGAGTTAATTGTGATACACAAAAGATTGATTGTGACGGATTGAAATTCTAGCTTGAAGAATTTAGAATCTTAATTTCAGCTTATTGATAGACCACTAGAACTAATTACGTGTACACAATTTTGTGAAGTTTTAACTTGTTTTATTACTCAAGTTGAACGAACAATGTGTCGGAGTTAGAAATTTCTTTAGGAGACGAAGGTAAATATACCAAAATTTAGATATAAAAATAACCTCTACTTAATAATTTTATGTATAATTAATAATTTTATATATAATATAAATATAAAGAATACTTTTAAAATGATTTAATATATGTTTTTTTGGGGTTGTTGTTGAGAATTCAGTAATTTCATATAACAAATGACAATAAGTCTACACACTCAGATAAAAACAGAGTCAACTCCTCTAGCTACAACTTGCAAACAAGAGAACAACAAAATTCCATTTAGCACTCCTATTTGATGTAGAACAAATAGCACAGTCCTTTCTACAGTAGCAAGGGTGCTGGAAGTCATGGAATAAGATTAAGGGGGGTGCCAGTAGAGGCCATCGGGGTGACGATATCGTAATTGCATGAAATTTGGCAGGTTGAAGGGAAACAACATTTTGATCCAAACTCAAAATCTCGAGTGTCTCCTAAATTTAGATAAATTTCTTTGTTAAGGCCCAAAAAATAGTGTTTTTGCTATTTATAGTAATATTTTTTTCCTTAATAACTTTTATTTTAAAAGTTAAAATAAGATCCCATTTATTTTGGGATGTTTTTTAGAGACAGTATTTTCAATTTTTGCAATTATTTCAATTTTGCTATTTTTGGCAAAAACTACTATTTTGCCATCTAATTACATGATTAGTGAGAATTAGGGTTTTTGAGCGTTTTCCTAGCCACCTAGGGTTTCTTTTTACTATTTAAACATATTGTACCCTCCAGGGCAACAGTTTAGTTTTCAAATTTATAAAAGTACTACAAACTTTGTCTATTTCTCTTTGATGATTCCAAAACCTTATCATCTCGTGAATTTAATGGATCTCTCGTGAATTCAAGGTTTTTATTAAGAAGCTAACAAGTTTTGTTTTGTTTGTTTGTTTGTGTTTGTGTGTGTGTGTGTGTGTGTTTTTTTTTTTTTTTTTTCATTTAGAAGCTAACATTTTTAGTTTCTTTTCCATTTAGAAAGTAATGTGTTTGTTTTCTTGTAACTTCCTTGACATTACTATTACACACTGACTAAAGCAACAACTTAATCTATAAAAAACACTAGTAAACATAATTGGCCTTGGCCATAAGAGCCATTATCATATCAAAGAAGTATGTCCCATCTAGAGCTTAAAACTTTGTGAAGAATGATATTTCCAGCCATAACAACATGCTCCATTTTGGCTCTAATATCCCGTTTAATTCTCTATATAATTTGTTCCTCTATCAAAACAACTCCTCCATGACATCTGCTATTCCTTTGCAACTATATATGGTAAATTTTAGCCCACTAGACCAGTTTGCAAAAGGTAGCTCTATAACTTTTGCCCTTTAAAAAAGTCACCCCGTTGGACTATTTCATCTCAAATAACAGGAACATCAGTCACTAGGCAAAGCCCCATAGTATGCTTCCATATTCTCTTGGTGAAGGAGCACTCAAAATACAAATGTTCCCTAATCTCTATTTTATTTCTAGAGAATGCACAATAACTATCTCGGAGAAACCCCATTGCATGAATATATTTTTTGTAGTCAACCTATTTTTCAAAGTAAGGCACCCCATAGAAGCATGTTTTTGTATTCCTTGAGGAAACCATAAAAGCATGTTTTTCCACCATACCACTTCCATCTCTTTACGCCTTAACTGATTTAATATATATTATTTTATATCTAACAAAAAATTATATCATGTTAGTCTTTAAAACAAACTAGAAAGATCACATAAACGAAGCTATAGAATTAATATTTCCAAAAGAAAATTTTAGGTGGCCTGCTGATAACTTTTTTAGACCATGCAAAAGTCGAAGATTTATGCCTTGAGTAAGACCTATTTTTTTTTTCTTACACCATTAGAGTATGATAATAGTTTTAAAACTTTAAAAACATATATAGATAATAGATTTATTAACTTAAAATAGAAGCTAAAATGAAAAAAAAAAACACATTTTAAGTCCTCTATTAATTTTCCCATTAGTAACTCCCAAAACTATGTTATTTTGATTTTCTAAATTTTCTTTAATTATAAAAAAATTCCAGAAAACTATAAAATAAAAATAAAAAAAACATTTTCCCAACTATATTTTAGAATCATTTTCATTTTCGCACCATAATTTAAAAAAAAAAAAAAAAAGACATAAAGACGAAAAAAGAACTCAAAAATATGCTCCACAGAAGCATCGAACTCATAATAACTAATCTACACACAATTTCTGCACATTCAAACATAAATCCATTCGCAAAAGTCCAAAGCACTTGAAGAAAGTTTTTTCTCTACACCAAAAGCATGACCTGAACGGTTTACGCTGAGAGAGTGGGAGACGAAGCTGTTGAACTTGACAAATGGGTCGACAAGAATGGGTTCAGTTCTGGAACCAAGTGAGTTTGATCCAGGCATTTCATGGTTCGGCGTCGTCGGATTCGGTGTGGGAAGCAATTTTTTATTATAAAAAATATATAAAATTGTTCTAGATCTGGGTTTCTTTGGCTGATTTTAGTATTGTTCTTGTTGTTAGATGGTGTTTCTTTCACTGGCGATGTGAAGTTTTGTTTCTAAATTTTTTTTGTGTTTTGATTGGATTGTTCTATAGTTTGTTTGGTTGGGTGGAAAGTTTTATGGATTGCTGGGGAAAATTTGCTGGATGTTTTTGGTAAAATATATCAATATCTTTTTAATTTATTTTTTCTGAAAAGATAAATTATTAACTTTTTGGATTTATTTTAATTGTAAAACCTAAAACGATGTAGTTTTGAGGTCTCTAATGGCACAATTCTAACAGAAACTAATGGGTGTACTGATTTGAATCTTCTTGAAATTTAGAGAGTTGAATTGAATAAAATTATAAAGTTAGAATGCTGAAACAAATGTCAAATTACATATTTGAACATATCTGAGTTAATATAAGGGCAATATAAGTTTCATCTCTAATTCTTCAAATGCAAAATAAAAAATGGGATTTTACTTTTGAATTTTAAAAAAAAAAATTTCAAAAAGTGAATATTTATAAGTTTATTGAAAATGCATTGTTTGAAATTGTTGTGCTTAAGAGAAAAAAAAAAAGTGAGGCTTCAAAAACTGTAATTTGAAAAAGTGTAGCTTTAAACCACTGTATCAAGTAGGAATATAATTATACATTTAGTAATAAATGTTTTATCAAAAAAATTGAGTAAAATACAACGATCAAAAAACATAATTCAACTTGAGGGCGTGTTGAAAATGCTTTCTTCAAGGTGATAATGTGCCCCTCTTAAAAGAGTTTTCTGTTGGGTTATAAGAAATTCACCTCCATACAACAAAATCACCAATTGCAAACAACAATATATTCTGAAGTTTTTTTTCCAAAGAATTCTTGCAAGAATTGTATTAGGCCAACAATATATTCTGAAGATAATGCTCCCTCTTTACTCAAACAGCCACACTTACTGCAAAGACGATAATGTGGAATAAAGTTGATGCAACTGACAGTGTCCTTTGCAACTGCCTTACAATGTACCAATATTGTTGCAGAAAAAGGACAGAGACAATTGTGTTTACTGCCACCTTGCTTTGCAAAATTAGACATATTTTAATTTGAATCATGTATATTCATCTTGAAACTTTATTACATATGAAACTTTAACACACATCACGCACAAACTCAGACACAATTATTCCAAATCCACACATATTACATCAAATTAGAAAGTACAATCACCCTGACTTATTTCAAGAAAACTTCAACGCCAAGCTGTAAACAAATTAACGGCTGTCTGGAAGGCATAGAAATTAAACCATGTAAGCATAGAAATTAAACCATGTAATTCTCAGCAAGCTAGACCCACTTAAAAAGAGAGCAGCATATAAAATTTTACCTTTTGCATATTTACTTTGGTGTAAAGTTTTTGCAGAAGTTATCGCAGGGTCTTGGGGGAGAGTTTACAGCATACCAAGTCTGAGTGATAGTTAGAGCAAGTGCTAACAATGCGCCAATGAAAGCAATGAACGTCCAGGGACTCCTGAAATGGTCGTGAAAGACTTCAGCTATCCAGGTCATCCACTTGCTCTCATAGTGCTTCTGAATTTGTGATCTGACATCCTCGTATATTTCGATGTTAGGCACCAAGTCGGTGCCTATCTCATTGAAGAGTTTAGCCACTTCTTCATCGCTGCCAAGGACATTGTGGAGTATCTTTGCTTTCCTTAGCATCTTAACATCCTTGGCTTCATCGATTAGTGAATCGAGGAAGGATATGTAAGAGGTGACCGCAAAATCATTTTCAAAATCCAGACACATTTCATATGCTATCAAGTTCAGGAACTTAGGCCTGGTTGAGTCATCCACAACAATTGGATGAAGGTGAAGTTGTCCACGAATATGAAATTGTTTAGTGAATGATATGTTACTCAAGTAACTATTGTTATCACGTTTCAAATAGATACCTGCTGCTTTAAGCTCCTGGACGTTGCGATAGGATTGCCAGTACTTTTGGACATTTTGTATATTTTGGTTGATTTTACGACCCTTTCCATCATGAGTGTACCCTGGTTCATGAAGCATTCGGTTCCTCAGATGGTCAAGAAGATGGACGGGCTTTGGAGTCCCAGCCATTGATCTGGTACGATCTTGCGGCTTCTCCTCATCGTGGCTTTCTTCTTTCGCACTTTGTGCTTCTTGTGGCTTTGATCTTGGGCAGAGTTTCCATGATAACCAATTCGATTGCTGATCCTCTTGTACCTTAACGTGCCTGTCAATGTAAGTTTCAATTGATTTTCTCAAGTCATTTTTCTTCACACTCAAGCTTATCAACAATGTGAGTAGACAATAGGGAAGTTGATTCTCCAGCAAGAACAAATCCTGTTGCCCAAATGCTACACTGTCCATTTTTATATTCAACTCTTTGAACTTGTCGTTAGTTGCACAATATATGTACTGTAATATTGCACAGCCATCCACGAACAAAATCGAAGTGAGGGTCTCATCATCATAGTCCTTGGTCACATCCTTCTCAAAGCACGTCCTCAGTTCATTGATTTTCTCCTTAACCTTCTGGTATAAATCTTGCATGCTCTTACCGCTACCTTTGATGAATTCATTTGTCAATAGTAGCTTGTAATTCTCTCCTAGCTGGTAATTTGGCTTACCATGATGGATTGGACCGAGTGATACCACTTTTGGCTCATAATACTTGTTGAAATCGTTGTTATCTCGCAGCAAGAATATAACCTTCTGTATCTTTGGTCTCTGAGGTTGATTCATTGCATTTTCTTCGGCCTCCCTTAGCCTTGCCTCGAGGGTATTATTTTGACTAGTTTCAATTGAAATGCTGCGAGCCTCAGGCTCCTCAGTGATGCCGCTGCTCCTTGAATGGGACTTCTCCATGGAAACAAAAATGCTCCTTTTCGGTCTATGAAAGCTCGCACCAAAGAAGGCAATTGAATTTTGTAAGTTTGCTGTCCTAATTTGTATTTACTGTAATTTATTCTTGACATAGTACGCGGAAACTTTAGCTTGAGAAATTAGGACTGTCGTTCTTATTTGAATATAGAAACTTTCCTAAAGCAACTATATTTTATGATGGATTAACATATCAAGCTTGGAATATAATCTACATGATATATCTAAAAAATGGAAAATAAATTGAAACTTGCTTTATGTCGTTATCCATTATGAAAGATTGATGTTGAGCATGCGTAATTTCAACATCTTTTCTACTAATACACCAAATCGGGGGACAGGGATCATCTTTTCTATTAAATTAAAGACAATACACAAATGTTGAATGATACAGTGAATAGGCTTGTTTCTTCTTACTTTATTTAATTTACTTAGTTTGGCATGGCATGATGTATTATTTTGAAGCAAAGGTAGAGCTAGAAAATGCTTGTAGGAGGCAAAAATTCGTCAAGCCAATTACAATATGCCATGTCAAAATTTAGTGATAAATTCCCAATTTATGTGTTATTAAATTAATTAAACAAATAATGGCATGTGTCATCCAAATTGACATCATATTGGCATATTAAAATTTTCCATGTGTCATTTGGCCCACAAGATAAAGATAAATTTCCTATTCAAAATTTATGGATAGTTATCTTTATTAAAATAAATAAATAAAATAGAGATCGTAGGGATAAAGGGCCCAAATATGGGTATTGGGCTGTGAGTTGTTTCCGAGGAAAGGTAATAATGACGGGGGCCTACAAGACAATGGTTCGTGGAAAGAGTTTGGTCATGAGGAATTGGGAATGTTGTCCGAGGAGAAGTACCTCCTTGGCTAAATAGAGTAGAGGTCATAAGTCTGACCTTTCATTAAGAACAAAGTAACAGACGATCTACTGGCAGTGATAAACATCAGGTGATGAAAATAAGACAAAAGAGAGTTGGGAAATATTTGGGAAGAAAGCTACTACCACTGCATTGAATGCATTGTAGTTAACTTCCTGACCACATTAATGTGGAGGTAATACTTGAATAGTAACATTCAGCCTTACAGCTACCCACAAAGACTTCAGAAAGGTGTTGATAGGACAAGTATCAAAGCCAGCAATCTGATTTACACGTGGAGGGTTGAAATGAAGTAAGAAAGGAAAATATAAACAAGAAAAATCCCATTATAAGGGGATCATCAGATAATCTGTAGAAAAATCATTGTACACTCAAGAACTGTAATTGTGGTTAAGTCTCAGAGAAATATATAAGAACAACCTCCCTCGGACATAGCCAATGAGGATTTTCCTCGCCAAAAACTGTTTATTTATACTTTCAGATAACACTTAGCCTACTATAATTGTTGTCCACCTAATTCATTGAAAGTTCAATTTTAAGCTCACTCTTTACAAATTCATTGTTTTGGGCTCTTTGGGTCTTTATCTATTTCATTGGAGCAAAACATGCCCTTACGGTATTCACTGCTACTTGCTAATAACAAATTCTCTTAAGAACCCTTATTGAAACTTGGTTAATTTTTCATAAAACTTTTTTTGTGAGTGTGTGTGTGTGTTAACAACTAGTATGTATATAAAGCTACAAAAATTTAAAAATGAAACAAAGACATGAGTAGATAGTGTTCAATATATCGTTTCCGCTACCACAGACAAACTCATATGTCAATATAAGCTTGTACTTCTCTCCTAGCTGGTACTTTGGGGTACCATGATGGATAGGACCGAATGATGCCACTCTTGGTTCGTAGTTCATCTCGAAATTAATTATTGCCATGTCGCAGAGAGAATATAATTAACCTTCTGTATATTTGTGGTTGGATATTGATCTATCAAATTTTCCCCTGCCTCCGTTACCGTTTTAAACCTGGTTTCCAGCAAGCGTTTTGGGAATGAAACCCTCTGACTGTGCCTCCTCAGCAGGTTGGTCGTGGTCACTGCTGGTTTCCCCTGCTTCTCTTAGACAACGTTCCATGTAGTTCTAGAATTTAATTTATATATACTTGATAGTGCGTTGAAACTTTGCTTGAGAAATTTAAGACTTGCATTTTTTTTTTCTTTTGATGAATAAGCAAGAATTTTTGGAAATAAATACAAAGATATTACAAAGAACAAGCAGCTTAAAAGATCAGCCGCAAACACTCCTTACTGTCTAGATACTGTCTAGATCACAAACCAACTACTGCATGTACTTTGGGCCAACATGTTCTATTCGAATATTTAAATGTTGGGAATAAATATACGCACTTTTGACTTTTCTTAATCAACTATGTTTTTTATGACTTGATAAAATCACAAGTTTAACATTTAATCTACCAGATATGTGGAAACAGATATAAAAGACACTGAAACTTGCTTGGGGTTTACCAAAAAAATGGGAAACTTGCTTGGGTTTCATTACATATATGGTACACTTCTCTGAATAAGGTACTGATAATGACCAGCTTTTATGTCTTTATCCATTTTAACAGGTCCAATATTTAAACATGCAGAATTTTATTTTGGTCTTTGCTTTTATACCAGCTTTATGATACCCTTCTCAAAAAAAAAAAAAAAAAAAAAAAAAAAAAAAAAAAAAAGAAAGAAAGAAAAAGAAAAAGGAAAAAAAAAATTATGCAACTCTTCTAATATACAATTAGTTACTTAACATGATATCAGAGTAGGAGGTTTTGAGTTCGATCACTGCATTCTCTACTTTATCTCCTATTTAAAATCTTAGGTATTGGGTCTCACTTATTAAAATGTAGTTTGAGCCCACACATAACAGGGAATGATAAAATTATATGGTTAAATGACTAAATTTAATATTTCCCAATAGCTCAAACTTTTGGAAAAATTGATAATTTTATAGTTGTTGATACTCATTTTCGTGACACATTTTCTATAAGCTCAATTCATGTATTATATTATATTTTATTCTTTTATGCATGACCCAAGCCCATGTAATATATTGGAGAAATTGAGGGATTGTGGCTTGGAAGGTATAGGTTGGTTCATTTCAGAACTTTTGAATGAGCTTATTAGCCCATGCATATATGCTACCAAGTGAGTTAGGGACGTTGGTGGAATCTTAGGCTATGGAGGAGATCTTGTACCAAAAATTTCCACCCCAAAATGAGGTCTTATGTTTTTGCTGTCTGTAGCCAAAGTTTGTTGCCTTGCTCTCTTTTCCACACACACACACACACACACACACACAAACAAAAAAAAAAAAAAAAAAAAAAAAAAGTTTGTTGCCTTGCTCTCTTTTCCACACACACACACACCAAAAAAAAAAAAAAAAAAAAAAAACAGCTACTAAACTATAATTATCCTAGCTGCTATTTTGGCCACCAAATACAATACCCAAGAGTTGCAATGATCAAGAAACAACAACCCTTGAGTTAGGGCCATTTTATTTCCCAAATCATGCTTGCATGCCAAACTCTTCCCTAAACAAAAGCAACTTAAGCCAAGACACAAAATTAGTGTCATATGGGCTAAAAGCCTCTTCTACTAGACTACTACCCAAAAACCAAACTCTATATTAAATGCCTCTCATCGGCTCAAAAATGACTAGCTACATTTTACCCTTAGAACTGAAACTTTAGGGGTGGAAATAATGGTACATGGGAACTTTTTCTCTCTTCCTCATGACTTCTCTTAATTTCCTCTTTTTGTTGTTTCTTGTTTGTAGTTCACAATTTCGAAATGAACTGCCCTTATTTGGCTTTTTATTCAAGTTTGACACTTATAACAATGACTAATGGACGGCACTTTTTGCAGGCATCAAAAGAACTTAGTGATTAATGGGATCTCATGCACATTGAAGAGGACCCGGCTATAGATGTCTAAATAGCAGATGTGAGTCACTATGTTTTTAAAATTTCCAATGAATTGGTCTTGAAAGTTAGAGGTTATAAGAATCTTCTATTTTGAAAGGTAGATGAACAATGTAAATTTAAGAGTGTAAAGGGCAGTAGGCAGTGTAGTTGAGTTGTATTGATTTTTACAGTTTGTTTCAGGTTATTAAATTTTGATTAATGTGAAAGAGTGCATCCAAATTTATTTATTTATTTTAACAAGAAAATGCTTATTTCAACGGTTGGGTGCACGTGGATAAAAGTAATAAGCATACTTTAATCTACATTTATGTGTATATATTTTGACGGTTATTAACCGTTGATAAATGTGTAATACTTTTTTCAATGGTTGCATAGGCCGTAGAAAAATGTTCTCGACACGGTTTTTAATAACGGTTCTCGACGGTCATTCCAACCGTTGAAAATATTTTTTTTTGACGGTTTTTAATTCTTTTTTCGACGGTTTCAACCGTTGAAAATAGCCAAGTTTCTTGTAGTGTTCAGACTTGTTGTTTTAAGCATTTTTCTGGATTTCAGTTATTGGCATTTTTAATTTTTCTCTTGTTAAAGCTTTATTAGCCTTTGTTCATCATACAATTAATTGGAATTTTGGGCTTGACTCTCCCCAAAAAATCACTTCTAAAGAACCCAAAGGAGGATTTGGGTCACTCTTGTATTTTTGGCCCTTTTTGCAAAAAAACATTCCCTACAACAGTTCAATGATACAGTGCACACAACTTGTTCCTCCTGACTTGACTTAGATTGCAAATTTTTATGACACACTTTTGCAATAAAACTAGTCTTTATAATTTTTCTTGCCATAAAAATATATACTTTGTCATATTCTGTGCTACGGTACTTATCTAATAATATATCCATTTGGGGTCTTTTTTTTTAGTGAAAACGGAAAGAAATGTTATTTGACTACACCAAAATTGGAGAAACGGTGGCACTGAATTCAAAGAATAAGAGCTAGTACGATCAGTGAGATTAGTTTCTAACTTTCTATATATCAATTAAAGGAGATTTTTTCGCCTCAAAATAGTGAAGTATGAATGACGTGAATGTTAAATGTTACAGGTATTGAATTATTGTTAAGATTATTAAAAAGTTTAACAAGGTATTGGTTTACCCGACCAGATTAATTGTGCAATATTGTATCGAGCTTCAAACTGTAAAAACTTAAAATATGATTCACGTGAAATAGTCTTTTATCTTTTTACCTAGCTACATATAGCAAGTTTGGAATAAACTTTTGTGATAAAACTGTTTATGTTTCTATATTTTGCATCAGGGATCAAGCATAAGTAAAACTGTTTATGTTTCTTATTCACAGTTATCTCTTTTAGGCAAAAAAAGGTAGGACGATTTATTCCATTCTTGCTTTAGACAAAATGAGTTGAATAATTGTGATACAAGAAAGAATGATCCTGACGTCGGATCAAATATTTTAAAACTCTAGCTTGAAGTATTTAGAAGAAGCTGTGCTTGAGCACGAACCAAACAATTTTATTTCGTTTATTTTTCCACTGTAGTAAACAAAGCTTGGTATTTGATATGCAAAATGTATGCTGGAGTCAGAAGGAAAATATATCAACATTTAAAAGTAAAAAATAACCTATTAATAATAAATATATTATTAATATATAAATTATTAAAATATTTTTAATATGATTTACTATATGTTATTTTATACTTAACAAAAAAAAAAAAAAAAAAAAAAAAAAAAAAAACTACATCAAGTTAGTCTTTAAATAAATTAGAAAGGTTGTGGATTTGAGTTTAGCTAAAAATTAATCTTCGCAAAAGAAAATTTTGGGTTGTTTACTAATCTCCTCTTGCAACCTCGCAAAAGTAGGAGATTTGTGCATTGAATATAACATTTTATTTTTTTATTAAATAAATTAGAAATTACATGTATAATAATAGTTTTAAAACTTTGAAGCATATAAAGATTTATTTAATTTAAAATAATTTAAATAATAAATGTCAATTTACATCTCTAACACATGCAAGTCAATATAAGAAAAATATAAATATAATAAAAACTAGAGGAGAATCGTATTAATAAAAGAAAAATGCATTAAAGTTCTCTAACTCCTAATCTTTTTTTTTTTTGTTTGTTTGAGAAAACTTTAACTCATAATCTTAAAAAATGCAATAGTTATTTTCTTTAAAAATAATACTGTATCGTCTCTAATTCTCCAAATGTGAAATAATAGGATTTTTTGTGTGAAAAAATATGGTAATTTGAAAAGATGCATATTTTTAAGTACCTTGAAAATGCAATGTTTGAAAAGTTGTACTTAGAAAGGAAAATGTAAGGCTTAAAAAATCTATAATTTAGAAGAGCACATAGTTTTAAAGCACCGTATCAATTAGTAAGTACATAATTATATATTGAGAACTAAAATTGATTTTGTATTAAAGAATTGAAATTGAGGAGTGAGCAATGATAGAATAACATAATTCTACTTTAGGGCATGTTGAAAATACTTTTTCCAAGGTGATAATTTGACCCTATACTTAAAAAATTTTGTTAGTTACTTACAAGAAATTCACTTATATGTATCAAAAATTTCTTACAAAAATTGTGTATTGATTTCCGTCCTTAATGAACAGTAATGGCTTTTTCGTTGAATTGACACATTTTTTTTAACATCATGAATTTCAGATTAATTCATAAAACCTTTTTAAAAAATTGTCTTATAAAAGTTAATTGTTTGTATTTTAGAAAATGTCGTCCATGGGTTGTGCTTTAGTAAATTTCATTTTATTTCAACAAATTATAATACCTTGATCTGAAGTTGATGATCACGCACAAGTGTACCAACTTGTGCCATACGCGTGAAGCGCGTGTGTTCTAGTGCCGTATTTGTATAGATCATTTATATATATATATATATATATATATGTGTGCGCGCGCGCGTGTGTGGGTCAAGCTTATTATTGAAACTATGTAAAACATCACAAGCCTTCCTAGAGCAGCGAGAACGCTTAAATCACTGCACAAGATCAAGGGGTGCTAGTAGGGATGGAGATATTCTTTGATCTTGGGGGACAATGGCTTCTCCAATTTTTTTTTTTTTTTTTTTTTTTTAAATATTAGTATATACATATGTACTAATTTTGGGAATTTTTTTTTTTTATAAAATTACATTTTGCCTCCTTTAATTAACAATATATATAATTGATTCTTTTAAGAGTAATGTTATAGCAACAAAATTTTCTATGAATTTTTTACAAATTATTGAGGTAACAAATTATTCTTATTGATTCATATTTGGGTCCACCACTTGCACAATTTTTTTACTTACCAATAACCACTCACCATATTAGCTATTTGAAAAAAAATTTGTAGCTCTAGAATTTTCCTCCTTTTAAAGAGCATAAAAAAATTTATAGATAGAAAATCTAAAACAAAATATACAAGAGCTCAAAAAATTAGCCTAACAACAAAAATTACTAACAGTAAAGCTAAAAAAAAAAAAAGGCATAATCAACCAATTTTAAACAAAAAAAATGTTTCCCTTATCCAACATGCAGTAGATGCATGAAAAAAGGAACCTCAGCCGCTACACATAGTCAACAGCAAAACTACCCCCTAACTTTAAATCTTGGCTCCGTTTGGAGGTGCTAGTAGAACTCATCAGGGTAATGATGTCATAACTACATGAAATTTAAATGGCCAAAGGGAAATAATTTTCTAATCAAAACTCGTGTCTATGTCACGAGGTGTGTCTTAATTTTGCTGAATTCCTCTGTTAAGGCACTAAAAATAATGATTTTACCATTTTTAGTATTATTTGTTTCCTTAATAACTTTTAGTTTAAAATTCAGGATAACGTTTAGTTTTTTTAAGACTTCTTAGAGACAGTAGTTTCAACTTTTAAATTATCTCAGATTTTCCATTTTTTTGGTAAAAATTACTATTTTGTCACCTAATTACTTTATTAGTGTGAATTAGGGTTTTTTGGGTGTTTTGCTAGCAGCCTTAGGTTTTCTTTTTACTATTTAAACGTACTTTAGACTTAAAA
Source organism: Quercus glauca (assembly GCA_023736055.1). NCBI lineage: Eukaryota > Viridiplantae > Streptophyta > Magnoliopsida > Fagales > Fagaceae > Quercus > Quercus glauca. The sequence continues at coordinate 8,192,778 of CM043321.1, forward strand.
GCAATTCAGTTATCAAATTTATAAAAAATACATATTTTTGTTTATCATTTCTCTTTGGTGAATTTTAGAACCCTATTACCTTATGGATTTAAGGAACCTCTCATGAATTCGAAGTTTTTCAATTAGAAGCTAACGTGTTTAGTTAATTTTCATTCAAAAAGTAATATGTTCGTTTTCTTGTAACTTCTGTGAAATCTAAAAGACTGAAACACAAAGCCACTTCCTTCCATTTCTATTCACAATCTACACTAGATTTTCCTTAGGAATCCCCTGCTTAGATTGCCAAAAGTTCGCATAATTAAACTAGTGAGTATGGTTATTAGGAATAATTAATTTTCTATTTTTTATTATAATTTGATAGTTATAATAATGGGAGAAGGGAATGTTTGAATCATAAGCTTAAGATTCTTGGCGTGATACTTTTACATTTAAAAGTAGCTAGGGAGATATTTATTTTTTGATGAAAAGAGAATTTTTGAAAATTTTAAGGGATAATTGCATGATTTTTATAATAATTATGTCCTTATTTGATTAATGTGACCATAAAAGTAATTAGATTTTTGAATTATCAAATTATTTTACCCATTTAAGAAAAAAAAAATTACATTTAGTAACTGTAAATTCTTTCCATTCCTTTTATGAACTCTCAAACAAAATGTAACTGTCACATGTATGCATGTTTACTTCTATTCCTTGATTTGGACTAATAAAAATTAAAAATTTTAATTAAATAAATTATTCTTATCAAGACTAATTAAAATCAATGAACATTTATCATGTATGGGCAAATCTATTTTAATGATGTTCTCCAATCAATGAGTATCAGGATTTGGTATTTTTTGAACTAAGCTTTTAATTTTTGTGCATGTAGTGACTACCTTGCCCTTGAGGGTCCAATTTGATGCGGATTTTGTGTTAGGCCAACTTTTTAGTTGAATGATGGCGTAAAATGACGTTATGGCCTTGGGATTGGACTGTAAACAAGGACAAGTAGTTATTTTATGTTATTTTCTACCCCTATCATATGAGAATCCGCTTTTTTTTTTTTGGATTTTTAATTGAAAAAATTCAATTTTTTTTTTTTAAAGTAACAACTAACAAGCTTAATCTATTCATGTCTTCATTTACTTCTCTGGAAATAAAAAAAAGAAAAGAAAATGTGGCATTAAGTTGATGCAATTGACACTGGCCAATTAATGGAAGTATGTAACTGCCTTGCACTTGCAAAAAAGAGAGGGCCAGGAGAATTGTGTCTATTGCAACCTTGCTTTCCAAAATTAGATCATAAAATAGGCGACATATTTCAATTTGGATCAAGTATATATTATTTTTAACTTTTATTATATTTAACACACTTTTTTAGAGATAATTTTAATTTATGACGTACACTTTATATATATATATATATATATATATATTGAAGTCAAAACTGAAAAAAAAAAATTTAATTAGATTCTAAATTGAATTCTAATTGTTGTTTAATTTTGCGTTGTGTATCTTATATAAATTTTTTTAATTTTTTTTTCTAGGTAAGTTAATATTATGTAAAAGACGAAAAATTAATATAAATAAACTATAAAAAAAAAAGCCAATAAAAAAAGTAAAGCCATGTCTATATCTAAGAGAGAAAGACAAGAGTAAAATTCAGGAACACATGCACAGGTTATACACTAATACACTACTTTTTTTTATTTTTTATTTTTTATAAGACACTAGTAACACTTAAAGACATGCACATCACGCACAAACTCTTACTTTTATTTCCAATCCAAACACATTGCATCAAATTAGACAGTACAATCACCCTCACTTATTGCAAGAAAACTTCAATACATTATACATTGACACTTAAACACATGCACGTGCATCACGCACAAACGCTTAATAATATTATTTCCAATCCAAACACATTGCAGCAAACTTAGACAGTACAATTACCCTCACTAACACATTGCAGCAAACTTAGACGGTACAATCACCCTCACTTATTGCAAGAAAACTTCAATACCAAGTTAAACAAATTAATAATATGATGTGGCTTTGGGATGATCCTTGGCCTTATTATTTGGAGAAAGTCATCTTAAATAGGTAACACTTAAGCAGTCTTGACGCAATATTTTGGACTCTCACATAGTGATTGACTCCATGGTACATGATTTGTGGGACTCATCCTTATGTGAGAGCCTAGAAAACTACTAGGAACTACGTAATTCTTAGCTAGCTAGACACACTTGAAAAGAAAACAGCAGATAAAATTTTACCTTATTGACGTCTAGTTTCATGTGAAATTCTTGCAGAAGTTATCGCAGGGTCCTGGGGGAGAGTTGACAGTATATTTAGTCTGAATGATGGTGAGCACAAGTGCCAACAATGCGCCAACAAAAGTCATGAACGTCTAGGGGCTGCTGAAATGTTCGTGACAGAATTGAGCTAACCAGGTCATAAATATGTTCTTGTAGTGCTTCTCAATTTTTGATTTGATATCCCCAGATATTTCGCCGTTAGGTACCAAGTCGGTGCCTATTTCATTGAAGACTTGAGCCACCTTCTTCATCACTGCCAAGGCAATTATGGAGTATTCCTGCTTTCCTTAGCATCTTAACATCTTTAGCTTCATCGATTAGTGAATCAAGGAAGGATATGTAAGAGGTGGTCCCGAAGTCATTTTGGAAATCTAGACACATCTCGTAGGCTATCAAGTTCAAGAACTTTGGCCTTGTTGAGTCATCCACAATTATTGGAGGAAGCCAAAGGTATCCCAAACAACCGAGTGTAGTAAAAGATATGTCACTCAAACAACTACCTTTCTCTTTACTGCGTTCCACATGAATACCAAGTATGCATTTCTGGTTTCGCTCTCCATTGTTTTTTTTTTTTTTGCTTACCCAAGAGACGTGTCCTCAGACGATCAAGAAGATGGATGGGATCTACATCTCTAGATCTAGCAATTGATATTTCTGAGAGATACCTTGACGATGAATTAATCGATGAGTGATCCTCTTCCTCTGGTTGCAGTTTCTGTCTCTGAGCGAGATTCCACGATAATGAACTTGGGCATAGTTTGAGGAAAACTGATAACTGATCCTCTCGTAGTGTTAATATCGCCTGCTTATCAATGTAACTTTTAATCAATCCCTCCAACGTGCTTTTATTCCCATTCCGGTTCATCAACCATTTGAGCAGACAATAGGGAAGCCGGTTCTCAAGCAAAAACAAATCCTGTTGCGTAAAGGCTACACAGTCAGGTTTTATATCCAGGTCTTTGAACTCCTTTTTTCTGCGCAGTATATGTATTGTAGTGTTGCGCAGCCGTCCACCAATAACAGCGAAGTGAGTGCCTTATCATCTTCAATCTTCTTGTTTGCCTCCTCGTCATAGCACGCCCTCAGTTCCATGATCTTCTCCCCAACCTTCTTGTACAAATCGTTTTATCTTCTGTGCGCTGCCATTGACGAACTCATTTGTCATCATAAGCTTGTGCTTCTCTCCTAGCTGGTGCTTCTTATCACCACGATGGATAGGACCGATTGATACCGCTCTTGGCTCATAGTGCTTTTGGAAATCCTTGTGATCTCGAAGCACGGATATAACCTTTTGTATCTTTTGTCACGCCCTGAACCCAAAAGGATTCAAACCATGAGAAATACATCCCAAGGGTACCTATAGATTTTTCCTTTTTGAACAACCAGCTATAAGAGATCTTTATTTTCCTTTCATTTCCACATAATAAGAATATATAACCATAAATCTCTACATTACAAGTCAGAGCTCTATAACACATTTACGAACAATAACTAAAAGTCATGTGCTTTCACATAATACATGAATATATATTACAAACTTGGATTAAATTACACAAAGTGACAATTTTATCAAGATTAATGACCATAACATCGAGTCTAGGCCTACCACGCCAAAGGCTAACAAACTTCAAGCGAGCAATGTCTAATACAATTAATGAAGGCATCATTGAACTTAGCAAGATTAAGTCACCAACCATTTACAGCAAAAGTCTCCAAATTTAACATAGCACTCTAATCATCACCAATGATGTAAGCTCCATACCCAAGGTATAGCTAATAAATCTGAAAAACTGTTAAAGAGTGGGATGAGCTAAAGCCCAGTAAGTAGTATATTTAATGGGGGTGGGGGAAATGAAAGTTTCATCTTCAATAATAATAATATGACAAGAATGATTTAATAATAAAATACAAGTTCCTCAAAATAAATATCTTGAAACCATAAACTATAATCTGTGAGCACTAATAATATAATTCCAAAGTCATAAAATCTAACATATGGTAATTTATCTCAAATATCACATTACCACATAGACCGGTCAGGGGATCCACCAATTCACAACTGGCATGATATTGTTCTCTCTAGAATGCAGACTCTTGGCCCCATGGACAGCAGCCTCACCCATACCCTCAAGGTTTTTCTCTCCCCCCATGGGCAGTAGAGAGAGCGCGTCAAATAGGACCTCTCTTGCATGTGGTCTCTTGGCCCCATGGGCAGCAGCCTCACCCACACACAATCAAGGATCCTCTTCCCCCTATGGACAGTAGGAAAGAACACGTTATCCAAAGTAAAAGAGTACTGACCTGGATTTGATTCCATTGTCACAAAGACTACAGAAACTAAATCAGGTAATCACCGGGAAATCACACATGGCATGGTGTTAAAATAACATAAACTCATAGGTTACACTACTTTGAAACACATAGTTCATATCCAGGTAGTTTTAGAAAACTTTAAATAATCTAACTTCTACAAAGTTTGTAAGGTTTTCAACTTCGTTCTTGTCAAGAGATTTTCTATCAATTTCCCAAATAATATAAGACAAGATAAGCATCTCTAAATTTTTCAATATACCATAAATCAATGATTTTCTTATCAAAGATTAAATAAAAGATGCTTATTTTTTTCATATCAACAATTCATACATTTCTCCAAATGCAATACCAAATATGATGCATTTTCATATATATATATATATATATATATATATATATATATATATATATATTAAGGTTACGACACAGTAGTTTTTAGGAAAATATGGTTTCCATAGGTAATTTCCAAAACGTGTCTAACCCAAAAACAACATTTATGTTATTTTTCAAAATCCCATTAAAAAGCTACTTACCTCGTAACCGCAAAATCCTAATTCTCCAAGCTTCGAGGAGATTAGCTAGAACCTAAACAATATCAAGTAAACCTATCACAATAAGTATAGAGCTTGAAATTGTATCTAGCCACAATTTAGGAATTGTCAAATAATCATTTAATTAGGCAAGCCTAGTATTTAACCTCGTCAATAATAATGTATCTCACTTCCAAGGTTTCTCGACAAATTGATTCACAAGGCATAAACTCCAATTTATAAAGTTAACCCCTTTAATATCATCTCCAACATTATGACTAGCTTCCATAAAATTTACACTACATCAATAAGAGACTCATGAAAACAAAATCAAAATATCCCCCAAGACAAGAAATTTAGAACTTCAACTAACTCCAAATAAACCCAATAGTAATGGAAAAATTAGATTTACCAACCATCACATGTTATAACTCAAAACTCCTAAATTTTCCATCATACATAAACCTTAGATAGTCATCATTAATACAACCATTTACCCATTCATCAAATAATTCCACCAATACAAAACCCATACATATAAACACATAAATATCACTTCCAATGCTCATAAATCACATGGATATCATTATTAAAACTTAGATAAAAATATAACCTCAAGCAAAATATAAAACTCACCAAAAGGATTAGAAATTTTACCTCAAATAAAAGATAAAGATGCTTAGAGGTTCCTAAGGATTTTTCGGTGACATTGCTGGAAAAATGATGGTGGAGATGGTGGCATAGAGTTACCGGTGGAAGAATATAAGAGTGATAGAGAGTGTGTTTAAGTGAAAAGAAAAGAAAAAGAAACAAATGAGAGACAAGAGTGGCCGGCCAAAGAGATAGAGATGAGATGAGTGAAAATGAGTGGTGGGGAATGGGTGGGGTAGTTGGGAGGCACATGTGGTCCAAAAAATCTGCCTTTACTCTTTTTTTTTTCTTTGACCGTTACTTTTTTGACTTGCTGGGATGTTACATCTTTGGTGTTGAGGGTGGCTTCAGTTTATTTATTTATTTTATTATTATTATTATTTTTTTTGCGTCCAATACTGATTTAATCCTTAGCCTTCAGCTCTAGGTCCTCGGAGATGCTGTTGCTTGTTTCACTTACTTCTCTTCTGGCCATAGTAGTTTGCACGAAACAAGGCAATTGAATATTATAATTTTGCTTTCCTACCTCGTATGTACTACCCGAAATCTTTATATAACTTGACAAATTTATGTTGCTCTTATTTGAATATGGGTTATGCATCTATTTTAGGAATATTTGAATACGGGTTATGATGATGCCGAAAAAATTACCAGTGAGTCACACGATACTCGCACACTCAAAATAACACCTGCATAACAAAAAAGAGAAGACCTAACAGAGAGCACCGGGGTGGTGCCAGCCAAATACTCTCAAGATTAAGTTAGAATTTCTCACTACTCTAGAGTGCTAGAGAAGGGTCAATTATGCGTACCTTGGTTTAGGAGAGTATTGGGGCTTTTATAGTAGTAGAAGGTTGACATCTTTTCCTTAGGCTAGAAGTCTTTTCCTTATAGGAATCCGTATGAATGTATATTACGGAATCCTTTCCTTGTAGAAAACTAACACTAGGCATGGCATACAAGATATTTCCATATATAATCATGCGTGGTAGCCAACCCAAGATTATACTTGAACTGTCAGCTTTAGGGTCATCAGCTTTCCATCCCCCTCATACTGACCCCATCAACTTAAAGCTGTAGACATCGTATTACAGGTAAGGCCGACAGTTTCAATTTGGAGTACCTACACTGATTTTATCGTTATCAGTTGCCCTCTACTCCATATCCTCGTTAGTTTAAACTAACGGGTTATGGTGTTATATTTCCGTTGCTAATTTTCCTTTTGGCCAGTAGAGAGAAAATCATTTATGGATGATTCCTCGAGCAGCTATTATTAAATGTCTGGGCGTATGGTGCATTCTGGTTGGCTCCGCTTCTGGATAAAGGCGTCACTTCGTCTTTCGTGCATTTTCCCTCTTATATATAACTCGCCTTTCCTCCTCATTTCTCCTATTTCACCTTTGCTGATTTCTTGAGAGAAGACCCGTTGCCCTTGTTTTGTCAACTTATCTACATCGTTGCTTGCTGTTGCTATCGCTCTTTGAAACCATCATGTGCTCAAGGGACTTGTAAGTTTTCTATCTTTGTATGTATTTTATTCCAATTAATTTAACTCCATAGTGAGATCGTCATCTTAGGTTCTTAGAATGAATCCGTCACTTGTAGGTAGTTAGATGTCAAGTGACGTGTCGAGTGATCAGTCGTCGGTCCACGATGAAGCGGGCTACAACGAGGTATTCGGTTCAGGTTATGAGTCCAGGAGCTTTTCCTGGTTGTCAGAAAGGGAAACGTCAGTCCAATCTCCTGACAAAGAAGTAGGAAATTATGGAGATGAAGGTTAGGAGGAAATAGTAAGTGAGGAGAGAGAGGAGGAAATAATAAGTGAGGAGGGTGAAGTTAAGGAAGTAGAGGAGAGGGATAATGACGAAGATGAAGGTGACGAGGAGTCTTGTGAGGGAACTTTAGGAAATCCTGGGGGTAACCGTCCCTTCATTCTTCCCGAGGAATGGGCCGTCAATAAATTTCTACCGAAGATGAGTGAGAGGGTTTTCAAGGACTTACGCACCCATTACCAAATCCTAAACCATATCCCCATCTGTCTCCCTAGGAAAAATGAAAAATGCTATACGGGGAGGACTGTAGACGTCAACATGTACGATGCTATGTTCGCTACGGGGCTTAGACTACCACTGACGGCTTTGTATCGTTGGCTAGTTGACTTCATAGGACTATCCATTAGCCAGGTTGCCCCCAACGCTTGGGGGAATTTTATTGGAGCGGAGGTTTTGTGGGGTCGTCTGAACGGTGGAAACCGTCAGCTTTCTCTTGACGAATTTTTTTACTGCTATAAACCCCATCATATTGCTTCATCTAAAGAAACCTATCATTTTTTAGCCAGGGAAAAGGACTTAAGACTTGTATTTGACATGCCAGATTCCAACAGGAGTTTGAAAAGTAGATACTTTTTTTTATGAAGGGAACGGATTGGGTATGCCATCCAGAAGAGTGGGTTACTATGCCTCGTGGTTTTGATAATACTTAGGGAATAGCTAAAGACTCAGGTTTATTGCCGCTAGCTTTTTCGTTTTATTTTCAACTCCATCAACTTTTAGCTTTTTATTGCTTCACTAGTATTTTAATGTCGTCGTATTGTTATTTCTTTTCCAGCCTACACCCATCCATATATAACTAACGAGCAGGAGGTGTTCATCTGTCGGGTTCTTGAAATCCCACTTATGCAAAGAAAGTGTAGGGACTTGATCACCCTTGACACTCTTCATTCGTATTGCAGAGGTCCAGAGCTGACGGTTGAGGCTCGTAGGTTGGATGAATTTTCTCGTCGACGTGGGTAGATTCTTTATCTTCCATCAGTTTACTGATTCCGTCTACTTTATTAATACATGTTAGTTATTTCGTGTAGAGATGGAGGTTGTTAAGCAGATGGTGAAGGCCGATGCGGCCCGTAAGGAAAAGGAGAGAAAAGCGAAGGAAAAGGAGGGGGTATCCTTGTCAGCCCCTAAGATCGTCGCTAAGGTCATCAAAAGAAAGCCTGACTGGATGGATGACCATCCTTCCAAAAAGTTTGTCGTCACTCCAGGGGGAGTGTCTCCCAAGAAGAAGTCACCTTTTAAGTCAAACTAGGGTGCGGGCAAGGGAGTGATGACTTTCTCTAGTCCCGTCGTCGAGGGACCCCATTGCCTTTTGATTCATAAGGACTATGCCATCGAGGAAGTGGAGTCCTTTATAAAGCCGATAGACATAGGGCCTTGCGATCAATTAGGGACGGAGGACTTAAGGGCGTCAGCTCTTTTTGACCTTAGTATGGTATGCTTTTCTTCCTTTGGTTAAGTTTTTTTTTGTCTGTCTCTAATTTGTTTTGACTGACAACTACAATTTTTTCAGGCTTTATTGCGTGTTAAAGCGCTTTGAGACTGATGTATTGCCAAGGAGGACGTCCTTACTCGGGTTAGGAAGCATAACACCAATTTGATGGATGTGCAGGCTCAGTATAAGGAAGGCCTTCGTGACTTAAACTGTGAGTTGAAGACAAAGAGGGAGGAGTTGGAAGAGGTGGAGCATCAGAAGGAAAAACTTCAGGAAGAGGTGACAGCTTTGCGCCAACAGGTGGAGACGACTGGGACTGATGCTGTCCAAAAATTTAAAATGTCGCAATCATATGTTGACTCTTGTGCCGATTTTATGGCACTGGGTTTGAAGATTGCCTCAAAAAAGTCGCGTTAACTTTCCCAGAGTTGGACTTGTCTGGAATCACAATGAATGATGCTGAGTCGGCGACACCTGTTGGTGACTTCGTTGTTGGTGAAGGTGACGGCTCCCCTGAGTCCCATCTTCCTCCCTCGGATGATGGCGCCGTCGTTCTAGCCCAATCTGCTGCCAATCTTCCTCATGTTTCTGCTTCCAACCCTCCAGTTACGCTTGTAAATGTTGAAAATCCTCACTCCCAGGGAAAAGATGACGGGAACCCTGCTGATGCTCTTGTTGCCTAATTTTATTTTCTATGTATTTCATTTATTTTGCAAACAATATTTAAATGTCCCTTTGTTTTTGAGCTTTTATTTGTAAACAGTTTACCCTATTATATGGCACATTATTTTCGTTGTTTTCTGTCTTTTATACATTGTGTGTTGGGCGCCTAGAATAAATTCGTTAGCCTATAGTCCCATTTGTCTTGGTAAACTCGTCCACTTCATGGACCAAAGGTGGACTTGTTTGTTTCAAGGGTATGATAAGTCCGTCAACACATGGGCTTGTCCATCTTAGGGACCATCAACTCATGTTCTTTGTAGTTTTTGATTTTTGTCTACCTTATCCCTCAAGCTTGGGATTTCATGACTTTTAACCCTGGACATTGGTTATTTTGTTAACCTCATGACCTCATCTATTTTATGGATTTTGACAAGCTCACCATTCTTCATAAGCCCGTCAGCTTTATAGCTTCATCTACCTGATTAACTCGTCATTTTTATAAGACCACTAGTTTTATGGCTTTGTCCATGTTATGGACTTGATGAACTCATCCTTTTATAATCTCATCCTTTTGATGAGTCCGTTAGCTTTGTTGGCTAAATTTTTTTTTTTCATCCCTTTGGGATAAATTAATGTTATGTAGTTTCGAATAATGAAGTCTTCTGCTTCATATGGATTTGTTCGTATTTAGACTTGGTTTTTTGCCCATTCAAGGGACTTCAACCATGCTTCATCCTCTTGGGATGGGTCTGTCCACCTTATGGACTTAAAGTTGCCCACTTTTTGCGAGCTAAAGGTCGTCCACTTTAGGGACTTCAAATCATTCATTTTTTATGGACTTAAGGTCGTCCACTTTTTGTGAGCTATAAACTTATAAATAGAAACTTCAGCTATTTTGAATAAACTCCTCTTATTGCCATGCATTCGTAGAATAAATAGTTCTTAAAAAAGAAAAAGGTCCTGCCCTTCAGGCTTAAAAAAGAAAACAAATATTATAGCAAAAACTAAAGTAAATGATAAAATTGAGGAGTATAACTAAAATTTGCTACAGTGAACTGTAAATAAAAAATGGGGTGTTGCTCTCCATGTCGTCATCTCTACTGGTAGTACTTCCGTTAGTGCTCGGCGTTCCAAGGATGTGGCAGCTTCCGTCCATCTAATGTCTCCAGGTGGTAGGTGCCCTTCCTCTGCCATGTCGTGATTTAGTAAGGTCCTTCCCAATTTAGGCCTAGTTTCCCTTGGGTTGGGTCTCTTGCCGCACCTATGACTTTCCTTAGAACGAGATCTCCAACATGGAAGTCTCTGTGTCAGACTCAGGAATTGTAGTGCTTAGCCATGCGGTCCTGGTACTGTGCGAGCCTTTGTTTTGCTGTCGCCCTGACTTCATCTACTAGATTAAGCTATAGACGTATGGCCTTGTTGTTCTTACTCTCATCTTGGTTGTGCACCATATAGCTTGTGAGTCCGACTTCGGCTGGGATGACTACTTGTGAGTCCCATATGTTAGTCGAAATGGTGTCTCTCTTGTGGGCGTCCTTACCGTTGTCCTGTATGCCCATAGTATGCTTGGCAACTCTATATACCCTTCGCCCCCTCGAGCCGAGTCTTGATAATCTTTAGTAAGGATTGATTCGTGACTTTGACCTATCTATTAGCTTAAGGGTGGGTGGGAGAGGAGTAGTGGTTTTTAATCCCTAACTGCGAGCAAAAGTCCTAGAAGGAGTCATTGTAGAATTGCTTCCCGTTGTCTGAGACTAAGACTCTAGGGATGCCAAACCTGCATATGATGTATCTCTAGACAAAACTTCGCACTTTTTCTCTGTAATGGTGACCAAGGCTTCAGCTTCCACCCACTTTGTAAAGTAGTCAATGCCTACTACCAGGAACTTTAGCTGTTGCACTGCTGTAAGGAATGGTCCCAAAATGTCTAGTCCCCATTAAGCAAATGGCCATAGGGCTGTCATCGGGGTTAATTCTTCGATTAGTTGTCTAATGATATTGCTGAAATTTTGGCACTTGTCACAGGTCTTGACATAAGCCTCGGCGTCCTTGTGCATGGTGGGCCAAAAGTATCTTGCTCGCACTAACTTGTGCATTAATGATCTTGACCCCGAATGGTTTCTGTAAATCCCCCATAGTTTCTTTATTTTAATAACATTTATTAAATAATGACTGATTATCTAATTAGGTTAGCTTTTTGGGCCTACCCAATTGGGTTTTAGTTTGTGGCTTGAGATGGGACCAAAGGGACCAATAAGACACTAGCTCCAATGGGCCTTGGGCTTTTCCGTCAACTCTTGATAAGTCCAAAGTTACCATTAATTATATTCAATACCACTATAAGAATATAATTGCACTCTAGGCCTTATCTATAAATTATATCCCAAGACTTTATTATACATTCAACCCCTTCATTAAAATATTCGTAGTAATACAAAGTCATTAATATTAACTGCCACTTTGAAGATTACTACATCTTAATCCTTGAGTACCCGATTTAATCCTTTATGTTATTCATAATATATTTATGAAATCCAATTCCATAAATATATACTTTAGTAACTCTTTACTAAAGTGGTGGGGCCCAACACTCCGAATAACCAGGCTCATTAAACTTATCTCAGGGGAATATTTTATATCTCCATTAAGAGATTATGAATTCCATCTTGAAAATATATATTCCATCAACACTAAATGCGGCTGCCCAACATACTGAGGTTTTGACCATAACTTATAGATCTCACTCCTGATATATCAAAGCAACCTACATCTCATGATCAGATCCATTATTCTCTCAGGATTTAGAGTTGATGTAAATAGAAGTCGTGAGCTTTATTATTCAATTGACAGTCATTAAGAGAATAATAAATCTCACAGCAGTCCAGCTCAATATGTTTTAACTCTTAAAACATATCAACATACCAACTAGAAGTCTCCACTTCCATGATCAAGACAAATCATCTTAGTTGATATGTTATAGTCTTCGCAGATGAAATGCCCAATTTCATCACCGACTACAAACTAAAATTCTGAGTTTACAAAGAACTTGTGATTTATATCTTTTTGTGACTTTTCACATAAATCACATACCATACATCTCATGGACTAAGATAATGTCTCATTGGTTCATAAATAGTCTCATATAATTAAACAATTTAATTATTCATGACATGCCAATAAATTGGATTTTAGGGCACAAACCCTAACAATCTCCCACTTGCCCTCAAAGACAATTTACCACATATCCGACACTTATCTCCCTATAGAGTAATTCACAATCACTCTAAGGCAAGGCTTGGAAACAAATTTTAGCCAGATTTATTGCATAAATTATCTTTTCTACTACTACTTTTCACGTACTCATATATTCTCTAATGAGATGATACTTACGCTTGATGTGTATCTTCACCACCTAGGATGAATACATATCTTGAAGTCCAACTTCATGAATCACAATCAAACTACAAGTCAGTATTTATACATCCAGTATCTATCAAAACCTCACTTTTGTGGACAAGCATATAATCCCTCATTCTCCTAAGATATTTGAGTATATGCTCTACTCCCACTAAGTTAAGTGATCTTTGATTCACTTGATATTTACTTACTATGCCCATCGCAAAATAGACATTTAGCCTAGTATTTAGTATAGCATAAAGACTTCCTATCGATTTGATATAAGGAACCGTCTTATATGCTCTTCCTTTTATATGTCTTAGGACTATAGTCCTATATAAAGGAACTTCAAACTTAAAAGGAAAGAATCATTTCTTGAAGTATTACATGCTATACTTGACTAGAATCTAATCTATTTAAGCAGTTTAAGATAGACCCAACATCCTAATTTCTGAATTTTAACAAAGTTATACTTCTTAGAATGTGACTACTCTTTCCCAAGTACTTTATATCAAACTGGACTAGACAACCAAAAACTCCTTTGATGACAATAACTCTATATCATTCTAAATGATTAGAATGTCATCAACATACATTAAGAAATTTATTATTCTATATAACTTATACACACTTAAGGCCTTTTAATACTTGATCAAAATCAAACAATTTGATTGCTTGATCAAAAATGATATTTTATGATTTAAATGCTTGCTTTAGTCCATAAATGGACTTTAAGCAACTTGCATACTAATCTCTATTGGTTCTTTGCTATGAACAAGTCTAGTCACATCATATAGATGTCTTCCTTAAGATTGCTACTAAAAGAAACTTTCTTGATATTCATTGTCATATTTCATCCAAATGAAATATAATGAATAAGAGAATCTAGATAGAGTCAAACTTGACTATTGGTGAAAAAATCTTTTCATAATCGAAACATTTCTTTTTGAATAAATCTTTTCGCCACTAGTCTTGACTTTGAAGGTTTGCATTTTCAAATCTATCAATCTCATTTACTTGTAGACCAATTTGAAAACAATAGGCTTAATGCAATTAAGTACCTCTACAAGTTCTAGACTTTAAATAGAATTTAATTCTATTCACATAACCTTGAATCAGTAATTCATATTCATATCATCTATTGCCTTTACGTAGGACCGAGGATCAAATTCATATCCTTGTGGAATAACTACAAAAGTTTATTCCAAAACTATGAATTTATTTGGTAATCCTCCCACTACGATGTTGTACTAGTGTAATAGTTATCTATAGAATAATGTCTTGTGGTGTATCTGATATAACCATTTCATTTCAAAATGTATTTTATAGTTGTCTTTTAACAAATTCTGACATTTTTCTTCTAGAACAATCTACCTTTAATTCTACCTTTAAAAGAGCCCTATTCCTCCTTTATGTATGCACTGACTTAAAGAAGTCATTGGAACTTCATTCCTTTACAAAAAGGGGCCCTAGATCTTATTATCCTCTAAATAGAATTCATAGATTGTGAATATAACAAAACAATGGTTCTTGAAGCCCATCTTTCACCAATCTTGAATACCATTTAGATTAATAAGATCTAGAGATAAATGCCAAAACATACAAAACCAAAGAATGGAAACTTTCTCTTTAAAAAGTAAAACATATAAATTTTCATCTAGAAAACAATCATGGACAATGCTTAGCTTTACCAAAACAGAAACAATTTCCTTTTGGTCATGCTTTTGAGACTAATTTCCTTTTGGCAATTACTAGGGCAACTAACTTGTCCATCTGTTTGGTATTATAATTCCTCTTCCTATCACCCTTACCTTTTAGTTTAGGCTAAGAATTTGAATTAAATCATATTGATCCTAGCCTTAGCTTTTAGGATGTCTTCCATTGCGTAGAACTCATTCATCAATTCAAATAATATAAAAAGAATTTATTTTCAAAACAATCTGAATTGATCAAATGATTCTAACAAGGACTTGTGGATCATATCCATATGAGATTAACATTTAATCTCTTCATCCAAGAATTCCAATTCATTTTAAAAATAAAATATTTTCATAAAATGACATAGAATTGGAACTTCTTAAGCTTTTCTTAGCACTCAATATGATTCATACCAAATATCTCATTTAGACTTAATATAAAGTCTAAGTCTAGTACTAACTCTTGCATCTCATGCAGTAGCACAATTGAGATAGAAGCCAATATAACATATTAGCATTTCAATGGAGACTATGATCATATCATAAGCTATCTTCCATAAATGCATCATGTATAGGAAATTATGACAATGCTGAATCGAAACATGAGTATGTACTTCAGCTCCTCTAAGCACCATGTCCAAAATTATTTGTTAGTTAATGTGATTCAACTAAAATAGTAGCTAGAGGACAAAATTTATGAGAACTTTATTTTGAGACCATGAGCTTAAATACCAGGACATTATCATTTTGCATCCATAACCATATAGTTTGGAACTCGAAAACATACTATACTAGGTGCAAAGACAACCTAATCCTGCAATTAATATTTCTCAGCATAGCGTGAATACCAATCACTATGATCAGGCGATAATTTTTCTCTTTATTAATGCTATCATGGTAACTCTTACCAAACAAAAATAATTTGCCGGTCTTCCTTTGGCCTCTAAGTAATAATAGCAAGAACTCAGCATAGAGGATGCTATCAAACTTAGTCTAGTGCATACCATTGTCTAGAATCATGTGTAGCCACATTTCATCCCTTTAACAGGCTTATTTTGTAGTACCATGATAAAAACATCCTCCGCATGGAATGCAAAGCTCGAGGCTAAGACAAGGTGTTTGATCAAACCACTATAAACCAAGAAATTCAATCTTGTAGTACCATGAAATAAACATCCTCTGCATGGAACGCAAGGCTCAAGGCCAAGACAAGATGTTTACCCCACACCACTATGAACCAACAATGGAGGCCGTGAGATCCAACCCTTGTATCTCTCTCCCACTAGAAATTTTAAAACAAGTGGATTGTCTTGAAATCATTGTGATCTAATCACAATTTTAACCCTACACATCAAATGTGTTTAATTGTTTAAATTCAATGTGATGTAACTATGTCAAGTTACAATAGTGTAACAAACATTCGCGCTATCACAAAAAAGTTTAACCTTGTAATCCGTGAAGTAAATACCCTCCTCATGGAATGCAAGACTCGAAGTCAAGACAAGATATTTATTCACATTACAATAAACTTAACAAAAGGGTTATTTCATCACTACCACTCATTATTTGGGTTTTTCTTCAAATAATTGTGATCCCATCACAACTAATAACCTTGCACTTAATTAAAGACTCTAATCTTATTAGAATCACTAACTAAAATGGAATTCCTAAACTATTTAGGATTCCTTAAATACTAATGAATCAAAAATTAGTTATATAGAACTCTATCCTTAATTTACTACATAAAGTATTCTAATCTTATTAGAAACTATATAACTTTAATTAGAATTTTAATCTCATTAAAAACATCTAATTAAAATAAATTAAGGACTATTAATCATTAAATGATTTAGTACCAAGAGTTCTATTAAACTAACATCTTTGATCTCATTAGGTCTTTTAGTTAGAACCATGTGTAATCTAATCACACATAAGCTTACTCTTAAAAAACTTGAAAACACTTAGAAAAAATTCCGATTTTCTTTCTTTTGATCGATTGAATTTGCCTCTCGATCGATCGAAAAAATTAAAAAATTCGAACTTGACCACCTGACTTGTTCGATCGATACTCGATTGCCTCTCGATTGATCGAAAAACAAATTCGATCGATCGACTATCAATTGAAAATCAATCTAATTAAAAGGTCTGATCTCTGTTTCACTCGATCGATCGAAAGTGATTTTCGATCGATCGAAACTCGTGAAACTCGAATTTCCAGAAATTTTCTAAGGCAATTTTCTAGGGTTTTTCTTGAACAAACAACTAATTGTTTTTGACATCTTCATTGTTCTCTTCCAAAAACACTTTTTTGATTTTATCAACGAAGATTTTCAGATCAAACATTAGGGTTTTCAATATCATTATCAAGAACCCTAATAATGCTAGAAACCTTGAATACACAATCCTAATCTCATTAGGAATAAATTTCATAAACTAGCATTAACTTACTGTTTGATCATAAAAAAAATATAATGCAAGGCAAGCATAAATATGAGAAATCCTTTATTAAACAATGAAAGTCAACACCTTCATAAAAAGGATATAATTTGGGCCACTTCATCCTATACAAACGTTTTGCATAGAAACCCATATATATAATATACGGATTTAATAGAATCCTTGTTGCATAAGAATTCCATGATCACAACACCAGTACACGTTTATTATAAAGCTTTAACAAACATATAAACTAAAGCATGTTTACCGCAGATTGAATATGCCATATGCCACATGGGTCCACAATATACATTTGTAAAATAATATATCATGCCAAGATATATGTTAATGGCATCACTAGTTATTGAATAAAACCAATGACTATGCCAAGCATATCCAACCGGTGCAAGAAGAAGTGCACGCACTTGACGGTTATACCAGTTACAATTATATTTTTAAACCTTAAGCCATAGCCTCAACTATTGAAACTACCATTGCCTTTACAAATCATGTCAATGGTTTCCGAATCAACAATCAACAATCAATAAATCATATATATTAATCATGGCAGAAAACATTGGTTTTGGAACAAAATTATGTAGAAACTTTTACTGCAGAAAATTAGAACACCAAGTAAACGATTTTTCTTTAATTCTAAAACTCAATCACATGTTATACAAGCATGATATTGAAGACCGCTCTGATACCATTTATTGGAGAAATCAGGTTTTTGTATCTCATACAAAAACACACGCAGCGGAAGCAACAAAAAAAAAAAAAAAAAAAAAAAAAAAAACGGATCTACTTCAATCATGAAAGATAAACATGTAACCATGAATTCTAGAATCAAAGAATAGAAAATGTACCTTGGTGCAGTGAATTTCAAAACCAAACTTGTGAATACCTTTAATCTTCATCCCAATTCCACATGGTGCCCAAGATGTGTGGTCTCTCAATCAGTCATTTTGTACATAAACTCTCAAAGAAAAATCCTTCTTTTTCTCCTTGTGGAGAAAAACAGATTTATTTTCTTTTCATCTTACGTACGTTAAAACATTCTCATAGTTTCTTTATTTTAATAACATTTATTAAATAATGACTGATTATCTAATTAGGTTAGCTTTTTGGGCCTACCCAATTGGGTTTTAGTTTGTGGCTTGAGATGGGACCAAAGGGACCAATAAGACACTAGCTCCAATGGGCCTTGGGCTTTTCCGTCAACTCTTGATAAGTCCAAAGTTACCATTAATTATATTCAATACCACTATAAGAATATAATTGCACTCTAGGCCTTATCTATAAATTATATCCCAAGACTTTATTATACATTCAACCCCTTTATTAAAATATTCGTAGTAATACAAAGTCATTAATATTAACTGCCACTTTGAAGATTACTACATCTTAATCCTTGAGTACCCGATTTAATCCTTTATGTTATTCATAATATATTTATGAAATCCAATTCCATAAATATATACTTTAGTAACTCTTTACTAAAGTGGTGGGGCCCAACACTCCGAATAACCAGGCTCATTAAACTTATTTCAGGAGAATATTTTATATCTCCGTTAAGAGATTATGAATTCCATCTTGAAAATATATGTTCCATCAACACTAAATGCGGCTGCCCAACATACTGAGGTTTTGACCATAACTTATAGATCTCACTCCTGATATATCAAAGCAACCTACATCTCATGATCAGATCCATTATTCTCTCAGGATTTAGAGTTGATGTAAATAGAAGTCGTGAGCTTTATTATTCAATTGACAGTCATTAAGAGAATAATAAATCTCACAGCGGTCCAGCTCAATATGTTTTAACTCTTAAAACATATCAACATACCAACTAGAAGTCTCCACTTCCATGATTAAGACAAATCATCTTAGTTGATATGTTATAGTCTTCGCAGATGAAATGCCCAATTTCATCACCGACTACGAACTAAAATTCTGAGTTTACAAAGAACTTGTGATTTATATCTTTTTGTGACTTTTCACATAAATCACATACTATGCATCTCATGGACTAAGATAATGTCTCATTGGTTCATAAATAGTCTCATATAATTAAACAACTTAATTATTCATGACATGCCAATAAATTGGATTTTAGGGCACAAACCCTAACACTCCTCTGCCCCCCTGTCCTCGCCATTCGTGAACTCTGCTATGAAATCTGCAATGGTCTGTCCTTTGATGGTGGTTCGTGGCTGGTTTTGGATGTCAAACTCGCTCTACTCTATGGTCCATAATGCCAATTGACCAACAGCTTCAGGGTTGCTCATTGCCTGCCACAAGGGCTTGTTGGTTAGGACGATCATCGTGTGGGCTTGAAAGTATGGTTTGAGTTTGCGAGCTGCCATAACTAGTGCGAAGGTGAGTTTCTCCATGGGCGGGTATCTCTCTTCGGCACCGCGAAGTGCCCGGCTGGCTTAATACACAGGATTTTGCACTATTTCTTCTTCTTTGACTAAGGCGACGCTAACGACTATAAGGGAGACGACCAGATAGAGGAAAAGCTCTTCACCTGGCTGTGAGGGACTTAGTAGCGACGGGGAGGAGAGATAAGTTTTTAACTCCTCGAATGCTTGCTGACACTCGGTAATCCACTTGAAAGATTTTTTCAGCGTGCAAAAGAAGGGTTAGCACTTGTCTGTTGCCCTTGACACAAATCTATTTAGCACTGCTATTTTGCCGTTGAGTCTTTATACTTTCTTCACATTTTTTAGGGGCGCCATCTCCATTATGGCCCAGATATTGTTTGGGTTGGCCTCGATGCCCTTCTGCGACACCATGAATCCTAGGAATTTTCCTGCCGTCACTCCGAAGGCGTACTTTCCTGGATTAAGCTTCATGTTGTTAGAGCGAAGGGTGTCAAATGTTTCCTTGAGGTCTTCCAAGTGATTTTCCTCCCTTCGGCTTTTTACTAGTAGATCGTCAATGTAGACTTGGACATTTCTCCTAATTTGTTGCACGAACATCTTGTTCATAAGCCTCTGATACATTGTGTCTGCATTTTTTAGGCCGAATGGCATCACTTTATAATAGAAGAGGCCTTGGCCAGTTACAAACGAAGTTTTCTCCTGATTGGCTTCGTGCATTCAGATTTGGTTGTAACCAAAGAAAGCATCCATAAAGCTTAACAGCTTGTGCTGAGCTATGGAGTCTACTAGAATGTCGACTTGTGGGAGGAGATAGCTGTCTTTGGGGCATGCTTTGTTTAGGTCGGTCAAGTCCACGCATATCCTCCACTTTCCGCTAGCTTTCTTGACCATTACCACATTTGCTGACCAATCGAGGTAGTATACTTCCCTAATGAAGCCTGCTTCTTGTAACTTGCCAACTTCTTCTGCTATCGCTCGGTCTTGTTCTTGGGTGAAGACTCGCTTCTTCTGTCGGACGGGTGGAAAGAATGGCGACACATTCAGCTTGTGTACCATAACTGAAGGGTCAATTCCTGGCATATCCTCATGACTCCAGGTGAACACGTCCTGATTTTCCTTAAGGAAAGTTACGAGTGCTGATCGAACCGTCGGTTTAGCGAGAGTACTAAGCCTTGTGGTCCTATCCAGCCTAGAGCTATCGAGGGGTATCTCTTCGAGCCTCTCTACGGGTTCTGCCCCCGTTCATTGTTCATCTATGCTCATAGTTTGTAAATGGTCGTCCATTACTAGCATCATAATATAGCATTCGCGCGCAGCTATTTAGTCCCCTCGTAATTCCCTTCCTCTGTATTCAGTGGGGAATTTGATCATCAGGTGATAGGTCGAAGTTACGGCCTTCTAGGAGTTAAGGGTAGGTCACCCTATAATGGCGTTGTAGGTAGAGGAGCAATCGACCACAAGGAATGTAACATCCTTAGTGATTTGTTGAGGATGGTCTCCAATGGTGACGGGTAATGTGATTGCACCTAGGGGGTACAATTTGGTTCCCCCGAACCCAACGAGTGGAGCGTCAGTTGGAATTAGTTGCTCTCTATTGATCCGCATCTGTTGGAATGCTGGGTAGTAGAGAATATCTGTGAAGCTTCCGTTATCAATCAAGACCCGGTACGTGTTATAGTCTCCTACCTAGATGCTGAGCGCGTCATTATGCGGATGGTGAAGACGTTAGGCATTTTCTTCCAAGAAACCAATAATGGGATTGTCAACCTGTGGCATCTTTGGGACAGTGCCTATGAGCTGGACATTCTGGACCATTCTGAGATAAGTCTTTCGAGCCTTTTTTAATAAGCTGGTGGCGGCTGCGCCCCTTACAATTATCCTTATGTCTCCTAAGAGTTGTCTCGGACGTTCATTATCTCGTCGGGGATCTTGCTCTTGAGGAAGTGAATTTGCTCTCTCCTTGCTAACGAACTTTTGTAACTTCCCTTGCCTAATGAGGGTTTCAATCTGTTGTTTCAAGTCGTAGTAGTCAGCTGTGTCATGACCATGGTCGCAGTGGAAGCGACAATATTTGTCTTTGGACTACTTGTTGGGATCTCCCTTTAGCTTTTTAGGGAAAGTCAAGGCTCCCTCGTCCTTGATTTGCATTAGGACTTGGTCGATTGGGGTGGTCAGTGGAGCTTCACTCATGAATCTCCCCGTAGGAGGCTTAGAACGCTTATCATCCCTTCGTTCTCCGGTTCTCACCATCTTCCGTCCTCTTTCTTGTCAGGTATCTTCCTGCCTTTCTCTCTTCTTAGGCTTTTCTTCATAAGCCAGTAGTGCATCCTCGACATTCATGTACTTGGTGGCCCTGTAAAGCACGTCCGACATAGTTTTTGAGTCGTTCTTATATGGTGAAAATAGGAACTTACCCTTTCACAGTCCATTCATAAATGCCGCTACGAGTATTTTGTCGTTAGCTTCGTCGATTGAAAGTGCTTCCTTATTAAAGCGGGCTATGTAAGATATCAGCGTCTCGTCTTCTCATTGCCTAATACTCATCAAGCATGCAATAGACTTCTTGTACCTGTGCCTCCCAATAAAGTGCGAAGTGAATTGGGCGTTTAGCTCTTTAAAGTGCTGATGGAGTTGGGCGTCAACCGGCTAAACCAAATTCTCACGGGACCCTTCATCGTTGTAGGGAAGGCCCTACACATGATCTCATCCGCTACTCCTTGAAGATGCATTAAGGTCTTGAAGGTCTCTAGGTGATCAAGAGGGTCCTTGGCTCCGTCGTAGCTCTCTATCTGCGGCATGCAAAACTTCTGCGGTAGGGGGAAGGAATTTATGGAGGTGGTGAACAGCGAATCGGTTCGGTGGACCAAATCGTCAAGGTCGCTAGACACCCGTCCTTTGAAGGCATTCATCATAAGGTCCATCCTTTCCTTCATCAATTGCATCTTCACGACCATGTAAGGGGGGGGGGGGCCGTATCAAAGCCGAAGGGACGGCTGGTTTCCTGCTGTTTTTATCGGCTCGGAGCATTGCTGCCTTAAGGTCCCTCCTGGTTCCTTTTTTTAGCGCTAGTCCTTTCTTGCATAGCTGTTCTTCCAGGTCATGGTTTTGTTTGGTGAGGCATTCCATGGCAGCAACGAGAGTTTGAACTTGTCTCTTAAGGGTAGTCGTGGGTGGTTGCTCTTCTCAAATGTCGTTAGTGTTTGCCATCGAGCGAGTGAGCACCATGTAACTCTTTTGTCCGGGAAGCTATAGTATGGCGTACAAATCGTAACTAGTTAACTCTTTCCCACAAACGGAGCCAACTGATGATGTTGAGAAAAATCACTAGTGAGCCACATGATACTCGCACACTCAAAATAATATCTGCACAACAAAAAAGAGAAGACCTAACAGAGAGCATCGGTGTGGTGCCGGCCAAATACCCTCTGAAGGTCATGTTAGAATTTCTCACAACTCTAGAGTGCTAGAGAAGGGTTAATTATACGTACCTTGGTTTAGGAGAGTATTGGGGCTTTTATAGTAGTAGAAGGTTGACATCTTTTCCTTGGGCTAGAAGTCTTTTCCTTATAGGAATCTGTATGAGTGTATATTATGAAATCCTTTCCTTGTAGGAGATTAACACTAGGCGTGGGATACAAGACATTTCCATATATACTAATGCGTGGTGGCCAAACAAAGATTATACCTGAACCGTCATCTTTAGGGTCGTCAGCTTTCCATCCCCCTTATACTGACCCTGTCAACTTAAAGCTGTAGACATCATATTACAGGTAAGGCCAAAGGTTTCAATTTGGAGTGCCTTGTACACTGATTTTATCCTTATCAGGTTAAAAAAAGGTCAAAAAATTAAAATTTTTTTTTTCATAAAAAACTTTCTTTAAATGAACTGTTATCCATTGTCCTAAAGGTATTCGTTAGCATTTCCCTTTAAATATAACCTAAAGCAAATATACCTTATGATGAATGAACATATCAATTAAGCTAGGAATAAAACTACTAGTTATGTCTAGAACATTTAAAAATAAATTGAAACTTTCTTATTGCTATCATAGTTTCATTAACATTGTACATTTTGCTAAATAAATCAATAATGTGCGTGTTAAGTTCATTCTTATTGCCAGGTGGGTTGCATACATACAATGTTTTTCATTCTTTATAAAGCACAAATCTGGTGTTACTAACAAGTTAGTAGATGCACTTAGTCGATGAGCTTCTTTGCTGGTTACACTACGAATAGAAGTTATAGGGTTTAATTATCTAAAGGAGCTATATTTGGAAGATGAGGATTTTGGAAAGGTTTGGAGTCAATGTCAGCAGACTCACTTTGTTGTGGATGGCATATGTCTGCAAGATGGTTTTCTCTTTCGAAGGAATCAACTATGTATTCCTCAAAGTTCTTTAAGGGAGCAGGTTGTTAGGGAGTTGCATGGCGAAGGTTTGGGTGATCATATAGGGTGAGATAAGACAATTGGAGCTGTACTATTGGCCCCAACTCAAACGAGATGTGGGCAATCATATGAGGAAGTGCCCTATATGCCAGACAGCTAAGGGGTAGTCTCAAGACACTAGTCTGTATATGCCACTACCGGTACCTCAAGCACCTTGAGAGGATCTGTCCATGGATTATATACTAGGTCTTTTGCGAACCTAGTGAGGTATAGATTTTGATTTTGTTGTAGTTGACAGGTATTCAAAGATGTCTCATTTCATAGCCTGTAGAAAGACCTCATATGCCATTCAAATAGCCAACCTGTTCTTCAAAGAAGTAGTGCGTTTACATGGAGTGCCCAAATCCATTACCTCTGACCATGATACGAAGTTCCTCAGTCACTTTTGGAGGACTCTATGGAGACGGTTTGATACATCCCTTAATTATAGCAGCACTAGTCATCCTCAAATTGATGGCTAGATAGAGGTTGTCAACCGAACCTTAGGTAATTTGATCCGAATTTGATTACAACATTACTGTTAGTAGGAGCATGAGTAAGTCTCCTTTTGCCAATGTCTATTGCGTGCCACCAAAACATGCTTTGGACTTGGTACCCTTACCTGAGCTTCTAGGATTGAGCTAAGAAGCAGAAGATATGGCTGATCGCATTCAGGTAGTGCAAGAAGAAGTTAGGTAGAAACTTGAAGCTTTAAATGCTAAATACAAGGAAGTTGCTGATAAGAAGAGGCGTGAGAAATGTTGGGTAAAAATGAATTGATCCCTTGAAAATTAATTAATTACCCAAGTTAATTAATTAGATCAAATTACATGCAATAGCGTGGTAGCACAAACAAATCACCAATTATACTAAATGTAGAGGAAAATAAATTTGACACAGGTGATTTATTTACAAATGGGGAAAACCACCGAGGCAAAATCCCACCGGGTGATTTTAAGGTCACCATTTTCAAGAATCCACTATTATCAATCACAAGGAATTACAAGTACAAGGAATCTTACCATACCCTTTGGCCTATCCCGAAATACTAACCTACAATTGAACCCTTATCTCAATATCCAATTGGACTTGTATGGTAGCGGCAATCTTTCCATTCAATGCACGAATCCCAGTATGTGACTAGCCTATGATGCACGAATCCCAATACATGACTAACTCCAGCAACTTGAAAGACTGTAAAGTTCTTCAGTTCATTAACAATGAAGATCAGGAAGTCCCTTGGTCACAAAACCCTTGGCGTAAAGATACAGTAGCTTCTTTAGAGAGAATAATGAACTAGGGCATTATCTGCATGCGGGCCGACCTTCAAAATAAGCCTTATATATGTCTAGGGTTTTGAGAAAAGAAAATCTATACAAATATTTCAACATGGGCCGAAAATCAGATCTGGAAATTAAGATTTCGTTAGTCTCGACAGAAACAACTTATGTTGAGCTTGTGTCGAGCTTCAACATTAAATCTAGATAGAAAGGATTCTGTCAAGACTTTTGTCAAGATTTAGTGAACAGCTCTTTCTTCACTTATTTCTTGATCAAATCTTCATGACTTTAACACTTGACTTGAACTCTTTTTTCTTGAAGTACTAAACCCATCCTAGATCTACCAAATTACAAGTAAAGTGCATTTTGTCAAAGGATTAGCCAATTACATAAAATATGTCTTTAACAAGAAGATCTTCAATGTTGGGGATTTTGTATTGGTCTACCTTTGGAAGGAGAGGTTTCCTATTGGTACTTACAATAAATTGAAGGACAAGAAGTATGTGCCATTTCAAATTACTAAGAAGGTCAACAACAATTTCTATGTGGTTTCTCTTCCCCCAGACATGAACATTTCTTCTACCTTCAATGTTGCTGACTTGTATGATTATCACTCTCCTGATGAGCCAGATAGTGGTAACTTGAGGTCGAGTTCTTTCCAAGTGGGGGAGACTTATGTAGAACAAACAACACATGCCTTTTTGGAACAGCAGGGATGCTGGAAATCACAATGCAAAATCAATGGGGGTGCCAGTAGAGGCCATTGGGGTGACAATGTCAAAATTGCAGGAAATTTGGCAAGTTGAAGGAAACGACATTCTGATCTAGAGGAAGTTTGTGTTGTTTACAAATCATTGAGTATGTCTTATGCACTAAAGGGTGAGATCCCATCTGATCAAGTATGCCTTTTGTGTGTGTGTGTGTGTGTGAAGTTTTTCTTGCTATATCCCTCTTAGATCCCCCTTTGGTGCTTAAAATGAGATTAAAAAAAAAAAGTTTTGAGTATTTTATATTTGTTACAGTTGTGTTTGGTGTTGTGAATGCTTACAATGTGGCATTGTGGTGTGTTAGTAACATTGTCAATACAATAGTTGAGCTACTAGAACAAAACATATAGAATTTTTTTTTTTTTTTGGGTGATTTATTTTGTCTAGTTCTTGATATGACTCTCTTAACTCTTAAGAATTTCTGAGGTTTTTTGTTTTTATAAACCTTCCTCTTTCCTTACTTGATTATTAAGAATTAAATTGAATATCAAAGTTCTTTGTTGTGGAATTGTATTTAATCTCTACAAATAAGAATTTGCATCCTTTGAACTACAATACTAGTTTATAAGCGCCAAAAAAACCTGTTTTCTTTAATTCACATCTCTGCTTCAGTTCATGATGCAAGCATTTTTCTTACGATCTACAAAACTATGTGCAATCTCAATATGGAAATAGGATGCACAAGTTGGAGTACAAATAGTGCTATAAATTTATCTTGTCAGTAATGGCTTGGACTTTCCCTTTCTCTGTAGTTTTCTTCATAGATTATCAGCGGATTTTAAGTGCCATGCCTTCTCGTAGGTTGAATACATCAAAGCTTATTGAAAATAGTGGTGAGTTCTTAAACTTGATTGTATTTAATAATTTTGGAGTAACTCTAGTCCTAGTAACCTGCTACATGATGTGCCTTGTGAGCGGTGGCTATGCCAAGTTGTGTACCTATTTTGATGAAATTCACTATGAATTCTAATACTCATCTCTGCTTTTCTGTTTCTGGCATAATGTTGCTTCTTGGATTTTCTTTTCTCTGCCATTCTTTTTCCTATTATTATAGAGTTTTTCAACCAATGGAGAATATTTCCAAAATAAACTGGTGGACACAATACATTTTATGGAGATTCTAAATTTAAAAGATAGTGTTGAAAAGGATACATTCTTCCGCAAGCTTCCAAATTTAGCAGAGCTGCTTCCTCGTCCAATTGTCCTGAAAAAGGTGTGACATGGAAATTCTAATGTTATTTATCTACTTGAAATGTTTTTGAATGCCAGCTTATGTTTTTTTTTTCCCTTGTTTATACAGTTAGTTCCATTATTAGCTTTGGTTCAGCTGCTGCCCCTGCTTTGGCTGCCTTGTTGAGCTCTTTTAGTACCTTTACAATATCCTTATTTTCATATGTTAATTTTTGTCTTGTAATGATCTGGGTTGATTGGTTATAGTACATTGGACTTTTGATGTATTTGGTTGTTGTATGTGGATTTTGTGCATAATTGTAGATTTTTTCAAAAAAATAATAATAAATTTATTTTCAAGGTAAAGAGACTCTTAAATAACTTTATTTATCAAGGATTGTACACGTAAATCTGTAAGGTTGAAATTTATCAACCATCTTGTTGGCTTTATTCCGTGCCAATTTGCTTGTAATTTAAGCATTTAGTAACTCTGTATTTAGGTGGGATTATTGTAAGGGTAGTATGTGAGAAGATGTGAAGAAAAGCTCAAGTATGTACAAAGAAGCAGAGCTTCGCGGCTAGGACTCGTGGGTGGCTCGCGGCTGCAAGTCGCCAACTTCAGGCACGTGAGATGCATGCAGGGAAGCTGAAGGGTCGCGCCAACTGTCGCAGTACAGGACAAAAGTCCCAGGCTGGCCAGGCCATTACGTCGCGACTTGATTTCGCGACTTGGACAAGCCATGAGACCAAGCTGCCAATTTACCCTGTTTGGCAAAAACTGTCTCTTCGTATTCTTTTCTCACCTCACTATATATAGACCCTTATACCCACTAAATTGAGAGAGCTTCCAGAGAGAATTTTGTGAGAGAAAACCCTAGAGAAAAACATGATTGCCTTATCCCCAATCTTCATCTAAGAAACTCTACAAATTCCTCTACTCTCTTCCTCTCCATTGTCATACCCTTGAGAGGTCTTTTACCAAATCCTTATCTCACCCCACCCACGTCTGTGAGAAGGTTTATTTGGTGTTGAGGGAAGCAGTTTGGAAGGAACCAATATACATTGGTTGATGCTATGGTCAAGTAGCGGGATTCGGGAAGCTAAGGAAGAAATAGGTTCGGCGTAACCTCGTTGGAGCAAGAAGCTTGGAGGGCTTACGTACCTGGGTAGATCAGGCTTGGAGGGTCTATTACTGTTCATGTATCCCAACAATATTCTTTAGTGGATTTTCTCATCGCTTGGAGGGCGGCGGAGAGGTTTTACACCGAGGACTTCGGTTTCCTCTTCGATAACACATCGTGTGTTGTCCATGTGTTTGCATCTTTCTTTCCTTTATCTTTGCCTTATATTTACTGCTGTGGATGTGTTTATATTTGGCTTAGATTATTTATCAATTCTGTTATAAGCTTATGATCATCTTCCGCACATTAATTGTTTGATATAAAGCTTGAGTTGGTATTTTTATATTTTGAGGTCTAAACGTTCTAGGGTGTTTCGTACCCAAAATCTTTTAACCCTTGATAAATAAGATTATTTATTTAAGGGCCTCTTGACCCTCATAATAAAATAAAACATTTTTGAGGGCCACAAAAGCTTTCAAAATTTCATTTTCGAACGTATAAGGTTCGAAGGTTATCAAGAGTCGATTCGTTTCTTAAAATAATTTTTCTTGAGGTTTTTTAATATATTTTTGAAGAATTTTGACCTTTGAAAAAACTCAGCTTTGCTGGAGTGAACCGTGTGTACATTATTTTATTAGTTTTTATTGTACAGATCTACTTGAAGGTTCAATCAGATTAATTGTGCACTGTATCATGTTTCAATGTTCAAACAATAACTTCTAAAAAGTAAAAATGTGATACACGTGAAATAGTCTTTACCAACGTAGCAAGTTTCGTATGAACTTTTGCAATAAAATTACTTCTTATGTTTCTATCTCTTGCATCAAGCATGGTATCAAGAAAAAGTAAAACTGTTCTTTTTTATTTTTGTTTTTTCTTATTCACGGTTATCTTTTTTAGAAAAAAGGGTAGAACGATATTATGCTATTCGTGCTTCAGACAATAGGAACTAATTGTGATACACGAAAGATTGATTGTGACGTATTGAAACTCTCTAGCTTGAAGAGTCTTATACTCTTAATTAGAACTTATTGATATACCACTAGAATTAATCAAATGTACACATTTTCATGAAGTCTTAGCTTGTTTTATAACTCAAGTTTGATTAAGCTGTGTGCATGAGCAATGAACCAGTTTATTTTATTTTATCTATTTCCACTATTTACTAAGGTGAGCCCGGTATTGTTTATAAAAAAAAAAAAAATGGTGAGCCTGGTATTTGATAAACAAAATCTAACTTATAAGAAGCATAAATAGTTTTTCTTATGCTTGATGCAAAAGGTACAAGCATAAACAGTTTTATGGCAAAAGTTTATACCAAACTTGCTATGTCGGTAAAGACTATTTCACATGTATCACATTTTCACTTCTTATTGTTTGAAGCACGATACATTGCATAATTAATCTGATCGAAATCTCCTGGCCGGTTCAACCAATTCCTATTTAAAATCTTGAAATAATCTAAATATAATTCTAAATATATACCTTAACATTTCACATTCACGTCATTCATACTTCACTACCTATGAAATCCTTATAATTAATCACAAATGATCCAAAATTCTAGCAGATGGAAGAACAAAATTTACAACAAGAAGTGAAATAAAAAATAACGTATCTATAATTATGAACCAATACTCACTTCTTTCATTAAAAGGGCCATTGAACTACTCTCTCTCTCTTTTTTTTTTTGGGGGGGGGGGGTGGGGTGGGGTGGGTAGGGGCTCCTATATTTTTGTAAACCAAACATTTCAATTGCCCTAGGCATAATATACTTTTTTTAAGCCCGTATATATGTAAAAGATTAAAATTAACCACAGCAAGCTTTATAATTTAGTGGCATAATCTACTTTCCTCTATTAGGAGAGTTGGTGTTCGAGTTCTCGCTCCCTATTGTTGTAACTAGGACTATAAATGAACCAAATTATTTATGAACAATTCAAGCTTGATTTGTGAAAAAAGCTAAGTTTAAACCCAATTTTTAGCTCGATTATTAAACGACTAAAGTTTAAACATAATAATGTAATCGTGAACATAAAAATATTATAGTTTAATATGTATAATTATCTAAAAATATATTTATATACTTGAAAAATTTATTATTCGTAGTTCATTGATGGTATAATTAGTATATTCTTAGTAAAAATTTATAATAGATGAAAATGTAAAATATTTTAGTCATTATTTTTATATATATGAAAACAAGAAGCTCATGAACAAACTTGAACATTTATTTTTTATGTGATAAGCTTGAGTTTGGCGGGGATTCTAGCATTTTACTCTTATTTTTTAAAAAATTTAGCAATATGCCTATGTTTTGAAACTATATAGGTAAATGCTCCTGTTTTAATACTCAATTACCTTAAAATCGAGTTTCAATGAAATACTCGATTTGTACAAAATCGAGTTATGCCCGATCAAACTAAAAAAATAAATAAATAAATAAAAAATGCATGGAACTCAAGTTCATTGAACTCGAGTTCCATTAAAAATGCCACTATAGGACAATCAAAATGTAGCTATAGGTTATGCCCGAATTCCATGCAATTTTTTTTTTAGTTTGGTCAGCTATAGCGGCGTTTATGAACACCTATAGCGGCGTTCAGAACACCTATAGTGGCATTTTGAAACTCGAGTTCCATGCAATTTTTTTTTTTTTTTTTTTTTTTTTTTTTTTTTTTTTTTTTTTTAAGTTTGATCGGGCATAACTCAATTTTGTACAAATTGAGTATTTCATTGAAACTCAATTTAAGGTAATCGAGTATTAAAACAGAGTCATAAACCCAGATAGTTTGAAAACAGGGGTATATTGCCAAATATTTTAAAAAATAGGGGTAAAAGGCTAGAATTTCCCAAGTTTGCCTCATGTTCGAAATAAAAATTAAATAAAAAAATCTGAACTTTTAATATTTAGCTCGGCTCAACTTAACTTGTTAATTTATAGTCCTAGTTGTAACTATAGAATTATACAAAATAGAAAATAAAATAACCACAACCCCTCGAAAAAACATTTTATAGCTCTGATTCTGCGTAAAATATAATATACTGTACCAAACTATGTAGGTAAATAAAGTAGGAAGGAAAAGTAGGCAGGAACCAACTTTTTCGTTTTCATGGTACCATTGTGTGTATATATATACTTTTCATAGAAAAGATGATCCCGGACTTGGAATATTAGTGGATAGCATAAACCTAAAACTAAAAAAGTGAAGACTTAGTTTTTTGTTCACGTTAAATATCAATCTCTCATGTACAATGAATAACTATATAAGGCTAGTAATATTAATTAATAG
This sequence comes from Quercus glauca, assembly GCA_023736055.1. Taxonomy (NCBI): domain Eukaryota; kingdom Viridiplantae; phylum Streptophyta; class Magnoliopsida; order Fagales; family Fagaceae; genus Quercus; species Quercus glauca. Next base: position 8,224,479 of record CM043321.1, read on the forward strand.
TTTATTTGGAAGGAAGAATTGAACAATGTAAGGTGTAGAATGTATATTGTACCTTTTTTTTTTTTTGAGGAAAAGATTATTCTATTTATATAAACAAAAATTTCCTATTCAGAAAAGTGTACTATGTATGTTAATAAAAGTGATAAGCAAAGTCGCATTTCCTTTATTTGTATTTTTTAGACATATACTGTATTTTATATTCCAATCCTGGTATATTTAATTATTTATTCGACACAAAAACTAATTAATAATAATAGAAATTATTATTTATATTGGGAGGATTGCCGATGTGATCGTCCCCGATTATATGTGTGAGCTTTCTAATTAGCAAAAGAAATAAAAAATAAAAAATATCAAATGATGTAATATTTATATAAATAATAACAATCTATTGGTTAGGAGGTCAGAGAGGACTACGTGAGCAATCCTCCGGGCGTACCTCATAGTTTCTCCAGCAATAGTACCAAATTTCTCAAGCTAAAGTTTCAACGTAGTAAACTAAATACGAGGTAGGACAATAAACTTGCAAAATTCAATTCACTTTCTCTGGTATAAACTTGCTATGGCCGGGAAGGAGCATGTCGTTTCTATGGAGGGAATTTTCAGAAGAGAAGCCAGTGAAACAAGCAGCGGCGTCACTGAGGACGCCCAGACGAACAACATTTCTATCGAATCAACTACCCTGGAGGCAAATATTGATGCAGTAATGGAGGCAAGAAAAAAGGTGACACTATCCCCAGCACCAAAGATACAAAAGGTTATATTCTTGCTGCGAGATAACAAGGATTTCTTCCAGAAACACTATGAGCCAAAAGCAGTATCACTCGGTCCTATCCATCATGGTAATGCCAGGTACCAGCTAGGAGAGAATTACAAGCTTGTGTTGACATATGAGTTCGTCAAAGGTAGCAGAGAAAAGATAAACTATTTGTATAAGATGATTGGGGAGAATATCAATGAACTGAAGGACTGCTTCGAGAAGGGAGTGATTGAAAGCTATGATGATGAGTCTCTCATTTGGGTGTTGTTGGTGGACGGCTGTGCAACACTACAATACATATACTGCGCAGCGAACAACAGGTTTGAAGATTTGAATATAAAACCAGACAGTATAGCCTTTACACAACAGGATTTGTTTTTGCTTGAGAACCAGCTTCCCTATCGTCTGCTCAAATGGTTGATGAGTTGGAGTGAGAATGAAGCCGAGTTGAAGCAATCAATTATCGATTATATTAATTGGCACGTGAAGGTACCACTACCAGAGGATCAATTACCAGTTTTCAGCTGCAGATGGTTAAGTTCATTATCATGGAATTGGTCGCCCTGCCAGTCATCAAATATCCTACGTTTGTTATTATGGTGTCTCTGCTGGCAACAAGCATAAATTGAGAAAGAAGAAAGCGATTACTGTTCAACAGTAGTGAATGGAAATGGAGATGGAGATCCAATCCACCTTCTTGATCTTCTGAGGACTTGTCTCTTGGGTAAGCCTCAACGAAGAAGCCACCAAGATCCAAAGAAACAAAAGGTCCAAACTTGGCACTCCTATCGCAATGTTCAGGAGCTTCGAGCAGCAGGTATTCATGTGGAGCGTAGTAAAAAGAAACAAAGTTGCTTGAGTGACATAACTTTAACTAAATTCGGCTGTTTGGGATACCTTTGGCTTCCTCCAATAAGTGTGGACGACTCAACGAAGCCGAAGTTCTTGAACTTGATTGCCTATGAGATGTGTCTAGATTTCAAAAATGATTTCGGGATCACCTCTTACATATCTTTTCTTGATTCACTGATCGACGAATCCAGCGATGTTAAGATGCTAAGGAAAGCAGGAATACTCTACAACTGCCTTGGCAGTGATGATGAAGTGGCTCAAGTCTTCAATGAGATAGGTACCGACTTGGTGCCTAACATCAAAATATACAGTGTTGTCAAATCACAAATTCAGGATCTCTACAGGAAGCAGTGTAGGACCTGGATTGCTCAATTCTTTCACGACCATTTTAGCAGCCCCTGGACGTTCTTAGCTTTTGTTGGCGCATTTTTGGCACTTATACTAACTATCATTCAGACTAATTATGCTGTCAACTCTCCCCCAGGACCCTGCGATAACTTCTGCAAGAATTTCACACGAAACTAAATATGGACAAGGTAAAAATTTATTTGCTGTTTTCTTTCCAAGTGTGTCTAGCTAGCTGAGAATTAATTTCATGGTTTCTATGACTGTTGTTTCCAAATATAAAAGGCCTTACCGCCTTAGGAATTCTACGAGTCATGATTTCGTATGGGTCATATCCCAAGGCCCCATCATCTTATTAATTTGTTTACCTCGGTGTTAAAGTTTTCTTGCAAGTTCAAAATAAGTCAGGGTGATTGTACTTTCTAATTTGATGTAATGTCAAATGTGTGTAGATTGTCTCAGAGTTTGTGCGTGGCGTGTGTTTAGTTTTATATGTAATCAAGTTTAAAGAATCCCCCTAACAAAAAAAAAGTTTAAAGAAGAATATATATAGTTGATCCAAATTCATAGATGTCAACCTATTAATCTTGCGAAGCAAGGTCACCGTAGACACAATTTTCTCGGTCTTCTCTATTTTGCAACAATATTGGTACAGTGCAAAGGCAGTTTCATTGGCCATTGTTGATTCACTGATTATTGTTGCATACTCTGAATTATATACATAACAGCTGAAATCAGTATATAATTTCAATTGTGTCCTGTGCACATTCTATGTAACTGTAATCACTCATTGTCAATTGCATCAACTCAATGACACATTCTCGTCGTTGCACAAAAGTGGAGACAGTTTGAGTAATAAGAGAGGATTATCTTCATTTTTGTGGCCCAATATGTAAGCTCAATGACCTTTTTTTTAACCTTTTCTTTTTTAGAGAAGTGAATAAAGGAGATGAATAAATAAAACTTATTACTTAAAAGAAATGTTTCGAATTATTTCAACTAATTTTTTTTTTTTTTGAGAATTAATTACAACATGTAATGTGTTAACCTCGTAACTCGAACTTTTTTTCCCCTACACCCCTAAGGCCTAAGCACTTTGTGCATAAGGAGGTGCCAATGCAGCTACAAGGCCTTTGGCTTTCAACTAAAAGTTCAAATAATAGAAAAAATAAATAAATTTTATGTGGACTATGATGATACGAGTAACAAATAACATAAAACAAGTAAATAACTGCTTATCCTTGTTGACATTCCAAGCTAGCCCAAGGGTTTAATGAATCCAAATCTTCTGTCCCACTTTTTCTATTCCACTCTATACTCCACCAATAAATACTTGTAACGTGTTCACATAATTAATTAAATACTATCATTATTGACTTATTAATACTACAATTATTAATTAATAGTAGTATTTAATTAATTAGGTGAACACGTGACAAGTATTTATTGGTGGAGTATAAAGTAGAGTAGGAAAAGTAGGACAGAAGATTTGGACTCGGGTTTAATGTCATTTTTTAAGCCATCATTTAACTCAAGAGTTGGCCCAACACCAACTTTTATAACAAATTCTTGGGAAAAGAAACTTTAGAATTAATTGTTGTTAGCAGCTGGTGATTTTGTTGCATAGAGGTGAATTTCTTATAACCCGACACCAAACTCTTTTAAATAGGGGCAAATTATCACTTTCAAGAAAGTATTTTCATCACTCCCTAAAGTTAAATTATGTTTTTTTATCATTATTTTCTACTCAATTTCTTCCATACAACATTGACCTTAGATCTAAGTATATAATTATGTGCTTTTTTTGAATGCATTTCCCCTGTAGTTTTTATTATTTTTATATTTTTCTTGTATTAACTTAACTTCTATGTGGATATTCAAAGTGGCATTTATTATTTAATTTATTTTAAATTAAATAAATTTATATATTTAAAATTTTTTTTTAAACCTATCATTATACTCTCAAAGTGTAATTTCTTAAGTCTTATTATTTCTAATTTATTACTGTAAGGACTATAATCTGAACTTCAACCTACCAAGAACAGTGGATGATAGCCCAACAAGTCCAAAACAATACATTTGTTAGAGAATGAGTCTTACAAGAAAACGTCCTAGCAAATTAAATATGGCCACAATTAATAGGATTCATGCCAATAAGATTGAGAATACAAATTGATAGAAATAACGCTTCTCGGTCAAGTTCGAGTATGATATGTTCTTCTATTTAATCAAGCTTATCTAAATACAATGTGTTCTTCTTTTTTTCTTCCTTCTCCAATTACATGCCCCATTTTTTATGGTGGCAATTTCCTTCACTTCTACATCCCAGCTTTTTGCCTGTTGAGTTTTTAGGAAATCCCTTGGATGCTTGTCCCATTAGGACCTCTTGGAAACTTTGTGAGTAGTTGTAAGCTGAGATGGCACTGTTCATGTGTCATTTCTTCATAAATGCGGCCAGTTCATTTGGTGTAGTGCATTTAATGTGGTGGTTTCTTTTCAGATATTTCTTTTTTTGTTGTTAGCTTAACTCTGCTACCTTCCTTGAGGCTTATCTTTCCAAAATGGTTACCTCCCTAAAGCTCTCCTGAGGTGGCTTGGCTCCTCGGGAGCCACAGCTGATCTGTCATTCTCTTCCTTTCTCCTCGGCCTATTGACTTAGGCTTATAGAATCCCTTTGACCATCCTTGAGCTTTTGTTTGTCCTTGAGCATGGCTCATAACCCAATATACGTGCTCGGTCTTCTTGTTCTCACAATTACTATTATGAAGATCATACTCAATGCATAAATCTTATTGTTAAGGACATATTTTATGTAGTTGGCTAATCCTTTGACAAAACGCACTTTACTTGTAATTGGGTAGATCTAGGATGTGTTTAATACTTCAAGGAACATGTTGTTCAAGTCTAGTATTAAAGCCATGAAGATTGAACCAAGAAACAAGTGAAGAAAATGTGTTCAATAAAGCTGGATAGATAGCTCGACACTTGTGGACAGATAACTCGATAGCTACCCGATACCTCTCAACAGCTAGCTATCTATCGAGCTTCTCAAGCTTTTTTTTATCGCAATCTTGACACCTTCTAGACAGTTGGTGGATCGATCGAGAAAGCTCCTATTCCCTCGACAACTTCTCGACACCTCGCTATCTATCGAGATTTAAAGCTCGATACCTCCTCGACACCTGCTATCTATCGAGGTTACGGGAATTCAGATTTTCAGATCTAATTTTTGGGCTACGTTTATGTATTTGTGTAGAGTTTCTTTTCTCACAACCCTAGACCTATATAAGGCTTATTTTAGAGGTTGTCACATAAGAGAATAAGATAATACAAGGAGAATATATGTAAAAGATGACCGATGCCTTATTCTCTCTGAAAGAAGCTACTGCATCTTTGCGCCTTAGGGTTTTGTAACCAAGTGCTTCTTGATCTTCATTTTTGATGAAGTGAAGAACTTTGTAGCCAACATTCTTTTTCTAGTTAGTGATTGAAGTCGCGTATTGGGATTCGTGCATCAACAAAAGGGTGGCGTTTATATATTGAAGAGTTCAGAGGTTCTGAAGTGGTAGAAGGTTTCTGCTGTGAGTTCATCTACGGGGATTGTAGAGTCTAGTGACAAAGGTTTTGTACTAGATCTGAAACTTCTTTTTATTATAATGGATTGCTTTTCGAGAAGATTTCCCCCTAGCTTTTTTACTGTGAAATTGGTTGGTTTCATTGGTTTTCCTGGGTCATTATATCTTGTCTTATTTACTTTTCCGCTGCATATTATTTTGACATGATATTGATGTTTGTTTGTTTTAAGAAGTTTTATTCATAATAAATCTAATTAACAACTTGGATTTAAAACTTGTTAATTCTATCAACCGGGGTCTAAATTTTTCAACACTTCTAACTATTATTATTTCCAATTTATTACTATAATGAAGATCGTATACAATGAATGTATAAATCTTCCACTTTTTCATGGTTTCAAAGAAGTGATTAGTAGGTCACCCAAATTTATTTTTTGGAAAGACTAATTCTCTATATTCAAACTTGCGAGCTTTCTAATTTATTTGAAGACTAACATGATGTAAGAGCACCCTCGTCATTGTTTGAATAATAGAAAAAATACCACATTTTAGTCAACCAAGTTTAAAATTCACCCACATCAATCAATGTAAAATTGCATAAAAATACATAGTTACTATATAGTTGCTATAATAATCATGTAAATTTAATCTCACATTTAGTTTTTTATTTTTTCTTTACATATTTCAAAGATAAAGGAAGAAAGTAGATGAGGATTGTTTTGTGTAAAAATAAAGAAACAATTAAAAAAAATTAATATTTTAATATTAAAATGGGTGTTTTGAAATAAATAATTTGATTAATGGTATTTTGAAAAGTGAGTATGTAAAATAAAAATTAAAAAAAAAAGTAGGTTTTTACACTAAAATAAATATAAAAAAATTGGCACAAATTGAGGCAATTTGATTTGTGATCCAGATAGTAAGAAGTGTTTGTTGCCACTCTTTTCAGCTTTTTTTTTTTTTTTTTTTTTGTAACTCCCAAAACAATGTCGTTTTGATTTTCTAAATTTTCTTTAATTATAAAAAAATTCCAGAAAACTATAAAATAAAAATAAAAAACCATTTTCCCAACTATTTTTTTAGAATCATTTTCGCACCGTAGTTAAAAAAAAAAAAAAAAAAAAAAAAAAAAAGGACATATAAAGACGAAAAAAGAACTCAAAAATATGCTCCACAAAAGCATCAAACTCATAATAATTAATCTATACACACAATTTCTGCGCATTCAAACCAAAATCCATTCGCAAAAGTCCAAAGCACTTGAAAATTTTTTTTCCTCTACACCGAAAGCATGAGCTGAACGGTTTACGCTGAGAGAGCGGGAGGCGAAGCTATTGAACTTGACAAATGGGTCGACAAGAATGGGTTCGGATCTACAAAACATACCGGAGATTTGTGTGTTCCTGTACCCGACTCCTTTAAGATTTGCAGCCAAGTGAGGTTGATCCAGGCATTTCAGGGTTCGGCGTCGTCGGATTCGGTGTGGGAAGCAATTTTTATTAAAATATATATATATATATATATATATATATATATAATTGTTCTAGATCTGGGTTTCTTTGGCTGATTTTAGTATTGTTCTTGTTGTTAGATGGTGTTTCTTTCACTGGCGATGTAAATTTTTGTTTCTAAATTTTTTCGTGTTGTGATTTGATTTTTCTATAGTTTGTTTGGTTGCGTGGAAAGTTTTCTGGATTGCTAGGGAAAATTTGCTGGATATTTTTGGTAAAATATATCAATGTCTTTTTAATTTATTTATTCTGGAAAAAATATTTTTATTAGCTTTTTGGATTTATTTTAATTGTAAAACCTAAAATGAAGTAGTTTTGACGTCACTAATGGCACAATTCTAACGAAAACTAATGGGAGTATTGATTTGAATTAAGTTGAAATTTAGATGATTGAATTGAATAAAATTAAAAAGTAAAAAGTTAGAAAACTGTAATTAATTTTGGTCATATTTAGATCTGTGTTTTGCATTTTTGCTTAAAATAAATGTCACTTTACATATCTGAACATATACAAGTTAATATAAGGACAATATAGTTTCATCTCTAATTCTCCAAATGCAAAATAAAAAATGAGATTTTGCTTTTGAAATTTTTTTTTAAAATTTCAAAAAGTGAATATTTATAAGTTTATTGAAAATGCATTGTTTGAAATTGTTGTGCTTAAGGGGAAAAAAAAAGTGAGGCTTCAAAAACTGTATTTGGAAAAGGTGTAGCTTTAAACCACTGTATTAAGTAGAAATATAATTATATTTTTCAAACTGTGATTTAGTTTGTGTTTTCAAACAACCATTTTTAGTTTTTAAACAACATTTTACGTATATTTATACACTTTTTCACTCAAACGTATTTTCACAAATGCTTTCAAATAGCAATTTTCAGTTTTTAAACACATATATCAAACGGCCTTAAATGTTTTATTGAAGAAATTGACAGAAAACAATGATCAAAAAACATAATTCAACTTGAGGGCGTGTTGAAAATGCTTTCTTCAAGGTGATAGTGTGCCCCCTGCTTAAAAGAGTTTTCTATTGGGTTATAAGAAATTCACCTCCATGCAACGAAATCACCAATAGCAAACAACAATATATTCTGAAGTTTTTTTTTTCCAAAGAATTCTTACAAGAATTGTATTAGGCCAACAATATATTCTGAAGATAATGCTCCCTCATTACTCAAACAGCCACGCTTACTACAATGACGATAATGTAGCATAAAGTTGATGCAACTGACAGTGTCCTTTGCAACTGCCTTACAACGTACTAATATTGTTGCAATTGTGTTTACTGCCACCTTGCTTTGCAAAATTGACATATTTGAATATGAATCAAGTTAATTCATCTTAAAACTTTATTACTCCATATGAAACTTTAACACACATCACGCACAAACTCAGACACAATTATTTCCAATCTACACATATTACATCAAATTAGAAAGTAAAATCACCGTGACTTATTTCAAGAAAACTTCAACGCCAAGCCATAAACAAATTAACAAGATGATATGGCTTTGGGATGACCTTATTATTTGGGAACGGCTGTCTGGATGGCAAAGAAATTAAACCATGTAATTCTCAGCAAGCTAGACACACTTAGAAAGAGAGCAGCAAATAAAATTTTACCTTTTGCATATTTACTTTGGTGTTGAGTTTTTGCAGGGTCCTGGGGGAGAGTTGACAGCATACCAAGTCTGAGTGATAGTTAGAGCAAGTGCTAACAATGCGCCAAAGAAAGCAATGAACGTCCAGGGACTACTGAAATGGTCGTGAAAGACTTGAGCTATCCAGGTCATCCACTTGCTCCTATAGTGCTTCTGAATTTGTGATCTGACATCCCTGTATATTTCGATGTTAGGCACCAAGTCGGTGCCTATCTCATTGAAGAGTTTAGCCACTTCTTCATCGCTGCCAAGGAAATTGTGGAGTATCTGTGCTTTCGTTAACTTCTTAACATCGTAGGCTTCATCGATTAGTGAATCAAGGAAGGATACATAAGAGGTGACCCCAAAATCATTTTCAAAATCCAGACACATTTCATATGCTATCAAGTTCAGGAACTTAGGCCTGGTTGAGTCATCCACAACAATTGGAGGAAGGTGAAGTTGTCCGCGAAAAAGAAATTGTTTAGTGAATTTTATGTTACTCAAGTAACAATTTTTACCACGTTTCGAATGGATACCTGCTGTTTTAAGCTCCTGGACATTGCGATAGGATTGCCAGTACTCTTGGACATTTTGTATATTTTGGTTGATTTTACTAACCGTTCCATCAGGAATGTACTTTGGTCCATGAAGCATTCGTGTCCTCAGATAGTCAAGAAGATGGACGGGCTCTGGAGCCTGAGCCACTGATATGGTATGTGCTTGTGGCTTCTTCTCATCGTGGCTTTCTTCTTTTGCACTTTGTGCTTCTTGTGGCTCATCGTGGCTTTCTTCTTTCTCACTTTGTGCTTCTTGTGGCTGCTCCTCATCATGGCTATCTTCTTTCTCACTTTGTGCTTGTTGTGGCTTCGATCTTGGCAGTGTCTCCACGATAACCAATTTGATTGCTGATCCTCTGGTACATTAACATGCCAATCAATGTAAGTTTCAATTGATTTCCTCAATTTTTTTCCTTCACACTCGAGCTCATCAATAATGTGAGTAGAGAATAGGGAAGTTGATTCTCCAGCAAGAACAAATCCTGTTGCCCAAATGCTACACTGTCCGTTTTTATATTCAACTCTTTGAACTTGTTTTTAGTTGCACATTATATGTACTGTAATATTGCACAGCCATCCACTAACAAAATCGAAGTGAGGGCCTCATCATCATAGTCCTTGGTCACCTCCTTCTCGAAGCATGTCCTCAGTTCATTGATTTTCTCCTTAATCTTCTGGTATAAATCTTGCATGCTCTTTCGGCTACCTTTGATGAATTCATTTGTCAATAGTAGCTTGTAATTCTCTCCTTGCTGGTAATTTGGCTTACCATGATGGATTGGACCAAGTGATACCACTTTTGGCTCATAATACTTGTTGAAATCGTTGTTATCTCGCAGCAAGAATATAACCTTCTGTATCTTTGGTGTTTTGAGATTGATTCTTTGCATTTTCTTCTGCCTCCCTTAGCCTTGTCTCGAGGGTATTATTTTGACTAGTTTCGATTGAAATGCTGTGCGCCTGGGGCTCCTCAGTGATGCCTCTGCTCCTTGAATGGTATTGGTAATTCTCCATGGAAACAAAATGCTCCTTTTCGGCCAATGAAAGTTCGAACCAAAGAAGGCAATTGAATTTTGTAAGTTTGCTGTCCTAATTCGTATTTACTGTAATTTATTCTTGACGTAGTGCGTGGAAACTTTAGATTGAGAAATTTGGACTGTCGCTCTCATTTGAATAAAGAAATTTTCCTAAAGCAACTATATTTTATGATGGATTAACTTATCAAGATTAGAATATAATCTACAAGATATATCTAAAAAATGCAAAATAAATTGAAACTTGCTTTATGTCTTTACCCATTATGAAAGATTGATGTTGATCGAACATGCGTAATTTCAACATCTTTTCTACTAATACACCAAGTCGGGGGACAGGGATCATCTTTTCTATTAAATTAAAGACAATACACAAATGTTGAATGATACAGTGAACAGGCTTGTGTTTCTTCTTACTTTATTTACCTCGTTAGTTTGGCATGGCATGATGTATTATTTTGAAGCAAAGGTAGAGCTAGAAAATGTTTGTAGGAGGCAAAAATTTGTTTACAATATGCCATATCAAAATTTAGGGACAAATTACAAATTTATGTGTCATTAAACAAATGATGACATGTGTCATACAAATTCACATCACATTGGCATATTGAAAATTTTCATGTGTCATCATTTGGCCCATAAGATAAATATAAATTTCCTATTCAAAATTTATGGATAATTATCTTTATTAAAATAAATAAATAAAATAAAGATAAATTTTTTATTCAAAATTGATGGATAATTATCCTTATTAAAATAAATAAATAAAATAGAGATAATTATTTATCTTTGTTAATTATTATCTTTATTAAAATATGATCTTTATCAAAATAAATAAATAGAAATAATTATCTATAAGCAAAATCTGGGCCAATCAGAGTTTACTACATATCTTCAAGCATATTAATTCAAAGTGGAGCTTATCCTCTGAAACCACTATAAATAGAGGACATCCCCTCTCATTTTCAACCCCAAGTTTTCAAAAAGCCCAAGTTCTGGAGAAATTATGTCTCAAAAATATTTGAAGAACATTCGACGAACTTAGAGATTTGTTGTGAAGACTGTTCGATCCATCTTCCAACCAAAGTTAAGAGGATTTCTTGTTCAAGTCAAGTTCAACTATTCTTCATCTGCACTAACTGTTCTTCATCTGTTTGTCCAGACTATCCCATTGTTTTTCAAATAAACTAAAACCTGATAAAAACATGGAATGTGACATATTATGATATGATTTTTCCCCAAATCAGATTAACAACAAACATCATTCATTAAAAGTATTTAGTGTTGTAAATAAAATGATAAAAAAAAAAAAATACTTGCATCAAAGTACACATGAATTAGTGAATAATATGACAATGAGGGATACAAACCTCTAGTAGGAGATCCTCCTATAGGCAGTTATCAGGTTGTATCTTTTCTACCTTCAACGATTAAGCAAGACATGTGAATATCTTTTTATAAACAAAATTAATTTTTTTTTTTATTAATCATTGATATCATTTTTTCTTAATTATAAACAACCAAAAGTAGAGTTCTAAAAAATACAAATATTTATCAATCTAAGGTAGAGATGCACAAAAAATAAAAAATTCTAAAAAAAAATGAAAAAAAAAATTGAGAGAGAGGAAGAATATACCTTCTTTTTTTTTTTTTTTTTTGGTACGGGAAAAATATGCCTAAAATAGGAGAGAGTGGCAAAAATTTATAGTAAGAGGATGAGAATAAGAAAAACTAAAATAAAGGAATATAAATGGGCAAAATAATATTTAAAGTAAAAACTGTCTAAGAGGAATGTATATAAACAACACTTTTGTATTGATTTATTATTTATTTATAGCATCAAAATTAAAGTAAATGAATATGTAAAGTTAAAATTGCTTAAAATAAATTTGTAAAGTTAATATATTTATATATTTAATATTGTAAAAAAATGTAAATATATAAATAAATATGAAAAAAGACTAATGATCTGGCCAATGACATGGTAGATAAGGTGGCTCAACAAAAGCGTAACAATAATAAATGCTATGCATCAACTTTTATATAATAATAATAATATATATATATATATATATATAAAGAAATTACACGGATTCGCTTCTTTAAACTCGCACGATAAAAAGTGCGAAAAAGGGCATGACATGGCCCTGGTGCCATTTACTTGGAAACAAATGTCTGGAGGTAGTAAAAATATAGAATCAATGCATGCAGCAAGATCACAAAATAAAATTTCAGAAACTGTTTATCATTAAGATGCTACTGAAAGTTACCTCCTGAGAAGCAATCGATTGAGCTAACTGTGCCTTTCTGAAGCTGGGTTAACTGTGAACCAAGCCTATATGCCACTTAAGCTGAGTGCTAATACTGCGCCCAAAAACCCTGCCATCGACCAGGTGCCTGCGAAATGGTCATGGTAAAATCGAAACATCCAACCCGACAAGCTATAATGGTAGTTTTGGATTTGACATATAACGTGTGCATAAATTCTTACGTTAGGCACCAAGTCGGTGCCTATCTCATTGAAGACTTGAGCCACTTCTTCATCACTGCCAAGGCTATTATAGAGTATTCCTGCTTTCCTTAGCATCTTAACATCATTCGGTTCGCTGATCAGTGAATCGAGGAAGGATATGTAAGAGGTGATCTCAAAGTCATTTTGGAAATCTAGACACATCTCGTAGGCTATCAAGTTCAAGAACATTGACCTTGTTGAGTCATCAACAGTTATTGGAGGAAGCCAAAGGTATCCCAAACAACAGAGTTTAGTAAAATATATGTCCCTCAAGCAACTATTTTTCTTTTTAATTCGTTCCACAAGAATACCTCCTGCTCGAAGCTCCTGAACATTGCGATAGAACTGCCAAGGTTTGAATCTCTCATTTGGTTTCTCTCCATTGTTTCTTCGTTGATGATTATCCAAGAGACGTGTCCTCAGAAGATCGAGAAGATGGATGGGGTCCTCTTGTCGCTTGGCCTTTGAGTGAAGGCTTTCTTCTTTTTCTTTTTCTGCGTATTGGCAGCAACGCCACGACAACGAACTTAGCCATTTCCAGCTGAAAATTGCTGATTGATCGTCTGGAGATGGTACCGTAACGACCTTATTAATGTAAGCGTCAATTGATTTCCTCAACTCGTCTTCATTCGCACTCCAGGTCATCAACCAACTGAGCAGACGATAGGGAAGCTGGTTCTCAAGCGAAAACAAATCCTGTTGTGTAAAGGCTATGCTGTCGGGTTTTATACTCAACACTTCGAACTCGTTGTTAACTGCGCAGTCTATGTATTGTAGTATTGCGCAGCCGTCCACCAACAACAACCAAATGAGGTCCTCATCCTTATGGCGTTCGATCACTTCCTTCTCGAAGCACTCCTTCAGTTCCTCGATCTTTTCCCCAATCTTCTTGTACAAATCAATTATCGTCTCTTTCTTACCTTTGACGAACTCACATGTCAACTTAAGCTTGTACTTCTCTCCTAGCTTGTACTTCTCACTACCATAATGGATAGGACCGAGTGATACTGCTCTTGGCTCATAGCGCTTCTGGAAATCCTTGTGATCTCGCAGCAAGAATATAACCTTTTGTATCTTTGGTGTTGGGGATGGTGTCAAATTTTTTCTTGCCTCCATTACTGCATCAATCCTTGCCTCCAGGTCAGATTCAATAGAAATGCTGTACGTCTGGGCGTTCTCAGTGACACCGCTGCTTGTTTCACCGCCTTCTCTTCTGAAAAAACCCTCCATAGAAACAACATGCTCCTTCCCGGCCATAGCAAGTTTGCACCAAAGAAAGAGAATTGAATTTTGTAAGTTTACTGTCCTTCCTCGTATTTAGTTTACTACGTGGAAACTTTAGCGTGAGAAATTTAGGGCTCTTGCTCTTATTTGAATGTAGAAACATTCCTAAACTAACTAGTTTTTATGATGAATAAATATACCAGGATTGGAATTTAAAATACAATATACTAAAAAATACAAATAAAGGAAATGATACTTTGCTTATCACGTTCATTAACGTGGTACACTTTTCTGAATAGGAAAATTATTTGTATATATAAATAGTACAATCTATACTTTACATTTTTTTTTTGGAGAAGAATCTACACTTTACACTGTTCAATTCATCATTCCTAAAAAAGAAGGTTTATGCTGTTTACTAATATACCAAGTCGGGGATCATCTTTTCTATGAAAACTGTACCTCTCTCTCTCTCTCTCTCTCTCTCTATATATATCACTACAAAAAACTGGTGCTATAGTGGCGTTTTTTTTAGTGGCGTTTTCCATAAACGCTATTATAGGGTACCCTATAGTGGCGTTTGGAGTGTCCTATAGTGGCGTTTTAAAAAAAGGGTCTATAGCAGCGTTTTCAACGGCCTATAGTGGCGTTTTTCAAACGCCACTATAGGTCCTGGTCATACAAGGCCCTATAGTGGCGTTTGACAAACGCCACTATAGGCACTTTTTTTTATTTTTATTTTTTTTTTAGTTGGGTGGACCTATAGTGGTGTTTGCCAAACGCCACTATAGGCCCTTGTAAGAGAAGCACCTATAGTGGCGTTTGACAACCGCCACTATAGGCACTTTTTTTTTTTTTTTTTTTTTTTTTTTTTTTTTTTTTTTTTTTTTGCTGGGATTTTTTATTTTGTGCACAATGAAAAGACCTATAGTGGCGTTTGTCAAACGCCACTATAGGCCTTCCTGTAATGGCGTTTGTCAAACGCCATTATAAGCCCTTGTAAGTGTAGAACCTATAGTGGCGTTTGACAACCGCCACTATAGGCACTTTTTTTTTTTTTTTTTCCTGCTGGGATTTTTTTCTTAAAGATAAAAAAAAAATAATAATAAATAAATAAAAAAATGTTGCGTTCACTACATTTTTACAACATTTTCACAACAAATCATGAGTAGTTAGTTGTTATTGGTTCAAATTTGAATTTAGCACTGAGATTACTTTTTTAACCCAACAATAAGAACTAGTAATAACCCACCATTTAAAATTTGTTATAAAAATATTGTTGTAAAAATATTTTATGATATATTCCAAACTATTTCTTAAAAAAAAAAAAAAAAAAAAAACTCAATCCGTAAAACAAAAACTATGATATGTTCTAGGAATATGCCATAGAATATTCCTAGAATATTCTATGGCATATTCTAAACTATTCTTAAAAAAAAAAAAAAAAAAAAAAAAAAAACCTCAAATCCGAATGGATTGTTCAGCTAATATATATATATATATATATATATATATATATATAAATAAATGTATATATTATTATATATTTATATTTAAATGAGAAGTGTTACATTCACAATATTTTTATAATATTTTCACAACAAATTATAAGTGGTTAGTTTTTATTGGTTCAAATTTGAACTGAACACTATGATTATTTTTTTACCCCAACAATAACAATCAATAACAATATGCCACTTAAAATTTGTTGTAAAAATATTGTAAAAATGTTGTGAACATGCCATTTCTCTATTTATATATATATATATATATATATATATATATATATGAGGTGTTATGTCTACAACATTTTTACAATATTTTCACAACAAATCATAAGTGGTTAGTTGTTATTAGTTCAAATTTGAACTTAACACTAAGATTACTTTTTTTTTTCTCAATAATAACAACTAGTAATAATCTGCCAGTTAAAATTTATTTTAAAAATATTATGTACATATCATTTATATATATATATATATATATAAGAACCAAACAAAAAAAAAAATTAAAATTCGAAATTCAAAAACCCACCTAACCCCACCTACCCCCACTCAACTTAATTATATCCTTGTCTCCACGTATAACTTCTTCAGCCTTCTAGCTTCTTTCTTTTATTTTCTTTTCTTTTTCTATCTCCCTTATCTCCACTTCTTCAGACTCCTTTCTCTTCATTTTTGTTTCTTTTCTCTCTCTCCTATTTGATTTTATTTCCCCTATTTTATTTGTGGTGGTGTAAATGTTAGTGGGTTTTGGATTTGAAGATGGTATTGCAACTAGTTAATTTTGTATAAATTTGTAAATGGTGCTACTATTATGGGATTTGTGATTGAAGGAAGAATGCTATTGGTTGTATAGTTGCAAGTAAGTATTTTTTTTTTTATAAAATTTTAATGCTTGTAAATTCTATTCCTTTTTTGATAATAGTTTTGGTCTATGCTTTGTCTACTGTCAACTTTGCTTCGTGGGTCTCTAAGGTTTAGAGATCTCAAGTGTTGTGATAATATCTTTCTCAAGTAGTGAAAAATTCAAAATCAATTTGATGATTTCTTTTTGCAGGTTATTGGTCTGTGGTGGCTGAATGTGTTGGGGTGGAGTTGCCTTTTTTTTTTTTTTTTTTTTTTTTTTTTTTTTGTGTTTGATTTTGAATTTTTTTAGGTGGGTTTGTGTTTTTATTTTGAATTTCCTGGGATAGCCATAGTGTTTGTATTTGGAGTTGCTAATTTTTTTTTTTTTTTTTAAATTTTTGGATGTGAAAATGTTGTGTTTGATTTTGAATTTTTTTAGGTGGGTTTGTGTTTGATTTTGAATTTGCTGGGATAGCTATTATGTTTGTATTTTTTTTTTGTATCTTTTAATTTAATTAAAATTGTAATATTAATTTAATTGCAATATTCATTGAATTAAAAAAAAACTTTTTCACGTAAAAAAAAAAATTCTTTTGATTACCAAAAATTAATTTTTGGTAATCAATTTTTTTTTAGTGGTTTTTTTTGGCTATAGTGGCGTTTGTAGAGTCTATAGTGGCGTTTCACAAACGCCACTATTGTACCGTTACCATAGACCTATAGTGGCGTTTGTAGAGTCTATAGTGGCGTTTCACAAACGCCACTATTGTACCGTTACTATAGACCTATAGTGGCGTTTGCAAACGCCACTATAGGCCAATTTTTTTTTTTTTGAAAAAGGCTATAGTGGCGTTTGTTAGGTGTCCTATAGTGGCGTTTGCAAACGCCACTATAGGGTAGTTCTATAATGGCGTTTTTATAAAACGCCACTATAGGCCTATAATAGCGGTACAATAGTGGCGTTTACAAACGCCACTATAGCAAACGCCACTATAGCCAAAATGGGCCTATAGTGGCGTTTTTGGTACCTATAGTGGCGTTTGTGAAACGCCACTATAGGCTCAATTTTTTGTAGTGTATATATATATATATATATATATATATATCACTATTTTAAAAATTGGATCAGACCAGCCGGTTTAACCAGAAACCAGGCATCAATTCGATCTAGTAAAATCCCTAAAAACTAAAAACCGAAGACAAAACTAGTTTTTTGACCGTACATGCATGTTTTTAAAACCATGATATATACACACACACACTGATTCCTTCCTACTTTATTTATCTAACTAGTTTGGTATGATATATTATATTTTGCGCAGAGCCAGAGTTATACATTGTTTTTCCAAGGGTTGTGGTTGTTTTATTTTTTATTTTGTATAATTCCATAGTTACCACTAAGGTTATAAATTACCAAGCCAAGTCAAGTCGAGCCAATTATTAAGTTCAGACTTTTTTATTTTGAACATGAGTCAAACTCGAGCTTATCACATATAAAATTACATGTTCAAGTTTGTTCATGAGCTTCTTTTTTCATATATAGAACAATCATGACTAAAATATTTTAAGTTTTCATATATTATGATTAATTTTTACTAAGAATTGACTAATTATATTATCAATAAACTAGAAATAATAATTTTTTTCAAGTATATATAGATATACTTTTAGATAATTATACATATTAAACTATAATATTTTTTATAGTCAAATTAAGCATCATGTTTACGATCACATTGTACATTTTTAGACCCCTTAAAACACAAGTTGTTTAACTTAGTTATTTAACTAAGTGATTATTTAGATAAACTATTTAGATCTAGGTTAACACAAACAAATCATATCATGTAAACAATGCGGAAAAGTAAATAATACAACGATATGATAACCCAGGAAAACCAAACTAGTAAAAAATTTGGGGAGGATTTTACCTAGCTATACTCAAGGTAAAACAAATCCACTATGAAAGAATTGAAGTTTTACAATAAGACTTAGACCACTAATATCCTATTGCTACCTCGAGTAGAAAACTTACTACCACGACCGTGTGACAGCTCTGAGTCTACAAATTACTTCTTTCCTTGATCCACAACAACCACAAGTTTTCCTACTTGTGTTTTTCTTTAAACTCTTGAAATAGTAATTAAAGAGATCACCAAGTTCTTGACATTAATATTGATCTTAATAACCCTAAGAGTGTATGAAGGTAAACATCTTTAGATCTCACAAGAGATTCACACATACAATATATCAACAACCTCTAAAATGTGGCTAGAGTTTTTCATTTTATATTAGAAGCAAAACATAAAACCCTACACGTCATATGGGCTTGGGCTGAGTTGGAAATTCTGCAGAAAAAATAATCTGCACGAGGTTTGATTGATCAAGTCTAATTTTCGATTAATCGAGCCTTGCAGATTTAGTCCAGTAAATTCTACAATCACTCGATTCCAACTTTACACATAAACACACTTTGAGTGGTCTAAATCTAGACTTTAAGTTTTGATCATGGTTTGCCAACACATTACACATTGAAGTTCTAATATATTAAATTCCTAAAATTTTAGAACCTAACAAACTCCCTCTTTGGCAATCCGTGACAAAACATATAACAAAACTAATATGCTCAAAGTTACAAAACAGTCCATTAAACATTAAACATACCTAAAAAAAATTCAACCTAACTACTATCTATCAGTTGCCAGTGTAGACAACAACATGACTGAATAAATCTGTATATTCTTAAAACACTCTACAAACACAAAAACGCATGTATGGAAAATACAAGTAAAACAAAATAAATTCTTTATTGCACAAAACAGAAAATAAAAGAAATATATCATGAATAACCTTATAACATAAATCAATAGCCAATGTAGTACATGTGAAACAAGAAACAATAATAGAAATAAAAACATAGTGTCTCCCGCTAACATATACAACCCATAAGAAAATAAATACATTAGAAGAAGAAATAAATACATCATGAGCCAAAAAAAAAATACATCATGAAGCTCCTAGATACAATCTAAAGCTCCAAAGTTCCAAAAACTCAAAATCTCCCCCTATCTCCATCAATATGTACTCCCCCTTTTTGTGACGAATTGCCAAAGAGCAATTAAGGCTTATCATCAAAAGGAGGTGGTGCAGTAGACCGCCAAACACTCACCAAATCAGCACACAAAGCCTGAAGCTCCATGAGCATATCCACCAAACGCTGTCCATGTGCCACCTAAATGGTCATGACAGTATCCAACATACTCCGAATGGATGAATCACCCGAAGAAGAAGGTGGAGGATCAATAGTGGCTATGGGATTGACATAGGCCTCAACAGTAGGGTCACCTGAAGAAGGAGGCTGAGCTGCAGCACTTGGGGAAGACTCTACTTTAGGGCGTTTAGAGCTAGCTTTCATCTAAGCTGCTCTCTGCATAAGGAAGGTGGCACCTATGGGAGTTATAATATGTATGGGCTCAGATGCAGGAAAATCCTTTAATCCTAAATGTAACAAAATCCTATGAATAAAAATAGGAAAGAAAAGACCATGTGCTGTAGAGCTACTCCTACGAACCTCAACCAAAGGACGAATGAAAAGAGTAGAAAAACTAATAGGAGCATCAGTCATAAGGGCACACAAAAATACACATTTCTTAATAGGAATGGTGCGCGAATGAGAAATAAGCCAGATAGAATGACAAGAAATTCAAAAAAACAAATAATGGAGCTCAGTAAGCTCATGGGAGGTGATACGAGGATTAGTACCCCACTGAATGGAAGTACTAGTGAGATATGACATAATGTCATCAAGAGGAGGGTCTTCGAATAAGGGTAGACAGGCTGTTGTACAAAAGGTACCCCAAGAGCAGAGGCCATTACTGAAGGAGTAATGACATACTTTTCACCCCTTATCCAACTCATCACATACTAGACGTTGAAATCGTCGGAGTGGACAGAGAGGTTTGAGTAGAACTCTCTAATCAAGGTAGCCAAAGGAGGACGAGAAATATCCAACAAAGGTAATCAACCCCTATGCTCAAAGTTCCTCCTAATTTCTGGATCTAACTCATCTAAAATCACCTTTCTCTCAACCCAAATAGACCTAAATATGTTCAGCTTCTCATAGGTTTCTTGGTTTTTCTCAAACCTAAACCTCTCACTATCGAAGGTTGGGGTAGAGGCGTAGGTGGTTTTCTTGTTAGCTCTAGTCTTCCTAACCACGATACTAAGGGTTGAAAAGGCAAGACACAGCAGAAACCAAAGAAAGAAAACAAAACTAAGGGTAGACTGCATTAGACAGGGTTAGAGAGAAAAAAAATATATAGAAAATAACAATTTATATGATGCATGACATGAATGAACAAATTATGCATGCTCTAATGCATTGAAAACTGTTCAATTTTACTTTATAAACCAACAATTGACTTGAACATAGAGTCTTAGAACAAAATCCCCAAATTTTGAAAAACCTAATTTCAAAAATCCCAACAAATTGATCAATTTATAATTATACAAGTTAGATATCATTATATAATGACATAATCAATCAATAACACAAGTCAATTTCATCAATTTTAGCCCATTTGAACAAAATCCCCAATGTCATGTAGTTTCAAGCCCTAGAATTTCAAATTTTCCCAAATCACAAATTTAATCAAATTAAAGCATGGGAATCATGTTAATATCATCTAGAGACAAAAACCCAATGATCAAATGTGAAAGAAAACAACTTAAAAATCAAAAACCCCAAAAATCTTAGGTTCAAAAATTTCAATAAAATTGCATGAAAATTGTGAATAAACAAAAAAAGAAGGGGTAAAAAGGTCTTATCTGCACTTGAAGACAAAGATACTTGAGAAAACTTAGGAAGAAAATGAAAAAATAGGCTCAGATGGGATCGGTCGAGCAAGAACAGTGAGAAAGCTTTTGAAAAAATTTGAAAAGTATGAAGAACACGTGAGAGAAAAATCTTTTTAAAAACTCACTGAACGATTTTCGATTGGTCGAAAATTAGATTCGATTGATCGAAAAACAATTTCGATTGATCTAGCACCAATCGAAACAGGCAAATTATAATCAAAGTTTTTATTGCAATTTCTATCGGTCGAGCAACAGGTTCGATCGATCGAAAATCTAGAAAAATCAGATTTTTGAAAAACAAAGCATTTTAATGTGGAAACTCCTCAAAACACATTATTTTATGAATAAAATGCATGAGTATGAGATGAAAAGTTTTTCAAAAACACTTGAATTCAACCCAAATTTTCCAAAAACAAGATTTTCAATCAATTTGTCCTCAAAAACTCAAAAAATTAAAACATATTTTGCATTAAAATCAAGGAACTTTTAATCTTGGATGGCCATAACAAGATCACACATAATATAATATACTAAGTTTAGCAAAGAATAACTTGTGTAATGTGTGCAATTAGAAATAATTTGAAATACATGTAAAGTGATATGTAAATAATAATCAATCACAATTTCTACAAAATTCATTACATAAGTTTGAAAGAGACTATCACCTAAAAAGTTACATCATATAACTTTCACATCTCCTAAAAAACAAACTTGTAATTATGTAAGTTTCTTGTTTTGCCTCATAATGTACACAATAATTTTATTTGATTTGGAAATTATTAGAATAGCCAAGATAATGTACACACCAATTTTATTTCATTGTATCATCTTTATTATAGCCCATTAATGTACACACCAATTTTAGCATTAATCCGAGACTACACCTTATGTTTTTTTTGTACATGTGCTACATTTTCTCGAGTACAAAATCTTATGATATACACTAAGGTGTTAATGATTGGTTAGTAAACAGTGGTGAGATGGTTATTTATGCATTTCTCATTAAGTTCAAGTCCAACAATAAAAAGCACATGACTTCAAGTTCAAGATCAAGTGATCAAAAACTATAAACAACTCCCATATAACATGCACTACAAAGATAAAACTAGCAAGGTACAGTAAAATAAACTTATCCAAGCTAAACAAGGTACATAAACATGTTATCTAAAAATAATATGGTCAGCCTTGATTTCAAGTCCAAGAAAAATAATGTAAAACACATTTTTCCTTCCATTTCCTCTTTTTTATTTATTTATTTATTTTTATTTTAAAGAATAACAAAAACAACATATCATGAAATGCATGAATGTTATGCAATGCAAATCCTAAAAACAAAAAGAAAAAAAAAAAAAAAAAAAAAAAAAAAAAAAAAAAAAAAAAACCAAACAAACAAACAAAGAAGAGTGGTCACAAAGAGTAGATAGATGGAGTACAAGGACTATGTCAGAAAGACTCAATTAGATTGAGCATTTTGCATCCAAAACTTTTTAGATGCAACTCTTGCATTAGAGTTATTATTCATATTAGAATGATGAGAAACTCCATGATTGGTATAAAGGTTTAAGGCCTTTACCAACTTACCAATAAGTACCATAAGATCTTGTGCTTGAGGCACATGTACTTTTGGCTTATTTACTCACTTAGCAACTTGCAACTTGAAACATTTTGGACGAATGTACCCAATTTTTTCACAAAAATGACAAACCCATAAAGGTCTATCATGCATCTTGTCCTTAGGAAGGGTAGGATTCTTAAGCTTAGACTTTAAGATCAACCCTAATCTTCCTAGGAGGTGTGACTTTTAATGGCTTGACAATCTCACTCACGGGGGGCTCAGAAGAAGAATAAAATTGGTGGAATTAGTTTCAGACATAGAGATGCTATCTACAAAACCTAGACTAGTTTTGTTTGAGGGAGACTTCTGAACACTCAACATGTGATCAAGTTTAGAACTAGCAGACCTATTTGTTTGTTCTCTAGTAACAGATAATTCAAGTTCCAAGTTCTTAACTTTATCAAGCAACAACATGTTCTCAGTCTTCACTTTATTTAGCGATTTATTAGCATCAAACAATTTTAATAGCAAATTTTTCTTATTAAGTTCAAGAGAAGCAATTTTCTTTGAACCTAAATCAACATTCATAGCATCTTTTGCAACAACCTTGCAAAACTTATTATAGGCTTCTTGCAAATTAGCATTCTCAGAGAGTTCTCCATCAGAAGGGTTCTTATCAACCACAACACTTTATCAACTATAGCAGTAGTTGTGAAAGTAATGAAGTTTCCATCCTCATCACTACCAAATTGATGATTAGAAACTTCATCATCACTAAGGGTTACAGCTATAACTTTATCCTTTGATCTTAAGAATGTAGGACATTTTGATTTCACATGATTATACCCTTGACAACCAAAACATTGTTGACCCGTGGAATTATTAGAGGTTTGACCTACTTTCTCTTTAGGTTTATCAGTATTGTTCACTTTAGTGGGTTCATTCCTCTTAAAATTCTTAGGTTCAGTATTGTTTTTACCTCTTACCCTTCTGTTGTTATTCTTAAAAAAGTTTCTAAAGTTCTTGGCAAGATATGTAATCTCAGTAGTAGTGAGTTCATTATCAAATCCATTATTGTCAATATCATCAACTGACTTAAGAGCCATTGATTTGGATTTGTTTGTCTTAGATAGGTCTAACTCATAGGACCGTAGAGATCCTACAAGTTCATCAATAGGGATGAAATCCACATCCTTACTTTTAGTGATGACAGTCACTTTGGGTCTAAAATCCTCAGTCAAGGATCCAAGAATCTTCCTAACAATCTTAGGTTGATCATAAATTTCCCCTAAATTATAAGCAGAATTAACAATATCATTAAGCTTAACATAGAATTCATCGAAACTTTCTTTATCAGACATCCTAATGCTTTCAAATCTAGTTGTTAACTGCTACAACTTATTGATCTTAATTGTCTTTGTGCTTTCATGCATAGTTTGAAGAATATTCCATGCAGTATGAGTAACCTCAACATTAGAGATTCTCTTGAATTCCTCTATAAAAACAGCATAAAAAATAATATTCATGGCTTTACTATTAAAAGCGGCTGCTTCTTTTTGAGAAGTTTGCCACTCGTTTACAGGAGTAGTCGGCTTCTCCCATCCGTATTTAACGGAATTCCAAACTCTCTCATCAATAGATTTCAGGAATGTTTTCATCCTTACTTTCCAGTAGGTATAATTGTTCCCATCAAAGTGAGGTGGGACCACAAGAGAGTAACTGTATTCCATGACAATAGGGGTCAAGGATCAACTCTTAGATCAGAGGATCTAAATACAAGAGCTAACCCGCTTTGATACCACTTGTACATTTTTAGACCCCTTAAAATACAAGTTGTTTAACCTAGTTATTTAACCAAGTGATTACTTAGATAAATTATTCAGATCTAGGTTAACACAAACAAATTATATCATGTAAACAATGCGGAAAAGTAAATAACACAACGATATGATAACCCAGGAAAATCAAATCGGTAAAAAACCTGAGGAGGATTTAACCTAGCTATCCTCAAGGTAAAACAGATCCATTATGAAAGAATTGAAGTTTTACAATATGACTTAGACCACTAACATCCTATTGCTACCTCGAGTAGAAAATTTACTACCACGACCACGTGACAACTCCGAGTCTGCGGACTGCTTCTTTCCTTGATCCACAGTAACCACAAGTTCTCCTACTTGTGTTTTTCTTTAAGTTCTTGAAACAGTAACTGAAGAGATTACCAAGTTCTCGACATTAATCTTGATCTTAATAATCCTAAGTGTGTATAAAGGTAAACACCTCTAGATCTCACAAGAGATTCACACACACAACATATCAACATCCTCTAAAACGTGATTATGGATTTTCTTTTTATACTAGAAGCAAAACATAAAACTCTACACATCATATGGGCTTGGGCTGAGTTGAAAATTTTGCAGAAAAAACAATTTGCACGAGGTTCGATCGATCGAGTCTAATTTTCAATCGATTGAGCCTTGCAGATTTAGTCCAATAAATTGTGCAATCACTCAATTCCAACTTTACACATAAACACACTTTGAGTAATCTAAATTTAGACTCTAAGTTTTGATCATGGTTTGCCAACACATTACACATTGAAGTTCTAATACATTAAGTTCCTAAAGTCTTAGAACCTAACACACATTATTATGTTTGAGTTTGATTCGTTTAATAATTGGGCCTAAACTTGGGTTTAAACTTAGTTTTTTTCATGAACGAGCTCAAATTGTTTATAAATAATCTGGTTCATTTACTATCTTAGTTATAACAATGAGGAGAGAGAATTCGAACACTAACTCTCCTAATAGAGGAAAGTAGGCTATGCCACTAAGTTATAAAGCTTGCTGTTAATCTTAATCTTTTATATATATATACGGGCTTAAAAAAAAATTATGTTATGCCTAGGGCCAATTGAAGTGATTGGCTTACAAAAATATATATAGGAGCCCCTACCCAAGGGAAAAAAAATGTAGTTCAATGGTCCTTTTAATGAAAGAAGTGAGTATTGGTTAATGATTATAGTCGTTATTTTTTATATCACTTCTTGTTTTAAATTTTGTCCTTCCATCCGCTAAAATTTTGGAATGATGTGAATGCGAAATGTTAAGGTATATATAGAATTATATTTAGATTGTTTAAGGATTTTAAATAGGAATTGGTTGAACCGGCCAGGAGATTTCGATCAGATTAATTATGCAATGTATCCGCTTCAAACAATAAAAAGTAAAAATGTGATACACGTGAAGCAGCCTTTACCTACATAGCAAGTTTCAGATAAACTTTGGCCGCAAAACTGTTTTTGTTTCTATCTTTTGCATCAAGCATGGTATCAAGCACAAGTAAAACTGTTTATGCTTCTTATTCACGGTTAACTTTTTCAGGGAACAAAAGGTAGAACGATATATATTATGCCATTCGTGCTTCAGACAATGCGAGTTAATTGTGATACACAAAAGATTGATTGTGACGGATTGAAATTCTAGCTTGAAGAATTTAGAATCTTAATTTCAGCTTATTGATAGACCACTAGAACTAATTAAGTGTACACAATTTTGTGAAGTTTTAACTTGTTTTATTACTCAAGTTGAACGAACAATGTGTCGGAGCAATGGCGGCTCTAGGAATTTTGTTTAGGGGATTCATTAAAAAAATTTAATAAAAAGAGATCTTAAATATATCGAGTTATCGACAAATAATAATAATAATAACAATAATAATATGTGAAGTTTTATAATTTTATTCTACAAGTTTTCAAATTTTGAATGTTACATGATAGTTCATTACAAGCATCTATTACCAATGTAGATAGCTATGAGCATATGACCATTTTATTTTGTTAAGTTTGTCTAACATTTTTTTTTATACAGTTGTTATTATCTATTTGACTTTGTTTTTATAAGAATATTTTAGACTAAATGACTAATCTCAACTCATTGGCTCCGTATTAATTATTAATGTACACAATCACACTCCTTCATACATAAAATTATACAATGTGTGTCTACTTAACCAATCAAAGACTTGAATAATCACAAACTTTACAACTTTTTCTTGAATTTTACTTACTTTAAAACAAAAAGTTATTATAATACGATAACAATATACACACATGTAAAAAAAAACCCTCTCTATTATAAAGTTATATTATATTTATATTGTATACACAAACAACCACATACATCATAATTTACACAAATAACATTATAACAAAAAGTAATGTATACAATCAATATTAGACACGCTCACACACATATAATATAAATTTATAAAAAAGAATTACACTTACAATTTACAAACACGTACTTTTTACTCTTAGAGTCAAAAATACTTGTAATAAGAGTGTGCAAGATTTAAGCCAGGATGTGCAAAAAAATATTTTTAAGAATAAATTAAAGTATTAAACTAACAAAAAAAAAAAATTTACATATATACATTTTTTTTTTTTTTTGGTTGAAGTCAGGGGGTTCATTTGAACCCCCTGATTAAGCTATAGCGCCTCCCGTGTCGGAGTTAGAAATTTCTTTAGGAGACGAAGGTAAATATATCAAAATTTAGATATAAAAATAACCTCTAATTAATAATTTTATGTATAATTAATAATTTTATGTTTAATTAATAATTTTATATATAATATAAATATAAAGAATACTTTTAAAATGATTTAATATATGTTTTGTTGGGGTTGTTGTTGAGAATTCAGTAATTTCATATAACAAATGACAATAAGTCTACACACTCAGATAAAAACAGAGTCAACTCTTCTGGCTACAACTTGCAAACAAGAGAACAACAAAATTCCATTTAGCACTCCTATTTGATGTAGAACAAATAGCACAGTCCTTTCTACAGTAGCAAGGGTGCTCGAAGTCATGGAATAAGATCAAGGGGGGTGCCAGTAGAGGCCATCGGGGTGACGATATCGTAATTGCATGAAATTTGGCAGGTTGAAGGGAAACAACATTTTGATCCAAACTCAAAATCTCGAGCGTCTCCTAAATTTAGATAAATTTCTTTGTTAAGGCCCAAAAAATAGTGTTTTTGCTATTTATAGTAATATTTTTTTTCCTTAATAACTTTTATTTTAAAAGTTAAAATAAGGTCCCATTTATTTTGGGATGTTTTTTAGAGACAGTATTTTCAATTTTTGCAATTATTTCAATTTTGCTATTTTTGGCAAAAACTACTATTTTGCCATCTAATTACATGATTAGTGAGAATTAGGGTTTTTGAGCGTTTTCCTAGCCACCTAGGGTTTCTTTTTACTATTTAAACATATTGTACCCTCCAGGGCAACAGTTTAGTTTTCAAATTTATAAAAGTACTACAAACTTTGTCTATTTCTCTTTGATGATTCCAAAACCTTATCATCTCGTGAATTTAATGGATCTCTCGTGAATTCAAGGTTTTTATTAAGAAGCTAACAAGTTTTGTTTTGTTTGTTTGTTTGTGTTTGTGTGTGTGTGTGTGTGTGTTTTTTTTTTTTTTTTTTCATTTAGAAGCTAACATTTTTAGTTTCTTTTCCATTTAGAAAGTAATGTGTTTGTTTTCTTGTAACTTCCTTGACATTACTATTACACACTGACTAAAGCAACAACTTAATCTATAAAAAACACTAGTAAACATAATTGGCCTTGGCCATAAGAGCCATTATCATATCAAAGAAGTATGTCCCATCTAGAGCTTAAAACTTTGTGAAGAATGATATTTCCAGCCATAACAACATGCTCCATTTTGGCTCTAATATCCCGTTTAATTCTCTATATAATTTGTTCCTCTATCAAAACAACTCCTCCATGACATCTGCTATTCCTTTGCAACTATATATGGTAAATTTTAGCCCACTAGACCAGTTTGCAAAAGGTAGCTCTATAACTTTTGCCCTTTAAAAAAGTCACCCCGTTGGACTATTTCATCTCAAATAACAGGAACATCAGTCACTAGGCAAAGCCCCATAGTATGCTTCCATATTCTCTTGGTGAAGGAGCACTCAAAATACAAATGTTCCCTAATCTCTATTTTATTTCTAGAGAATGCACAATAACTATCTCGGAGAAACCCCACTGCATGAATATATTTTTTGTAGTCAACCTATTTTTCAAAGTAAGGCACCCCATAGAAGCATGTTTTTGTATTGCTTGAGGAAACCATAAAAGCATGTTTTTCCACCAACCACTTCCATCTCTTTACGCCTTAACTGATTTAATATATATTATTTTATATCTAACAAAAATTTATATCATGTTAGTCTTTAAAATAAACTAGAAAGATCACATAAACGAAGCTATAGAATTAATATTTCCAAAAGAAAATTTTAGGTGGCCTGCTGATAACTTTTTTAGACCATGCAAAAGTCGAAGATTTATGCCTTGAGTAAGACCTTTTTTTTTTCTTACACCATTAGAGTATGATAATAGTTTTAAAACTTTAAAAACATATATAGATAATAGATTTATTAACTTAAAATAGAAGCTAAAATGAAAAAAAAAACACATTTTAAGTCCTCTATTAATTTTCCCATTAGTAACTCCCAAAACTATGTTATTTTGATTTTCTAAATTTTCTTTAATTATAAAAAAATTCCAGAAAACTATAAAATAAAAATAAAAAAAAACATTTTCCCAACTATATTTTAGAATCATTTTCATTTTCGCACCATAATTTTTTTTTTTTAAAAAAAAAGACATATAAAGACTCAAAAAGAACTCAAAAATATGCTCCACAGAAGCATCGAACTCATAATAACTAATCTACACACAATTTCTGCACATTCAAACATAAATCCATTCGCAAAAGTCCAAAGCACTTGAAGAAAGTTTTTTCTCTACACCAAAAGCATGACCTGAACGGTTTACGCTGAGAGAGTGGGAGACGAAGCTGTTGAACTTGACAAATGGGTCGACAAGAATGGGTTCAGTTCTGGAACCAAGTGAGTTTGATCCAGGCATTTCATGGTTCGGCGTCGTCGGATTCGGTGTGGGAAGCAATTTTTTATTATAAAAAATATATAAAATTGTTCTAGATCTGGGTTTCTTTGGCTGATTTTAGTATTGTTCTTGTTGTTAGATGGTGTTTCTTTCACTGGCGATGTGAAGTTTTGTTTCTAAATTTTTTTTGTGTTTTGATTGGATTGTTCTATAGTTTGTTTGGTTGGGTGGAAAGTTTTATGGATTGCTGGGGAAAATTTGCTGGATGTTTTTGGTAAAATATATCAATATCTTTTTAATTTATTTTTTCTGAAAAAATAAATTATTAACTTTTTGGATTTATTTTAATTGTAAAACCAAAAACGATGTAGTTTTGAGGTCTCTAATGGCACAATTCTAACGGAAACTAACGGGTGTACTGATTTGAATCTTCTTGAAATTTAGAGAGTTGAATTGAATAAAATTATAAAGTTAGAATGCTGAAACAAATGTCAAATTACATATTTGAACATATCTGAGTTAATATAAGGGCAATATAAGTTTCATCTCTAATTCTTCAAATGCAAAATAAAAAATGGGATTTTACTTTTGAATTTTTAAAAAAAAAATTTCAAAAAGTGAATATTTATAAGTTTATTGAAAATGCATTGTTTGAAATTGTTGTGCTTAAGAGAAAAAAAAAAGTGAGGCTTCAAAAACTGTAATTTGAAAAAGTGTAGCTTTAAACCACTGTATCAAGTAGGAATATAATTATACATTTAGTAATAAATGTTTTATCAAAAAAATTGAGTAAAATACAACGATCAAAAAACATAATTCAACTTGAGGGCGTGTTGAAAATGCTTTCTTCAAGGTGATAATGTGCCCCTCTTAAAAGAGTTTTCTGTTGGGTTATAAGAAATTCACCTCCATACAACAAAATCACCAATTGCAAACAACAATATATTCTGAAGTTTTTTTTCCAAAGAATTCTTGCAAGAATTGTATTAGGCCAACAATATATTCTGAAGATAATGCTCCCTCTTTACTCAAACAGCCACACTTACTGCAAAGACGATAATGTGGAATAAAGTTGATGCAACTGACAGTGTCCTTTGCAACTGCCTTACAATGTACCAATATTGTTGCAGAAAAAGAACAGAGACAATTGTGTTTACTGCCACCTTGCTTTGCAAAATTAGACATATTTTAATTTGAATCATGTATATTCATCTTGAAACTTTATTACATATGAAACTTTAACACACATCACGCACAAACTCAGACACAATTATTCCAAATCCACACATATTACATCAAATTAGAAAGTACAATCACCCTGACTTATTTCAAGAAAACTTCAACGCCAAGCTGTAAACAAATTAACGGCTGTCTGGAAGGCATAGAAATTAAACCATGTAAGCATAGAAATTAAACCATGTAATTCTCAGCAAGCTAGACCCACTTAAAAAGAGAGCAGCATATAAAATTTTACCTTTTGCATATTTACTTTGGTGTAAAGTTTTTGCAGAAGTTATCGCAGGGTCTTGGGGGAGAGTTTACAGCATACCAAGTCTGAGTGATAGTTAGAGCAAGTGCTAACAATGCGCCAATGAAAGCAATGAACGTCCAGGGACTCCTGAAATGGTCGTGAAAGACTTCAGCTATCCAGGTCATCCACTTGCTCTCATAGTGCTTCTGAATTTGTGATCTGACATCCTCGTATATTTCGATGTTAGGCACCAAGTCGGTGCCTATCTCATTGAAGAGTTTAGCCACTTCTTCATCGCTGCCAAGGACATTGTGGAGTATCTTTGCTTTCCTTAGCATCTTAACATCCTTGGCTTCATCGATTAGTGAATCGAGGAAGGATATGTAAGAGGTGACCGCAAAATCATTTTCAAAATCCAGACACATTTCATATGCTATCAAGTTCAGGAACTTAGGCCTGGTTGAGTCATCCACAACAATTGGATGAAGGTGAAGTTGTCCACGAATATGAAATTGTTTAGTGAATGATATGTTACTCAAGTAACTATTGTTATCACGTTTCAAATAGATACCTGCTGCTTTAAGCTCCTGGACGTTGCGATAGGATTGCCAGTACTTTTGGACATTTTGTATATTTTGGTTGATTTTACGACCCTTTCCATCATGAGTGTACCCTGGTTCATGAAGCATTCGGTTCCTCAGATGGTCAAGAAGATGGACGGGCTTTGGAGTCCCAGCCATTGATCTGGTACGATCTTGCGGCTTCTCCTCATCGTGGCTTTCTTCTTTCGCACTTTGTGCTTCTTGTGGCTTTGATCTTGGGCAGAGTTTCCATGATAACCAATTCGATTGCTGATCCTCTTGTACCTTAACGTGCCTGTCAATGTAAGTTTCAATTGATTTTCTCAAGTCATTTTTCTTCACACTCAAGCTTATCAACAATGTGAGTAGACAATAGGGAAGTTGATTCTCCAGCAAGAACAAATCCTGTTGCCCAAATGCTACACTGTCCATTTTTATATTCAACTCTTTGAACTTGTCGTTAGTTGCACAATATATGTACTGTAATATTGCACAGCCATCCACGAACAAAATCGAAGTGAGGGTCTCATCATCATAGTCCTTGGTCACATCCTTCTCAAAGCACGTCCTCAGTTCATTGATTTTCTCCTTAACCTTCTGGTATAAATCTTGCATGCTCTTACCGCTACCTTTGATGAATTCATTTGTCAATAGTAGCTTGTAATTCTCTCCTAGCTGGTAATTTGGCTTACCATGATGGATTGGACCGAGTGATACCACTTTTGGCTCATAATACTTGTTGAAATCGTTGTTATCTCGCAGCAAGAATATAACCTTCTGTATCTTTGGTCTTTGAGGTTGATTCATTGCATTTTCTTCGGCCTCCCTTAGCCTTGCCTCGAGGGTATTATTTTGACTAGTTTCAATTGAAATGCTGCGAGCCTCAGGCTCCTCAGTGATGCCGCTGCTCCTTGAATGGGACTTCTCCATGGAAACAAAAATGCTCCTTTTCGGTCTATGAAAGCTCGCACCAAAGAAGGCAATTGAATTTTGTAAGTTTGCTGTCCTAATTTGTATTTACTGTAATTTATTCTTGACATAGTACGTGGAAACTTTAGCTTGAGAAATTAGGACTGTCGTTCTTATTTGAATATAGAAACTTTCCTAAAGCAACTATATTTTATGATGGATTAACATATCAAGCTTGGAATATAATCTACATGATATATCTAAAAAATGGAAAATAAATTGAAACTTGCTTTATGTCGTTATCCATTATGAAAGATTGATGTTGAGCATGCGTAATTTCAACATCTTTTCTACTAATACACCAAATCGGGGGACAGGGATCATCTTTTCTATTAAATTAAAGACAATACACAAATGTTGAATGATACAGTGAATAGGCTTGTTTCTTCTTACTTTATTTAATTTACTTAGTTTGGCATGGCATGATGTATTATTTTGAAGCAAAGGTAGAGCTAGAAAATGCTTGTAGGAGGCAAAAATTCGTCAAGCCAATTACAATATGCCATGTCAAAATTTAGTGATAAATTCCCAATTTATGTGTTATTAAATTAATTAAACAAATAATGGCATGTGTCATCCAAATTGACATCATATTGGCATATTAAAATTTTCCATGTGTCATTTGGCCCACAAAATAAAGATAAATTTCCTATTCAAAATTTATGGATAGTTATCTTTATTAAAATAAATAAATAAAATAGAGATCGTAGGGATAAAGGGCCCAAATATGGGTATTGGGCTGTGAGTTGTTTCCGAGGAAAGGTAATAATGACGGGGGCCTACAGGACAATGGTCCGTGGAAAGAGTTTGGTCATGAGGAATTGGGAATGTTGTCCGAGGAGAAGTACCTCCTTGGCTAAATAGAGTAGAGGTCATAAGTTTGACCTTTCATTAAGAACAAAGTAACAGACGATCTACTGGCAATGATAAACATCAGGTGAAAATAAGACAAAAGAGAGTTGGAAAATATTTGGGAAGAAAGCTACTACCACTGCATTGAATGCATTGTAGTTAACTTCTTGACCGCATTAATGTGGAGGTAATACTTGAATAGTAACATTCAGTTTTACAGCTACCCACAAAGACTTTAGGAAGGTGTTGATAGGACAAGTATCAAAGCCAGCAATCTGATTTACACGTGGAGGGTTGAAATGAAGTAAGAAAGGAAAATATAAACAAGAAAAATCCCATTATAAGGGGATCATCAGATAATCTGTAGAAAAATCATTGTACACTCAAGAACTGTAATTGTGGTTAAGTCTCAGAGAAATATATAAGAACAACCTCCCTCGGACATAGCCAATGAGGATTTTCCTCGCCAAAAACTGTTTATTTATACTTTCAGGTAACACTTAGCCTACTATAATTGTTGTCCACCTAATTCATTGAAAGTTCAATTTTAAGCTCACTCTTTACAAATTCATTGTTTTGGGCTCTTTGGGTCTTTATCTATTTCATTGGAGCAAAACATGCCCTTACGGTATTCACTGCTACTTGCTAATAACAAATTCTCTTAAGAACCCTTATTGAAACTTGGTTAATTTTTCAAAAAACTTTTTTTGTGAGTGTGTGTGTGTGTTAACAACTAGTATGTATATAAAGCTACAAAAATTTAAAAATGAAACAAAGAAATGAGTAGATAGTGTTCAATATATCGTTTCCGCTACCACAGACAAACTCATATGTCAATATAAGCTTGTACTTCTCTCCTAGCTGGTACTTTGGGGTACCATGATGGATAGGACCGAATGATGCCACTCTTGGTTCGTAGTTCATCTCGAAATTAATTATTGCCATGTCGCAGAGAGAATATAATTAACCTTCTGTATATTTGTGGTTGGATATTGATCTATCAAATTTTCCCCTGCCTCCGTTACCGTTTTAAACCTGGTTTCCAGCAAGCGTTTTGGGAATGAAACCCTCTGACTGTGCCTCCTCAGCAGGTTGGTCGTGGTCACTGCTGGTTTCCCCTGCTTCTCTTAGACAACGTTCCATGTAGTTCTAGAATTTAATTTATATATACTTGATAGTGCGTTGAAACTTTGCTTGAGAAATTTAAGACTTGCATTTTTTTTTTCTTTTGATGAATAAGCAAGAATTTTTGGAAATAAATACAAAGATATTACAAAGAACAAGCAGCTTAAAAGATCAGCCGCAAACACTCCTTACTGTCTAGATACTGTCTAGATCACAAACCAACTACTGCATGTACTTTGGGCCAACATGTTCTATTCGAATAATATTTAAATGTTGGGAATAAATATACGCACTTTTGACTTTTCTTAATCAACTATGTTTTTTATGACTTGATAAAATCACAAGTTTAACATTTAATCTACCAGATATGTGGAAACAGATATAAAAGACACTGAAACTTGCTTGGGGTTTACCAAAAAAATGGGAAACTTGCTTGGGTTTCATTACATATATGGTACACTTCTCTGAATAAGGTACTGATAATGACCAGCTTTTATGTCTTTATCCATTTTAACAGGTCCAATATTTAAACATGCAGAATTTTATTTTGGTCTTTGCTTTTATACCAGCTTTATGATACCCTTCTCAAAAAAAAAAAAAAAAAAAGAAAAAGAAAAAGGAAAAAAAAATTATGCAACTCTTCTTGTGGGTAAGAAAGCCCAACGTCATATGTTGGGCCAGAGGCCCAATCCAGACAAGGTTCCTTGTCCGAAGAGGATAAATACATCAATGTTTGGCCATCCTGGTAAGAGTACAGCCCATGAGGGATAAATGATCCTTCCGAAGGCAACCTTTTCGGCCCGAAGAGACCAACTCCAACGGGCCTGCCCAGAACTTGACCAAGGAGCTATGCGGAAGATCTTCGTGCGAGAGCCAAGCCCCCGAGTTTGCCCAACTGCGGAGCTATCATGAAATATCCTGCCAATAAAGCTGCCACCGCCACATTTAATGCACTGCAGCAACTTTTCTGGCCGCATTTATGTGGAGAAGACACCTGAACAGTGAATCTTCACCTACCACCACTCACTGCAGGCTAAAGCAAACGGCTGATGTGACCAGTACTCAAGTGGACGCCTAGATGAAGGACAAGTGTGCGGTGAGGATGAGAGAAGGGGATCTATATAAGGATAGCAAGCCCCACTGAGGAATGGGGGAAAAAATTGTATTCTTTAAGTCCTTGAATACTAAAGCTCTTCGGACCGAAGAAATTCTTATTAGAGGCTAGTCTAAATTCTTTTTATTGGTCTGTTTGCATGAACCGTTGCTAAATCCAAACCCAGCCCAGTTGTTTAACCCACTCTCTACAAATTTATTGTTGGGAAATTTGTTGGGCTCACGAAACAGAGAGTTGGTACCTGGCCCAACAAATTTGGACCCTACAATTGGCGCCGTCTGTGGGAACAGCTCGAGCAGAGGTGGGAGCAACACCTCAAAAGATGGCTGAATCAAGACAACGACCAGCAGAATCCAGGTCATCTCAACACACCGACCCTTTTGTCCATCTGGAACGGAGACACGATCGCAAGGGGGACCCGCACGCCACCCGTGGCGACCAAAACCAATCACATGGAGAGAGCCACATGTCCCATGCAGAGGAAAACCAGGCCATGCAGTTAGAGATTCAGAGGCTGAGAAAAGAGTTGCGCCAGGCAAAAAGAAAGCGCGATTCCTCGTACTCTGATGAGGGTTCTGAGGACGAACGGGACGACAATTACAGGCGGAGGTCTCGAACACCAGTCAGTGAGCCTCCCCTCTATGAGGAAGCGTACGACCGTGAGAGAAACCCTCAGAGCTCCTTTCCAAGGGGTACGGGGAACGATGCTATGAGCAAAGCTCTGGATCAGATCTCCAGGTCTCCTTTCACACGTAATATCGAGCGAGCCAAACTTCCCAGGCGTTTCCACCAGCCCACATTCACCATCTACAACGGCCGGACCGACCCAGTGGAGCACGTGAGTCATTTCAATCAGCGGATGGCAGTACACTCCAGGGACGAGGCCCTAATGTGCAAGGTTTTTCCATCCAGCCTAAGACCAGTAGCCATGAGATGGTTCGACGGTCTGAAAGCGAACACCATTAGCTCCTTCCAAGGGCTGACTCAGGCTTTTGGATCCCGTTTCGTCACCTGCCGAAGAGTTCCCCAATCCGTGGCCTCCTTGTTGTCCATCAGTATGAAAGGGGGTGAGACTTTGAAGTCCCATTCAGATAGGTTCTGGGAAACGTACAATGAGGTGGAGGAAGATTGCGAGTTGGTGGCCATAAGCTCTTTCAAGCTGGGCCTCCCCACCGAACATCCTTTGAGAACGTCCTTGACGCGCAACCCTGTCACCAGTATACGCCAGTTGATGGATAGGATCGATAAATACAAAAGAGTTGAAGAGGACCAACAGCAGAGTAGGGGAAAGGAGAAGGTTATCCCTCATGAGGGGAGGGATTTCAGGTCGGACCGGCAGAATCACAATAGGCCAAGGAAGGACTGGGCCAACCAAAGCACAGCGAGTTCCCAGACGGTCAATGCAGTTTTTCGCGAGCCGGTGCACCAAGTCCTGGATAAGATAAAAAACGAACCATTCTTCAAAAGGCCGAACAAGATGGTGGGAAACCCAGAGAGGCGCAACCACAATCTTTACTGTCAGTATCACCTGGATCATGGGCATACCACTGAAGACTGCAGGAGCCTGTGGGATCACTTGGATCAGCTGGTCGGAGAAGGCAGGCTAAGACACCTCCTGCACCACTCGCACGGTCAAGGAAGTCAAACTAGTACGGGGCCCAGGAGGGATGATTTCGTGAAACCCCCCTTGGGAACGATCAATGTTATTTTTGCTGCACCAGGGAGGACGGGATCTTGCCCATCCAGGATATTGTCAGTCGCTCGGGTGCCCTCTGATAGCGGTAACAGAGGGCCGAAGAAACCCAGGACAGACATCCCAGTTTTGGGATTTTCGGAAGAGGACAAAATAGGAACTGTACAGCCGCACGACGACGCCCTGGTAGTCACTCTGAGAATAGGCGGATATGACGTGAGAAGGGTGATGGTGGATCAGGGCAGCGCAGCAGAGATAATGTACCCAGACCTATATAAGGGGCTGAACTTGTCCCCCGAAGACTTAACTCCATACAGTTCCCCTTTAGTCAGCTTTGACGGCAAGGTGATCATTCCGAAGGGCCAGATCAGACTGCTTGTGCAGACCGGCACGGAGATTGTGGAGGTGGATTTCATAGTGGTCGACGCTTACTCACCGTACACTGCTATAGTAGGCAGACCTTGGCTCCATACCCTCGGGGCTGTGCCCTCCACCATGCATCAGAAGATTAAGTATCCATCCGAGGGGATTGTCGAGGAGATCCGAGGGGATCAGGCCATGTCCAGGCAATGCCTAGTGGCAGCAATCCGACACGAGCAGCATGCCGAATCCTCCCACTGTCATAAGGAAGACTTATAGCAATTAAAACCTTCGGCGCTGGATGCCGAAGCCCCTGCCGAAGAAGCAGAGTGCGAGAGCCTGACAAGGGTATTTGTTGGCGACGATCCAGAGAAGTTTTTTCAAATTGGATCCATGTTGCCTCCCCAGGAGCAGGGAGAGTTGATAGAATTCCTCAGGGCAAACGTTGATGTTTTTGCGTGGGACCCTGCAGAAGCCCCGGGGGTAAGCCCAGATTTCATTTGCCACCACCTAAACGTTAATCCCACCATCATCCCTAAAAAACAGCCACTCCGACGACCGTCGAGAGAACACGCTGACGCGGTCAGGGATGAAGTGATGAAACTCAAGCAGGCAGGAGCCATTAAAGAAATCTTCTACCCCGAATGGCTGGCTAACACGGTGGTAGTGAAAAAGAAAAGTGGGAAATGGCGGGTGTGTGTGGATTTCACCGACCTTAATAGAGCTTGTCCGAAGGATCCGTTTCCAATGCCGAAGATAGATCAACTAGTTGACGCTACTGTTGGGCATCCTCGGATGAGTTTCTTAGATGCCTTTCAAGGTTACCATCAGATACCCCTGGCTCTCGCCGACCAAGAGAAAACTTCCTTTGTAACTCCTGTAGGAAATTACCACTACAAGGTAATGCCGTTCGGCTTGAAAAACGCAGGGGCTACCTATCAGAGGATGATGACAAGGATGTTTGAGCCACAGCTGGGCAAAAGCATGGAGGTTTATATTGACGACATGGTGGTCAAAAGCAAGATTGTTGCCGAACACGTTGGGGATCTCAATAACATATTCGAAATCCTGAGGGGACACAGATTGCGTTTGAATGCCTCTAAATGCTCCTTTGGTGTTGGATCAGGCAAATTCCTGGGGTATATGGTCACACACAGGGGAATCGAAGTCAACCCCGATCAGATAAGGGCCATCAACAACTTGCGAGCTCCTCGAAATCCCAAGGAGATTCAGAAGCTGACTGGGATGACCGCTGCCCTTAATCGGTTCATTTCCAGATCAGCAGACAGGTGTAGGCCTTTCTTCTCGCTAATCAATAAGTGGAAGGATTTTGAATGGACGCAGGAATGTGCTACTGCCTTCCAGCAACTTAAAGACTACCTGGCTAAGCCCCCCATCATGTCCAGTCCCCAGCCAGACGAAGTCTTGTTCGCTTACATTGCCGTGGCCCTTAACGCTGTAAGCTTGGTGCTGATCCGAACGGACTGTGGAGTGCAAAAGCCAGTTTACTACGTGAGCAAGTCGCTACAAGAGGCTGAAATCCGCTATTTGCCATTGGAGAAAGCCATCCTGGCCGTTGTGCTGGGTACTAAGAAGCTGCCCCATTATTTTCAAGCTCACACTGTTATAGTCCTTACTCAGCTCCCACTCAGAGCCGTACTCCGAAGCGCCGACTACACTGGTAGAATTGCTAAATGGGGGACGATGCTAGGGGCTTTTGACATCAAGTACATGCCGCGCACATCAGTGAAGGGACAGGTCCTTGCGGACCTGGTCGCCGAGTTCACAGAACCACATTTAGAGGAAGCAGCACCACCTCTAGGCGCGGTAGGAAGGCAAGTCAGTACGATCGCGTCACAAAGCACATTGCCCTGGCAAGTGTATGTAGACGGCGCATCGAATCAGAGGGGCTCAGGCGTAGGGCTAGTGTTGATATCCCCCGAGGGAATCATCATCGAAAAAGCCTTAAGGCTAGACTTTTCAGCAACAAATAACGAGGCAGAGTATGAGGCTCTACTGATGGGGATGAAGATGGTACGAAGGATGGGAGGAATATCCGTCGAGATATCCTCAGACTCAAGGTTGGTCGTCGGCCAGGTGTTGGGAGAGTTTGAAGCAAAAGATGAGAGGATGCAGGGATATCTAAACCTGGTCAAGTCCCTACAGTCGGAGTTTGAATGTTTTACCCTACGGCACATTCCTAGGAGTGGCAACACGCACGCTGATTCCTTAGCTACGCTCGCCACCTCTTCGGCGCAAGAATTACCAAGGGTTATTCTGATTGAGGATGTGCAGAGACCCACGGAGTTAAGAAAAAAGCCACCCCAAGTCCACTGTATCGGAGCCAACCCATGCTGGATGGACCCCATCATCAAGTTTTTGAGGGATGATGTGTCGCCCGAAGAGACGGGGGAAGCGGACAAAATACGGAGAAAAGCTGCAAGGTTCTGGCTGTCCGAAGATCACAAACTGTACAGACGATCTTATTCTGGCCCGTATTTGATGTGCATGCGCCCCGAGGCAGCTGAATCACTGTTGGAAGAGCTGCATGAAGGAATCTGTGGAAGCCATACTGGTGGAAGATCCTTAGCTCACCGAGCCATCACTCAAGGCTATTGGTGGCCAAATATGCAGAGAGAGGCACATGAGTACGTTAAAAAGTGTGACCAGTGCCAACGTTTTGCGCCGAGCATACATCAACCTGGTGGTACCCTTAATCCGCTATCCAGCCCATGGCCTTTTGCTCAGTGGGGGTTGGATATCGTAGGTCCTTTCCCTAAGGCAGCAGGAAACAGGAAATTCTTACTGGTCGGAACGGACTATTTCACCAAGTGGGTGGAAGCTGAGCCTCTGGCAAATATCAGGGACGTAGACGTGAAGAAGTTCGTTTGGAAAAACATCGTCACCAGATTTGGGGTTCCCCATACCCTCATCTCGGATAACGGGCTTCAATTCGATAGCAAAGCTTTCAGAAGCTATTGCAATGAGCTTGGAATCACAAATAGATACTCCACCCCCGCCTATCCCCAGGGGAATGGGCAGGCCGAAGCCACCAATAAAGTCATAGTTAGTGGGCTAAAAAAGAGGCTAGACGATGCGAAGGGTAGGTGGGTAGAAGAGCTGCCCCACGTGTTGTGGGCATATAGAACCACGCCTCGCAGGTCCACCGGTGAAACCCCTTTTTCAATGACCTATGGAGCTGAAGCCGTTATACCTCTTGAGACTAAATTCCCAACCTACAGAACTAGCTCTTTTGACCCAATCAACAACGACAGGCAGCTAGAAAAGGGTTTGGATCTGATTGAAGAACGAAGGGAAAACGCCATGGTCCGATTGGCGCACTACCAGCAGAAGTTGAAACAGGGCTATGACATCAATGTGAGGTTGAGACCCCTTGAGCCTGGTGACCTGGTCCTAAGGAAGGTGGTAGGTAATGCAAAGAACCCGGCATGGGGAAAGCTGGGGCCGAACTGGGAGGGTCCATATCGCATCACTTCGAGGGCCGGCGTGGGAGCATACTTCCTGGAAGACCTGGATAATCATGTAGTGCCCCGGCCATGGAATGTAAATAACCTCAAAAGGTACTACTATTAAAAGAATTCTTCTTTCAGTTATGAGTACTTTGTTGCTAATACTAATCTCTTTCAAGTGTTTAAACTTAAATTCGATCATGCCTGTAGTCCTCGGACCAGATGATTTGGGTTAGTTAACACTCCGTTACGATCTCTTTCAAGTGTTTAAACTTAAATTCAATCATGCCTGTAGTCCTCGGACCAGATGATTTGGGTTAGTTAACACTCCGTTACGACCTTTTTCAAGTGTTTAAACTTAAATTCGATCATGCCTGTAGTCCTCGGACCAGATGATTTGGGTTAGTTAACACTCCGTTACGATCTCTTTCAAGTGTTTAAACTTAAATTCAATCATGCCTGTAGTCCTCGGACCAGATGATTTGGGTTAGTTAACACTCCGTTACGACCTTTTTCAAGTGTTTAAACTTAAATTCAATCATGCCTGTAGTCCTCAAACCAGATGATTTGGGTTAGTTAACACTCCGTTACGATCTCTTTCAAGTGTTTAAACTTAAATTCAATCATGCCTGTAGTCCTCGGACCAGATGATTTGGGTTAGTTAACACTCCGTTACGACCTTTTTCAAGTGTTTAAACTTAAATTCAATCATGCCTGTAGTCATCGGACCAGATGATTTGGGTTAGTTAACACTCCGTTACGATCTTTTTCAAGTGTTTAAACTTAAATTCAATCATGCCTGTAGTCCTCGGACCAGATGATTTGGGTTAGTTAACACTCCGTTACGATCTTTTTCAAGTGTTTAAACTTAAATTCAATCATGCCTGTAGTCCTCGGACCAGATGATTTGGGTTAGTTAACACTCCGTTACGATCTTTTTCAAGTGTTTAAACTTAAATTCAATCATGCCTGTAGTCCTCGGACCAGATGATTTGGGTTAGTTAACACTCCTTTACGTTCTTTACGGATGTTGTGGGCGCACTCAGGTTATCAGTCTAATTTAGTGTTTGGGGAAATATGTGGACTTAAGCCACATTACGTCAGTAGTTATTACCATAATTATTTGTCTTAGCAATGCATGGAAGGTTACCATACTTATGTTTCATTCTTAATCACTGAACTGTCTTTATTAGCCGCAATAGTGCAATATGATAAATACTCCACAGGCAACAAGTAACGAAAATAAACCGCTTGTTTCATTAAAAGCTAATTTCCATACACAAAGGGCAAAAAATACATATATAAGCAACTACGCTATATGGAGATCCTAGGCTTTATCTTGGGGCTCTGGGTTGGTCTTTGGCAAATCGCCCGCATCCCCGGTCCGAAGAGGGGCTTGACTCGTCTCGGCTGGCGCTGGGGGATTCTGATCTGCCAAGGGTGCTTCCGAGGCTTCAGGAGCATCGCATAGATCCGGATCGTAATAGATGCTCCCTGGCTGCCTTAAAGCTGACTCTGCAGGGACTCCGGCCGCATCGAGGCACTTGCTCCAGGTGATGTCGCAGTAGTCCCTGCAGACCTTCGCAAACTCTTCGGTCAGCCTTACCTGGGTCTCCTGCACCCCCAGCATATAGGCGGCTTTCTTCTCAGCCTCAACTGCTTCCCTGGCCAATTGCGCGTCCTCCTTGGCCAATTTAGCAGCGTCGCTGGCTTGTTCCAGCTCAAGCCGAAGCTCTTTTACCATCACCCTCTCCGTCTCCAGGTTGGTTTCGGTCGCGAGCAGCTTCTTGCGCTGATCTTCGGCTTGCTTCTCTGCGTTTTTAAGGCCCGCCTCTACATTTTTTCTCGCTTTCACCTCCTCCTTCAGCTGATCGGAGATGCGGGCGCTTTCATCCTTTGCCTTGCCCAGTGCCTTCTCAACGTCCTCCTTGGACCGGATCTCAGCTTGCACGTCAACCTCCTTCCTCTGAACCCACTCTTCAGCCACGTAGATTTGTTGAGCAAGCTGCAT
Source organism: Quercus glauca (assembly GCA_023736055.1). Taxonomy (NCBI): domain Eukaryota; kingdom Viridiplantae; phylum Streptophyta; class Magnoliopsida; order Fagales; family Fagaceae; genus Quercus; species Quercus glauca. Next base: position 8,267,822 of record CM043321.1, read on the forward strand.
GACGACCAAAAGACGGTTACATAAAAATATACATGCACAAGGACTTCAAGATAATTGCGAAAAAGCATCAGTTGTCTTACCATGCCTAAATCCCGTTTGAGGGACAAAAAGAGTTCTTTCTCGCTGAAACGCCGATAAGACTCCATATCCCTCGGAAGGAGGAGGGGCTTCTCGAGCGCTTCAGCAACGTACCCGGCCTTCCCTCCAGAATAGTTTCTGATTGAGGCGTCAAGAGGGATGGCCGCACCATCCAAAGTAAGCTTTGGGGACCACACCTGGACCCCCCGTCGCACGTCAGCAGCCACATTCTCCTCTTTGCTCTCAGTAGAAGAAGCCCGTTTATTTCTTGTATCATGGGTCTTCTTCTGCTGCTTGCGGCCCTTCGGAGGGACCACTTCCCCATCCTCCACATCAGTCACCTCCGTCACCACCCTTTTCTTTTTCAGATCGGGCAGTACTTTGAGTCCCAGATCTTTCGGGGCTTGAGGAGGAGGTGGTGGTGGTGGAAGGTTCGCCTGGGGCTGGGATGTGCCAGTACCCTCGGCTGGAGCGTTTGATTTTCTGTTCTTCATTAACTGGCCCAAGCTCAGCATGTCTTCGTCTGTAGAGTCGTCCGGCGCGGCTAGGTTCAGGAATGGAGCAGCCGAATGCCTGTCGAATGCCTCTTCGACCGACAGAATTTTTACTTCCCCAGAGGACTCTTCCTCGAACTTGAACTGATCGATTTGCTGGTCGAGCGAGGGAGTAGAAGAAACTCTTTCCTCCTCTGCGGCCGGTTGAAGAGGAACTTGTCGAAAGGGCTGAGCAAGCACCGGTATGGCTTGCGGGTTAGGATGCGGCACTGGGGCGAGGTCGAAGGGCGCCAAAAAGTGCTTCCTTGCCACGTCAATGCGATTTATCCGATGATCCCCGAGTGTGATTGCGTTCCCTCTCGGCTGAAGTTCAGTCTTCGGGGTGTAACCGAGGATGAGAGGAACAGACCTAAGCTGTCCGTCTTCGCTCGCAAAAATCTCCGACCGAAGAAGGTAATTCAATGCCGCAGTATTCGTCAGACTCAGCCGAGGAGCCACGTGCCTTTTGTCTGAAAACATAACGAAAGAATTGTCAGTGGGTTGCAATATGACGAAGAGGGGGACCGAATAGCTAAAAGTAAATAAAGAAGTAAAGCTCGAGGGGGAATGTCCCACCTGGCGTTCCTGGCGTGGTCGGGCAATGAACCCCATCATGCCAGGCACCCGAGACGATCAGATAATCGTCCTTCATCCCTTTGTTAGACTTGGGGAGGCCGGACAGGAGCCTGACGACGTCGGATCGGGACTTTAAATAGTACCCCGCCCCTTTTTTGGTATGACACTCGTACATATGTACCACGTCGTGCCAGGTTAACCCCAAGCCTAAGTGACGGTTTAGGTCATCGACTGCACCTAAGATTCTAAAGGTATTGGGTGCACATTGGTCAGGACTAAGCCTATGGGCGGTAAGGTAATTTCTGGTGACTGGACCCATGGGAATGGTCATTCCCCCCTCCAAGAAGGCGATAATGGGGATAATGACCTCGCCCTCTTCCCTGTCCAGTAGCAACCCCTCTGTGGAGCAATACCTTAAACCCACTTCCTGGGGGATGCGATATGTCGCCCTAAACTCTTCTATCTGGGAGGGGCTGTTCACTAGATACTCAAATCTACCCATGGTTAGCAAAGTCAGAGGAAGGGGAACACGAAACGGCGACTGGGACAAGCTACCACGGGCCGAAGAGGCAATCTCAATGTTATACGAAAATCTCGGGGAGAGAACTTACGAAGAATGGAATCGGCGGATGAGCTTCAGTCTCGCTGGGAGATCGTGGCGGATTCTGGAACTGGTTGAGGCGGATTGCAGGAAGGGCTTTGAGAGTCTGAGCGCTTGAGTTCGCCGGGAGTTCTGAAGTTTGCAAAGTTAGAAGACAATCCCATCTGGAACTTTATATAGTGGCAGGTGAAGTGGTGAAACTTCGCCCGCCCAAAAATTTCGAGGAGAATCTCGCCCGTTGATTTGAAATGGACCGCTAGATTCCAGGGACAAGACGCCGCCTGGAGTAATTAATGACGCCTCGGAAACGGCGCGACAGCAGCGGTTATAAAGAAGGCGCCCAAACTCACGCGCGCACACGCGCAGAGTCAAAGTTCTGTTCCCACATTTGTCAAAGTCAAAACCCCACTTTTTTCTCTTCGGATGCGAGGTAAAAAGTGAAATTTTGAGGGGCTATTGTGGGTAAGAAAGCCCAACGTCATATGTTGGGCCAGAGGCCCAATCCAGACAAGGTTCCTTGTCCGAAGAGGATAAAGACATCAATGTTTGGCCATCCTGGTAAGAGTACAGCCCATGAGGGATAAATGATCCTTCCGAAGGCAACCTTTTCGGCCCGAAGAGACCAACTCCAACGGGCCTGCCCAGAACTTGACCAAGGAGCTATGCGGAAGATCTTCGTGCGAGAGCCAAGCCCCCGAGTTTGCCCAACTGCGGAGCTATCATGAAATATCCTGCCAATAAAGCTGCCACCGCCACATTTAATGCACTGCAGCAACTTTTCTGGCCGCATTTATGTGGAGAAGACACCTGAACAGTGAATCTTCACCTACCACCACTCACTGCAGGCTAAAGCAAACGGCTGATGTGACCAGTACTCAAGTGGACGCCTAGATGAAGGACAAGTGTGCGGTGAGGATGAGAGAAGGGGATCTATATAAGGATAGCAAGCCCCACTGAGGAATGGGGGAAAAAATTGTATTCTTTAAGTCCTTGAATACTAAAGCTCTTCGGACCGAAGAAATTCTTATTAGAGGCTAGTCTAAATTCTTTTTATTGGTCTGTTTGCATGAACCGTTGCTAAATCCAAACCCAGCCCAGTTGTTTAACCCACTCTCTACAAATTTATTGTTGGGAAATTTGTTGGGCTCACGAAACAGAGAGTTGGTACCTGGCCCAACAAATTTGGACCCTACACTTCTAATATACAATTAGTTACTTAACATGATATCAGAGTAGGAGGCTTTGAGTTCGATCACTGCATTCTCTACTTTATCTCCTATTTAAAATCTTAGGTATTGGGTCTCACTTATTAAAATGTAGTTTGAGCCCACACATAACAGGGAATGATAAAATTATATGGTTAAATGACTAAATTTACTATTTCCCAATAGCTCAAACTTTTGGAAAAATTGATAATTTTATAGTTGTTGATACTCATTTTCGTGACACATTTTCTATAAGCTCAATTCATGTATTATATTATATTTTATTCTTTTATGCATGACCCAAGCCCATGTAATATATTGGAGAAATTGAGGGATTGTGGCTTGGAAGGTATAGGTTGGTTCCTTTCAGAACTTTTGAATGAGCTTATTAGCCCATGCATATATGCTACCAAGTGAGTTAGGGACGTTGGTGGAATCTTAGGCTATGGAGGAGATCTTGTACCAAAAATTTCCACCCCAAAATGAGGTCTTATGTTTTTGCTGTCTGTAGCCAAAGTTTGTTGCCTTGCTCTCTTTTCCACACACACACACACACACACACAAACAAAAAAAAAACAAAAAAAAGTTTGTTGCCTTGCTCTCTTTTCCACACACACACACACCAAAAAAAAAAAAAAAAAAAAAAAAAAAAAACAGCTACTAAACTATAATTATCCTAGCTGCTATTTTGGCCACCAAATACAATACCCAAGAGTTGCAATGATCAAGAAACAACAACCCTTGAGTTAGGGCCATTTTATTTCCCAAATCATGCTTGCATGCCAAACTCTTCCCTAAACAAAAACAACTTAAGCCAAGACACAAAATTAGTGTCATGGGGCCTAAAAGCCTCTTCTACTAGACTACTACCCAAAAACCAAACTCTATATTAAATGCCTCTCATCGGCTCAAAAATGACTAGCTACATTTTACCCTTAGAACTGAAACTTTAGGGGTGGAAATAATGGTACAGGGGAACTTTTTCTCTCTTCCTCATGACTTCTCTTAATTTCCTCTTTTTGTTGTTTCTTGTTTGTAGTTCACAATTTCGAAATGAACTGCCCTTATTTGGCTTTTTATTCAAGTTTGACACTTATAACAATGACTAATGGACGGCACTTTTTGCAGGCATCAAAAGAACTTAGTGATTAATGGGATCTCATGCACATTGAAGAGGACCTGGCTATAGATGTCTAGATAGCAGATGTGAGTCACTATGTTTTTAAAATTTCCAATGAATTGGGCTTGAAAGTTAGAGGTTATAAGAATCTTCTATTTTGAAAGATAGATGAACAATGTAAATTTAAGAGTGTAAAGGGCAGTAGGCAGTGTAGTTGAGTTGTATTGATTTTTACAATTTGTTTCAGGTTATTAAATTTTGATTAATGTGAAAGAGTGCATCCAAATTTATTTATTTATTTTTTAACAAGAAAATGCTTATTTCAACGGTTGGGTGCATGTGGATAAAAGTAATAAGCATACTTTAATCTACATTTATGTGTATATATTTTGACGGTTATTAACCGTTGATAAATGTGTAATACTTCTTTCAATGGTTGCATAGGCCGTAGAAAAATGTTCTCGACACGGTTTTTAATAACGGTTCTCGATGGTCATTCCAACCGTTGAAAATATTTTTTTCGACGGTTTTTAATACTTTTTTCGATGGTTTTAACTGTTGAAAATAGCCAAGTTTCTTGTAGTGTTTAGACTTGTTGTTTTAAGCATTTTTCTGGATTTCAGTTATTGGCATTTTTAATTTTTCTCTTGTTAAAGCTTTATTAGCCTTTGTTCATCATACAATTAATTGAAATTTTGGGCTTGACTCTCCACAAAAAATCACTTCTAAAGAACCCGAAGGAGGATTTGGGTCACTCTTGTATTTTTGGCCCTTTTTGCAAAAAAACATTCCCTACAACAGTTCAATGATACAGTGCACACAACTTGTTCCTCCTGACTTGACTTAGATTGCAAATTTTTATGACACACTTTTGCTATAAAACTAGTCTTTATAATTTTTCTTGCCATAAAAATATATACTTTGTCATATTCTGTGCTACGGTACTTATCTAATAATATATCCATTTGGGGTCTTTTTTTTTTAGTGAAAACGGAAAGAAATGTTGTTTGACTACACCAAAATTGGAGAAACGGTGGCACTGAATTCAAAGAATAAGAGCTAGTACGATCAGTGAGATTAGTTTCTAACTTTCTATATATCAATTAAAGGAGATTTTTTCGCCTCAAAATAGTGAAGTATGAATGACGTGAATGTTAAATGTTAAAGGTATTGAATTATTGTTAAGATTATTAAAAAGTTTAACAAGGTATTGGTTTACCCGACCAGATTAATTGTGCAATATTGTATCGAGCTTCAAACTGTAAAAACTTAAAATATGATTCACGTGAAATAGTCTTTTATCTTATTACCTAGCTACATATAGCAAGTTTGGAATAAACTTTTGTGATAAAACTGTTTATGTTTCTATATTTTGCATCAGGGATCAAGCATAAGTAAAACTGTTTATGTTTCTTATTCACAGTTATCTCTTTTAGGAAAAAAAAGGTAGAACGATTTATTCCATTCTTGCTTTAGACAAAATGAGTTGAATAATTGTGATACAAGAAAGAATGATCCTGACGTCGGATCAAAAATTTTAAAACTCTAGCTTGAAGTATTTAGAAGAAGCTGTGCTTGAGCACGAACCAAACAATTTTATTTCATTTATTTTTCCACTGTAGTAAACAAAGCTTGGTATTTGATATGCAAAATGTATGCTGGAGTCAGAAGGAAAATATATCAACATTTAAAAGTAAAAAATAACCTATTAATAATAAATATATTATTAATATATAAATTATTAAAATATTTTTAATATGATTTACTATATGTTATTTTATACTTAACAAAAAAAAAAAAAAAAAAAAAAAAAAAAAAAAAAAAAAAAAAAAAAAAAACTACAGCAAGTTAGTCTTTAAATAAATTAGAAAGGTTGTGGATTTGAGTTTAGCTAAAAATTAATCTTCGCAAAAGAAAATTTTGGGTTGTTTACTAATCTCCTCTTGCAACCTCGCAAAAGTAGGAGATTTGTGCATTGAATATAACATTTTATTTTTTTATTAAATAAATTAGAAATTACATGTATAATAATAGTTTTAAAACTTTGAAGCATATAAAGATTTATTTAATTTAAAATAATTTAAATAATAAATGTCAATTTACATCTCTAACACATGCAAGTCAATATAAGAAAAATATAAATATAATAAAAACTAGAGGAGAATCGTATTAATAAAAGAAAAATGCATTAAAGTTCTCTAACTCCTAATCTTTTTTTTTTTGTTTGTTTGAGAAAACTTTAACTCATAATCTTAAAAAATGCAATAGTTATTTTCTTTAAAAATAATACTGTATCGTCTCTAATTCTCCAAATGTGAAATAATAGGATTTTTTGTGTGAAAAAATATGGTAATTTGAAAAGATGCATATTTTTAAGTACCTTGAAAATGCAATGTTTGAAAAGTTGTACTTAGAAAGGAAAATGTAAGGCTTAAAAAATCTATAATTTAGAAGAGCACATAGTTTTAAAGCACCGTATCAATTAGTAAGTACATAATTATATATTGAGAACTAAAATTGATTTTGTATTAAAGAATTGAAATTGAGGAGTGAGCAATGATAGAATAACATAATTCTACTTTAGGGCATGTTGAAAATACTTTTTCCAAGGTGATAATTTGTCCCTATACTTAAAAAATTTTGTTAGTTACTTACAAGAAATTCACTTATATGTATCAAAAATTTCGTACAAAAATTGTGTATTGATTTCCGTCCTTAATGAACAGTAATGGCTTTTTCGTTGAATTGACACATTTTTTTTAACATCATGAATTTCAGATTAATTCATAAAACCTTTTTAAAAAATTGTCTTATAAAAGTTAATTGTTTGTATTTTAGAAAATGTCGTCCATGGGTTGTGCTTTAGTAAATTTCATTTTATTTCAACAAATTATAATACCTTGATCTGAAGTTGATGATCACGCACAAGTGTACCAACTTGTGCCATACGCGTGAAGCGCGTGTGTTCTAGTGTCGTATTTGTATAGATCATTTATATATATATATGTGTGCGCGCGCGCACGTGTGTGGGTCAAGCTTATTATTGAAACTATGTAAAACATCACAAGCCTTCCTAGAGCAGCGAGAACGCTTAAATCACTGCACAAGATCAAGGGGTGCTAGTAGGGATGGAGATATTCTTTGATCTTGGGGGACAATGGCTTCTCCAATTTTTTTCTTTTTTTCTTTTTTAAATATTAGTATATACATATGTACTAATTTTGGGAATTTTTTTTTTTATAAAATTACATTTTGCCTCCTTTAATTAACAATATATATAATTGATTCTTTTAAGAGTAATGTTATAGCAACAAAATTTTCTATGAATTTTTTACAAATTATTGAGGTAACAAATTATTCTTATTGATTCATATTTGGGTCCACCACTTGCACAATTTTTTTACTTACCAATAACCACTCACCATATTAGCTATTTGAAAAAAAATTTGTAGCTCTAGAATTTTCCTCCTTTTAAAGAGCATAAAAAAATTTATAGATAGAAAATCTAAAACAAAATATACAAGAGCTCAAAAAATTAGCCTAACAACAAAAATTACTAACAGTAAAGCTAAAAAAAAAAAAAAGGCATAATCAACCAATTTTAAACAAAAAAAAATGTTTCCCTTATCCAACATGCAGTAGATGCATGAAAAAAGGAACCTCAGCCGCTACACATAGTCAACAGCAAAACTACCCCCTAACTTTAAATCTTGGCTCCGTTTGGAGGTGCTAGTAGAACTCATCAGGGTAATGATGTCATAACTACATGAAATTTAAATGGCCAAAGGGAAATAATTTTCTAATCAAAACTCGTGTCTATGTCACGAGGTGTGTCTTAATTTTGCTGAATTCCTCTGTTAAGGCACTAAAAATAATGATTTTACCATTTTTAGTATTATTTGTTTCCTTAATAGCTTTTAGTTTAAAATTCAGGATAACGTTTAGTTTTTTTAAGACTTCTTAGAGACAGTAGTTTCAACTTTTAAATTATCTCAGATTTTCCATTTTTTTGGTAAAAATTACTATTTTGTCACCTAATTACTTTATTAGTGTGAATTAGGGTTTTTTGGGTGTTTTGCTAGCAGCCTTAGGTTTTCTTTTTACTATTTAAATGTACTTTAGACTTAAAAGCAATTCAGTTATCAAATTTATAAAAAATACATATTTTTGTCTATCATTTCTCTTTGGTGAATTTTAGAACCCTATTACCTTATGGATTTAAGGAACCTCTCATGAATTCGAAGTTTTTCAATTAGAAGCTAACGTGTTTAGTTAATTTTCATTCAAAAAGTAATATGTTCGTTTTCTTGTAACTTCTGTGAAATCTAAAAGACTGAAACACAAAGCCACTTCCTTCCATTTCTATTCACAATCTACACTAGATTTTCCTTAGGAATCCCCTGCTTAGATTGCCAAAAGTTCGCATAATTAAACTAGTGAGTATGGTTATTAGGAATAATTAATTTTCTATTTTTTATTATAATTTGATAGTTATAATAATGGGAGAAGGGAATGTTTGAATCATAAGCTTAAGATTCTTGGCGTGATACTTTTACATTTAAAAGTAGCTAGGGAGATATTTATTTTTTGATGAAAAGAGAATTTTTGAAAATTTTAAGGGATAATTGCATGATTTTTATAATAATTATGTCCTTATTTGATTAATGTGACCATAAAAGTAATTAGATTTTTGAATTATCAAATTATTTTACCCATTTAAGAAAAAAAAAATTACATTTAGTAACTGTAAATTCTTTCCATTCCTTTTATGAACTCTCAAACAAAATGTAACTGTCACATGTATGCATGTTTACATCTATTCCTTGATTTGGACTAATAAAAATTAAAAATTTTAATTAAATAAATTATTCTTATCAAGACTAATTAAAATCAATGAACATTTATCATGTATGGGCAAATCTATTTTAATGATGTTCTCCAATCAATGAGTATCAGGATTTGGTATTTTTTGAACTAAGCTTTTAATTTTTGTGCATGTAGTGACTACCTTGCCCTTGAGGGTCCAATTTGATGCGGATTTTGTGTTAGGCCAACTTTTTAGTTGAATGATGGCGTAAAATGACGTTATGGCCTTGGGATTGGACTGTAAACAAGGACAAGTAGTTATTTTATGTTATTTTCTACCCCTATCATATGAGAATCCGCTTTTTTTTTTTTTGGATTTTTAATTGAAAAAATTCAAAAAATTTTTTTTTTAAAGTAACAACTAACAAGCTTAATCTATTCATGTCTTCATTTACTTCTCTGGAAATAAAAAAAAGAAAAGAAAATGTGGCATTAAGTTGATGCAATTGACACTGGCCAATTAATGGAAGTATGTAACTGCCTTGCACTTGCAAAAAAGAGAGGGCCAGGAGAATTGTGTCTATTGCAACCTTGCTTTGCAAAATTAGATCATAAAATAGGCGACATATTTCAATTTGGATCAAGTATATATTATTTTTAACTTTTATTATATTTAACACACTTTTTTAGAGATAATTTTAATTTATGACGTACACTTTATATATATATATATATATATATATTGAAGTCAAAACTTAAAAAAAAAAAAATTTAATTAGATTCTAAATTGAATTCTAATTGTTGTCTAATTTTGCGTTGTATCTTATCTAAATTTTTTAAATTTTTTTTCTAAGTAAGTTAATATTATGTAAAAGACAAAAAATTAATATAAATAAACTATAAAAAAAAAAGCCAATAAAAAAAGTAAAGCCATGTCTATATCCAAGAGAGAAAGACAGAGTAAAATTCAGGAATACATGCACAGGTTATACACTAATACACTACTTTTTTTTATTATTTTTATTTTTTTATTTTTATAAGACACTAGTAACACTTAAAGACATGCACATCACGCACAAACTCTTACTTTTATTTCCAATCCAAACACATTGCATCAAATTAGACAGTACAATCACCCTCACTTATTGCAAGAAAACTTCAATACATTATACATTGACACTTAAACACATGCACATGCATCACGCACAAATGCTTAATAATATTATTTCCAATCCAAACACATTGCAGCAAACTTAGTACAATTACCCTCACTAACACATTGCAGCAAACTTAGACGGTACAATCACCCTCACTTATTGCAAGAAAACTTCAATACCAAGTTAAACAAATTAATAATATGATGTGGGTTTGGGATGATCCTTGGCCTTATTATTTGGAGAAAGTCATCTTAAATAGGTAATACTTAAGCAGTCTTGATGTAGTATTTTGGACTCTCACATAGCGATTGACTCCATGGTACAACTGATTTGTGGGACACATCCTTATGTGAGAGCCTAGAGAACTACTAGGAAGTGAAACTTTTGTATTGAAATATAACAATTAAACCTAAGCACTCTTATATTTCCATGTTCCTCACAATCTCATTTTTGTCTTTGCTCTCTCTAATCATTTTCTTCAGCATTGTCCAAGAATACCTCCGGCTATGCTCAAAGCATAACTAGATTTGATTACTTGTTGTCATTGCAATATTAAGAATACATTTTTTTAGATAGCAAAACTCTAGTTCCAACACTAGACATCATTATTATTAAGACCATTGTTTGTGTCTAGCTAGAAACGAGAATAATATCAAATCAATTAAAAGCGAAGCAACACATTTGCACCCATATTCAAAAAGGAGCAGCATCATTGCAATCACCGGAAGCATGTCTCCTAGATTTAGACTAAGTTAGGCTAAACTTTCTCAACCTTGTCCTACAACTCTTATAAGAATTGATAGAAATCTTTATAAGAGCCAGTTCAAGAAGAAAGCGACAAATTCTAATGTTATTTTGTGAACTGAGAATGTGAAAGGTTAGATGGCACGAGGCCCACAACACATGATAGAACTCTCTTTATAAGAGCCAGTTTTTCTTTTTTGCCCTAAGATTTGGCAATTGAATCTCTGTTAATAGTTGTACTTTCGTGAAAAATCATGTTAGGTTTCTCACCAGGTTTGCTTTGTTGTAATTGATTGAATTGTAATGATAGGAATATACTACTGTGCAAGCAGTGTTTTGTAAATGTAGCTCTATAAACATGTTTTGAGTTTGTCTATTTATGCCAATTTTTACATTTTTGTTAATTGAAATTCCTTAATTATGTGTTCTTTGGCTTTGACCACCAAAAGATTTGTTTGTTCGATGTGAAAACTATGTTTTGAGGTGATCTTGAGGCCATGTGCTGATCTTGCCTCAAGGATTTTACCTGATTTCGTGTTTGAAGGATTAAGGTTTGGTAATGCCTCAATGAAGAGGAATTGAGCTGAGACATAACAAATAACCATGGTTCGATGATAATTGACAACTAGGTTAATTGAGTTTGTGATTATGTGCATAATGCAAAATAAGGAAGATGGGGTCCAAACTAACCCATTCCCAAGCTATCTTGAAGTAAAACTACTTAGAAAAATGCAGTAAAGTACATTTGCAAGAATAAAGCGACAAATTCTAATGTTATTTTGTGAACTTAGATTGTGAAAGGTTAGATGGCACGAGGCCCACAACACATGATATAACAAGTCTCCAGTATTGTCAATATTCTATTTTCATTAATTAAGATTTAGAAATCTAACACCCACCAAAAAAACAAGTTATTTCATTTCCAGCTTTACTAAAATACAGATAACCAACCATGCCTAGTATACTGATGAGACATTACAAATATCTATGACAAACAAGAGGATGCCCCCAATAAAATTTAGCAATAATATATATGGCATACTGAGATTTTCAAATGGTTGTATAAATTAATATCTAGTTGCAAATAAGCTTAACATATGTGCAAGATACAAAGCGCAATAAACTTCAAAACAAAGCCCAATAAGCTTAACCAAGAGCATTGTTATCCCCAATGCAATAAACTTCAGAACACAGCGCAAAAACAAAACCCAAAAAAAAAAAAAAAAACAAAAATCATCAAACCCACAAACCAATTCAAACTCAAAAAAGAATAAAGCTTCGATCTTTTTTAACACTTCTATTAGAAATTCAATATAAAATTTTCGTCAACCAAAGTTTATTTGATTTTCCCCACGGTTTCTTCACGGTTTCTCAGCAACCAAACAGTAAAGGTTCAGCATTCACAAACAAAATTACAATCTAAAGAACTACAAATAATGAAAAAAGAAAAAACAGAAAATTATTGAGCGTTTTCACAATAAATCAACAACAAAAATAAATAAATCAAATTAAATTAAAATGAAAATGAAAATCACCGACGCCAGTAAGTAACATTCACAAAAAACAGAAAAAGAAAATAGTGGATGCATCGGCCATACCCATTCACAGTGAAAGAAAGAAATAAAAGAAGCAGAAGAATTGCCTTTCTCCGATAAGCAGTGGAGAAATTTCAGTTGGAGAGTGGAGCGGGTGAGTCGGTGAGGTTCAGGGTGCGAGTAAGAGGGTGAGCGAGTGAGCGATAAAAGACGGTGAACCAGAGAAGACGGTGACGGAGAGAAGGCGGTGAGTGAGTGAGAGGCTGAGGTGTGTGACTGAGAGAGGGTGAGTGAGAAAAGACGAGAGAGGGTGAGTGAGAGTGGAGAGTGACTGTGCGAGAGGCGTTTAATTTGAAAAAACCCTATTGAAAATCGACTTTCAGAGAGTCGAGGTCCATGTGGACTGACCAGTTCAGAGCCATGTGGCGATAATTACCACGTGGACGACCACGTCAGCGCCAGATGGCGTCTACGTGGAACTCGAGTCTCAAAAACTCGAGTTCCATGTGGACACCACGTGGCAATAGGCCACGTCAAACCATAGAAACCGAGCCTCAAAGAGTCGAGGTATGAGCACAGAATTCGACTCTCTGAGGCTCGAGATGTTACTAATGTATATTGTTTCCAAACCGGGCCAACTAACTATATAGTTGGGTAATTATGGGTAATTACCCATTTCGTCCCGGATTTTGTGTTAGGCCAACTTTTTAGTTGAATGATGGCGTAAAATGACGTTATGGCCTTGGGATTGGACTGTAAACAAGGACAAGTAGTTATTTTATATTATTTTCTACCCCTATCATATGAGAATCCGCATTTTTTTTTTTTTTGGATTTTTAATTGAAAAAATTCAATTTTTTTTTTTTTTAAAGTAACAACTAACAAGCTTAATCTATTCATGTCTTCATTTACTTCTCTGGAAATAAAAAAAAGAAAAGAAAATGTGGCATTAAGTTGATGCAATTGACACTGGCCAATTAATGGAAGTATGTAACTGCCTTGCACTAGCAAAAAAGAGAGGGCCAGGAGAATTGTGTCTATTGCAACCTTGCTTTGCAAAATTAGATCATAAAATAGGCGACATATTTCAATTTGGATCAAGTATATATTATTTTTAACTTTTATTATATTTAACACACTTTTTTAGAGATAATTTTAATTTATGACGTACACTTTATATATATATATATATATATATATATATATATTTTGAAGTCAAAACTGAAAAAAAAAAAAATTTAATTAGATTCTAAATTAAATTCTAATTGTTGTCTAATTTTGCGTTGTGTATCTTATATAAATTTTTTTAATTTTTGTTCTAGGTAAGTTAATATTATGTAAAAGACAAAAAATTAATATAAATAAACTATAAAAAAAAGCCAATAAAAAAAGTAAAGCCATGTCTATATCCAAGAGAGAAAGACAGAGTAAAATTCAGGAATACATGCACAGGTTATACACTAATACACTACTTTTTTTTATTTTTTTTATTTTTTATTTTTTATAAGACACTAGTAACACTTAAAGACATGCACATCACGCACAAACTCTTACTTTTATTTCCAATCCAAACACATTGCATCAAATTAGACAGTACAATCACCCTCACTTATTGCAAGAAAACTTCAATACATTATACATTGACACTTAAACACATGCACATGCATCACGCACAAACGCTTAATAATATTATTTCCAATCCAAACACATTGCAGCAAACTTAGACAGTACAATTACCCTCACTAACACATTGCAGAAAACTTAGACGGTACAATCACCCTCACTTATTGCAAGAAAACTTCAATACCAAGTTAAACAAATTAATAATATGATGTGGGTTTGGGATGATCCTTGGCCTTATTATTTGGAGAAAGTCATCTTAAATAGGTAACACTTAAGCAGTCTTGACGCAGTATTTTGGACTCTCACATAGCGATTGACTCCATGGTACAACTGATTTGTGGGACTCATCCTTATGTGAGAGGCTAGAAAACTACTAGGGACTACGTAATTCTTAGCTAGCTAGACACACTTGAAAAGAAAACAGCAGATAAAATTTTACCTTATCGACGTCTAGTTTCATGTGAAATTCTTGCAGAAGTTATCGCAGGGTCCTGGGGGAGAGTTGACAGTATATTTAGTCTGAATGATAGTGAGCAAAAGTGCCAACAATGCGCCAACAAAAGTCATGAACGTCTAGGGGCTGCTGAAATGTTCGTGACAGAATTGAGCTAACCAGGTCATAAATATGTTCTTGTAGTGCTTCTCAATTTTTGATTTGATATCCCCAGATATTTCGTCGTTAGGTACCAAGTCGGTGCCTATTTCATTGAAGACTTGAGCCACCTTCTTCATCACTGCCAAGGCAATTATGGAGTATTCCTGCTTTGCTTAGCATCTTAACATCTTTAGCTTCATCGATTAGTGAATCAAGGAAGGATATGTAAGAGGTGGTCCCAAAGTCATTTTGGAAATCTAGACACATCTCGTAGGCTATCAAGTTCAAGAACTTTGGCCTTGTTGAGTCATCCACAATTATTGGAGGAAGCCAAAGGTATCCCAAACAACCGAGTGTAGTAAAAGATATGTCACTCAAACAACTACCTTTCTCTTTACTGCGTTCCACATGAATACCAAGTATGCATTTCTGGTTTCGCTCTCCATTGTTTTTTTTTTTTTTGCTTACCCAAGAGACGTGTCCTCAGACGATCAAGAAGATGGATGGGATCTACATCTCTAGATCTAGCAATTGATATTTCTGAGAGATACCTTGACGATGAATTAATCGATGAGTGATCCTCTTCCTCTGGTTGCAGTTTCTGTCTCTAAGCGAGATTCCACGATAATGAACTTGGGCATAGTTTGAGGAAAACTGATAACTGATCCTCTGGTTGCAGTGTTAATATCGCCTGCATATCAATGTAACTTTTAATCAATCCCTCCAACGTGCTTTCATTCCCATTCCGGTTCATCAACCATTTGAGCAGACAATAGGGAAGCCGGTTCTCAAGCAAAAACAAATCCTGTTGCGTAAAGGCTACACAGTCAGGTTTTATATCCAGGTCTTTGAACTCCTTTTTTCTGCGCAGTATATGTATTGTAGTGTTGCGCAGCCGTCCACCAATAACAGCGAAGTGAGTGCCTTATCATCTTCAATCTTCTTGTTTGCCTCCTCGTCGTAGCACGCCCTCAGTTCCATGATCTTCTCCCCAACCTTCTTGTACAAATCGTTTATCTTCTGTGCGCTGCCATTGACGAACTCATTTGTCATCATAAGCTTGTGCTTCTCTCCTAGCTGATACTTATCACCACGATGGATAGGACCGATTGATACCGCTCTTGGCTCATAGTGCTTTTGGAAATCCTTGTGATCTCGAAGCACGGATATAACCTTTTGTATCTTTTGTCACGCCCCAAATCCAAAAGGGTTCAAATCATGAGAAATACATTCCATGGGTACCTATAGATTTTTCCTTTTTGAACAACCAGCTATAAGAGATCTTTATTTTCCTTTCATTTCCACATGATAAGAATATATAACCATAAATCTCCACATTATAAGTTAGAGCTCTATAACACATTTACGAACAATAATTAAAAGTCATGTGCTTCCACATAATACATGAATATATATTACAAACTTGGATTAAATTACACAAAGTGACAATTTTATCAAGATTAATGACCATAACATCGAGTCTAGGTCTACCACGCCAAAGGCTAACAAACTTCAAGCGACCAATCTCTAATACAATTAATTAAGGCATCATTGAACTTAGCAAGATTAAGTCACCAACCATTTACAGCAAAAGTCTCTAAATTTAACATATCACTCTAATCATCACCAATGATGTAAGCTCCATAACCAAGGTATAGCTAATAAATCTGAAAAACTGTTAAAGAGTGGGATGAGCTAAAGCCCAGTAAGTAGTATATTTAATGGGGGTGGGGGAAATGTAAATTTCATCTTCAATAATAATAATATGATAAGAATGATTTAATAATGAAATATAAGTTCCTCAAAATAAATATCTTGAAACCATAAACTATAATCTGTGAGCACTAATAATATAATTCCAAAGTCATAAAATCTAACATACGGTAATTTATCTCAAATATATCACATTACCACATAGACCGGTCAGGAGATCCACCCATTCACAACTGGCATGATATTGTCCTCTCTGGAATGCAGACTCTTGGCCCCATGGACAGCAGCCTCACCCATACCCTCAAGGTTTTTCTCTCTCCCCATGGGCAGTAGAGAGAGCGCGTCAAATAGGACCTCTCTTGCATGTGGTCTCTTGGCCCCATGGGCAGTAGCCTCACCCACACACAATCAAGGATCCTCTTCCCCCCATGGACAGCAGGAAAGAACGCGTCATTCAAAGTGAAAGAGTACTGACCTAAATTTGATTCCATTGTCACAAAGACTACGAAAATCAAATCAGGTAATCACCGGGAAATCACATATGGCATGGTGTTAAAATAACATAAACTCACAGGTTACACTACTTTGAAACACATAGTTCATATCCAGGTAGTTTCAGAAAACCTTAAATAATCTAACTTCTACAAAATTTGTAAGGTTTTCAACTTCATTCTTATCAAGAGATTTTCTATCAATTTCCCAAATAATATAAGACAAGATAAGCATCTCTAAATTTTTCAATATACCATAAATCAATGATTTTCTAATCAAAGATTAAATAAAAGATGCTTATTTTTTTCATATCAACAATTCATACATTTCCCCAAATGCAATACCAAATATGATGCATTTTCATATATAATCATATATATATATATATATATATATATATATATATATATTAAGGTTACGACACAGTAGTTTTTAGGAAAATATGGTTTCCATAGGTAATTTCCAAAACGTGTCTAACCCAAAAACAATATTTATGTTATTTTTCAAAATCCCATTAAAAAGCTACTTACCTCGTAACCGCAAAATCCTAATTCTCCAAGCTCCAAGGAGATTAGCTAGAACTTAAACAATATCAAGTAAACCTATCACAATAAGTATAGAGCTTGAAATTGCATCTAGCCACAATTTAGGAATTGTCAAATAATCATTTAATTAGGCAAGCCTAGTATTTAACATCATCAATAATAATGTATCCCACTTCCAAGGTTTCTCGACAAATTGATTCACAAGGCATAAACTCCAATTTATAAAGTTAACCCCTTTAATATCATCTCCAACATTATGACTAGCTTCCATAAAATTTACACTACATCAATAAGAGACCCATGAAAACAAAATCAAAATATCCCCCAAGACAAGAAATTTAGAACTTCAACTAACTCCAAATAAACCCAATAGTAATGGAAAAATTAGATTTACCAACCATCACATGTTATAACTCAAAATTCCTAAATTTTCCATCATACATAAACCTTAGATAGTCATCATTAATACAACCATGTACCCATTCATCAAATAATTCCACCAATACAAAACCCATACATATAAACACATAAATATCACTTCCAATACTCATAAATCACATGGGTATCATTATTAAAACTTAGATAAAAATATAACCTCAAGCAAAATATAAAACTCACCAAAAGGATTAGAAATTTTACCTCAAATAAAAGATGAAGATGCTTAGAAGTTCCTAAGGATTTTCTAGTGACATTGCTGGAAAAATGATGGTGGAGATGGTGGCATAGAGTTACCGGTGGAAGAGTATAAGAGTGATAGAGAGTGTGTTTAAGTGAAAAGAAAAGAAAAAGAAACAAATGAGAGACAAGAGTGGCCGGCCAAAGAGATAGAGATGAGATGAGTGAAAATGAATGGTGGGGAATGGGTGGGGTAGTTAGGAGGCACGTGTGGTCCAAAAAATCTGCCTTTACTCCTTTTTTTTTTTTTTTTTCTTTGACCATTACTTTTTTGACTTGCTGGGATGGTACATCTTTGGTGTTGAGGGTGGCTTCAATTTATTTATTTATTTTATTATTATTATTTTTTTGCATCCAATACTGATTTAATCCTTAGCCTTTAGCTCCCGGTCCTCGGAGATGCTGTTGCTTGTTTCACCGACTTCTCTTTTGGCCATAGTAGTTTGCACGAAACAAGGCAATTGAATATTGTAATTTTGCTTTCCTACCTCGTATGTACTACCTGAAAACTTTATATAACTTGACAAATTTATGTTGCTCTTATTTGAATATGGGTTACGCATCTATTTTAGGAATATCTGAATACGGGTTATGATGATGCCGAAAAAATTACCAGTGAGTCACACGATACTCGCACACTCAAAATAACACCTGCACAACGAAAAAGAGAAGACCTAACAGAGAGCACCGGGGTGGTGCCAGCCAAATACTCTCCGAAGGTTAAGTTAGAATTTCTCACTACTCTAGAGTGCTAGAGAAGGGTCAATTATACGTACCTTGGTTTAGGAGAGTATTGGGGCTTTTATAGTAGTAGAAGGTTGACATATTTTCCTTAGGCTAGAAGCCTTTTCCTTATAGGAATCCGTATGAGTGTATATTACGGAATCCTTTCCTTGTAGAAGACTAACACTAGGCATGGGATAAAAGACATTTCCATATATAATCATGCGTGGTGGCCAACCCAAGATTATACTTGAACCGTCAGCTTTAGGGTCGTTAGCTTTCCATCCCCCTCATACTGACCCCATCAACTTAAAGCTGTAGACATCGTATTACAGGTAAGGCTGACAGTTTCAATTTGGAGTACCTTGTACACTGATTTTATCATTATTAGTTGCCCTCTACTCCATATCCTCGTTAGTTTAAACTAACGGGTTATGGTGTTATATTTCTGTTGCAAATTTTCCTTTTGGCCAGTAGAGAGAAAATCATTTATGGATGATTCCTCAAGCAGCCATTATTAAATGTCTGGGCGTATGGTGCATTCTGGTTGGCTCTGCTTCTGGATAAAGGCGTCACTTCGTCTTCCGTGCATTTTCCCTCTTATATATAACTCGCCTCTCCTCCTCATTTCTCCTATTTCACCTTTGCTGATTTCTTGAGAGAAGACCCGTTGCCATTGTTCTGTCAACTTATCTACATCGTTGCTTGCTGCTGCTATCGCTCTTTGAAACCATCATGTGCTCAAGGGACTTGTAAGTTTTCTATCTTTGTATGTATTTTATTCCAATTAATTTAACTCCATAGTGAGACCGCCATCTTAGGTTCTTAGAATGAATCCGTCACTTGTAGGTAGTTAGATGTCAAGTGACGTGTCGAGTGATCAGTCGTCGGTCCACGATGAAGCAGGCTACAACGAGGTATTCGGTTCAGGTTATGAGTCTAGGAGCTTTTCCTGGTCGTCAGAAAGGGAAACGTCAGTCCAATCTCCTGACAAAGAAGTAGGAAATTATGGAGATGAAGGTTAGGAGGAAATAGTAAGTGAGGAGAGAAAGGAGGAAATAATAAGTGAGGGGGGTGAAGTTAAGGAAGTAGAGGAGAGGGATAATGACGGAGATGAAGGTGACGAGGAGTCTTGTGAGGGAACTTTAGGAAATCCTGGGGGTAACCGTCCCTTCATTCTTCTCGAGGAATGGGCTTTCAATAAATTTCTACCGAAGATGAGTGAGAGGGTTTTCAAGGACTTGCGCACCCATTACCAAATCCTAAACCATATCCCCATCTGTCTCCCCAGGAAAAATGAAAAATGCTATACGGGGAGGACCGCAGACGTCAACATGTACGATGCTATGTTCGCTACGGGGCTTAGACTACCACTAACGGCTTTGTACCGTTGGCTGGTTGACTTCATGGGACTATCCGTTAGCCAGGTTGCCCCCAACGCTTGGAGGAATTTTATTGGAGCGGAGGTTTTGTGGGGTCGTCTGAACGGTGGAAACCGTCAGCTTTCTCTTGACGAATTTTTTTACTGCTATAAACCCCATCATATTGCTTCATCTAAAGAAACCGATCATTTTTTAGCCAGGGAAAAGGACTTAAGACTTGTATCTGACATGCCAGATTCCAACAAGAGTTTGAAAAGTAGATACTTTTTTTTTATGAAGGGGATGTATTGGGTATGCCATCCAGAAGAGTGAGTTACTATGCCTCGTGGTTTTGATAATACTTAGGGAATAGCTAAAGACTCAGGTTTATCACCGCCAGCTTTTTCGTTTTATTTTCAACTCCGTCAACTTTTAGCTTTTTATTGCTTCACTAGTATTTTAATGTCGTCGTATTGTTATTTCTTTTCCAGCCTACACCCATCCATATATAACTAACGAGCAGGAGGTGTTCATCTGTCGGGTTCTTGAAATCCCACTTAAGCAAAGAAAGTGTAGGGACTTGATCACCCTTGACACTCTTCATTCGTATTGCGGAGGTCTAGAGTTGACGGTTGAGGCTCGTAGGTTGGATGAATTTTCTTGTCGACGTGGGTAGATTCTTTATCTTCCATTAGTTTACTGATTCCGTCTACTTTATTAATACATGTTAGTTATTTCATGTAGAGATGGAGGTTGTTAAGCAGATGGTGAAGGCCGCTGCGGCCCGTAAGGAAAAGGAGAGAAAAGCGAAGGAAAAGAAGGGGGTATCCTTGTTAGCCCTCAAGACCGTTGCTAAGGTCATCAAAAGAAAGCCTAACTGGAAGGATGACCATCCTTCCAAAAAGTTTGTCGTCACTCCAGGGGGAGTGCCTCCTAAGAAGAAGCCACCTCTTAAGTCAAACCAGGGTGCGGGCAAGGGAGTGATGACTTTCTCTGGTCCCGTCGTCGAGGGACCCCATTGCCTTTTGATTTATAAGGACTATGCCATCGAGGAAGTGGAGTCCTTTATAAAGCCGATGGATATAGGGCCTTGCGATCAATTAGGGACGGAGGACTTAGGGGCATCAGCTGTTTTTGACCTTAGTATGATATGCTTTTCTTCCTCTGGTTAAGTTTTTTTTTCTGTCTCTAATTCGTTTTGACTGACGACTACAATTTTTTCAGGCTTTATTGCGTGTTAAAGCGCTTTGAGACTGATGTATTGCTAAGGAGGACGTCCTTACTCGGGTTAGGAAGCACAACACCAATTTGATGGATGTGCAGGCTCAGTATAAGGAAGGCCTTCGTGACTTAAACCGTGAGTTGAAGACGAAGAGGGAGGAGTTGAAAGAGGTGGAGCATCAGAAGGAAAAACTTCAGGAAGAGGTGACAGCTTTGCGCCAACAGGTGGAGACGGCTGGGACTGATGCTGTCCAAAAATTTAAAATGTCGCAATCATATGTTGACTCTTGTGCCGATTTTATGGCACTGGGTTTGAAGATTGCCTCAAACAAGTTGCGTCAACTTTCCCAGAGTTGGACTTGTCTAGAATCACAATGAATGATGCTGAGCCGACGACACCTTTTGGTGACGTCGTTGTTGGTGAAGGTGACGGCTCCCTTGAGTCCCATCTTCCTCCCTCTGATGATGGCGCCGTTATTCTAGCCCAATTTGCTGCCAATCTTCCTCGTGTTTCTGCTTCCAACCCTCCAGTTGCGCTTGTAAATGTTGAAAATCCTCACTCTTAGGGAAAATGATAGGCCACAAACTGAATGACCCCTTGTGATTTAAACTAATTAATTAATTTAGTCGAGTTATTAATTAATCAATTTAACATGCAAATACGTGGCAGCACAAACAAATCACCGAATAACAAAATATGCAGTGGAAAATAAATGACACGGTGATTTGTTCACGAATGGGGAAAACCTTAACGGCAAAAACCCCACCGGGTGATTTTCAGGTCACCACTCCCGAAACTCCACTATTATCAAATCAAGCGGTTACAAATAAGGAATCCCAAGTACCTTACCAACCTACAGTTGAACCCTTACCCCAATACCCAATTGGACTTGATCTGTAGCGACAGTTCCCCCTTTGATGCACGGCTCCCAAGTACGTGACTAACCAGATGAGCGGATCCCAGTACGCGACTTCAATCACCAACTTTAGAATGAGAGGTTGGCTGCAGAGTTCTTCAGATCATCCTATGCATGAAGATCAGGAAGATGCTTGGTCACAAAACCCTAAGGTGCACAATACACAGCAACTTCTTGAAGAAGATGATCTAGGTTAAGAACTTCGTCTTAGAGCACAATTTGCTTGAACAAGGATTGCTCAATGCTTATGCAACTTGTGTCTTGGTTGACGGCTCTTAAAACACTCCTTAAATATGTTTAGGGTTAGAAGAAAAGAAGGCCCAAAAACACATTCACGGATCCCAAGAAAATCAGATTAGAATTCTGACTTTTTAACTCTCGACAGCTAGCAGGTGTCGAGGTAGGTGTCGAGCAGGTGTCGAGCTTTAAAATTTCTGCACTCCAACTTGATTTTTCTTGGACAGACTTGATGACTTCAACACTTGACCTTGAAACACTGTTTCTTGAAGTATTAAAAACACCTAGAACTACCCAATTACAAGTAAAGTGCGTTTTGTCAAAGGATTAGCCAATTTACATAAAATATGACATATGCTCTTAACATGTGAACACATATGTCCTAACAGAAAAGATGACGGGAACCCTGCTGATGCTCCTGCTGCCTAATTTTATTTTCTATGTATTTCATTTGTTTTGCAAACAATATTTAAATGTCCCTTTGTTTTTGAGCTTTTATTTGTAAACAGTTTACCCTATTATATGGCACATTATTTTCTTTGTTTTCTATCTTTTATACATTGTGTGTTGGGCGCCTAGAATAAATTCGTCAACCTGTAGTCCCGTTTGTCTGGTAAACTCGTCCACTTCATGGACTAAGGGTGGACTTGTTTGTTTCAAGGGTATGATAAGTCCGTCAACACGTGGGCTTGTCCATCTTAGGGACCATCAACTCATGTTCTTTGTAGTTTTTGATTTTTGTCTACCTTATCCCTCAAGCTTGGGATTTCATGACTTTTAACCCTGGACATTGGTTATTTTGTTAACCTCATGACCTCATCTATTTTATGGATTTTGACAAGCTCACCATTCTTCATAAGCCCGTCAGCTTTATAGCTTCGTCTACCTGATGAACTCGTCATTTTTATAAGACCACTAGTTTTATGGCTTTGTCCATGTTATGGACTTGATGAACTCATCCTTTTATAAACTTGTCCTTTTGATGAGTCCGTCAGCTTTGTTGGCTAAAATTTTTTTTTTCATCCCTTTGGGATAAATTAATGTTATGTAGTTTCGAATAATGAAGTCTTCTGCTTCTTATGGATTTGTTCGTATTTAGACTTGGTTTTTTGCACATTCAAGGGACTTCAACCATGCTTCATCCTCTTGGGATGGGTCCGTCCACCTTATGGACTTAAAGTTGCCCACTTTTTGCGAGCTAAAGGTCGTCCACTTTAGGGACTTCAAATCATTCATTTTTTATGGACTTAAGGTCGTCCACTTTTTGTGAGCTATAAACTTATAAATAGAAACTTCAGCTGTTTTGAATAAACTCCTCTTATTGCCATGCATTCGTAGAATAAATAGTTCTTAAAAAAGAAAAAGGTCCTGCCCTTCAGGCTTAAAAAAGAAAACAAATATTATAGCAAAAACTAAAGTAAATGATAAAATTGAGGAGTATAACTAAAATTTGCTACAGTGAACTGTAAATAAAAAAGGGGGTGTTGCTCTCCATGTCGTCATCTCTACTGATAGTACTTTCGTTAGTGCTCGGCGTTCCAAGGATGTGGCAACTTCCGTCCATCTAATGTCTCCAGGTGGTAGGTGCCCTTCCTCTGCCATGTCGTGATTTAGTAAGGTCCTTCCCAATTTAGGCCAAGTTTCCCTTGGGTTGGGTCTCTTGCCGCACCTATGACTTTCCTTAGAACGAGATCTCCAACATGGAAGTCTCTGTGTCGGACTCGGGAATTGTATTGCTTAGCCATGCGGTCCTGGTACCGTGCGAGCCTTTGTTTTGCTGTCGCCCTGACTTCATCTACTAGATCAAGCTATAGACGTATGGCCTTGTTGTTCTTGCTCTCGTCTTGGTTGTGCACCATATAGCTTGTGAGTCCGACTTCGGCTAGGATGACTACTTGTCAGTCCCATATGTTAGTCGAAATGGCGTCTCTCCTGTGGGCGTCCTTGTCGTTGTCCTGTATGCCCATAGTATGCTTGGCAACTCTATATACCCTTCGCCCCCTCGAGCCGAGTCTTGATAATCTTTAGTAAGGATCAATTCGTGACTTTGACCTATCTGTTAGCTTAAGGGTGGGCGGGGGAGGAGTAGTGGTTTTTAATCCCTAACTGCAAGCAAAAGTCCCAGAATGAGTCATTGTAGAATTGCTTCCCGTTGTCTGAGACTAAGACTCTAGGGATGCCAAACCTGCATATGATGTATCTCTAGACAAAACTTCGCACTTTTTCTCTGTAATGGTGACCAAGGCTTCAGCTTCCACCCACTTTGTAAAGTAGTCAATGCCTACTACCAGGAACTTCAACTGTTGCACTGCTGTAGGGAATGGTCCCAAGATGTCTAGTCCCCATTAAGCAAATGGCCATAGGGCTGTCATTGGGGTTAATTCTTCGATTAATTGTCTAATGATATTGTTGAACTTTTGACACTTGTCGCAGGTCTTGACATAAGCCTCGGCATCCTTGTGCATGGTGGGCCAAAAGTACCTTGCTCGCACTAATTTGTGCACTAATGATCTTGACCCCGAATGGTTTCTGTAAATCCCCTCGTGTACCTTTCTCATTACGTAGTCTGCTTCTTTAGGACCTAAACATATTAGGTATAGGCGGGAGAAGCCCCTCTTGTACAAGATGTCTCTTATTAAGACGAATCTCGCTGCTTGGACCTTTAGCTTTCTTGCGGCCTCCTTTCCATCTAGTAATACGCCGTTTCTCAAGTAAGAGACTAACGACATGGTCCAATTACTTTCAAAACCTATCTCCTGCACATCGATGAAATCTATTAGTGGAGAGAGCTGAACAAAAGAAAGTACATAATTAAGGGTGGTCATATGTTTGGCTGAAATAGCTTTGGCCAAGTGGTCGGCTTGCTCATTTTCTCCCCTAGGGATCTGTATAATTTTGGCCTTCAGCTCATCTACCCTTCTCCTTGCTTGGTCCAGATACTTCTTCATTCTTTCGCCTCTACACTCATAGTCCCTGTTTATCTGATTGGTGACGACCTGAGAGTCGTAGTAGACGACCACGTTTGCGACTCTTACAGCTTTGGCGAGATCTAGCCCCGCTACTATAGCTTCGTACTCTGCTTCATTGTTGGTTGTAGGGAAATCGAGGCAGACCATACACTTAACTGCATCCCCTTCAGGTGACAGTAGTACAATGCCGGCCCCTTCGGCTTGCTTATTGAATGATCTGTCTACATGTATACACTATTGAGGGGGCTCCTTATTGGAGAAATCAGGTTTTTGTATCTCATACAAAAACACACGCAGCGGAAGCAAAAAAAAAAAAAAAAAAAAAAAAAAAAAAACGGATCTACTTCAATCATGAAAGATAAACATGTAACCATGAATTCTAGAATCAAAGAATAGAAAGCGTACTTTGGTGCAGTGAATTTCAAAACCAAACTTGAGAATACCTTTAATCTTCATCCCAATTCCACATGGTGCCCAAGATGTGTGGTATCTCAATCAGTCATTTTGTACATAAACTCTCAAAGAAAAATCCTTCTTTTTCTCCTTGTGGAGAAAAATTGATTTCTTTTCTTTTCATCTTACGTACGTTAAAACATTCTCATAGTTTCTTTATTTTAATAACACTTATTAAATAATGACTGATTATCTAATTTGGTTAACTTTTTGGGTCTACCCAATTGGGCTTTAGTTTGTGGTTTGAGATGGGACCAAAGGAACCGATAAGACACTAGCTCCAATGGGTCTTGGGCTTTTCCGTCAACTCTTGACAAGTCCAAAGTTACCATTAATTATATTCAATACCATTATAAGAATATAATTGCACTCTAGGCCTTATCTATAAATTATATCCCAAGACTTTATTATACATTCAACCCCTTCATTAAAATATTCGTAGTAATACAAAATCATTAATATTAACTGTCACTTTGAAGATTACTACATCTTAATTCTTGAGTACCCGGTTTAATCATTTATGTTATTCATAATATATTTTTGAAATCCAATTCCATAAATATATACTTTAGTAACTCTTTACTAAAGTGGTTGGGCCCAACACTCTGAATAACCAAACCCATTAAACTTATCATAAGGGAATATTTTATATCTCCGTTAAGAGATTATGAATTCCATCTTGAAAATATATGTTCCATCAACACTAAATGCGGCTGCCCAACATACTGAGGTTTTGACCATAACTTATAAATCTCACTCCTGATATATCAAAGCAACCTACATCTCATGATCAGATCCATTATTTTCTCAGGATTTAGAGTTGATGTAAATAGAAGTCGTGAGCTTTATTATTCAATTGACAGTCATTAAGAGAATAATAAATCTCATAGCGGTCCAGCTCAATACGTTTTAACTCTTAAAACATATCAACATACCAACTAGAAGTCTCCACTTCCATGATCAAGACAAATCATCTTAGTTGATATGTTATAGTCTTCGCAGATGAAATGCCCAATTTCATCACCGACTACAAACTAAAATTTTGAGTTTACAAAGAACTTGTGATTTATATCTTTCTGTGACTTTTCACATAAATCACATACTATGCATCTCATGGACTAAGATAATGTCTTATTGGTTCATAAATAGTCTCATATAATTAAACAACTTAATTATTCATGACATGCCAATAAATTGGATTTTAGGGCACAAACCCTAACAATCTCCCACTTGCCCTCAAAGACAATTTATCACATATCCGACACTTATCTCCCTATAGAGTAATTCACAATCACTCTAAGGCAAGGCTTAGAAACAAGTTTCAGCCAGATTTATTGCATAAATTATCTTTTCTACTACTACTTTTCACGTACTCATATCTTCTCTAATGAGATGATACTTACGCTTGATGTGTATCTTCACCACCTAGAATGAATACATATCTTGAAGTCCAATTTCATGAATCACAATCAAACTACAAGTCAGTATTTATACATCCAGTATCTATCAAAACCTCACTTTTGTGGACAAGCATATAATCCCTCATTCTCCTAAGATATTTGAGTATATGCTTTACTCCCACTAAATTAAGTGATCTTTGATTCACTTCATATTTACTTACTATGCCCACCGCAAAATAGACATTTAGCCTAGTATTTAGTATAGCATAAAGACTTTCTATCGATTTGATATAAGGAACCGTCTTATATGCTCTTCCTTTTATATGTCTTAGGACTATAGTCCTATACAAAGGAACTTCAAACTTAAAAGGAAAGAATCATTTTTTGAAGTATTACATGCTGTACTTATCTAGAATCTAATCTATTTAAGCAGTTTAAGATAAACCCAACATCCTAATTTCTGAATTTTAACAAAGTTATAATTCTTAGGATGTGACTAGTCTTTCCCAAGTACTTTATATCAAATTGGACTAGACAACCAAAAACTCCTTTGATGACAATAACTCTATATCATTCTAAATGATTAGAATGTCACCAACATACATTAAGAAATTTATTATTCTATATAGCTTATACACACTTAAGGCCTTTTAATACTTGATCAAAATCAAACAATTTGATTGCTTGATCAAAAATGATATTTTATGATTTAAATGCTTGCTTTAGTCCATAAATGGACTTTAAGCAACTTGCATACTAAACTCTACTGGTTTTTTGTTATGAACAAGTCTAGTCACATCATATAGATGTCTTCCTCAAGATTGCTACTAAAAGAAGCTTTCTTGATATTCATTGTCATATTTCATCCAAATGAAATATAATGAATAAGAGAATCTAGATAGAGTCAAACTTGACAATTGGTGAAAAAATCTTTTCATAATCGAAACATTTCTTTTTGAATAAATCTTTTCGCCACTAGTCTTGACTTTGAAGGTTTGCATCTTCAAATCTATCAATCTTATTTACTTGTAGACCAATTTGAAAACAATAGGCTTAATGCAATTAAGCACCTCTACAAGTTCTAGACTTTAAATAGAATTTAATTCTATTCACATAGCCTTGAATCAGTAATTCATATTCATATCATCTATTGCCTTTACGTAGGACCGAGGATCAAATTCATATCCTTGTGGAATAACTACAAAAGTTTATTCTAAAACTATGAATTTATTTGGTAATCCTCCCACTATGATGTTGTACTAGTGTAATAGTTATCTATAGAATAATGTCTTGTGGTGTATCTAATACAACCATTTCATTTCAAAATGTATTTTATAGTTGTCTTTTAACAAATTCTGACATTTTTCTTCTAGAACAATCTACCTTTAATTCTAACTTTAAAAGAGCCCTATTCCTCCTTTATGTATGCACTGACTTAAAGAAGTCATTGGAACTTCATTCCTTTACAAAAAGGGGCCCTAGATCTTATTATCCTCTAAATAGAATTCATAGATTATGAATATAACAAAACAATGGTTCTTGAAGCCCATCTTTCACCAATCTTGAATACCATTTAGATTAATAAGATCTAGAGATAAGTGCCAAAACATACAAAACCAAAGAGTGGAAACTTTCTCTTTAAAAAGTAAAACATATAAATTTCCATCTAGAAAACAATCATGGACAATGCTTAGCTTTACCAAAACAGAAACAATTTCCTTTTGGTCATGCTTTTGAGACTAATTTCCTTTTGGCAATTACTAGGGCAACTAACTTGTCCATCTGTTTGGTATTATAATTCCTCTTCCTATCACCCTTACCTTTCGGTTTAGGCTAAGAATTTGAATTAAATCATATTGATCCTAGCCTTAGCTTTTAGGATGTCTTCCATTGCGTAGAACTCATTCATCAATTCAAATAATATAAAAAAAATTATTTTCAAAACAATCTGAATTGATCAAATGATTCTAACAAGGACTTGTGGATCATATCCATATGAGATTAGCATTTAATCTCTTCATCCAAGAATTCCAATTCATTTTAAAAATAAAATATTTTCATAAAATGACATAGAATTGGAACTTCTTAAGCTTTTCTTAGCACTCAATATGATTCATACCAAATATCTCATTTAGACTTAATATAAAGTCTAAGTCTAGTACTAACTCTTGCATCTCATGCAGTAGCACAATTGAGATAGAAACCAATATAACATATTAGCATTTCAATGGAGACTATGATCATATCATAAGCTATCTTCCATAAATGCATCATGTATAGGAAATTATGACAATGCTGAATCGAAACATGAATATGTACTTCAGCTCCTCTAAGCACCATGTCCAAAATTATTTGTTAGTTAATGTGATTCAACTAAAATAGTAGCTAGAGGACAAAATTTATGACAACTTTATTTTGAGACCATGAACTTAAATACCAGGACATTATCATTTTGCATCCATAACCATATAATATAGAATCCGAAAACATACTATACTAGGTGCAACGACAACCTAATCCCGCACTTAATATTCCTCAGCATAGAGTGAATACCAATCACTATGATCAGGTGAGAATTATTCTCTTTATTAATGCTATCATGGTAACTCTTACCAAACAAAAATAATTTGCCGGTCTTCCTTTGGCCTCTAAGTAATAATAGCAAGAACTCAGCATAGAGGATGCTATCAAACTTAGTTTAGTGTATACCATTGTCTAGAATCATGTGTAGCCACATTTCATCCCTTTAACAGGCTTATTTTGTAGTACCATGATAAAAACACCCTCCGCATGGAATGCAAAGCTCGAGGCTAAGACAAGGTGTTTGATCAAACTACTATAAACCAGGAAATTCAATCTTGTAGTACCATGAAATAAACATCCTCCGCATGGAACGCAAGGCTCGAGGCCAAGACGAGATGTTTACCCCACACCACTATGAACCAACAATGGAGGCCGTGAGATCCAACCCTTGTATCTCTCTCCCACTAGAAATTTTAAAACAAGTGGATTGTCTTGAAATCATTGTGATCTAATCACAATTTTAACCCTACACATCAAATGTGTTTAATTGTTTAAATTTAATGTGATGTAACTATGTCACGTTACAATAGTGTAACGAACATTCGCGCTATCACAAAAAAGTTTAACTTTGTAATCCGTGAAGTAAATACCCTCCTCATGGAATGCAAGACTCAAAGTCAAGACAAGGTATTTATTCACATTACAATAAACTTAACAAAAAAGTTATTTCATCACTACCACTCATTATTTGGGTTTTTCTTCAAATAATTGTGATCCCATCACAACTAATAACCTTGCACTTAATTAAAGACTCTAATCTTATTAGAATCACTAACTAAAATGGAAGTCATAAACTATTTAGGATTCCTTAAACACTAATGAATCAAAAATTAGTTATATAGAACTCTATCCTTAATTTACTTGATAAAGTATTCTAATCTTATTAGAAACTATATCACTTTAATTAGAATTTTAATCTCATTAAAAACATCTAATTAAAATAAATTAAGGACTATTAATCATTAAATGATTTAGTACCAAGAGTTCTATTAAACTAACATCTTTGATCTCATTAGGTCTTTTAGTTAGAACCATGTGTAATCTAATCACACATAAGCTTGCTCTTAAAAAACTTGAAAAGACTTTGAAAAAATTCTGATTTTCTTTCTTTTGATCGATCGAATGTGCCTCTTGATCGATCGAAAAAATTAAAAAAATTCGAACTTGACCACCTGACTTGTTCGATCGATACTCGATTGCCTCTCGATCGATCGAAAAACAAATTCGATCGATCGACTATCAATTGAAAATCAATCTAATTAAAAGGTCTGATCACTGTTTCACTCGATCGATTGAAACTTATGAAACTCGAATTTCCAGAAATTTTCTAAGGCAATTTTCTAGGGTTTTTCTTTGAAAGCTCGAAAATGTGTTGAAAACACACGAGCGGTTTAGACCCCCAAATTCAAATTACGGCTTGGTTGATTTTACACTAACTTACTAACAAGTGCGGAATAGTGTAAACACAAGCGTATAAACAAATAACTACTCTAATCCATAATTTAAAGCAACTCAGCAGTAAAAATGAAATGAACAAGAGTAGGGAAGAAGGATGCAAACACAAATAACACCGAGACGTGT
Organism: Quercus glauca; assembly: GCA_023736055.1. Taxonomy (NCBI): domain Eukaryota; kingdom Viridiplantae; phylum Streptophyta; class Magnoliopsida; order Fagales; family Fagaceae; genus Quercus; species Quercus glauca. Next base: position 8,299,265 of record CM043321.1, read on the forward strand.
TATCGAAGAGGAAACCGAAGAACTCGGCGAAAAACCTCTCCGCCGCCCTCCAAGCGGAAATCGATCCACTAGACAATCAGTTGGGATACATGGATTAGCAAAAGACCCTCCAAGCCTAGTCTACCCGATGTACCTAAGCCCTCCAAGCTCCTACTCCAACAAGGCTTCTCGGAACCGTGTCTTGTCCTAGTTATTCGGATCCCGCAACAAGCTCCATGTTGCATCTGCCATTAAAGGCTTCTTCCAATGCTTCCCAGCAGCACCAAAAACGTCACTCAGCACTCTCTAAGGTGTGGCAAGTGTTTGGGCTATCAACCTCTCATAGATATGGACAATGGAGAGGGAATAGTTGAGGAGATACCACAAGCAAATTGTTTAGAGAAGGTGGGGAAGACAATCTCTAATTTCCAATGTGTTTGGCTAGGGTTTTCTCTCTAAAGCATTCCTCAACAATTGTGGGTAATGATGGTATATATAGGAGAGGTGCAAAAGGTGTGACTCAAAAAGTACAAGCTGGCAGAACAGCTAGTCTCGCGGGTGTCTCGCGGGAAGGCCTTACCCGCGAGATACTCGCGAGACACAGTTGTCTCCACCTGGCATGACTCTTCGCATTCCAGCATGTGCCTGGCACATGTTTCACTTCGCGGGAAGCTTGGTCGCGAGATACCCGCGAGAATCCTTCACTTCTTCAAATGCTTGAGTCTTCAACACTCTTTCTCTCACACACCCCTTACATCAAGTCCCACAACAAATACAGGGTTTTAAACGATTGAACAAAATTACAATCAAATTTGGCACGGAATAAAAGCCAACAAATACACAGTTGTAAATTACAACTTTACAATCTCCCCCTTTGGCTATTCCGTGACAAAACCCTAAAACAGACTCTAGACTTAAACGTGAGTTTGGGAACAAAGGCAAAACTCACTCACACCTAATTCTAGATTCTGATGAGCTCTTGAACATATGAACAAGTATCTCCTGAAATACAACAACACACTAATATCATTGCATGTAGAAAAACTTGAAATGCATATGGAGCAATAATAACATGATCAAGCTAAATGAAATAGAAACACTAGATCATGGCAAGATCAAACAAGTAATCACTATACACAAGCAATTACTATGCTCATTTACACATGAAATGAACATCCGGATATGCAAGATGATAAGCTCATTTGAAGAGAATCATTTGCAACTCCAACACTCAACCAATGCGAAATACGCGAAGTATTTGCATCTAGGAACAATCCTACTAGGGCACAAGAGAGTTCATCACTCAACCAATGCATAGAACGTATATGCATCTAGGAACAATCCTACACGGGCACAAGAGAGTTCATCACTCAACCAATGCATAGAACGTATATGCATCTAGGAACAATCCTACACGGGCACAAGAGTGAAGTACTTGAAGAAACAATGCATGACATTGAACAACAAGCAAACATGCAAAAAGGTTGCATAAGCATGGTATAGCAAATGCATGGCACAAACCACAAAGACCTACAAATCTATGCATGCAACAAACCCTTAAAGCTTACATAAGCAACATGGGTACAAATAAAATGCCACATAGCACATATGCCACAAAGCATAGAACTTAAACACAAACTTCTGAAAAATATACTGAAATTAATACTGAAGTTAAAAACATAAGAGTCAGAATTATAAACTTAAAAACAGTAAGACATTAACTATAAACCAAAAAAACTTAGTAAACCCGTCTGTAAAACCAATAACCAATAACCAATAGTTAATGTAACTATATATCTAAGCTTCGCTCCCCCTAAGACTGTGCAAGCTCTTGTTCATCAGCTCCCCCTCAAAATTTTCTCCCCCTTTTTGACCGGAATGGCCAAAGGACTAGAACTGGTCGGATTCGGAGTCTGAGCCATGTGTAGGGGATAAGCTCTGAATCTGAGCGGATAGGGTAGTGATCTACTCCTGAAGGTATGCAAACTGATCCGCTGTGTGCTGCACATGAGTATCAAGCACTGTAGACATGTGGTCCATCTTGGCTAGGATCTGATCAAGCTTGCTGAGACCCTGTGGTTGTGCTGGAGCAGAAGATGATGGCTGTGCAGTCTCTGGAGCAGAAGTGAACCTCTCAATCTCCTCCTCAGTATCTCCACCCTCCTCTGGGATATCCTGAGGCACACCCCTAGGCGGTGGAATGAGATGAGGACCAGTCTTGGGGCCTTTGATGTGTGCTGTGCTCCGAGTCAGAGTGTTTGCACCAATGGGGTAATCCCTCTGAACAACAGTGAGGCCACTAGGGAATTTCAGCTTTGTCTTGGCAATGAGCCCCATGATCAATGAAGGAAAGGGCATTATGGTTCTGGAATTCTGCTTCGTGATGCTCTTCTTCAGAATGTGGAAGATGTGGCTGCAGATATCAATTTCCTTGTGAGTAAAGAGGTCGTAGAGAAACCTCGTCCTTGGAGCCGATAGTGTGGTGAGGTTGGTGACCGGATACAAGTTATGGATCATGACGTAGCTGAGAGTTCTCATTTCTGGAGAGAACTTAAGAGTATCCATTGATGATTTCTTTGGAACTCCACCAAGAGCTGAAATCATCTCCGTGATATGCCCCAATCTTTCATCATACTGAACTGTCATCGGCTGTGAGGGAGGACGTATCTCCAAAAAGTCTTGAATGCTGTCCCTTGTGATCTCAAATTCCTTGTGCCTCACCCAGCAAAGAATCTTATTCTCTTCCACCTCAGCATTGGAGAAGAATTCTCTGATTATCTCTGAGTACACAGTTCCAATAGGATTCAGCAGTTTGGTCCAAGTCCGTTCTTTGAATGCATCTGGAATGCATGTGTTCTCAAGCTCTTCCAACTGCACCACCCTTTCCATGACAATGGTTGCTCTCTTGTAGCAATCATTGTACTTCATATCTGCCTCTGCGGATTTGAAGTTATCGGAGTCAGTACGAGCACGCTTGGGACCCTTCTTCTTGGTACCGGCATGCTTGGTGGGAGACATCTGCATAAGAGGACACAACACATAGAGCACAAGAGCACACAACACAAGAACAAAAACTTGATTAGATTCAAGTTAGTTTACACTTAATGAGATATTCCCAAAACAGAGTAAGGTGTAAAAACAGAGCATTTCCAACACAACAGAGCAAGCTATACCACAAGCTTCATTAAACTATAACACAAATGCATAGGAAAACAAGACATTTTTCATGAAACTAAATCACTGTGCAAGTGTGTGAGTCTGTGTGTATGCAAGTGTGTGCAACAAAAGATGCATGAGGGTGTGCCTAGAGAGTGCCTAGGTGTTTGCCAAGTGAGTGCACCAGGTGCAAAGTGTAATGCACACATGATCAAAGATCAATTCTAGACCAAAACATGGTAAGTTATATGAAAAACTTGAAATTGGGACTCACTTGAGACCAATTAGGCACAACAATGTCATTTAGACATTTCATCAAACACTTAATGTGCATGACAACACTTTGAGTATGAACAATGCATGAACATGGTAAAAACTTGCCTAAATACATGATAAAATGCCACAAGCGGCCAACATAGGTGCAACAAGATCAAATGCAACAAAACCCAATCAAAGATTTAACACAAACTGCACCCAATTTCGAAAAACAACCCAAAAATTCAAAAATCCCCAATTATCAAAACCTAACTAAAAATTCTGCAAATTTTAAGTGAAAACTGAAAAAGAGATGAGTAATGAACATACCTTGAAGAAGAAAATGCAGAAAAAGACTTGATTTGGAGAGGGATTTGATGGAATAGTGTGTTTGGGTAGAGAGAGTTTCGAAGAAAAGAAGAGAGGGAAGTTTTTATGTTTTGAAAAACTGTCACATCAGCCCTATAAAACTGAAAACACGCGTTTTTCGCGGGATAGGGAGCCGCGAGACAGTCGCGAGACAACCGCGAAAGGTGCCACTGAAGCAAAAAATTTTCGCGAGAAGCTCTAAGTCGCGATACAGTCGCGAGACAGTCGCGAAATTCTCTGTCTGATTTTAAGAAAATCTCAGTTTTTGCTAAACAGCTTTTCGCGAGAAGCTGTTGGTCGCGAGACAGTCGCGAGACAATCGCGAGAATCTCTGAGTGACAAAAAATAAAAAACATTTCCCTCAAACCTTTTCGCAGGAAGCTTCTTAGTCGCGAGCTTCTCGCGAGAAAGCCACTGAACCAGTTTTTTGGTGAAAAACACACAAACTTTATTTTGACCAAAAAGAAACACAAGAAAGTCTAAAATCACTTTCAAAAACAAATAAAACTCACAAAAATCTTTTTGGATTTGATCAACAAAGATTGAGCATGTGAAACACATTTGATCAAGTACAATCACACAAATGATTATGACATTCATAGAACATAGACTTGTGTGTTGTGTGTGGATATCAAAAATGAGATAGTCCTTAGTCCAATGTGAAGCTTCAATGATCAATTCAATCAAGGCATACACAACTAGCGCTAGATTATGTGACCTATCTCAATTATGGAAACATGTATATATGACCTCCCACACGAACTTGATAACAATTCATTGAAGCTTTTCATTTGGCTTCATTCTTAACACTTCATTTGCAACTTTTTAGCAAAGAGAATCTCATTTAGAGAGAGATGCCTGAAATTTTTGATATTTCAATTGATGAGTTAGCCTTTGGCTTTTTGGGCATCATACATTTTATTTTGGTCGCTTTCCCTTTTTCCTAGTCGAATACTAGTTTGTGCGACAGGCTTTTGCAGCTCTATATCTCTTTTCATTTGGAGATTTACATTTAGAGAGCTCTTTTAAGCAAAGCAAAAAAAATAAAAGTGGGAAGATATATAGGCATGAGTCTATGCATGTCTCAAGATCAACACAACCATTCACTAATCATTCATGACAAGATTGAAGATCTATTTACAACAGTCATATAGATTTCAGAATTTCTTCCACAATGATATGAGTGCATGAGGGACAAGCCAAGCTCGTTAAATGCACAAAACCATAAGTACAAAGGTACAAGGCAAAACATATTTTGAGACAAAACTCAACAAAGTGATCAAACTTTTTGGATTTTATAATTTTTATGGGTTTTTGAAGTTTTGAAACACACCCAAAACAGAACAAAAAGAATAGATCAATAATAACAAGTGCAAACCATGAAAGTAATGCATGATACAATGCAACAGCGAATGTCCCTAATCATGGAAAGAATTAATGCATGGACATATTATAGTGCTTATGCATGAGTACCCCTCTTCACCCACACGTCACGTGCGTTTGGGGTGATATCCTTGACGGATTGGGTACGAGAGTTGGGACTTTCAAACCTCCTGGTGAAACTCTCCAAGCAAGTGGTGAAAGCACCGATCATCTTCATCACGTCTGTCACTCCGGCATCGCGAGTTTGGCTTCTTGAGTTCTCACCACCCCAAGCTCTATTGTCATTCCTTCTTCCACGTGATCGAGGAATGCTTGCATTATTGTCTGCTCTCAATTTTTGACAGTTGGGTCTGGTGTGTCCTTGCAATCCGCAATAGTGACACACATAATCCGTTCTAGGACCCCGTTGAGGTCTTGAGAGAGATCTTGCTCTGGTTTCGTGTCTGCCTACTGCTTGATTTCGAGGCTTATTCATCATCCGTTGCTCATTTACATTCTTCTTTTCAACCTTAACATTCTCAGGAACGGCCTCCTCTACAATTGGCTCTACGGCTTTCACAAATTTCACTTCTTTGGTAGCTTTGACTGATGAGCTACTTCCTCCGGTATATCCCAATCCGGACTTGTCTGAAGAATGTTTTTGGGATGAGATAACATCATCCAATTTTCTGGAGGAGACCCTCTCTATCTTGGCTTGCGCTTGCACCACCTCTTGTTCAAGAAATCTGATCTTCAAGTATGCTTCTGATAGCTCACCATTCAGTCCTTCTATTTCGCATTTGGCCTCCTTATGTCTGATCATGAGACTTCGGTAGTCTTCCTCTGCTTTCTTCATTTTTCTCACAGCTGCCTTGGCTATTCTTGCATATTCCCCTGACTTCTCAAGAAGTGAGGAGTAATTCTCTTGAAGCTTAGCTGTATTTTCTTCCTCTTCAGCGTCTGATTCTTCCACAACTTCAGCAGATTCTGAATCAGAATGCTCACCAAGTTCCTTCTCAAGTTCACCCAAGTCGTCCGAGGAATCTTCATGAGCAATAGTCATGAAAGCGGAGTAGTTTCCCTCACCGTCACAGCTCTCTTCCGAGTCAGAATCAGAAGATTCAGAGTCACTGAGCGTTGTAGCGTATGCTTTTCCTTTTCCCCTCAGAAAATTCGGACACTCCTTCTTTAGATGTCCATGACCGTTGCACTCATAGCACACAATGTCTGGAGAAGGATGATAGTCCTTTCCTTCTTTTCTCTTAAACTCTTTCTTATCGCCTCTTGAAGGAGAGAATTTTTCTCTATTGAACGGTTTCCCACTGTTCTTCATTTTCAGAAACTTGCGGAAGTTCTTTGCAAGATATGCTACTTCTTTCTCCACTCCATCTTCTTCGGAAGAATCATTTATTCTTTCGTTGACGGTTTTAAGAGCAAGCGATTTGCTTGTCTTATGGGAAGGCAGTCCCAGCTCATAGGTTTGGAGAGACCCGATCAGCTCTTGAATCTTAATCTCATCCAAGTCTTTGCTTTCTTCTATGGCCGTAACCTTTGCTCTAAAACTTTCAGGCAAGGACCTTAATATTTTTCTCACCACCTTAGTGTCTTCAATCTTCTCCCCAAGATTGAGTTTAGCAATGACAATTTCATTGAGCTTCCCATAGAATGAGTCAAATGGTTCATCATCACTCATCTTGAGTTCTTCAAATTTGGTGGTGAGCATTTGGAGCTTTGTGTCCTTGACTTTCTTTGTACCCTCATAGGTAGTCTCCAAAATCTCCCAAGCTTCCTTGGCTACTGTCATATGAGATATCCTGTGGAATTCATCAGGGGACACACCACAAAAGATAGCATTTAAAGCTTTACTGTTAGCATTTGCTGCCGCAAGGGCTGCCTTATCCCAAGTGGACTTAGGAGCCACCGGCTTGGTCCAACCTATCTCAACCGCATCCCAAACGGTATCATCGATAGAGCATAAGAATGCTCTCATTCTAACTTTCCAGAATGCATAATTGTTCCCATCAAAAAATGGTGGAACATTGAGCGATTGAGACCGGTCCATCTCAAGAAGGGTCAAGGATCACACTTAGGTAATTAAACCTCAGCAAGTGTACCCGCTCTGATACCAATTGAAAGCTCGAAAATGTGTTGAAAACACACGAGCGGTTTAGACCCCCAAATTCAAATTACGGCTTGGTTGATTTTACACTAACTTACTAACAAGTGCGGAATAGTGTAAACACAAGCGTATAAACAAACAACTACTCTAATCTATAATTTAAAGCAACTCAGCAGTAAAAATGAAATGAACAAGAGTAGGGAAGAAGGATGCAAACACAAATAACACCGAGACGTGTTATCGAAGAGGAAACCGAAGAACTCGGCGAAAAACCTCTCCGCCGCCCTCCAAGCGGAAATCGATCCACTAGACAATCAGTTGGGATACATGGATTAGCAAAAGACCCTCCAAGCCTAGTCTACCCGATGTACCTAAGCCCTCCAAGCTCCTACTCCAACAAGGCTTCTCGGAACCGTGTCTTGTCCTAGTTATCCGGATCCCGCAACAAGCTCCATGTTGCATCTGCCATTAAAGGCTTCTTCCAATGCTTCCCAGCAGCACCAAAAACGTCACTCAGCACTCTCTAAGGTGTGGCAAGTGTTTGGGCTATCAACCTCTCATAGATATGGACAATGGAAAGGGAATAGTTGAGGAGATACCACAAGCAAATTGTTTAGAGAAGGTGGGGAAGACAATCTCTAATTTCCAATGTGTTTGGTTAGGGTTTTCTCTCTAAAGCATTCCTCAACAATTGTGGGTAATGATGGTATATATAGGAGAGGTGCAAAAGGTGTGACTCAAAAAGTACAAGCTGGCAGAACAGCTAGTCTCGCGGGTGTCTCGCGGGAAGGCCTTACCCGCGAGATACTCGCGAGACACAGTTGTCTCCACCTGGCATGACTCTTCGCATTCCAGCATGTGCCTGGCACATGTTTCACTTCGCGGGAAGCTTGGTCGCGAGATACCCGCGAGATACCCGCGAGAATCCTTCACTTCTTCAAATGCTTGAGTCTTCAACACTCTTTCTCTCACACACCCCTTACATCAAGTCCCACAACAAATACAAGGTTTTAAACGATTGAACAAAATTACAATCAAATTTGGCACGGAATAAAAGCCAACAAATACACAGTTGTAAATTACAACTTTACATTCTTGAACAAACAACAAATTGTTTTTGACATCTTCATTGTTCTCTTCCAAAAACACTTTTTTGATTTTATCAATGAAGATTTTCAGATCAAATATTAAGGTTTTCAATATCATTATCAAGAACCCTAATAATGTTAGAAACCTTGAAAACACAATCCTAATCTCATTAGGAATAAATTTCATAAACTAGCATTAACTTACTGTTTGATCATAAAAAAAATATAATGCAAGGCAAGCATAAATATGAGAAATCCTTTATTAAACAATGAAAGTCAACACCTTCATAAAAAGGATATAATTTGGGCCACTTCATCCTATACAAACGTTTTGCATAGAAACCCATATATATAATATACGGATTTAATAGAATCCTTGTTGCATAAGAATTCCATGATCACAACACCAGTACACGTTTATTATAAAGCTTTAACAAACATATAAACTAAAGCATGTTTACGGCAGATTGAATATGCCATATGCCACATGGGTCCACAATATACATTTGTAAAATAATATATCATGCCAAAATATATGTTAACGGCATCACTAGTTATTGAATAAAACCAATGACTATGCCAAGCATATCCAACCAGTGCAAGAAGAAGTGCACGCACTTGACGGTTATACCAGTTACAATTATATTTTTAAACCTTAAGCCATAGCCTCAACTATTGAAACTACCATTGCCTTTACAAATCATGTCAATGGTTTCCGAATCAACAATCAACAATCAATATATCATATATATTAATCATGGCAGAAAACATTGGTTCTGGAACAAAATTATGCAGAAACTTTTACTGCAGAAAATTAGAACACCAAGTAAACGATTTTTCTTTAATTCTAAAACTCAATCACATGTTATACAAGCATGATATTGAAGACCGCTCTGATACCATTTATTGGAGAAATTAGGTTTTTGTATCTCATACAAAAACACATGCAGCGGAAGCAACAAAAAAAAAAAAAAAAAAAAAAAAAAAAAACGGATCTACTTCAATCATGAAAGATAAACATGTAACCATGAATTCTAGAATCAAAGAATAGAAAGCGTACCTTGGTGCAGTGAATTTCAAAACCAAACTTGAGAATACCTTTAATCTTCATCCCAATTCCACATGGTGCCCAAGATGTGTGGTCTCTCAATCAGTCATTTTGTACATAAACTCTCAAAGAAAAATCCTTCTGTTTTTCCTTGTGAAGAAAAACTGATTTCTTTTTTTTTCATCTCATGTACGTTAAAAAATTCTCATAGTTTCTTTATTTTAATAACACTTATTAAATAATGACTGATTATCTAATTAGGTTAGCTTTTTGGGCCTACCCAATTGGGCTTTAGTTTGTGGCTTGAGATGGGACCAAAGGGACCAAGAAGACACTAGCTCTAATGGGCCTTGGGCTTTTCCGTCAACTCTTGATAAGTCCAAAGTTACCATTAATTATATTCAATACCACTATAAGAATATAATTGCATTCTAGGCCTTATCTATAAATTATACCCCAAGACTTTATTATACATTCAACCCTTTCATTAAAATATTCGTAGTAATACAAAGTCATTAATATTGACTGCCACTTTGAAGATTACTACATCTTAATTCTTGAGTACCCGATTTAATCCTTTATGTTATTCATAATATATTTATGAAATCCAATTCCATAAATATATACTTTAGTAACTCTTTACTAAAGTGGTTTGTGCCCAACACTCTGAATAACCAAACCCATTAAACTTATCTCAATGGAATATTTTATATCTCCGTTAAGAGATTATGAATTCCATCTTGAAAATTTATGTTCCATCAACACTAAATGCGGCTGCCCAACATACTAAGGTTTTGACCATAACTTATAGATCTCACTCCTGATATATCAAAGCAACTTATATCTCATGATCAGATCCATTATTCTCTCAAGATTTAGAGTTGATGTAAATAGAAGTCGTGAGCTTTATTATTCAATTGACAGTTATTAAGAGAATAATAAATCTCACAGCGGTCCAGCTCAATATGTTTTAACTCTTAAAACATATCAACATACCAACTAGAAGTCTCCACTTCTATGATCAAGACAAATCATCTTAGTTGATATGTTATAGTCTTTGTAGATGAAATGCCCAATTTCATTACCAACTACGAACTAAAATTCTGATTTTACAAAGAACTTGTGATTTATATCTTTCTGTGACTTTTCACATAAATCACATACTATGCATCTTATGGACTAAGATAATGTCTCATTGGTTCATAAATAGTCTCATATAATTAAACAACTTAATTATTCATGACATGCCAATAAATTGGATTTTAGAGCACAAACCCTAACACTTCTCTGCCTCCTTGTCCTCGCCATTCGTGAACTCTGCTATGAAATCTGCAATGGTCTGTCCTTTGATGGTGGTTCGTGGCTGGTTTTGGATGTCAAACTCGCTCAACTCTATGGTCCATAATGCCAATCGACCAACAGTTTCAAGGTTGCTCATTGCTTGCCACAAGGGCTTGTTGGTTAGGACGATCACCGTGTGGGCTTGAAAGTATGGTTTGAGTTTGCGAGCTGCCATAACTAGTGTGAAGGTGAGTTTCTCCATGGGTGGGTATCTCTCTTCGGCACCGCGAAGTGCCTGGCTCGCTTAATGCACAGTCTTCTGCACTCTTTCTTCTTCTTTGACTAGGGCGGCGCTAACGACTATAGGGGAGACGACCAGATAGAGGAAAAGCTCTTCACCTGGCTGCGAGGGACTTAGTAGCGACGGGGAGGAGAGATAAGTTTTTAACTCCTCGAATGCTTGCTGACACTTGGTATTCCACTTGAAAGATTTCTTCAGGGTGAAAAAAAAGGGTAAGCACTTGTCTGTTGCCCTTGACACAAATCTATTTAGCACTGCTATTTTGCCGTTGAGTCTTTATACTTTCTTCACATTTTTTAGGGGCGCCATCTCCATTATGGCCCAGATATTGTTTGGGTTGGCCTCGATGCCCTTCTACGACACCATGAATCCTAGGAATTTTCCTGCCGTCACTCCGAAGGCGTACTTTCCTGGATTAAGCTTCATGTTGTAAAAGCGAAGGGTGTCAAATGTTTCCTTGAGGTCTTCCAAGTGATCTTCCTCCCTTCGGCTTTTTACTAGTAGATCGTCAATGTAGACTTGGACATTTCTCCTAATTTGCTACACGAACATCTTGTTCATAAGCCTCTGATACATTGTGTCTACATTTTTTAGGCCGAATGGCATCACTTTATAATAGAAGAGGCCTTGGCTAGTTACAAATGAAGTTTTCTCCTGATTGGCTTCGTGCATTCAGATTTGGTTGTAACCAAAGAAAGCGTCCATAAAGCTTAACAGCTTGTGCTGAGCTGTGGAGTCTACTAGAATGTCGACTTGTGGGAGGGGATAGCTATCTTTGGGGCATGCTTTGTTTAGGTCGATCAAGTCCACGCACATCCTCCACTTTCTGCTGGCTTTCTTGACCATTACCACATTTGCTGACCAATCGGGGTAGTATACTTCCCTAATGAAGCCTGCTTCTTGTAACTTGCCAACTTCTTCTACTATCGCTTGGTCTCGTTCTTGGGTGAAGACTCGCTTCTTCTGTCAGACGGGTGGAAAGAATGGCGACACATTCAGCCTGTGTACTATAACTGAAGGGTCAATTCCTGGCATATCCTCATGACTCCAGGTGAACACGTCTTGATTTTCCTTAAGGAAAGTTACGAGTGCTGATCGAATCGTCGGGTTAGCGAGAGTGCTAAGCCTTGTGGTCCTATCCGGCCTGGAGCTATCGAGGGGTATCTCCTCGAGCCTCTCTACGGGTTCTACCCCCGTTCATTGTTCATCTATGCTCATAGTTTGTAAATGGTTGTCCATTACTAGCATCATAATATAGCATTCGCGCACAGCTATTTAGTCCCCTCGCAATTCCCTTACTCTGTATTCAGTGGGGAATTTGATCATCAGGTGATAGGTCGAAGTTATGGCCTTCTAGGAGTTAAGGGTAGGTCACCCTATAATGGCGTTGTAGGTAGAGGAGCAATCGACCATAAGGAATGTAACATCCTTAGTGATTTGTTGAGGATGGTCTCCAATGGTGACGGGCAATGTGACTGCACCTAGGGGGTACAATTTGGTTCCCCCGAACCCGACGAGTGGAGCGTCAGTTGGAATTAGTTGCTCTCTACTGATCCGCATCTATTGGAATGCTGGGTAGTAGAGAATATCTGGGAAGCTTCTGTTATCAATCAAGACCCGGTACGTGTTATAGTCTCCTACCTAGATGCTGAACGCATTATTATGCAGATGGTGAAGACGTTAGGCATCTTCTTCCAAGAAACCAATAATGGGATTGCCAACTTGTGGCATCTTTGGGACAACGCCTATGAGCTGGACATTCTGGACCATTCTAAGATAAGTCTTTCGAGCCTTTTTTGATAAGCTGGTGGCGGCTGCACCCCCTACAATCATCCTTATGTCTCCTAAGGGTTGTCTTGGACATTCATTATCTCGTCGGGGATCTTGCTCTTGAGGAAGCGAATTTGCTCTCTCCTTGCTAACGAACTTTTGCAACTTCCCTTGGCTAATGAGGGTTTCAATCTGTTGTTTCAAGTCATAGTAGTCAGCTGTGTCATGACCATGGTCGCAGTGGAAGTGACAATATTTGTCTTTGGACTACTTGTTGGGATCTCCCTTTAGCTTTTTAGGGAAAGTCAAGGCTCCCTCGTCCTTGATTTGCATTAGGACTTGGTCGATTGGGGTGGTCAGTGGAGCTTCACTCGTGAATCTCCCTGTAGGAGGCTTAGAACGCCTATCATCCCTTCGTTCTCCGGTTCTCACCATCTTCTGTCCTCTTTCTTGTCAGGTATCTTCCTGCCTTTCTCTCTTCTTAGGCTTTTCTTCATGAGCCAGTAGTGCATCCTCGGCATTCATGTACTTGGTGGCCCTGTAAAGTACGTCCGACATAGTTTTCTGGTCGTTCTTATATAGTGAAAATAGGAACTTACCCTTCCACAGTCCATTCGTAAATGCCGCTACGAGTATTTTGTCGTTAGCTTCGTCGATCGAAAGTGCTTCCTTATTAAAGCGGGCTATGTAAGACCTCAGCGTCTCGTCTTCTCATTGCCTAATACTCATCAAGCATGCAATAAACTTCTTGTACCTGTGCCCCCCGATAAAGTGCGAAGTGAATTGGGCGTTCAGCTCTTTAAAGTGCTGATGGAGTTGGGTGTCAACCGGCTGAACCAAATTCTCACGGGACCCTTCAGCGTTGTAGGGAAGGCCCTACACATGATCTCATCCGCTACTCCTTGAAGATGCATTAAGGTCTTGAAGGTCTCTAGGTGATCAAGAGGGTCCTTGGCTCCGTCATAGCTCTCTATCTGCGGCATGCAAAACTTCTGCGATAGGGGGAAGGAATTGATGGAGGTGGTGAACAGCGAATCGGTTCGGTGGACCAAATCGTCAAGGTTGCTAAACACCCGTCCTTTGAAGGCATTCATCATAAGGTCCATCCTTTCCTTCATCAATTGCATCTTCGCGACCATGTAAGGGGGGGCTGTATCAAAGCCGAAGGGACGGCTGGTTTCCTGCTGTTCTTATCGACTCGAAGCATTGCTGCCTTAAGGTCCCTCCTGGTTCCTTTTTTTAGCGCTAGTCCCTTCTTGCGTAGCTGTTCTTCCAGGTCGTGGTTTTGTTTGGTGAGGCATTCCATGGCAGCAACGAGAGTTTGAACTTGTCTCTTAAGGGCAGTCGTGGGTGGTTGCTCTTCTCAAATGTTGTTAGTGGTTGCCATCGAGCGAGTGAGCACCATGTAACTCTTTTGTCTGGGAAGCTATAGTATGGCGTACAAATCATAACTAGTTAACTCTTTCCCACAAACGGAGACAATTGATGATATGAGGAAGTGCCCTATATGCCAGACAGCTAAGAGGCAGTCTTAAGACACTGGTCTGTATATGCCACTACCGGTACCTCAAGTACCTTGAGAGGATTTGTCCATGGATTATATACTAGGTTTTCTGCGAACCTAGTGAGGTATAGATTTTGATTTTGTTGTAGTTGACAGGTATTCAAAGATGTCTTATTTCATAGCCTGTAGAAAGACTTCATATGCCATTCAAATAGCCAACCTGTTCTTCAAAGAAGTAGTGCGTTTACATGGAGTGCCCAAATCCATTACCTCTGACCATGATATGAAGTTCCTCAGTCACTTTTGGAGGACTCTATGGAGACGGTTTGATACATCCCTTAATTATAGCAGCACTAGTCATCCTCAAATTGATGGCTAGATAGAGGTTGTCAACCGAACCTTAGGTAATTTGATCCGAATTTGATTACAACATTACTGTTAGTAGGAGCACGAGTAAGTCTCCTTTTGCCAATGTCTATTGCGTGCCACCAAAACATGCTTTGGACTTGGTACCCTTACCTGAGCTTCTAGGAGTGAGCCAAGAAGCAGAAGATATGGCTGATCGCATTCAGGTAGTGCAAGAAGAAGTTAGGTAGAAACTTGAAGCTTCAAATGCTAAATACAAGGAAGTTGCTGATAAGAAGAGGCGTGAGAAATGTTGGGTAAAAATGAATTGATCCCTTGAAAATTAATTAATTACCCAAGTTAATTAATTAGATCAAATTACATGCAATAGCGTGGTAGCACAAAAAAATCACCAATTATACTAAATGTAGAGGAAAATAAATTTGACACAGGTGATTTATTTACGAATGGGGAAAACACCGAGGCAAAATCCCATCGGGTGATTTTAAGGTCACCATTTTCAGGAATCCACTATTATCAATCACAAGCAATTACAAGTATAAGGAATCTTACCATACCCTTTGGCCTATCCCGAAATACTAACCTACAGTTGAACCCTTACCTCAATATCCAATTGGACTTGTATGGTAGCGGCAATCTTTCCGTTCAATGCACGAATCCCAGTATGTGACTAGCCTATGATGCACGAATCCCAATACGTGACTAACTCCAGCAACTTGAAAGAATGTAAAGTTCTTCAGTTCATCAACAATGAAAATCAAGAAGTCCCTTGGTCACAAAACCCTTGGCGTAAAGATACAATAGCTTCTTTAGAGAGAATAATGAACTAGGGCATTATCTGCATGCGCGACGACCTTTAAAATAAGCCTTATATATGTCTAGGGTTTTGAGAAAAGAAAATCTATACAAATATTTCAACATGGGTCGAAAATCAGATCTGGAAATTATGATTTCGTTAGTCTTGACAGAAACAACTTATGTTGAGCTTGTGTCGAGCTTCAACATTAAATCTAGATAGAAAGGATTCTGTCAAGACTTCTGTCAAGATTTAGTGAACAGCTCTTTCTTCACTTATTTCTTGATCAAATCTTCATGACTTTAACACTTGACTTGAACTCTTTTTTCTTGAAGTACTAAACCCATCATAGATCTACCCAATTACAAGTAAAGTGCATTTTGTCAAAGGATTAGCCAATTACATAAAATATGTCCTTAACAAGAAGATCTTCAATGTTGGGGATTTGGTATTGGTCTACCTTTGGAAGGAGCGGTTTCCTATTGGTGCTTACAATAAATTGAAGGACAAGAAGTATGGGCCATTTCAAATTACTAAGAAGGTCAACAACAATTTTTATGTGGTTTCTCTTCCCCCAGACATGAACATTTCTTCTACCTTCAATGTTGCTGACTTGTATGATTATCACTCTCCTGATGAGCCAAATAGTGGTAACTTGAGGTCGAGTTCTTTCCAAGTGGGGGAGACTTATGTAGAACAAACAACACATGCCTTTTTGGAACAGCAGAGATGTTGGAAATCACAATGCAAAATCAATAGGGGTGCCAGTAGAGGCCATTGGGGTGACAATGTCAAAACTGTAGGAAATTTGGCAAGTTGAAGGAAACGACATTCTGATCTAGAGGAAGTTTGTGTTGTTTACAAATCATCGAGTATGTCTTATGCACTAAAGGGTGAGATCCCAACTGATCAGGTATGCCTTTTGTGTGTGTGTGTGTGTGTGTGAAGTTTTTCTTGCTATATCCCTCTTAGATCCCCCTTTGGTGCTTAAAATGAGATTAAAAAAAAAAAGTTTTGAGTATTTTATATTTGTTACAGTTGTGTTTGGTGTTGTGAATGCTTACAATGTGGCATTGTGGTGTGTTAGTAACATTGTCAATACAATAGTTGAGCTACTAGAACAAAACATATAGAATTTTTTATTTTTTATTTTATTTTATTTATTTATTTTTTTTTGTGATTTATGTTGTCTAGTTCTTGATATGACTCTCTTAACTCTTAAGAATTTCTGAGGTTTTTTGTTTTTATAAACCTTCCTCTTTCCTTACTTGATTATTAAGAATTAAATTGAATATCAAAGTTCTTTGTTGTGGAATTGTATTTAATCTCTACAAATAAGAATTTGCATCCTTTGAACTACAATACTAGTTTATAAGCGCCAAAAAAAACCTGTTTTCTTTAATTCACATCTCTGCTTCAGTTCATGATGCAAGCATTTTTCTTACGATCTACAAAACTATGTGCAATCTCAATATGGAAATAGGATGCACAAGTTGGAGTACAAATAGTGCTATAAATTTATCTTGTCAGTAATGGCTTGGACTTTCCCTTTCTCTGTAGTTTTCTTCATAGATTATCAGCGGATTTTAAGTGCCATGCCTTCTCGTAGGTTGAATACATCAAAGCTTATTGAAAATAGTGGTGAGTTCTTAAACTTGATTGTATTTAATAATTTTGGAGTAACTCTAGTCCTAGTAACCTGCTACATGATGTGCCTTGTGAGCGGTGGCTATGCCAAGTTGTGTACCTATTTTGATGAAATTCACTATGAATTCTAATACTCATCTCTGCTTTTCTGTTTCTGGCATAATGTTGCTTCTTGGATTTCTTTTCTCTGCCATTCTTTTTCCTCTTATTATAGAGTTTTTCAACCAATGGAGAATATTTCCAAAATAAACTGGTGGACACAATACATTTTATGGAGATTCTAAATTTAAAAGATAGTGTTGAAAAGGATACATTCTTCCGCAAGCTTCCAAATTTAGCAGAGCTGCTTCCTCGTCCAATTGTCCTGAAAAAGGTGTGACATGGAAATTCTAATGTTATTTATCTACTTGAAATGTCTTTGAATGCCAGCTTATGTTTTTTTTTCCTTGTTTATACAGTTAGTTCCATTATTAGCTTTGGTTCAGCTGCTGCCCCTGCTTTGGCTGCCTTGTTGAGCTCTTTTAGTACCTTTACAATATCCTTATTTTCATATGTTAATTTTTGTCTTGTAATGATCTGGGTTGATTGGTTATAGTACATTGGACTTTTGATGTATTTGGTTGTTGTATGTGGATTTTGTGCATAATTGTAGATTTTTTCAAAAAAAAAAAAAAATAATAATAATTTTCAAGGTAAAGAGACTCTTAAATAACCTTATTTATCAAAGATTGTACATGTAAATCTGTAAGGTTGAAATTTATCAACCATCTTATTGGCTTTATTCCGTGCCAATTTACTTGTAATTTAAGCATTTAGTAACCCTGTATTTAGGTGGGATTATTGTAAGGGTAGTGTGTGAGAAGATGTGAAGAAAAGCTCAAGTATGTGCAAAGAAGCAGAGCTTCGCGGCTAGGACTCGTGGGTGGCTCGCGGCTGCAAGTCGCCAACTTCAGGCACGTAAGATGCACCCAGGGAAGTTGAAGGGTCGCACCAGCTGTTGCACTACAGGACAAAAGTCCCAGGCTGGCCAGGCCGTTACGTCGCGACTTGATTTCGCGACTTGGACAAGCCGTGAGACCAAGCCGCCAATTTACCCTATTTGGCAAAAATTGTCTCTTCGTATTCTTTTCTCACCTCACTATATATAGACCCTTATACCCACTAAATTGAGAGAGCTTTTAGAGAGAATTTTGTGAGAGAAAACCCTAGAGAAAAACAAGATTGCCTCATCCCCAATCTTCATCTAAGAAACTCTACAAATTCCTCTACTCTCTTCCTCTCCATTGTCATACCCTTGAGAGGTCTTTTACCAAATCCTTATCTCACACCACCCACATCTGTGAGAAGGTTTATTTGGTGCTGAGGGAAGCAATTTGGAAGGAACCAATATACATTGGTTGATGCTATGGTCAAGTAGCGGAATCCGGGAAGCTAAGGAAGAAATAGGTTCGGTGTAACCTCGTTGGAACAAGAAGCTTGGAGGACTTAGGTATCTGGGTAGATTAGGCTTGGAGGGTCTATTGCTGTTCATGTATTCCAACTATATTCTTTAGTGGATTTTCTCACCGCTTGGAGGGCGGCGGAGAGGTTTTACGCCGAGGACTTCGGTTTCCTCTTCGATAACACATTGTGTGTTGTCTGTGTGTTTGCATTTTTTTCCTTTATCTTTGCCTTATATTTACAGCTGTGGATGTGTTTATATTTGGCTTAGATTATTTATCAATTCTGTTATAAGCTTATGATCATCTTCCACACATTAATTGTTTGATATAAAGCTTGAATTGGTATTTTTATAATTTAGGGTCTAAACGTTCAAGGGTGTTTCGTACCCAAAATCTTTTAACCCTTGATAAATAAGATTATTTATTTAAGGGCCTCTTGTCCCTCATAATAAAATAAAACATTTTTGAGGGCCACAAAAGCTTTCAAAATTTCATTTTCGAACGTATAAGGTTCGAAGGTTATCAAGAGTTGATTCGATTCTTAAAATAATTTTTCTTGAGGTTTTTTAATATATTTTTGAAGAATTTTGACCTTTGAAAAAACTCAGCTTTGTTGGAGTGAACCGTGTGTACATTATTTTATTAGTTTTTATTGTACAGATCTACTCGAAGGTTCAACCAGATTAATTATGCACTGTATCGTGTTTCAATGTTCAAACAATAAAAGGGGGTGTTTGGTTAGTGTTTTCAAACAACCATTTTCAGTTTTTAAACAACATTTTATGTATTTCAATGCACTTTTTTCACCCACATGTATTTCTACAAATATTTTCAAACAACAATTTTGAGTTTTTAAACACAAGTACCAAACAGGCCCAAAAACTTCTAAAAAGTAAAAATGTGATACACGTGAAATAGTCTTTACCAACGTAGCAAGTTTCGTATGAACTTTTGCAATAAAATTACTGCTTATGTTTCTAGCTCTTGCATCAAGCATGTTATCAAGAAAAAGTAAAACTGTTCTTTTTATTTTTGTTTTTTCTTATTCACGGTTATCTTTTTTAGAAAAAAGGGTAGAACGATATTATGCTATTCGTGCTTCAGACAATAGGAACTAATTGTGATACACGAAAGATTGATTGTGACGTATTGAAACTCTCTAGCTTGAAGAGTCTTAAACTCTTAATTAGAACTTATTGATATACCACTAGAATTAATCAAATGTACACATTTTCATGAAGTCTTAACTTGTTTTATAACTCAAGTTTGATTAAGCTGTGTGCATGAGCAATGAACCAGTTTATTTTATTTTATCTATTTCCACCATTTACTAAGGTGAGCCCGGTATTGTTTATTAAAAAAAAAAAGGTGAGCCTGGTATTTGATATACAAAATCTAACTTATAAGAAGCATAAATAGTTTTTCTTATGCTTGATGCAAAAGGTACAAACATAAACAGTTTTATGGCAAAAGTTTATACCAAACTTGCTATGTCGGTAAAGACTATTTCACATGTATCACATTTTCACTTCTTATTGTTTGAAGCACGATACATTGCATAATTAATCTGATCGAAATCTCCTGGCCGGTTCAACCAATTCCTATTTAAAATCTTGAAATAATCTAAATATAATTCTAAATATATACCTTAACATTTCACATTCACGTCATTCATACTTCACTACCAATGAAATCCTTATAATTAATCACAAATGATCCAAAATTCTAGCAGATGGAAGAAAAAAATTTAAAACAAGAAGTGAAATAAAAAATAACGTATCTATAATTATGAACCAATACTCACTTCTTTCATTAAAAGGGCCATTGAACTACTCTCTCTCTCTTTTTTCTTTTTTCTTTTTTTTTTTCTTTTTTTTTGGGGGGTGGGGTGGGTAGGGGCTCCTATATTTTTGTAAACCAAACATTTCAATTGCCCTAGGCATAATATACTTTTTTTTAAGCCCGTATATATGTAAAAGATTAAAATTAACCACAGCAAGCTTTATAATTTAGTGGCATAATCTACTTTCCTCTATTAGGAGAGTTGGTGTTCGAGTTCTCGCTCCCTATTGTTGTAACTAGGACTATAAATGAACCAAATTATTTATGAACAATTCAAGCTCGATTTGTGAAAAAAGCTAAGTTTAAACCCAATTTTTAGCTTGATTATTAAACGACTAAAACTTAAACATAATAATGTAATCGTGAACATAAAAATATTATAGTTTAATATGTATAATTATCTAAAAATATATTTATATACTTGAAAAATTTATTATTCGTAGTTCATTGATGATATAATTTGTATATTCTTAGTAAAAATTTATAATAGATGAAAATGTAAAATATTTTAGTCATTATTTTTATATATATGAAAACAAGAAGCTCATGAACAAACTTGAACATTTATTTTTTATGTGATAAGCTTGAGTTTGGCGGGATTCTAGCATTTTACTCTTATTTTTTTAAAAATTTAGCAATATGCCTCTGTTTTGAAATTATATAGGTAAATGCCCCTGTTTTAATACGCGATTACCTTAAAATCGAGTTTTAATGAAATACTCGATTTGTACAAAATCGAGTTATGCCCGATCAAACTAAAAATAAATAAATAAATAAATAAAAAATGCATGGAACTCAAGTTCATTGAACTCGAGTTCCATTAAAAATGCCACTATAGGACAATCAAAACGTAGCTATAGGTTATGCCCGAATTCCATGCAATTTTTTTTTTTTTTTTTAGTTTGGTCAGCTATAGCGGCATTTATGAACACCTATAGCGGCGTTCAGAACACCTATAGTGGCATTTTGAAACTCGAGTTCCATGCAATTTTTTTTTTTTTTTTTTTTTTTTTTTTTTTTTTTTTTTTTTAAAGTTTGATCGGGCATAACTCAATTTTGTACAAATTGAGTATTTTATTGAAACTCAATTTAAGGCAATCGGGTATTGAAACAGGGTCATAAACCCAGATAGTTTGGAAACAGTGGTATATTGCCAAATATTTTAAAAAATAGGGGTAAAAGGCTAGAATTTCCCAAGTTTGGCTCATGTTCGAAATAAAAATTAAATAAAAAAAATCTGAACTTTTAATATTTAGCTCGGCTCGACTTAACTTGTTAATTTATAGTCCTAGTTGTAACTATAGAATTATACAAACTAGAAAATAAAATAACCACAACCCCTCGAAAAAACATTTTATAGCTCTGATTCTGCGTAAAATATAATATACTGTACCAAACTATGTAGGTAAATAAAGTAGGAAGGAAAAGTAGGAAGGAACCAACTTTTTCATTTTCATGGTACCATTGTGTGTATATATATACTTTTCATAGAAAAGATGATCCCGGACTTGGAATATTAGTAGATAGCATAAACCTAAAACTAAAAAAATGAAGACTTAGTTTTTTGTTCACGTTAAATATCAATCTCTCATGTACAACGAATAACTATATAAGGCTAGTAATATTAATTAATAGTTTATTTGGAAGGAAGAATTGAACAATGTAAGGTGTAGAATGTATATTGTACCCTTTTTTTTTTTTTTTTTTTTTTTTTGAGGAAAAGATTATTCTATTTATATAAACAAAAATTTCCTATTCAGAAAAGTGTACCATGTATGTTAATAAAAGTGATAAGCAAAGTCGCATTTCCTTTATTTGTATTTTTTAGACATATACTGTATTTTATATTCCAATCCTGGTATATTTAATTATTTATTCGACACAAAAACTAATTAATAATAATAGAAATTATTATTTATACTGGGAGGATTGCTGATGTGATCGTCCCCGATTATATGTGTGAGCTTTCTAATCAGCAAAAGGAATAAAAAATAAAAAATATCAAATGATGTTATATTTATATAAATAATAACAATCTATTGGTTAGGAGGTCAGAGAGGACTACGTGAGCAATCTTCCGAGCGTACCTCATAGTTTCTCCAACAATAGTACCAAATTTCTCACGCTAAAGTTTCTACGTAGTAAACTAAATACGAGGTAGGACAATAAACTTGCAAAATTCAATTCACTTTCTCTGGTATAAACTTGCTATGGCCGGGAAGGAGCATGTCGTTTCTATGGAGGGAATTTTCAGAAGAGAAGCCAGTGAATCAAGCAATGGCGTCACTGAGGATGCCCAGACCAACAGCATTTCTATCGAATCAACTACCCTGGATGATGATGCTAAGATCGTCAGTCGAGATGTTCGTCCAGACAAAGGTCGTCCTTTGCTTACTTCGGTCCTGGAATATAACAACGAAGAGAGAATCACCGGTGGGGGTGTTGCCCACCACGCCTCCGATGATTAAGTCAGAGAAGCTAATCAAGATAAAATATGGATAGAAACTAAAAATGAGAATAGAGTCGTCTGAATATTGTTTTTTCGTACCTCCCTTGGATCTCCCTTATGGGTATATATATAGGTTGTCTTAATACCTTTCTAGCCGTTGGTTCTGCCATTATGGGAGTGTTATTACCTGAGCTCGTAACGCATGTGCCAGGTGTTAATTTGACCAGCATGTTTCCAACGGTATTGTTATTTATTGCTGCTAGTTATAACGGCTGGTCATGACTGGATTTGCTATGGCAGCCTCCTTCGTCCTGTGTTGGCAATGAGATCGTCACAATCATTCGTCCAACTTCTAGGGAAGGACGATGTTACTCATTTCTTGGCCTATCAGCTGCCCCCTCATTCCAAGGTCGTCCGTTAAATAGGACGACCCTGGGAATATTCTTTTATATATATATATATATATATATATATATATATATATATATATATATTTTGAGATGTGCTCCCCGCATTAACTACCTCGTGGCGGCGTGGCGTACTTCGTGGCCACGTGTCGAGCTCTGATCGGTGGGGGGGCATTGTTTCCGGCGAGCGCCTTTTCGTTTTCCCGCGATTTCCTAGGCAGATTTTAACTTCTATTTTTCCTAATCTCTTCATTTTTTGGATCACTTCAGTCTTTTTGTCTTCTTAGTATTTGAGTCTTTTTGCTGCCGCCGATTTGCCTTTCTGATTTCTGATTCTTCTTCCTCTCTTTTTAAGGTGCGTATCCCTTCTTTTCTGCTTTTTTCCTTTTGCTATAAATTTCTTTTGTTTACTTTCCTTTTTTGAACTGTACCTGTCCCTTCTTAATGGTAGATTATACTGATTTTGAGCATATTTCTCCCTCTATTACTTTTTTCTTTGCTCGTTTGGGGGGTTTTTTAGAATTTTCCGGCGACCGGTGTCCACAACCTAGCGATTTTGCAGTAGGGGGGAGTGGTTTAGAGTTGGTTTTGAGGGATTTGTACCCGTTGCTATAGCAGTCGTTTTCTTGGTTTAAATCTACCCGTAGGGATTTTAGGAGGGAAAGAATGGGTTCTGTAGTGAGGTCTAGTGGTCCTGAAGGGGGTTCGTCCTCTGGTCCGGTTGCGGATGGTGCCGCGGTGGACACGGCTACCTCCGTGCCACCTCCTTCGTCACAACCCTCTAGTTCCGTTGTCGTTCCTCGTCCATTCCATGCCCTCAAGGAGAAATGCCATTTGGGTGTTGATGTTCTCAGCAAATTTAGGGATAGGTTCCAATTCCCTGTAGAAACCAAGATTCGTCTACCCAGGAAGGGCGAAAAGGCTTGCGCCTTTGCCCACGGTGAGGTTTGTTTCTATGAGGCGGCCTTCTTGAGTGGTCTGAGGTTTCCCGTCCATCCGTTCCTTATGGAGCTTCTGGACCATCTACAGATTGCCCCAGGTCAACTAATGCCCAATTCTTGGAGAATAGTTATAAGCTGTATGGTGATCTGGACGATCATAGCGGATGGAGAGATGATAACCGTGAACGAGTTTACTTATCTTTACCGTTTAAAATAGTCTAGGGAATTTGGGTATTATGAACTCGTTCCCTGGGATAGGAGATCCCGTCTAATAGTTGACCTTCCGTCCTCGTTCCGTTATTGGAAATCAAGGTACTTCTTCGTGTCAGGAGAAGGTTGGGAGACATTGTCAGATGATTTTTGGGGGAATATCCCCAGGTTGCTGCGGCGATGGGAGACCCCTCGTCTCGGTGCGTTCGCCTTTTATGCTTCCTTTTTCCCATCCTCATGGATATTTTATTCGTTCGTCCTTAAATAATTTCCTTTTTGTGCAGTGAAAGAGCGCCCTGATTTGGAGGATCGATCCGTGGAGAGGGTTCAGGAGGCAATTAAATACGCGAAGACGATTGACGACTTTGGTGAGCTCGTTGATCCGCGTACTCTGGCTCGTCATTGTTTGGGGCCTGAGCCTTCACTATACGTCCTTCAAGTGATCGATCGGGAACAACGAAAGCGTAAGTAACTTCTCAGTCTTCGTCCTTCAAGATCGTCCCTATTTTTTCATTACTTTGATTCTCCATTTTTGTTGCAGAGATGACGAGCAAGTTTAATAAAGATATGTACACGAAGATCAAGGGGAAAAAGAATGAACCCCTTTCGAGCATTGGACAGAAAACCTTGAGGTTCACTGACAAAGAAAGAGAGAAGGAGAAGGACAAAGAGAAAGAGATGATGGAGAGAGGTTCGTCTACACCGGCACTGGACGAGACCAGGACAGCTTCCCCGGCAATTTCTCTCGAGGAGGTCCCGCCGCCGAAGAGACAGAAGACCGGGAAGAAAGGGAAGGAAAAAGTTGGCTCCTCTGTCTGGGAGGATGCTGATGTTGCTATTGCCAGGGCAAATGAGCTTTTTTCTGTGGAGGAGAAGAGGGAAATTTCGCTTACGCCCACACATCAGCTAGTGAACGAGAACTTGCACAAGATCGTCCAGGTGCTTCTATAACTTTCTTCGTCATTCTCCAAAGTATTATCATTTTTCTTGTTTTTGTTTTTTTTTTTAAGTTTTTATTCACAGGTGCTGGGGGAGAGTATGCACCTTACTTCACAATTCTTGGCGAGCGAGGAGAAGGCCGTCATGGCTACCTCGAAGGTGGAGGCTCTGGAGGCCGAGGCGTCAGTTTTGAGGAAAGATTTGATAGCTGCGATGGACGCTCACAACGCCTCCGCGGAGCAGGTCAAGGAACTGACCAGGCAGCTTGAAGCTGAAAGAACTCAAGTGAAGCAGAAGGATGAGCTTCTTGCTGCGGCAGGCCAAAAGATGAAAGCCGCTGTAGCCAAGGCCGTCCTTGCCTTCCAAACGACCGAAGAGTACAACACCATCCTGTTTCAGTGGTACTTTAAAGGCTTCGAGCTGTTGAGGAGGTACTTGCTCAAGCACGGGCCGGGGGTTGACCTGGACGATTTAGATTTTGAAGTAGTTGATAAAGAGATCGAGGCGGACGAGGCTGCTTCAATTGCTCAAGCTTCAATGGCGTTAGGTGAAGACCCCCCGGTGGCTGATGAAGGTGGAAATGACGCTCCTACTCAATGATTTTGTGTGCTGTACTTCTTTTTTTTTTTTTTTTTGTGAGCCCTAAGTGTCTTGGGCCCTTATTATCGAACATTTTCCTTGGTCCCTGTATGTTTTGGGGTTTCTTTTTTCTCTTGAACAATCTTTACTTTTGATCGTTTATATATATATTAGCCTTGTGTTTGCTGTATACTTTGCAAATTTAGGTATGGAAGAGTTGGAATCATATCTTCATCTCTTGAAGATTTAACTTCGTCCCTTTGTGGACTTAGGTGATTTTTTTTTTTTTTTTTTTTTTTTTTTTTTTTTGTGGTGATGAGTTTCTTGACAAGAAATTGATCTGGACGATGTTATTACCCCTTCAAGGATTTCATCGTCTATTTCTATCCAGGCAATGTGCCTTCGTCGAAGTCGTTTCAGAGTCTTTTTGATCTGGACGATGTTTATACCCCTTTGGGGGCTTCATCGTCTTTTCGATCTAGACGGTGCACCTTCTTTGAAGGTGTCTTGAAATATTTTTGATCTAGACGATGTTTGTACTGCCTTTGGTACGTCATCGTCTTTTTGATCTAGACGGTGTACCCCCTTTGGAGGCACTTTTGAAAGTATAACTTTTGCATAGTGTTATTGTAATGCTTGAACGATCACTTATGAAGAATCTGAATAATTGCTTATGCGATTTCGCGTGAACATAAATAATTTGAAGTACAAAGTACGAATGAATATTATGGCATTAGGGTATCAAAGAAAATGTCTTACAATCATGCACTGTCCTTATCTTCATAGTACCTTTTTAAATGCTCGACGTTCCAAGGACGAGGGAGTTTTCTTCCCTCAAGGTCTTCCAGGTGATAGCTTCCTCGTCTCGAGTAATGGACGATCTTGTAAGGTCCTTACCAGGTTGGGCCAAGTTTGCCGTGTGTAGGATCCTTCGTAGCAGGTGTTACCTTCCGAAGGACGAGGTCACCGATGTTGAATTTTTTCGTCCTCGCCCTCTGATTGTAGTATTCTGCCATTTTACACTGGTACTTCGCCATTCTTTGGGAGGCTTGATCTCTGACTTCGTCCAGGCAATCCAGGTTCATCCTCAATTGGTCTTCATTGCTTTTTTCGTCAAAAAACTCCCTCCTGGTGCTGGTAAGACCTACTTCAACTGGGATGACTGCCTCTGTGCCGTATGTTAGGTTGAAGGGGGTTTCTCCTGTTGGTGTCCTCGTCGTTGTTCTGTAAGACCACAAGACACCTGGTAGTTCTTCCGGCCATGCCCCTTTTGCCCCCGCTAACCGGGACTTGATGATCTTGAGTAAGGTTCGGTTAGTTACTTCTGTCTGTCCATTGGCCTGAAGATGACCAGGTGAAGAGTACTTGTTCTTTATACCCAGTCCTGAGCAAAATGATCTGAACCCTTGGCAATTGAATTGACGACCGTTGTCTGAGATGATCGTCCTTGGAATCCCGAACCTACAAACAATATTTTTCCAAACAAAATTTTGTACCTGAGCCTCTGTGATTGTTGCAAGTGCTTCTGCCTCGACCCATTTTGTAAAATAATCAATTGCCACAAGCAGGAACTTCATTTGTCTTTTTCCTTGTGGTAAGGGACCCATAATATCAATTCCCCACTGCGCGAATGGCCAGGGTGAGGAAATAACCGCCATTCTTTCTCCTGGGATTCGCTGAACATTTCCATACCTTTGATAGCTGTCACACCTCTTCACGAAGTTTGTTGCGTCAAGTTGCATCGTCGGCCAGAAATAACCTGCTTGCATGATCTTCCTGACTAGGGATCTTGCCCCCATGTGGTCTCCACAAATTCCTCCGTGCACCTCCTCGAGGACATATCTGGCTTCATCTTCCTCCAGGCATCTCAGGTAAGGCTGAGAAAAACCTCTTATATAGAGTTGATCATTCAATATGGTGAAGCGGGCGGCTTGCTTGCGGACTTTCCTGGCCTCTTCAGGGTCTGAAGGTAATCGTCCATCCCTGAGGAAGGATAGAATCGGGCCCGTCCATCCCCTGCTGGTGTGTATGGAGAAATTTTGCATTTCTTTAATGCTGGGAAGATTCTGTTCTTCTAACCTCCACCTACTCGTCAAGCCCGGGTCATCTGATGAGGCGCTTCGCGCAACTTCGTCGGCTTCTATGTTCTGTTCTCGTGGTATCTGTAAGAACTCTACACGATTAAAGTTGTTCACCAGCTAATTTGTCAACTTAAGGTACTTTTGCATTCTTGCCTCCTTTGCTTCGAAATCTCCTTTAGCCTGCCCAATGACGAGTTGTGAATCACTCTTGATCACAACATTTTCAGCTCCCAGTGCCTGAGCTAGTCTGAGTCCCGTTAACAAAGCTTCGTACTCTATTTCGTTATTGGTTACGGGGAATTTCAGTTGGACCCCATATTTGAGAACATCTTCCTGGGGGGAAACAATAACGACGCCTGCTCCCCCTCCTTTTTGTGTGGACGACCCATCTGTATTAATCGTCCAGATATCTTTTCATCCTTCTTCTTGTTCGTTGATGGTGAATTCTGCTATAAAATCCGCTAACACCTGAGCTTTTATAGCCGTCCGTGGACGATACTCAACATCGAACTGGCTAAGCTCGATTGCCCACTGTACCATTCGTCCAGCCGCCTCGAGCTTGCTCATTGCCTTTTTGATGGGTTGATCCGTCATTACTTTGATCGGGTTGGCCTGAAAATAGGGGCGAAGTTTTCTTGAAGCCACTATTAAGGCGAAGGTGATCTTCTCTATCCGTGGATAGCGAGCCTCAGCTCCCTGGAAGGCCTGACTGACATAGTACACAGGGAGTTGTCTCTCATCTTCTTCTTTAATTAATGCCGCACTTACTGCTGTAGCAGACACTGCCAGGTATAAGAATAGATCCTCCCCCTCTTTGGACGGGCTTAGCAATGGAGGGCTGCTCAAGTATCGCTTCAAGTCCTGGAACGCCGCTTCACATTCCTCCGTCCAGGCAAAAGCCTTTTTCAACGTTTTGAAGAATGGGAGGCACTTATCCGTCGCCCTCGAGACGAACCTGTTGAGGGCCGCCACTCGACCTGTGAGGGACTGAACTTCTTTGACCGTCCTTGGCGAGGACATCTCGAGGATTGCTTTTACCTTTTCCGGATTCGCTTCAATTCCCCTCCGCGAGACCATAAACCCAAGGAACTTCCCAGAAGACACTCCGAAAGCGCATTTGGAGGGGTTCAGTTTCATGTTGTATTGCCTGAGCGTGTTGAATGTCTCCTTGAGGTCGTCTATATGAATATCCTCTTCTTTGCTCTTGACGAGCATATCATCGACGTACACTTCTACATTTCTCCCAATTTGTTTCTTGAACATTTGGTTTACCAACCTCTGGTACGTGGCTCCTGCATTCTTCAAACCGAACGGCATGACTTTGTAGCAGTAGAGTCCCTGGCTGGTGACAAATGCGGTTTTTTCTTGATCCTCCTCAGCCATCTGTATCTGGTTGTATCCTGAAAATGCATCCATGAATGTCAATAACTTGTGCCCGGCAGTAGAGTCAACCAACTGATCAATTCTGGGCAGGGGGAAACTATCTTTTGGGCAGGCTCGGTTTAGGTCGGTGAAATCCACACACATCCTCCATTTTCCACTTGCCTTCTTGACCATGACAACGTTGGCCAACCATTCTGGATAATGAACTTCTCTGATGAAGTTTGCAGCGAGCAGCTTATTGACTTCGTCCGTTACTGCTTTGTTTCGTTCAGGAGAAAAAACCCTTCGTTTCTGTTGGACGGGCTTCTTTCTCGGGTCTACATTTAGGCGGTGTTGGATGATATTTGCGGGGATCCTTGGCATATCTTCGTGACTCCAAGCGAAGATATCGAGGTTGTCTCTCAGGAAACGAATGATTAATTCCTTCGTCCTTGGACTCAGATCCGTCCCTACTTGAGTCGTCCTCGATGGATTTTCTTTGTCCAGCTCTACTGCTTCCAGCTTCTCCATGATCTCAGGTGATTTATCCTCGATCGTCCACGCGTGGTTCTCTCTGGATGCCAGGACCGCCTGATAACACTCCCTTGCCAACACTTGATCACCTTTTATTTCTCCCACCCCCCGTTCTGTTGGGAATTTTACCTTCAGGCAATATGTGGAAGTAGCGGCTTTCCAGCGATTAAGGGTTGGTCGTCCAATAATTACGTTGTAAGACGAAGGAGAATCCACGACCAAAAAATTGTGTCTGTTGGTCACTTGCAAGGGATACGAACCGGCGGTTACGGTCAACGTCACAATACCCCGTGGGTATACCTTATCTCCGCTGAAGCTAACAAGGGGTGATTCGAAGGGACGAAGTTTCTTTGGGTCTACTTTCAACTGCTGGAAGGCGGGCAAGTAGATGATATCACCTGAACTCCCATTGTCTACCAGAACTCTCCTTGTGTTAAAACCTTCGATCATGATCATGATGACCAATGGATCGTCATGAATTTGCTTTGTCCCCCTGGCATCTTCCTCCGAAAAATACATATCTTGATTCGTCCGTCGTTGCTTTAATGGTGGTAAGTTATGAACACTGTTTACCTGCCTTTGGTATGATTTCCTAAGGGATCTGAATGATCCTCCTGTGGACGGTCCCCCTGCAATGGTCTTTATTTCTCCTCTTGCCTTCTGTGGACGAGGTGGTTGACCTTCGCTTCTTTGGAAATCTCCTTGTTGTTCTTTGTTGCCATACCTGCTAGCTTCTCCCCTTTTCACATATTTTTGGAGTTTTCCTTTCTGGATGAGCTCTTCTATCTGCTCCTTCAGGTCTCGGCAATCCTCTGTGTAATGCCCATGATCTTTGTGAAAACGACAATACTTTCTCTTGTCACGTACACCAGGTGGCGACTGAAGTGGCCTGGGCTATCTAAGGCTCTGATCGTCCCGGATTTCTGCTAGAATTTGGTCAACTGGCATTACCAGTGGTGTGAACTTCGTCTGTCGAGGATTTTTATCGTCCTTCCGCTTATTCCTATCGTCATTGCGTCTCTCTGTTCGATCTCTTTTCTGCCCCCTTCTGTCGTCGCCTTTTTCTTTCTTCTCGTCCTTCTCCTTAGTCACTTCTGTCTCATCTATGGCCGCTAGAGCATCCTCTGCATTCATGTATTTCTGTGCTTTTAACAGTGCCTCCGCCATTGTCTTGGGAGGATTCTTTGCCAAAGAAACCATAAAGTCCCTAGATCTTAAACCGGCTCTGAAGGTCGTGAGTTGTACCTTGTCATCTGACTCATCCACTTCTAGCATCCCTCGCGTAAAGCGCGTCACATATGATCTCAAAGTTTCTTTTTCTCCTTGTTTGATTGTGAGCAAGTGATCCGCTGTCCTTTTTGGACGTTGTCCACCCACGAAGTGACGAACAAAAGAACTGCTGAGTTGGTCGAAGTTGTCAATGGACGATGTTGGTAGTTTGGTAAACCATTCCCGGGCTGCCCCTTTTAGGGTAGTTGGGAAAGATCGGCATAGAATCTCATCGGGAGGTTGTTGGAGGCCCAACGTAGTCTTGAATGTATTCAAATGGTCCAAGGGATCTTTCAATCCATCAAAAGGCTCAAGCTGTGGTAAGCGGAACTTGGAAGGTACCGGGCATTCTTGGACTGCTGCCGTGAAGGGAGAGTCGGTCTTCCTGACGATTCTCTCCAACCCTTGATCTGTTTTTCCTTTGATAGCGTTTCTTAGCTCGTCCATTTCTTTCCTCATCTCCTTGAGGAAACTAGAGTTCACTTCTTCTGGAGTGCTGGCCCTTTTCCTCTGGCTGCCTTCATCTTTGTCTCTGTTGACCTCCGTATGGTTGTTTCCCTGTTGCAGCTGTTGCTTCAGTTCTTGGTTCTGTTTAGTGAGTTCTTCCACTGTGGCTGCGAGTGCTTGAACTTGCAGGGCCAGAGCAGCAGGGTCTGGGTTTGAACTGGATTCCATCTCGTTAGGATAGGAAGACGTTAAACGAAAGTTCCCACAGACGGCGCCAAGCTGATGATGCTAAGATCGTCAGTCGAGATGTTCGTCCAGACAAAGGTCGTCCTCTGCTTACTTCGGTACTGGAATATAACAACGAAGAGAGAATCATCGGTGGGGGTGTTGCCCACCACGCCTCCGATGATTAAGTCAGAGAAGCTAATCAAGATAAAATATGGATAGAAACTAAAAATGAGAATAGAGTTGTCTGAATATTGTTTTTTCGTACCTCCCTTGGATCTCCCTTATGGGTATATATATATAGGTTGTCTTAATACCTTTCTAGCCGTTGGTTCTGCCATTATGGGAGTGTTATTACCTGAGCTCGTAACGCTTGTGCCAGGTGTTAATTTGACCAGCATGTTTCCAACGGTATTGTTATTTATTGCTGCTAGTTATAACGGCTGGTCATGACTGGATTTGCTACGGCAGCCTCCTTCGTCCTGTGTTGGCAATGAGATCGTCACAATCATTCGTCCATCTTCTAGGGAAGGACGATGTTACTCATTTCTTGGCCTATCACTGGAGGCAAATATTGATGCAGTAATGGAGGCAAGAAAAAAGGTGACACTATCCCCAGCACCAAAGATACAAAAGGTTATATTCTTGCTGCGAGATAACAAGGATATGTTCCAGAAACACTATGAGCCAAAAGCAGTATCACTCGGTCCTATCCATCATGGTAATGCCAGGTACCAGCTAGGAGAGAATTACAAGCTTGTGTTGACATATGAGTTCGTCAAAGGTAGCAAAGCGAAGATAAATTATTTGTATAAGATGATTGGGGAGAAAATCAATGAACTGAAGGACTGCTTCGAGAAGGGAGTGATTGAAAGCTATGATGATGAGTCTCTCATTTGGATGTTGTTGGTCGACGGCTGTGCAACACTACAATACATATACTGCGCAGCTAACAGCATGTTCGAAGATTTGAATATAAAACCAGACAGTGTAGCCTTTACACAACAGGATTTGTTTTTACTTGAGAACCAGCTTCCCTATCGTCTGCTCAAATGGTTGATGAGTTGGAGTGAGAATGAAGCCGATTTGAAGCGATCAATTATCGATTATATTAATTGGCACGTGAAGGTACCACTACCAGAGGATCAATTACCAGTTTTCAGCTGCAGATGGTTAAGTTCGTTATCATGGAATTGGCCGCCCTGCCAGTCATCAAATATCCTACGTTTGTTATCATGGTGTCTCTGCCGGCGACAAGCAGAAATTGAGAAAGAAGAAAGCGATTACTGTTCAATAGTAGTGAATGGAAATGGAAATGGGGATCCAATCCATCTTCTCGATCTTCTGAGGACTTGTCTCTTGGGTAAGCCTCAACAAAGAAGCCACACAGATCCAAAGAAACAAAAGGTCCAAACTTGGCACTCCTATCGCAATGTTCAGGAGCTTCGAGCAGCAGGTATTCACGTGGAGCGTAGTAAAAAGAAACAAAGTTGCTTGAGTGACATATCTTTAACTAAATTCGGCTGTTTGGGATACCTTTGGCTTCCTCCAATAAGTGTGGACGACTCAACGAAGCCGAAGTTCTTGAACTTGATTGCCTATGAGATGTGTCTAGATTTCAAAAATGATTTCGGGATCACCTCTTACATATCTTTTCTTGATTCACTGATCGATGAATCCAGCGATGTTAAGATGCTAAGGAAAGCAGGAATACTCTACAACTGCCTTGGCAGTGATGATGAAGTGGCTCAAGTCTTCAATGAGATAGGTACCGACTTGGTGCCTAACATCAAAATATACAGTGATGTCAAATCACAAATTCAGGATCTCTACAAGAAGCAGTGTAGGACCTGGATTGCTCAATTCTTTCACGACCATTTTAGTAGCCCCTGGACGTCCTTAGCTTTTGTTGGCGCATTGTTGGCACTTATACTCACTATCATTCAGACTAATTATGCTGTCAACTCTCCCCCAGGACCCTGCGATAACTTCTGCAAGAATTTCACACGAAACTAAATATGGACAAAGGTAAAAATTTATTTGCTGTTTTCTTTCTAAGTGTGTCTAGCTAGCTGAGAATTCATGGTTTCTATGACAATTTGTTTCCAAATATAAAAGGCATGGGTCATATCCCAAGGCCCCATCATCTTATTAATTTGTTTACCTTGGTGTTGAAGTTTTCTTGCAAGTTCAAAATAAGTCAGGGTGATTGTACTTTCTAATTTGATGTAATGTGTGTCGATTGTCTCAGAGTTTGTGCGTGGTGTGTGTTTAGTTTATATGTAATCAAATTTAAAGAGTCCTAAAAAAAAGTTTATAAAGGAATATATATAGTTGATCCAAATTCAAATATGTCAACCTATTCTACAAGCTAATCTTGCGAAGCAAGGTCACCGTAGACACAATTTTCTCGGTCCTCTCTATTTTGCAACAATATTGGTACACTGCAAAGGCAATTTCATTGGCCATTGTTGATTCATTGATTATTGTTGCATACTCTGAATTATATATTACCATATACATAACAGCTGAAATCAAAACACAATTTCAATTATATATTACCATATACATAACAGCTGAAATCAAAACACAATTTCAATTGTGTCCTGCACATATACTATTTAACTATAATCACTTATTGTCAATTGCATCAACTTAATGCCACATCCTCGTCGTTGCACTAAAGTGGAGACAGTTTGAGTAATGAGAGAGGATTATCTTCATTTTTGTGGCCCAATATATAAGCTCAATGACTTTTTTTTTTTTTTTTTCCTTTTTCTTTTTTAAAGAAGTGAGTAAAGGAGATGAATAAATAAAATTTATAACTTAAATGAAATGTTGAATTATTCAACTAAAAGTTAAAATAATAGAAAAAATGTGGCCTCTGATGATACGGGTAGCAAATAACATAAATCAAGTAACAACTGCTTATCCTTGTTGACATTCCAAGCTAGCGGAAGGGTTTAATGTCATTTTTTACGCCATCATTTAACTCAAGAGTTGGCCTAACACCAACTTTTATAACAAATTCTTGGGAAAAGAAACTTTAGAATTAATTTTTGTACGCAGTTGGTGATTTTGTTGCATAGAGGGGAATTTCTTATAACCCCACACCAAAGTCTTTTAAGCAGGGGCAACTTATCTCTTTCAAGAAAGTTATTTTATCAGGCCCTAAAGTTAAATTATGTTTTCTTATCATTATTTTCTACTCAATTTCTTCCATACAACATTGATCTTAGATCTAAATATATAATTATGTGCTTTTTTGAATGCAATTCCCCCGTAGATTTTATTTTATTTATTTTATTTTTTATTTTTCTTGTATTAACTTAACTTATATATGTTGTAGATATGTAAAGTGACATTTATTAAATTATTTTAAATTAAATAAATTTATATATTTTTGAAAAGTTTTAAAAATATCATTAATTATAATCTCACATTGTAATTTCTTAATTATTATTCTTTATAATTTATTACTATTATGAAAGATCATATTCAATGCATAAATATTCTAACTATTATTATTTCCAATTTATTACTATTATGAAGATCATACTCAATGAATGTATATATCTTCCACTTTTTCAAGGTTTCAGGGAAGTGATTAGTAGGCTGCCCAAATTTATTTTTTGGAAAGACCAATTATCTATATTTGAACTTGCAAGCTTTCTAATTTATTTGAAAACTAATATGATGTAAGAGCACTTGCATTAGAGTTTGAATGATAGAAAAAATATTACATTTTAGCCAACCAAGTTTAAAATTTACCCACATCAATTAATGCAAAATTGTATAAAAATACATGGTTACTACATAATTGCTACTAGCCTCATCACACGCGCTTCGCGCGTGTAACGAGGCTTTCTTCTTTTTTAGTGGTAGTAGCCAAAAACGAAGCGCGTGTGATGAGGCTTTCTTCTTTTTTAGTGGTAGTAGCCAAAAAAAAAACTATGTTTTTTTATTTTATATATATAATTTTTATTTTGATAATCAAATTTATAAGTGGATAAATCAATTTGAAAATCAACAGGAAAGTGACCCTAATTTTTAGGCATTGTTTTAGTGGAAGTTAGGGTTGTATTTTTACGTGATTGTCCTTTAGTTTTGTCTCTACTTAAACGTAGGGATGCAGGGGTATTTTAGAATAAAAAAAAATCCGATCCAAACAGGTGCAGCCCCTTAAATAGTAGTATAGATAATACACATGTAAATTTATATCGGTACTATTAATTTTACCTTTAGTTTTTTATTCTTTCTTTACATATCCCAAAGATAAAAAAAAAGAGTAGATGATGATTGTTTTGTATGAAAAAAAAAAAACAATTAAAAAAAATAAGAAAAATTAATATTTTAATATTGAAATGGATGTTTTGAAATAAATAATCTGATTTATGATATTTTGAAAATTAAGTATGTAAAATAAAAAATAAAAACAAAAGTAGTTTTTTACACTGAAATAAATATATAAAAATTTGCACAAATTGATGCAATTTGGTTTGTGATCCAGACAGTAAAATGTGTTTGCTGCCGCTCTTTTCACCTGCTTGTTTATTTTTTATTTTTTTAAGTAGCTCCCAAAACTACGTCGCTTTGATTTTCTAAAGTTTCTTTAATTATTAAAAAAAACTCCAGAAAGCTAAAAAAAAATAAACCATTTTCCCAACTATTTTTTTTAGAAACATTTTCGCACCATAATTAAAAAAGAACAGACATATAAAGACAAAAAATAAAGAACTCATAATAACTAATCAATACAGACAATTTCTGCACATTCAAACCAAACTCCATTCGCAAAAGTACAAAGCACTTGAAAGAAAATTTTTTCTCTACACCAAAAGCATGACCTGAACGGTTTACGCTGAGAGAGGGGAGGCGAAGCTATTGAACTTGACAAATGGCTCGACAAGAATGGGTTCGGATCTACAAAACATACCGGAGATTTGTGTGTTCCTGTACCCGACTTCTTTAAGATTTGCAGCCAAGTGAGGTTGATCCAGGCATTTCAGGGTTCGGCGTCGTCGGATTCGGTGTGGGAAGCAATTTTTATTAAAAAAGCAATATATATATATATATATATATATAAATTTTCCAGATCTGGGTTTCTTTGGCTGATTTTAGTATTGTTCTTGT
The DNA here is from genome assembly GCA_023736055.1 of Quercus glauca. Taxonomy (NCBI): domain Eukaryota; kingdom Viridiplantae; phylum Streptophyta; class Magnoliopsida; order Fagales; family Fagaceae; genus Quercus; species Quercus glauca. The sequence goes on from CM043321.1 coordinate 8,336,166, forward strand.
TGTTAGATGGTGTTTCTTGCACTGGCGATGTAAATTTTTGTTTCTAAATTTTTTCGTGTTGTGATTTGATTTTTCTATAGTTTGTTTGGTTTCGTGGAAAGTTTTCTGGATTGCTAGGGAAAATTTGCTGGATATTTTTGGTAAAATATATCAATGTCTTTTTGATTTATTTATTCTGGAAAAAATATTTTTATTAGCTTTTTGGATTTATTTTAATTGTATAACCTAAAATGAAGTAGTTTTGAGGTCACTAATGGCACAATTCTAACGAAAACTAATGGGAGTATTGATTTGAATCAAGTTGAAATTTAAAGGATTGAATTGAATAAAATTAAAAGGTAGAAAGTTAGAAACTGTAACTAATTTTGATTATATTTAGGTCTGTTTAGATAAAATTTATTTTACTAAAATTGAAAACTAGAATTACTGTAACATTTTTTTTATAGGCATATGTTTTGTATTTTTGCTTAAAATAAATGTCACTTTACATATCTAAACGTATACAAGTTAATATAAAGACAATATAGTTTCATCTCTAATTCTCCAAATGCAAAATAAAAAATAGGATTTTGCATTTGAATTTTTTTTATTTTAAAATTTCAAAAAATGAGTATTTATAAGTTTATTGAAAATACATTGTTTGAAATTGTTGTGCTTAAGGGAAAAATAAAAGTGAGGCTTCAAAAACTGTAATTTGAAAAGGTGTAGCTTTAAACCACGGTATCAAGTAAGAATATGATTATATTTTTAGTAAATAAATGTTTTATCGAAGAAATTGAACAGAAAACAATGATCAAAAAACATAATTCAACTTGAGGGCGGTTTGAAAATGCTTTCTTCAAGGTGATAATGTGCCCCCTGCTTAAAAGAGTTTTCTATTGGGTTATAAGAAATTCACCTCCATGCAACGAAATCACCAATTGCAAACAACAATATATTCTGAAGTTTTTTTTTTTTCCAAAGAATTCTTACAAGAATTGTATTAGGCCAACAATATATTCTGAAGATAATGCTCCCTCATTACTCAAACAGCCACGCTTACTGCAATGACGATAATGTAGCATAAAGTTGATGCAACTGATAGTGTCCTTTGCAACTGCCTTACAATGTACTAATATTGTTGCAGAAAAAGGACAGCCACAATTGTGTTTACTGCCACCTTGCTTTGCAAAATTAGACATATTTGAATTTGAATCAAGTATATTCATCTTGAAACTTTATTACAAATGAAACTTTAACACACATCACGCACAAACTCAGACACAATTATTTCCAATCCACACATATTACATCAAATTAGAAAGTACAATCACCCTGACTTATTTCAAGAAAACTTCAACGCCAAGCCATAAACAAATTAACAAGATGATATGGCTTTGGGATGACCTTATTATTTGGGAACGGCTGTCTGGAAGGCAAAGAAATTAAACCATGTAATTCTCAGCAAGCTAGACACACTTAGAAAGAGAGCAGCAAATAAAATTTTACCTTTTGCATATTTACTTTGGTGTTGAATTTTTGCAGGAGTTATTGCAGGGTCCTGGGGGAGAGTTGACAGCATACCAAGTCTGAGTGATAGTTAGAGCAAGTGCTAACAATGCGCCAAAGAAAGCAATGAACGTCCAGGGACTACTGAAATGGTCGTGAAAGACTTGAGCTATCCAGGTCATCCACTTGCTCCTATAGTGCTTCTGAATTTGTGATCTGACATCCCTGTATATTTCGATGTTAGGCACCAAGTCGGTGCCTATCTCATTGAAGAGTTTAGCCACTTCTTCATCGCTGCCAAGGAAATTGTGGAGTATCTGTGCTTTCCTTAGCTTCTTAACATCGTAGGCTTCATCGATTAGTGAATCAAGGAAGGATACATAAGAGGTGACCCCAAAATCATTTTCAAAATCCAGACACCTTTCATATGCTATCAAGTTCAGGAACTTAGGCCTGGTTGAGTCATCCACAACAATTGGAGGAAGGTGAAGTTGTCCACGAAAAAGAAATTGTTTAGTGAATTTTATCTCACTCAAGTAACAATTTTTACCACGTTTCAAATGGATACCTGCTGTTTTAAGCTCCTGGACATTGCGATAGGATTGCCAGTACTCTTGGACATATTGTATATTTTGGTTGATTTTACCAACCTTTCCATCATGAATGTACCCTTGTCCATGAAGCATTCGTGTCCTCAGATGGTCAAGAAGATGGACGGGCTCTGTAGCCACTGATATGGTATGATCTTGTGGCTTCTCCTCATCGTGGCTTTCTTCTTTCGCACTTTGTGCTTCTTGTGGCTTCGATCTTTGGCAGAGTCTCCACGATAACCAATTCGATTGCTGATCCTCTGGTACCTTAACGTGCGAGTCAATGTAAGTTTCAATTGATTTGCTCAATTCTTTTTTCTTCCCACTCCAGCTCATCAACCATTTGAGTAGACGATAGGGAAGTTGATTCTCCAGCAAGAACAAATCCTGTTGCCCAAATGCTACACTATCCGTTTTTATATTCAACTCTTTGAACTTGTTGTTAGTTGCACAATATATGTACTGTAATATTGCACAGCCATCCACGAACAAAATCGAAGTGAGAGCCTCATCGTCATATGCCTTGGTCACCTCCTCCTCGAAGCATGTCCTCAATTCATCGATTTTCTCCTTAATCATGTTGTATACATCTTCCATATTCTTACCGCTACCTTCAATGAATTCATATGTCAACAGTAGCTTGTAATTCTCTCCTAGCTGGTAATTTGGATTACCATGATGGATCGGACCGAGTGATACCACTTTTGGCTCATAATTCTTGTGGAAATCGTCTTGTTCTCGCAGATAGAATATAACCTTTTGTATCTTTGGTGTTTGAGATTGATTCGTCACATTTTTTTTTGCCTCCCTTATTTTTTCAAACTTTGCCTTGAGATTAGTAATTCCGATTGAAATGCTGGGCACCTGGGGCTCCTCAGTGATACCCATGCTTGTTTCACCTACTTCTCTTCCGGGCATTGAAAGTTCGCACCAAAAAAGGCAATTGAATTTTGTAAGTTTGCTGTCCTAACTCGTATTTACTGTAATTTATTCTTGACATAGTACGTGGAAACTTTAGCTTGAGAAATTAGGACTGTCGCTCTTATTTGAATATAGACACTTTCCTAAAGCGACTATCTTTTATGATGGATTAGCATATCAAGCTTGGAATATAATCTGCAAGATATATCTAAAAAATGCAAAATAAATTGAAACTTGCTTTATGTCTTTATCCATTATGAAAGATTGATGTTGATCGAACATGCGTAATTTCAACATCTTTTCTACTAATATACCAAGTCGGAGGACAGGGATCATCTATTCTATTAAATTAAAGACAATACACAAATGTTGAATGATACAGTGAATAGGCTTGTTTCTTCTTACTTTATTTACCTTGTTAGTTTGGCATGGCATGATGTATTATTTTGAAGCAAAAGTAGAGCTAGAAAATGTTTATAGGAGGCAAAAATTAGTCAAGCCAATTACAATATGCCAAGTCAAAATTTAGTGACAAATTCCAAATTTATGTGTCTTTAAATTAATTAAACAAATGATGATATGTGACATCCAAGTTGATATCACATTCTTTCTCCAAAAAAAAAAAAAAAAAAAGTTGACATCACATTGGTATATTGAAATTTGCCATATGTCGTCATTTGGCTTACAAGATAAAGAAAAATTTCCTATTCAAAATTTATGGATAATTATCTTTATTAAAATAAATAAATAAAATAATGATAAATTTTTTATTCAAAATTGATGAATAATTTTCTTTATTAAAATAAATAAATAAAATAAAGATAATTATTTTACTTTGTAAAGTATTATCTTTATCAAAATATGATCTTTATCAAAATGGATAAATAGAGATAATTATCGCTAAGTAAAATTTGGGCTAGTCAGAGTCTACTATATATCTTCAAGCATATCAATTTAAAGTGGAATTTATCCTCTGAAATCACTATAAATTGAGGACATTCACTCTCATTTTCAACACCAAGTTTTCAGGAAGCCCACAAATTTCTGACAAGGTCAAATCCAGAGATTTGTTGTAAAGACCGTTCAATCCATTTTCCAAATAAAGTCAAGAGGGTTTGATCCATTTTCCAACCCTCTTGTTCAAGTCATGTTCAAAATGTTCAAAAAAAGTCAAGAGGATTTCTTGTTCAAGTCAAGTTTAAAAAAGATAGAATCAGAGGAGTATTCTTTTGTAAAAGAATCGAAATAGTACTCACTACAAAAATATATTTGTGACACATTTTTCAATTTGTTTGATTTGCAAACTTTGTGAAAAAAATTTGGGCTTACAATGTTGTTGGTGATTTTTTTATTAGGTTTCCAAATTTATGACCTCTTATTTTCACACGTGTTATGAACAAAAGCTTGAAGTAGGGCTTTGGTGCTTTCATACTTGCCCTAGAAAGCACGGATACGGACACAAGTTGAGTATGTACATGACTGGTAAGACACGAGTACACGGGTACGACACCCAAATTACATTACCCAATTCTCTTGAAATTGCTTTAATTTAGTATTGCGCAGAAACTATTTGTTAGAATGCCACAAACAAGTTCATATTGCGTAAATCATTGTGTGAACTTCATGTACTCTAGCCTAGCACGTGCACTGTCATCATACATGGTTAGGAGTGCATGGACTTGCTTGATTGCCGTGCAACTACTTGTTCTGGAGATTGGAGCTGCTGTGTTTATTGATGATCTGTCAGAGAAGGACCTTGATAGACCTTTGTGGAGTGCCTTTGGAAGATATCAAGGAAAGAATGGTGACTAGATTAAGGCACCTGGGCATAAAAGTGAAAAGCATTAAAGAGGATGAGCGTTGTGTCATTCAAATCTATTAAGGTTATTTTCATTGGCCTTTTCTCTTTTGGCTACTCATTTTGTTACAAGAGGAAGAGTTCTGTTATGCCGATTGAAACCTGCCAGAATTTTTATTTTATTTTATTTTAATTTTTGGTTTCAAAGAAAACTTGTCAGATTATGTTAGTAATAATAGCACTGGAATCAAGCCAATAAATTTAATTTCTTTTACCACTTCTTCCTATTCATTTGTTTTGCCTCTTTGCATCGAGCCTGTATGGAGGCTTACATTTTCAGAAATTAAAAAAAAAAAATTTGGATTTTTAATTGAAATAATTCAACATTTCTTTTGGATAATAAGTTTCATCTACTAATCTACTTCGTTCAGTTGTCTGAAAAAAGAAAGAAGAAAAAAAATAAAAAAAATAAAATACAGCCATTGGGCTTAATAGGCCACATAAATAAAGATAAACCACCATCGGTATTCAGAGTGTGCTCCTAGGATCCTCTTTACATCAAGTTTTCTCTATTTTTTCCATTGCACAATTTGTTTTTTAGATTTAACATTCTACAAATTGTCTTGTCATTTAAAATTTTAAGTGATTGATAATTTGTACACTTTTTTTTATATTTATAAAATTTAATTTGAATCATAGATCAATTTCAAATGGAGATCATCATTTTCCCCTTGATAAGTTGGATCAGAGCCCAGGACTTTTGTACAATGATAAGAATGTAGCATTAAGTTGATGCAATTCACCTAACGCAAAATTTTATTTTTTTTTTTTTTGATTGCAAGATTAAAATTATTAATAGGCAGCATTTTGGATAAGAATGTGTTCATCTATATTCAGAAAAAAAAAAAAAAAAAAAGTATACATTCATCTTTTAACTTGATTACATATAACACGCTGACACAATTATACACACCGCTTAAGAGGAATGGTGTGAAGATGAGAGATGGGCCATAAAGAATGACAGGCTATCCTAAGAAAAAGATAGCTAGTCTCAGGAAGCTCAGCAGACGTGATCCAAGGATCAGAACCCCACTGGATAGAAGACCCAGTGATGTATGACATAACATTATCCAGGGGAGGAGACTCGTCATACGGGTAGACAGGGTGCTGGACCAAAGGTACCTCTAGAGCATCAGCTACTACCGGAAGAGTAATAGTGTACTCTACACCTCGTATCCAACTCTTTACCAAAGTGTTGGAATCATAGATGCGGATAGAGATGTTCGAAAAGAACTCTCTAATCAAGGTAGCTGAAGGAGGAGGATCAGAAATATCCAGCAGAGGTAATCAGCCCCGACGCTCAAAATTTGCCCTAATGGCAGGATCAAGCTCATCTAACACAACAGAACGCTCAGCCCAAATCTTTCTCCTAAGATTCAGTGTCTCATAGATCTCTTGGTTTTTCTCACTAGGAAACTTCTCACGGTCAAAAGAAGATAGGGGAGGAGAAAGTGGGGGAACAAACCTATGAGCTCTATTCTTCCTAGGCATGATGCTAAGGGAAGGACAAAGACACAAAGATAGAACCAAAAGAACAAAACAAAAACACAAACCAGAGGCAGACTGCAAGTTAGCACAAAAATATATATATATAGAACAAAAATCTATATGATGAACAATCACAGTGTCATGATGCATGTACTAATGCAGTAAAACTAAGTTCAATTTAAGTTCAATATTCACAAAATTGGCTTGAGCACAGAGTTTCTAACAAAAACCCCAAAATTGAAAACCACTTGTTAAGATTTTGGAAAAATTTGACCAATTGATCATCACATAAGCTAGAATACATATTATAATGATCAATTACATTAATTTAACAAGCCAATTGCATCAATTGAACCTAATTTGAAAGAAATCCCCAATTCAGATCAATTACAAGCCCTAGAATTTTCAATTTCTCACAAAACACAAAATTGATCAAATTAAACCAACAAGATCATGTTTATATCATGTCCCAACAAAAATCCAATGATCAATTTCACATAAAATGGCTTGAATCATCAAAAACCCCAAATAGGAATAGGTCAAAAAATTTCAAGGAGAAATGCATGAAAAATGCATGAAACTTGAAAATAAAAGAAAAAAGGAGGGGTATAATGGACTTACCGGCCTTAGAGGACAAAAACCTTGCAAAAGATTCGGAGGAAAACGACAAAAAATTGATGATTTAGCCTTGCCGAGTCGGAGAGAGAAAGAGAAAGGTTTGAAACTTTTGAAAAGTGATTTGAACAAGTCAAAAACTGATATTTTAAAAAGTTGATTCATGATATTCGATTGAGCGAAAATTACATTTGATAAATCGAAACAACCCGAGACTTCTTAAAAAATTTTAAGCACATTTTCGATCGATCGAAAAACAGAATGGATCGATCGAAACAGGCAGAGACTCATTAATTTTTGAGAAAAAGCATAGTTTTGAAAAAACAAACACATTTTGGGCACAAACTCCTCAAAGCATCAAAATTAAAGAACACAATGCATGAGTATGAGATGAAATGCTTTTTCAAAAACCCATGTTTTAAACCCAGTTTTTCCAAAAAAAAATTTCAACCATTCTCCCTTTAAATTCTTCAAACAACAAATATGTTGTGCATAATTCTCAAGATATTTTCAAACTTGGTTGGTCAAACCAAAAACACACACAATAACATGTACAAAGTTTAGCAAATAGTAACTTCTGTAGTGTGTACAACTAGTAAAAGCTTGAGATACATGTGAGGTGATATGTGAATAGAAATCAAATACATAGTCTACAAAATTCATCACATAGAATTTGAAAGAGACTATCACCTAAAGAGTTACATCATATAACTCTCACATCTCCTAGAACAAAAGCTTACAATCACATAAGTTTCTTGATTTTGCCTCATAATATACACACCAATTTTAATTGTTCAGAAACTTATTAAATAGCCGGGATAATGTACACATCAATTTTAATTATGTGATTTGGCATCAAGCCTAATAGTACACACCAATTTTAAGCATTAAGCAATTAAACCGAGGCTACACCTTATGTTCTTTTTGTGCATGTACTACACTTTCTCGAGCACAAAAACTTACGATATGCACTAAGGTGTTCATGATTGGTTAGTGAACAGTGGTGAGGTACTTATTTATACCTTTCTCAAAAGGATCAAGTCCGACAGTCAAATTACATGTGACTTTAAGATTAAGATAAAGTGATAAACACCATAAACATCTTTCCCACACAACATGCACTACAAAGCTTCAACTAGTAAAGTGCAATAAATAAGCTCATCAAAGCTAAACAAGGTACATAAGACATGTTATGTGAAAATAAATTGACCAACCTTGTTTTCAAAACCAAGAAAACTAATGCAAGACATAATTTTGCTACCCTTTTTTTTTTTTTTTTTTAATTTAAAAAGAGAAAACAAAATAAATCCTAGAATGAAATGCATGAATGTTATGCAATACAAATCCTAGAAGAAAAAAAAAAAAAAAAAAAAAAAACAACAACAACAACAACAATAACAACAAAAACCAACCAACAATGGTCACAAAAGAGTAGAGTAATGAAGCACAAGGACCATGTCAGAAAGACTCAATTAGATCGAGTCTTTTGTATCCAAAACCTTTTAGATGCACCACGAGCATTGGAGTTCCTATTCACGTTTGAGTGATTTCCAACTCCAGGATTGGAATAAAGGTTCAAAACCTTTACCAATTCACCAATGAGTGCCATAGGATCTTGTGCTTGAGGCATAGGCACTTTTGGTTTATTTGCTCTCTTAGCAGCTTGAAGCTTGTAACAGTTAGGACGAATGTGTCTAGACTTTCCATAAAAATGACAAACCCAAGCAGGTTTACCATTTATCTTGTCCTTAGAAAGGGTAGACTCCTTAGGTTTAGACTCTTTCTGATCAACCCTAATCTTCCTAGATGGTGAAACTTCTATGGGTTTGACAACCTCACTCATAAGGGGTTTGACAGTTTCACTCACAACCTCACTCACAAAAGGTTTAGAAGAAGGTGAAGGAACAAAGTTTGTAGAATGGGGTGCAGACATAGAGATGCTTTCAACAAAACCAAAACCAAATTTGTCAGAGGGATACTTTTGAACACTCAGCATATGATCAAGTTTAGAACTAGCGGATATAGCAAAAGATAAATCAAGTTCTAATTTCTTAATCTTATCAATCAAAAGCATATTCTCAGTTTTCACATTGTTCAAAAGTTCATTAGCATCAAAACAATTTAACAAGCAAATTCTTCTTATCAAGCTCAAGAGAATTAATTTTCTTTAGGCCAAGTTCAACATTCATAGCATCCTTTGCAGCAACTTTGCAAAGTTTATTATAGGCCTCTTGAAGATCTGCATCCTTAGAGAGTTCCCCATCAGAAGGCTTCTCTTCAACAGACTCGCTTTCATTGATTATAGCAGTAGCAGTGAAAGTAATGAAATTTCCATCCTTGTTACATCCAAACTCATCATCAAAAACCTCATTATCACTAAGGGTTACAGCTATAGCCTTGCCCTTAGACCTAAAAAATGTAGGACATTTAGATTTAACATGACCACACCCCTGACATCCAAAACATTGAGAACCCAAAGAATTATTTGAAGATTGACCTACTTTTTCTTTAGGTTTTTCAGTGTTACTAACCTTAGTGGGATCATTCTTCCTAAAATTTCTAGGTTCAGCAATGTTTGTATTTCTTGCCTTTCTATTACTATTCCTAAGAAAGTTTCTAAAGTTCTTGGCAAGGTAACCAATCTCTGTAGCAGAGAGCTCATCATCAAATCCACCAACCTCAACATCATCAACTGACTTAAGAGCCATTGACTTGGATTTGCTAGCTTTGGGTAGGTCCAACTCATAGGATTGAAGAGATCCTACAAGTTCATCAACAGGGATGGAGTCCACATCCTTGCTCTCAGTAATGACAGTCACTTTGGGTCTAAAGTCTTTAGTTGAAGATCTAAGAATCTTCCTAACAATTTTAGGTTGATAATAGATTTCACCCAAATTATATGCAGAATTAACAATATCTTTCAGCTTAGCATATAATTCATCAAAAGTTTCATCATCAGACATCCTAATGCTTTCAAATTTAGAGGTTAATTGCTGCAATTTATTAATCTTAACTACCTTTGTGCCTTCATGCACAGTCTCGAGGATTTTCCAAGCAGTGTGAGCAACCTCAACATTAGAGATTCTCTTAAATTTCTCCATAGAAACAACGTTAAAGATGGCATTTATAGCTTGGCTATTGAACCCAGTTGCTTCTTTTTGAGAAGTTTGCCACTCACTCACGAGATTAGTGGGCTTCTCCCATCCGTACTAAACAGAATTCCAAACCCTCTCATCAATAGATTTCAGGAATGCTTTCATCCTTACTTTCTAATAAGCATAGTTATTCCCATCAAAGTGGGAAGGAACAACAAGAGAGTGTCCGTGTTCCATGACAACAGGGGTCAATGATCAGTTCAGAGATCAAAAGATCTACAACAAGAGAGCTACTTGCTCTGATACCACTTGTTAGGATTTAGACCCCTTAAAATAACAATTGGATTAACCTAGTGTATTAGCCAAGTGATTAACTTAGTCAAATTATTCAAATCAAGGTTAACACAAGCATATAATTATGTCAAATATAAAGCAACGGAAATATAAAGAACACAAAGATATGATCATCCAAGAAAACCAAACCGATAAAAAACCTGGGGAGGATTTAACCTAGCTATCCTCAAGGTAAACTTGAATCCACTATATGAAAGAATCGAAGTTCATACAATAAGACTTACAAACACTCACGCTCGACTTCCTATTACTAACCACTAGTAGAACTTACTGACACGACCACGTGCAAGCTCCGAATCCACGGATTCCTTCTTTCTTGGATTCTCCACAAGATATAAGCAATCTTGCTTGTGTTTCTTTAAGCTCCAATGGCAACAACTGAGTTGATCATCAAGGTGTTGATAATATCTCTACCTTGAAAACCCTAAATTTATGTGAAGGAAAGCTCCTCAAGGAACTCATAAGAGATTCACACAAACCGCAAAATATGAGCAACAATAACAACCAGAGCAACCTCTAAAACGTGGCTAGGGTTTGCCTTATATACCTAGGGCAAAAACATAAAAACCTAAACGTTTTAGAAGTTAGGGCTGAGTTGGAAATTCTGTAGAAAAAACATTCTACCCGACTTTCGATCGATCGAGTCTAACCTTCGATTGATCAAGTCAGGCCGAAATGCACTAATACATCTGCAGCCTCTCGATTCCAACTTTACATGAATAACACAACTTTGAGCAAGCCTAAACAAGACTAAACATATTGTTTTGATTATGGTTTGCCAACATTACATATTAGAGTTCTAAATATATAAAATCCTAAATCTTTAGAACCTAATAAATATAAGCACGGATAATTTATTTGCAAGGGTACCTGTATGTTTTTTTTCACCTGTACTTAGTGGCTATTTGTTGTATTTAGTTTACTGGTTGGTTTTAAAGGAAAGATATGTAGCTGACTAAGTATGAATGCAGATAAAATTAAAATCTATTAAATTATTTGAGCAAACATCTGAGGATAAGATAGTCCAGAAATTTGCACAATTGAGTTGGAGAATGGAGCGTCTTGCGACCAGGGATGATGGAATGTCGTTAATTATAAAGACATTCCAGAATGTCATTTTCGTTAGATGTGCAAGTGCAACCCAGAGACGGCACCTGGATGTATTGATGATAGTGTGATACATCTCCATCATGATTATAGTGTGATACTTTGAAACATCAAGAAGTAACAAAGACAATACATTCACCAAAAAAGAAAAAAGAAAAAGAAGAATATAATGATAAGGAAAAGAAGAATTGGTCTGAAATTTGAATAATACACCCTCCTTAATACTCCACTATAGTGGTGATGCGTTTGGATCATGAAATAGTACTGAGCATTACACTTTGTCTTGCATCTTTTATTACAATGTGAAATAAAGATTACAAATTCCACCAATCACACAAAGTCCAATATTTAAACTCTTATTTATCTCAGACACACTTATATATAATAAATTTTGTTACGACATATGCAGATCATGTTAAGAACATATGTCATTTAGAATTGGCTAATCCTTTGACAAAACACATTTTACTTGTAATTGGGTAGATCTATGATGGTTTAAGTCTTCAACGAACATTTTGTTCAAACCAAGAGTTAAAGCCGTGCAAATCTGTTCAAGAAACAAATGAAGAAGTGCTATATTTTAAACATAAACAGCTAGCTCGACAGATAGTATTTATCGAGGTTTAAAAGGCAATTTTGTCCCAATGCTCGATAGCTGCTCGACAGATTACCTATCTATCGAAATTTACAAAAATCAATTTTTGAAATCTGATTTCACACATATCCGTGTATATTTGTTTAGACTTTCTTTTCACACAACTCTAAACATATATAAGGATTATTTTAAGGGCTGTCTCACTAGATGCAAAGGTGGTTGCACTTGTTGTTGCAGTATACTGTGACTGGAGACAAAGTTACCCTAGTTCATCTTTCTCTTGAAGAAGTTGCTGCATTTGTACACTGTAGGGTTTTGTAACGAAGGAGTTTCTTGATCTTCATCGTGTGGATAAACTGAAGAACTTTGCAGCCAACATCCTTCTCAAGTTGGTGTGTTAGTTACGTACTTGGATCCATATATCGATTGGTTAGTCACGTACTAGGAGCCGTGCATTGAAAATGAGAGATTGTCATTATAGAACAAGTCCAATTGGGTATTGGGATAAGGATTCAACTATAGGTTGGTATAAGGTACTGAAATTGCTTTACTTGTAACTGCTTGTTTTGATAATAGTGGATTCTCAGGAGTTGTGACCTTAAATTCATCCGGTGGGGTTTTGCTTTGATGGTTTTCTCTATTCGTAAACCGATCACCCATGTCAAATTTAATTTCTGCTGTATTTAGTTATTTGTTGATTTGTTTGTGCTACCACGCGTTATTGCATGTAAATTGAATTAATTAATTAACTTGGTTAATTTACCCAAGGGGTCAATACATTCTTGGCCTATCGAATTTACCTATAAAAAAAAATACTTATATATAATACAATAAATTAAGAAATTACACATTTCCTTCACTTATTTGATTCATATGATAAAAGAAAGAAAAATGGCAAGACATGGCCAGGAACAAGTACAGATGCACTGGAAAAGACTAAAGAAACTCTGGGAAGCACGGACGCGACGCCAGAGGAGCCATACCTGCGTTCGACGCGGCCCGACGCGGTGACGCGTGAGGGACACCTCTGACTGCACGTCGGGCTGCGTCTGGCCACGTGTTTTTTTTTTTTTTAGCCGACTCGCGCCGACGCCGCTCAGACTCGGGTCGATTCGCGCTGAATCGGGCCGAGTCGGGCTGTATCGGGAGAAACCGACGAACTCATCCCCTTACAGAGCAGTTTTCCAACACGTCGACGGTAGCTAGAATGAACCCAGGCCATGGCAGAGGCGGCTGCTGCTGCTTCTTCTTCTTCTTCTCCTTTCTTCGTCCATGGCAGAGGCGGCGGCTGTTGCTTCTTTTTCTTCTTCTCCTTTCTTCATCCATGGCAGAGGCGGCTGCTGCTGCTTCTTCTTCTTCTTCTCTTTTCTTCGTTTTGTCTGCTCGTACTTTTCAATTCTATTTTAAATTTTCCATGCCTTGTTTTATGTTTTCTTTTTGTTTTGTGAACCTAACATGTGACTGGTTGTTGGAATTGATAAAGAGATTTGACAAAAGCTTTATTTCTATGGCCCACACGTAAATATATGAATAATAAAATTATTTTAATATCTAACTTGAGCCTTTAATTTTTTTAAAGAATATTTTAATAGTAAAATTGTTTTAATAGTATTATTATAATTATTCGATAGATATTTAGACTTGAAATTGATAAATTAGCTGAAATTAGCTTTCAATCTTGTGGAATTTTTTAGTTTCAATTTTGCGGATTGTATTTAATTTATGAATATCATATTTTAGTTATTATCTACTATTGCTCTTAAATTTTGTATATGTTTATATAATGTGAAAAAGTATGCTTAGTAATATATTAAAAATATAAATAAAAATATTTTTAATAATTTTTTAATCGCTGAGTCCCGCCACACCCGCACCCACCTTCTTAAAAAATTGCCGAGTCCCGCACCCGCACCCGAGTCTCGAAATGCACCCGTGTTTCATAGAAGAAACTCCTCTGGTACCATTTACTTGGAAACATATATGTCTGTGAGGTAGTAGAAATATAGAATCAATCCATGCACCAAGATCAGAAAATAAAATTTCAGAAACGGTTTATCATTAAGAAGCTAACGAAAGTTAGCTCATGAGGACCTGTGTGAATTTGGGAAACGGATCCTCTCCATTTCCATTTGAAATGGAGAGACTCCATTTCATGGTGGAGATTCAAACCAGCCAGATCCACGCTCAACAATCATCCACGTCATTTAAAATTTAAACTAACACTTAAACCGTAGTTCAGGGAGCTTAACTCAGGTTTAACTCAACCGGACCAAAAAAACTCATACACCAGCCGTTCAAACTCTCTCTCTCTCTCTCTCTCTCAAATTTCAAACTTCAAACTCTCTCAACCTCCCTCAACTTAAACCCATCAGCAAAATCAAAGAAAAATCCTCACACACCCAGCCGTTCAAACTCTCTCTCTCTCTCTCAAATTTCAAACTTCAAACTCTCTCAACCTCCCTCAACTCAAACGCATCAGCAAAATCAAAGAAAAATCCTCACACACCCAGCCGTTCAAACTCTCTCTCTCTCTCTCAAATTTCAAACTTCAAACTCTCTCAACCTCCCTCAACTCAAACCCATCAGGAAAATCAAAGAAAAATCCTCACACACCCAGCCGTTCAAACTCTCTCTCTCTCTCTCAAATTTCAAACTTCAAACTCTCTCAACCTCCTTCAACTCAAACCCATCAGCAAAATCAAAGAAAAATCCTCACACACCCAGCCGTTCAAACTCTCTCTCTCTCTCTCAAATTTCAAACTTCAAACTCTCTCAACCTCCCTCAACTCAAACCCATCAGCAAAATCAAAGAAAAATCCTCACACACCCAGCCGTTCAAACTCTCTCTCTCTCTCTCTCTCTCTCTCTCTCTCTCTCTCTCTCTCTCAAATTTCAAACTTCAAACTCTCTCAACCTCCCTCAACTCAAACCCATCAGCAAAATCAAAGAAAAATCCTCACTCACCAGCCGTTCAAACTCTCTCTCTCTCTCTCTCTCTCAAATTTCAAAGCAAACTCTCTCAATCTCCCTCAACTCAAACCCATCAGCAAAATCAAAGAAAAATCCTTAGTTCACCAGAGATCTCGACACCCATACGCGCATCCTTTTTAAACCCAGATCAGAGAGAGAGAGAGTAAGGGTTGGGGTTGGAGAGAATCAGGTGTAGAGAAAGATTTCAGACCCAAATCAGAGAAGTTTAGAAGTTGATGATCCTTCAGGTTTGATCTATAGAGGGAAATGAGATTGAGAGATAGAGAAAGAGATAAATATGGCCTTGCCGATTTGGTTCAGACCCAAATCAAATAAGGTTAGGGTTTGGGTTTGGAGAAATATGGCCAATCGTTTGGTTCATCCTCTTACTCAGTCACTTGTGACGTTGGTTCTGTACATCCTAGTCTATCAAAAGCACTGAAGAAGTGGACGAGTGGAGGAGGAGGAGGCAGAGCCCCTTGGCGCTTGATATTGGGACTTGGAATTTCATTTTGGACTCAGTATATGAGCATGGCGGTGGTTCTGTTGGAGGGAATTCTTTCATTGCCTTTGCTAGGAAAAAGGGTGTTGTTGAAGAGGTAAATCTTTCACCATTCCTTTACTTGAATGTTGGTTTAGTTTTTGGGTTTTCTTGCATGTTCAATTTTGAAGACTGGTTGGTGCTATATTGATGAAATGCTGTGATAGACTTCAATTTTCAAAAAGTAATCCATATTTCTTGGTTTGGTTTTTGGGAATTTGATTAATTGCATTTGTTTAGCTTCTGGGCTGGTATTATTGGGTTATTTTCGAGAATTGGTTAATGGTAATATAAAGAAAACAATTAATTTAATGGGTGGTGCATTAATGAATTTGGTTCATTGATTATTAATTTAGATATTTTAGTGTTTGGTCTTTTCGTTTTAGAATCATTGCGATCGATTCATGCTGAAAAAATGGGGATAGACATTAGTGCAGACAAGAATTCCAAACATGAAAAAAAAAAATTGTGTAGTGGATATCATTGTTTTTATCAAACCAATTGTATAGTGGTTATCTGAAATACTTGGATTCTATTCTGCAAATTAAATTTACATAGTGCCAATTTCGGGTTCCAACTTCCAAGGCCATTGCTAAAGGATAATGCACTAGGCTCTGAAAGACAGAGAAGGTTAGGGTTGATGCTTAATCTCCATGGCTACTGCTAGCAGACCTTTGAAATGTGAACGGTTTAGAGCCCTTAAACTATAACCAGATTGCGTAGCCTAGATTAATTAGCCAAGTTGTTACTTAGTCAAATTAAGCAATTCTAGGTTAAAACAATCACAAAATCATATCATGCATATAAACATATAAAGCAGCGAAAATAATAAAGAACACAATGATATGATCACCTAGGAAAACCAAACCGGTAAAAAACCTGGGGAGAATTTTACTCACCGATCCTCAAGGCAAAACGGAATCCACTAAGAAAGAATTGAAGTTCTTACAAAAGGACTTACAAGCTCCCCGCTTGACTTCCTAATGCTACCCACCAGTAAAACTTCCTGACATGACCACGCGTAGGCTCCGAGTCCACGGACTACTTCTTTCTTTGAATCCCTTCAATCAGCTACAAGCACCCACGCTTGATATTCTTTAAGCTTCAAAGGCAGCAACCAAGTTGATCATCAAGATGTTGAAGTGATCTCAATCTTGAAAACCCTAAGCTTTGTGTAAAGGAAAGCTCCTCTAGATCTCACAAGAGATTTACACAAAACCGCAATGTATGAGCAACAATACAACTTGTGCAACTCTGAAAAACGTGGCTAGGGTTTGCCTTATATACCTAGGGAAAAAACATAAAACCCTAAACGTTTAAAGAGCTAGGGCTGAGTTGGAAATTCTGCAGAAAAAACATTCTGGCCAACTTTCGATCGATCGAGTCTAACTTTCGATCGATCGAGCCAGGCCGAAAGTAACTAATACTTCTGCAACCACTCGATTCCAACTTTACAATATTAAACCAACTTTGAGCAAGCATAAACAAGAGTAAGTACATTGTTTTGATCATGGTTTGCCAACATTACAAATTAGAGTTCTAAATACATAAAATCCTAAGATCTTAGAACCTAACAAAATGAATTCCTCAAAAGTTAGGAATTTTTTTTTGTCCAAATTGGAGTATTTCTTGATCTTTTTTTTTTTTTTTTTTTTTTTTTTTTTTTTTTTTTTCATGTGTACGACAGTATGATGAGTTTAAGTGTATATAGTCTAGCTGCTTGTGCAGACTGTGAGCAAAGTCACATTAAGACTAAACATGCCTTTATAGTCTAGCTGCTTGATCTGTTTTTTTTTTTTCATGTGTATGACAGTATGATGAGTTGTAGAACAAGTAACAATAATTTTGTGTATCATGGTGCAGGGCTTCGAGTAACAATTGATTGCAAGCCAGAAAATGGACACTTCAAGACAAGAGGGGTGGGAAAACTTGATGAAGTAAAAGATGGAAAACTGAATGAAGAGTGCTATGCACAGCTTCACAGTGCATCAACTGCACCATGCCATGCACATAATGGCCTAGAGTCTTCAAAAGTAGTATTCAAGTCCAATGCCAAAGGAAAATACATGTTTGGGTTGGAATTTTTGTTATTTTAATCAAAGTGTTTATTTTAATGGAATTTTTGTTATGCGATCAAAGTGTACGTTTTAATAAAATTTGTTCGATTGTAAGGATTGAATTTTGATTGTAAGGATTGTAAGGATTGAATTTTGATTGTAAGGATTGTGACAATTGTTATTGTAAGGATTGAATTTTGATTGTAAATAAGGATTGTGACAGTTATTGTAAGGATTGTAAGGATTGAATTTTGATTGTAAATAAGGATTGTGACAGTTGTAAGTTATTGATATTTGTAAGTATTTTTAAGTAGGTGTAAGGGTGTGTTGCACAGGTGGTGTGATTAAAACTGCTGTGTGTGTAAGGAGAGGAAAAGGATTGTAAAACTCAAGCAAAAGAAAATTTGACACACCTATATCTATAAAAAACAACTCCTGCCCAGCATAACAGCAACACTTATATATAAAAACTTAATTATGCAGCAACACTTATGCAGCAACACTTAATCAAAACTTGGCTTATTTATATAAATTTTTTCCCCAAATAGCAACACTTATATATAAATACTACTCTTGCCTAGCATAACAATTATGCAATAAAAAACATGATTATGCAGAATGTGCAATACCAAACCTATGCAGTAACAATAATTATGCAGTAACAGTAACATTAATTATGCAGTAACAGTGCAGTAACAGTAACAGTAACAGTATTATGCAGTAATTATGCAGTAACGATCACAGTAATTATGCAGTAACGGTCACAGTAATTATGCAGTAACGGTCACAGTAATTATGCAGTTTGCAGTAACAGTCACAGTAATTATGTAGTAACAGTAACAGTAATTATGCAGTAACAGTCACAGTAATTATGGAACAATAATTATGCAGTAATGGTCACAGTAATTATGCAGTAAGAGTAACAGTATTATGCAGTAATTATGCAGTAACAGTCACAGTAATTATGCAGTTTGCAGTAACGGTCACAGTAATTATGCAGTAACAGTCACAGTAATTATGCAGTAACAGTAACAGTAATTATGCAGTAACAGTCACAGTAATTATGCAGTAATTATGCAGTAACAGTCATAGTAATTATGGAACAGTAATTATGCAGTAATGGTCACAGTAATTATGCAGTAAGAGTAACAGTATTTATGCACTAATTATGCAGTAACAGTCACAGTAATTATGCAGTTTGCAGTAACGGTCACAGTAATTATGCAGTAATAGTAACAGTAACAGTAATTATGCAGTAATTATGCAGAAATTATGCAGAAACAATAACAATTTCTGCAGCAACAAATAATTATGCAGAAATTAACACCTTGCAGAGATACATCAGACATGCAGATTAAGTATTCTTTCCAAATAATAAAAAATATAAACATTTGAATGTGACTAAGTTTTGGACCATCAAAACTCCAGTCCTAAACTAGGAAGATTACAAAATATGAGCACTTAATCTCAGCATGTATCATAAATTATAAAACATGATCCTAAATTAGAAAAATGGCTTGACTTTATGAACCATCGGATTCCATCCACTTGTAATACTTTCTTGAGTCAAGGGACCTCCACTTGCAACACTTCCTTGAGTCAAGAGACCTCTTGCACCATTAATTTTGTTGTTGGAGCCTACAACACTTGATGTACTCTCTAAATGTGATGTTAATGCAACACTTGCTGATGAGCCTCCCTGATGTACTGCAGAACTTGTAGAAGCCGACTACAAAAAATCCAATTACACGTTACACATATCACAAGCTTAGCATTAAAATTATCAAATCATGCATCTAAACTATTATTAATATCAAAATAAAATATATAATTGTAAATATCTTTACCATTAAAAGTTGTGTAAAACTAGTAATATTTTCAGAAGATATATCTTCAGTTTTCTTTTGTTCCATGACGTCAGGTGCATATATTTCCTGTAAAAATTGTACTAGTTTAGCAACAATAATAGTATACTATATTAATGTGTAAAAATAAAATAGAATGGTGAAAATAAGGATAATTGAAGATTACCTCCTGCACTTTTCTTTTCTTTGTTTGCTTCTTTGATGTGCCTTCCTTTAGTTTCCTCATCTTTTCTATCCATGATTTCGGCCTATGCTTTTTATTACGATAAATCTCTCTTTTTTTAATCCCTTTTGGTACAATCGTAATCGAAGCACATAATTGATCTTCTTTGTCTGCAAAATCGGTGGAATGCCTAATGATGTCTTCTTCTGCATTAGCTTTGCAATTCCTAAGGTCACTGAGTTTTTTTTTTTCAAATCTGCAATTGCTAAGCTTAGAATATTATGGCCTTCTTTAGTTTCACATGCCTCATTCACCAATTGAATATATTTTGGACATAAATCTCGATACCGATCTACATATTCTAGTCGAGTATCCGGCTTAATGTTATGTGTTGTGCAATTTTTTCCGCTTCCATCTTTTGCATCTCTTCTCCACCTCTTCATGATATATCTATTAGGAATCAACTTGATATCCAATGCATCAAGAACTTTCAAACCATGCCTACATAAAATACCAAATGACTCAAACTTTCTGCAACTACAAGATAAAGTCTCATCTAATGGATTCCACATGACCTCATATTTTCCATTTTGATTGAAAACTCCAATCACATAACTATGTGTTTGACTCACATTGCGATCTAGGATGGAAAGTGCCATTACCTCTTCAAATTCTGTCTGAAATAAATCAAACAACTTAGGCGTGTACACTGTTGCTACTTGGTTAAGCATAGGAGAGGTTTTGAGCTTTAATCTTGGAAATTTCTGTCTAGAGTTGTATTCTGCTTCTAACTCCTTATCCCGCTTTTGATTGACAATTGTTTCAAAATGAGTGAAAAACTCTACTATATTGAGATCAGTACGTAAGCAATCTTTCAAGTCAGCATTGAAACTCTCACTAAGCTGGGTTGTCTTCATTCCTGCAGTGAAAGTTCTTTTAACATATGCTTGGGCCCATTTTCCCTTCAATTTAAATAGATCAATTAGCCATTTATTTTCACGAACATCGTACTTATCTAGCATTTCATTCCAAGCTGTAAGAAACTCATCTTCACCGTCATACTCATAGATACATGCTAAGAAATCAGCGTTAAATTGAGGCTCAGTTTTTAGTAAATGACCCAAGTGTTTCTCAGCATTCTGCCACATATGCTAACTACACAGTGCATGATATGTCTTAGGCATGACTACTTTTATTGCTGCTGACATTGCTGCATCTTGATCTGTGAAAATAGTAATTGGCTTCTTTTCAGACATTGCTTCTAAAAAGGTCTCAAATAACCATACAAAAGATTCAATCGTTTCATCATATAAGAGTGCACCTCCAAATACAACAGTTTCTCTATGGTGATTGAGACCCAAAAATACTCCAAGTGGCCTTGCATCTCTATTTGTACTATACGTTGTATCAAACGTTATTACATCACCGAAGTGGCTATAGTCAATGATCATTCTTGCATCGGCCCAAAAGATATTAGTAATCAACTCTTCACAATCCAATTGAGTAGCGAAATAATATGAAGGATTTTCCTTAAGTTGACGACTGAAATATCTTCCCAAACTAGCAGCTGCCCCATGCTCCATGTCTCTCTGTCGCTTAGTGCGTAAGTAGTTTTTATAATCTTGCTTGGTAAAACCAAGATTATCATATCCACCAACTTGCTTACTAAGAAACTCATAAGATTGCTTTAATCTTAATCTTGATTCATGTGCCAAATCAATTTCAATAGCATGAGTTGCATCTACTTTCCGTTGTGATGGCATCATGTGCACAATTGATGGAAGGTAGAGATAGTGGTTATGCTCAGCAATAAATTCACTTACCACATATTTTTTACTATCTCGATTAAGTATGATAACCAAATGTGCTTCACAGCCACATCTTGTTTCTGCTCGTGGATTCTTTACATTCTGATCTCTCTTGTCTTTGCCTCGAACTCCCTCCTTTGCGCATACAAATCTCCTTGAAGTAACCACTCCAGTCTTTTTACATTTATTTACATACTCTTTTCTAATACTAAAACCAACCTTTCTGCCATATTCATTATAAAAACCATATGCAATCTCATCCGCTTCAAACTCCATCCCTTTAAATGGGGTAGATTCCATGGGCACATTAGAAGGAACATGTATTCCCATCATTATCCCTAGAAAAAATTGAACATAAATTTATTATAACTTTCACCTATCATTTGTTTTCAAAATAGAGATGATGTAAAAAATAAAAAAAAAAAAATAAAAAAAAAAAAAAGAGAGGATGTAATGAATGATCAACATACTAATAAGGATGTACCTCATATGAGAGAACTGTTATATATCTTTGTTACTAAACATAAAAATTCAAGATGATTAAGCATGATTTCAACTCAACTCACTCAAAGGCCAGTCAATTTAAACATGACAATAATAAACATGTTCTTTAAAATTTTGCATCCATAATATGCCATCAAAAATCATTATAAAGGAATCTTCTTATTATGATTAAAGAACTTATTTATTATGAGATTTTTTTTTTCAAAAGAGAAATTTATTAATTTAAATATCTAAACCTTGTGATGAACACCACAATAGTCTCCTTTTGATCACCTCTTTATATATGTCCATAATCCACATTAAGCGTACAAGTAATCATTTTTTAATTTCACATAAACTCATCATTGATACTATTTTCTTATGAACCGATTATAGTTAGTTTGTGCATCATTGAAATATATATATATATATATATATATAATTTTTTTTTAAATTGTGCCACTAAACTTATTGATTACACTATGAATTAGGATCATGTGTATAAGGATTTTAGTGTTGATCCATTCCATAACATTTTATGGTAATAAATTCAAATTTATTGATGTAATTTTATCCGTTTGAAAATCTAGTTAGTTTTTTAGTTTATACTTTCCTAATCTACTTTCCGAAGTGGTTTCTCCATTAAAGATATTATTTTTTGGTTTTCCACTTCGTCACCAAATGTTATGTCATGCTTAATTGTGCTTTTTATATTACTTATTGATTTGTTAATTGCTTAACTATAGTGAAAAATTAATTGTTTGAGTGGATCACTTCACCAATATAATTTGATAATTTTTCTCATTAATTCACATTGGGGTCTAAACAGAAATTTCAATGTTCAATCTTATTTAATTATATGAAATTTTGTAGGAAGACTCTAACCTTCGTCCAGCCATCAAAACAACAATATAAACTTGTGAGCTTGTTTCTCTGTGTGTAGCTTTTATTGGTGGCCATCAAAACAACAATATGTTCAAGAAATTTTCAATGTTCATTTTCTTATGTTAGGCCCGCGTAAGCTTGTTTCTCTGTGTGTACTAATAAAGATTCAATCTTTATCTAAAAAAAAAGATTCAATCTTTATCTCAAATAATTTAAAATACTCCTAGAATCATCTAGCCATTATAAAAATTCAATCATTATCTTAAAAAATTAAAAATAAAAATTCAGATAAACTCTACCTTGCATCCAACCACCAAAACAACCGTATAAACTCACCAAGACAACACTATAAATGCAGAAAAATTATCAAACATCAAATAAGATAAGCATAAACAAGTTTTACTGATATACCTCTGTTTGGTAAGATAGAAATAGAGATGTCTCCTCTGAACCTTTTGTGAAGTTTTTTTTTTTTTGGTTAAAATCTATTAAGCTTTGAACGTGGGCTACCTCTGTTTCATTTTTCTCTCTAAAAGGTTGTTTTGTTGTTTTCCAGTGCACGGATACACTTCTATGAGGATCCGGTGAAGCTTTTTTTTTGGTTAAAATCTGTGAAGCTTTGAACCACACTAACTCTGTTTCAGTTTTCCCTCTAAAACGTTTTTTTTTTTTTTTGTTTTCCAGTGCAACTAACGTATCTCCCTCTGTTTCTCCATTTCCAGTCCATGGATATAATTTTTGTGAGGATCCGGTGAAGCTTTTTTTGTTTTTGGTTAAAATCTGTGAAGCTGTGAATCGTGGGCTCTGTTTCAGTTTTCCCTCTAAAATGTTTTTTTTTTTTTGTTTTCCAGTGCAACTGATGTAGCTGCCTCTGTTTCTCCATTTCCCTCCAAAAAGGTTTTTTTTGGTCCGGTTGAGTTAAACCTGAGTTAAGCTCCCTGAACTACGGTTTAAGTGTTGGTTTAAATTTTAAATGACGTGAATGATTGTTGAGCGTGGATCTGGCTGGTTTGAATCTCCACCGTGAAATGGAGCCTCTCCATTTCAAATGGAAATGGAGAGGATCCGTTTCCGTGAATTTGGCTGCTGCTTAACTGTGTACCAAGCCTGGATGGCACTTAAAATGAGCCCAATTACTACACCTAAAAAGCCTGCCATGGACCAGGTGCCTGCGAAATGGTCATTGTAGAATCGAAACAAACGACTCATCAATGTTCCATAGTACTTATGGATTCTTGAATTGACGTCCTCATAAATTCTAAAGTTAGGCACCAAGTCTGTGCCCATCTCATCAAAGAGTTCAGCCACTCTTTCATCGCTGTCGAGGAAGTTGTACAACACCCCTGCTTTCCTTGACTCCCTAACGTCGTTGGCTCCTCTGAGTAGTGCGTTGAGGAAGAATATATAAGAGGTGACCCCAAAATCATTTTCAAAATCCAGACACATTTCATATGCTATCAAGTTCAGGAACTTAGGCCTGGTTGATTCGTCCACAACAAATGGAGGAAGGTGAAGTTGTCCACGAGAAAGAAATTGTTTAGTGAATTTTATCTCACTTGAGTAACAATTTTTACCACGTTTCAAATGGATACCTGCTGTTTTAAGCTCCTGGACATTGCGATAGGATTGCCAGTACTCTTGGACATTTTGTATATTTTGGTTGATTTTACCAACCCTTCCATCATGAAGACACATTTCATTTTTAAAATCCAAAGGACTTGAGCTATCCAGGTCCTACCCTGAACATTTCATTGAAGATTCGAGCCACTTCATCATCGCTGCCAAGGCAGTTGTAGAGTATTCCCGCTTTCCTTAGCATCTTAACATCGCTTGGTTCATCGATCAGTGAATCGAGGAAGGATATGTAAGAGGTGATCGCAAAGTCATTTTGGAAATCTAGACACATCTCGTAGGCTATCAAGTTCAAGAACATTGGCCTTGTTGAGTCATCAACAGTTATTGGAGGAAGCCAAAGGTATCCCAAACAACCGAGTTTAGTAAAATATACGTCCCTCAAGCAACTATTTTTCTTTTTAGTTCGTTCCACAAGAATACCTGCTGCTCGAAGCTCCTGAACATTGCGATGGGACTGCCAAGTTATTTGGCCATTCTCATTTCGTTTCTTATGCTTGATTTGTCGTTTCTTATGCTTGATTTGTTGATTCTTACCCAAGAGACGTATCCTCAGAAGATCGAGAAGATGGATGGGGTCCTCTTGTAGCTTCGCCTTTGAGTGAGGGCTTTCTTCTTTTTCTGCGTATTGGCAGCAACGCCACGACAACGAACTTAGCCATTTCCAGCTGAAAATTGCTGATTGATCGTCTGGAGGTGGTGCCATAACAAGCCTTTTAATGTAAGTGTCAATTGATGTCCTCAACTTGTCTTCATTCGCACTCCAGGTCATCAACCAATTGAGCAGACGATAGGGAAGCTGGTTCTCAAGCAAAAACAAATCCTGTTGTGTAAAGGCTATGCTGTCGAGTTTTATCTTCAACTCTTCGAAGTTGTTGTTAGCTGCGCAGTCTATGTATTGTAGTATTGCGCAGCCGTCCACCAACAACAACCAAATGAGGTCCTCATCCTTATGGCCTTCGATCACTTCCTTCTCGAAGCACTCCTTCAGTTCCTTGATCTTTTCCCCAATCTTCTTGTACAAATCGTTTATCATCTCTTTGCTACCTTCGACGAACTCACATGTCAATATAAGCTTGTACTTCTCACTACCATAATGGATAGGACCGAGTGATACTGCTCTTGGCTCATAAAGCTTCGGGAAATCCTGGTGATATCGCAGCAAGAATATAACCTTTTGTATCTTTGGTGGTGGGGATGGTGTCAAATTTTTTCTTGCCTCCATTACTGCGTCAATCCTTGCCTCCAGGTCAGATTCAATAGAAATGCTGTAGCTGTACGTCTGGGCGTTCTCAGTGACACCGCTGCTTGTTTCACCGCCTTCTCTTCTGAAAAAACCCTCCATAGAAACAGCATGCTCCTTCCCGGCCATAGCAAGTTTGCACCAAAGAAAGAGAATTGAATTTTTAAGTTTACTGTCCTTCCTCGTATTTAGTTTACTACGTGGAAACTTTAGCGTGAGAAATTTAGGGCTCTTGCTCTTATTTGAATGTAGAAACATTCCTAAACTAACTAGTTTTTATGACGAATAAATATACCGGGATTGAAATTTAAAATAAAATATACTAAAAAATACAAATAAAGGAAATGAGACTGCTTATCACTTTCATTAACATGGTACACTTTTCTGAATAGGGAAATTATTTGTATATATAAATGGTACAATCTACACTTTACATGTTTTTTTTGGAGAAGAATCTACACTTTACACTGTTCAGTCTTGATTCCTTAAAAAGAAGGATTATGCTATTTACTAATAGAGTAATTATTGGGTACTCCCGGAGTACAGAGAATGGTGCTCCCTCTTTTCACATTTATGGTAGGGTCCGCTCATTAAATTTGTGGTGGAGTTTATCATGAATGTGAGAGGAGGGAGCACCATTTTACTATACTCCAGGACTACCTAAGAATTTTCCTTACTAATATACTAAGTCGGGGATCAGTGTGTCTATATATATATATATATATATATATATATATATATATATCTCACTATTTTAAAAATTGGATGGGACCAGCCGGTTCAACCAGGAACAAAACACCAATTCGATCTAGTAAAATCCCAAAAAACTGAAAACTGAAGCCAAAATCGATTCTTTGACTGTACATGCAAGTTTTTAAAACCATTATATATATATACACACACACATGGATTCCTTCCTACTTTATTTATCTAACTAGTTTGGTATGATATGTTATATTTTGCGTAGAGCTAGAGTTATACATTTTTTTTCCCAAGGGTTGTGGTTGTTTTATTTTTTATTTTGTATAATTCCATAGTTACAACTAAGGCTATAAATTACCAATCCAAGTCGAGTCGAGCCAATTATTAAGTTCAGACTTTTTTATTTCGAACATGAGTCAAACTCGAGCTCATCATATATAAAATTACATGTTCAAGTTTGTTCATGAGCTTCTTTTTTCATATATAGAAAAATCATGACTAAAATATTTTAAGTTTCCATATATTATGATTAATTTTTACTAAGAATTGACTAATTATATTATCAATAAACTACAAATAATAATTTTTTTCAAGTATATATAGATATACTTTTAGATAATTATACATATTAAACTACACTGTTTTTTATGGTCAAATTGAGCATCATGTTTATGATTACATTGCTATGTTTGAGCTTGATTCCTTTAATAATTGAGCCTGAACTTGGGTTCAAACTTAGTTTTTTTAACGAACGAGCTCGAACTGTTTATAAATAATTTGGTTCATTTAAAATTTTAGTTATAACAATGAGAAGAGAGAATTCGAACACTAACTCTCCTAATAGAGGAGAGTAGGCTATGCCACTGAGTTATAAAGCTTGCTGTTAATCTTAATCTTTTTATATATATGGGCTTAAAAAAAATTATGTTATGCCTAGGGGCAATTGAAGTGATTGGCTTACAAAAATATATATAGGAGCCCCTACCCAAGGAAAAAAAAAGTAGTTCAATGGTCGTTTTAATGAAAGAAGTGAATATTGGTTAATGATTATAGATACATTATTTTTTATATCACTTCTTGTTTTAAATTTTGTCCTTCCATCCGCTAAAATTTTGGATCACTTGTGATTATAACGATTTCATTATTAGTGAAGTATGAATGATGTGAATGTGAAATGTTTTTTTTTTTTTTTTTGTTGAGAATTTGTGAATGTGAAATGTTAAGGTATATATAGAATTATATTTAGATTGTTTAAAGATTTTAAATAGGAATTGGTTGAACCGGCCAGGAGATTTCGATCAGATTAATTATGCAATGTATCCGCTTCAAACAATAAAAAGTAAAAATGTGATACACGTGAAGCAGCCTTTACCTACATAGCAAGTTTCGGATAAACTTTTGCCACAACACTGTTTTGTTTCTATCTTTTGCATCAAGCATGGTATCAAGCACAAGTAAAACTGTTTATGCTTCTTATTCACGGTTAACTTTTTCAGGGAACAAAAGGTAGGACGATATATATTATGCCATTCGTGCTTCAGACAATGCGAGTTAATTGTGATACACAAAAGATTGATTGTGACGGATTGAAACTCTAGCTAGCTTGAAGAATTTAGAATCTTAATTTGAGCTTATTGATAGACCACTAGAACTAATTAAGTGTACACAATTTTGTGAAGTTTTAACTTGTTTTATAACTCAAGTTGAACGAACAATGTGTCGGAGTCAGAAATTTCTTTAGGAGACGAAGGTAAATATATCGAAATTTAAATATAAAAATAACCTCTAATTAATAATGTTATGTATAATATAAATATAAAGAATATATACTTTTAAAATGATTTCATTTATGTTTTTTTTTTTTTTTTTTGGTTGTTGTTGTTGAGAATTCAGTAATTTCACATAACAAATGATAATAAGTCTACACACTCAGATAAAAACAGAGTCAACTCCTTTGGCAATAACTTGCAAACAAGAGAACAACAAAATTCCATCTAGCACCAAGGGAGTCAATACCGTACCGGAGGCTGTACCGGTTTGTCCAACGGTACGGTATATTTCGGATACCGGTCAATACCGGTGTACCGTTTCAGGTTTACCGCTATTTTTTTTATATTTTTAAATATATATATATATATATATATATGTGTGTGTGTGTGTGTGTGTGTATATATATTATAATAAATATAAAAGTTTACCATAAAACATTTCCTCAATTCAAAACTAATTATTCATAATTTTAGACTTTAGTATCAATTAAAAGAAAAAAAAAACACACAATATAAAAAATAGAAAGCTTAAAAGTTACCATTGCATACTAAGAAAACAAATAATACTAATAAGTTAATGCAAATAAGTTACCATTCTACCCTAACAAAAATTCAAAAATTACAAAACTTAAAAAAAAAAATTAAAAAAAAAACTTTTTTCTGTACCGGCCGGTACGCCCGGTATTACCCGAAATTGGCCGGTATGACCGGTACATGGCCGGTACGGCCGGTATTTAAACCGGTACGAAACATTGATGTTTCGATACCGGTATGCAACCGGTACGGTATGTACCGGCCGGTACGGTATCGACTTCCTTGTCTAGCACTCCTATTTGATATAGAACAGATAGCACAGTATTTCCTGGAGTAGTAAGGGTGCTGAAGTCATGAAGTAAGATCAAGGGGGGTGCCAGTAGAGGCCATCAGGGTGACGATATCAGAATTGCATGAAAGTTGGCAGGTTGAAGGGAAACAACATTTTGATCCAGACTCAAAATCTCGAGAATCTCCTAAATTTAGACAATTTTCTTTGTTAAGGCCCAAAAAATAGTGTTTTTGCTATTTATAGTAATATTTTTTTTCCTTAATAACTTTTATTTTAAAAGTCAAAATAAGGTCCTATTTGTTTTGGGATGTTTCTTAGAGAATATATTTTCAATTTTTGCAATTATTTCAATTTTGCTATTTTTGGCAAAAACTACTATTTTGCCACCTAATTACATGATTAGTGCAAATTAGGGTTTTTGAGCATTTTCCCAGCCACCTAGGGTTTCTTTTTACTATTTAAACATATTGTAGCCTTTATGGTAGTTTAGTTTTTAGATTTATAAAAATACAAACTTGTCTATTTCTCTCGGATGATTCCAGAATCCTATCATCTCGTGAATTCAAGGTTTTCATTAAGTAGCTAACATGTTTTGTTTCTTTTTTATTTAGAAGCTAACATTTTTAGTTTCTTTTCCATTCAGAAAGCAACATGTTTGTTTTCTTGTAACTTCCTTGACATTACTATTACACATTGACTAAAGCAACAACTTAATCTATAAAAAACACTAGTAAACATAATTGGCCTTGGCCATAAGAGCCATTATCATATCAAAGAAGTATGTTCCATCTAGAGCTTAAAACTTTGTGAAGAATGATATTTCCAGCCATAACAACATGCTCCATTTTGGCTCTAATATCCCATTTAATTCTCTATATAATTTGTTCCTCTATCAAAACAACTCCTCCATGACATCTGCTATTCCTTTGCAACCATATATGGTAAATTGTAGCCCACTAGACCAGTTTGCAAAAGGTAGCTCTAAAACTTTTGCCCTTTAAAATAGTCACCCCCGTTGGACTATTTCATCTCAAATAATAGGAACATCAGTCACTAGGCAAAGCCCCATAATATGCTTCCAAATTCTCTTGGTGAAGGAGCACTCAAAATACAAATGTTCCCTACTCTATTTTTTTTTTTATAGGCCCTACTCTCTATTTTATTTCTATAGAATGCACAATAACTATCTCGGAGAAACCCCATTGCATAAATGTATTTTTTGTAGTCAACCTATTTTTCAAAGTAAGCCACCCCATAGAAGCATGTTTTTGTATTGCTTGAGGAAACCATAAAAGCATGTTTTTCCACCATACCACTTCCATCTCTTTACTCCTTAATTAATTTAATATATATTATTTTATACCTAACAAAAAATTATATCATGTTAGTCTTTAAAATAAACTAGAAAGATCTCTCTCAAAAAAAAAAACAAAAAACTAGAAAGATCACATAAACGAAGCTATAGAATTAATATTTCCAAAAGAAAATTTTAGGTGGCCTACTGATAACTTTTTTAGACCTTGCAAAAGTCGAAGATTTATGCCTTGAATAAGACCTTCTATATTTTTTTTTCTTACACCATTAGAGTATGATAATAGTTTTAAAACTTTAAAAACATATATAGATAATAGATTCATTAACTTAAAATAGAGGCTAAAATGCAAAAAAACACATTTTAAGTCCTCTATTAATTTTCCCATTAGTAACTCCCAAAACTATGTTATTTTGATTTTCTAAATTTTCTTTAATTATAAAAAAATTCCAGAAAACTATAAAATAAAAATAAGAAAACATTTTCCCAACTATATTTTTTAGAATCATTTTCATTTTTGCTCCATAAATATTTAAAAAAAAAAAAGACGTATAAAGACGAAAAAAGAACTCAAAAGTATGCTCCACAGAAGCATCAAACTCATAATAACTAATCTACACACAATTTCTGCACATTCAAACATAAATCCATTCGCAAAAGTCCAAAGCACTTGAAGAAAGTTTTTTCTCTACACCAAAAGCATGGCCTGAACGGTTTACGCTGAGAGTGGGAGACGAAGCCATTGAACTTGACAAATGGGTCGACAAGTATGGGTTCGGATCTACAAAACATACAGGAGATTTGTGTGTTCCTGTACCCGACTCCTCTAAGATTTGCAGCCAAGTGAGGTTGATCCAGGCATTTCAGGGTTCGGCGTCGTCGGATTCGGTGTGGGAAGCAATTTTTTTTAATAAAAAATATATTTAATATTTCTAGATCTGGGTTTCCTTGGCTGATTTTAGTATTGTTCTTGTTATTAGATGGTGTTTCTTTCACTGGCGATGTAAATTTTTGTTTCTAAATTTTTTTCGTGTTGTGATTGGATTGTTCTATAGTTTGTTTGGTTGCGTGGCAAGTTTTATGGATTGCTGGGGAAAATTTGCTTGATGTTTTTGGTAAAATATATCAATATCTTTTTAATTTATTTTTTCTGAAAAAGAAAAATTTTTATTAGCTTTTTGGATTTATTTTAATTGTAAGACCTAAAACGATGTAGTTTTGAGGTCACTAATGGCACAATTCTAAAGAAAACTAATGGGAGTATTGATTTGAATCCATTTGAAATTTTGAGGATTGAATTAAATAAAATTAAAAAGTAAAGTTTAGAATGCTGAAATTAATTTTGGTCATATTTAGACTTATATTTTACAGTTTTGCCTAAAATAAATGTCATTTTGTAGGAAAATTATTAGATACTTTCGGAGTACCATAAATGCGTACTCCTTCCTCTCACATGAATGGTGGGTCCTACCATAAATTTAATTAGTAGGACCCACCATTCATATGAGAGGAGGGAGTACGCATTTATAGTACTCCGAGAGTATACAATAATTTCCCCATTTTACATATCTAAACATATACAAGTTCCCCCTCAAAAACAAACATATACAAGTTAATATAACGACAATATAGTTTCATCTCTAATTCTCTAAATGCAAAATAAAAAATGGGATTTTACTTTTGAATATTTTTTAAAAAAAATTTCAAAAAGTAAATATTTATAAGTTGATTGAAAATGCATTGTTTGAAATTGTTGTGCTTAAGAAAAAAAAAAGTGAGGCTTCAAAGACTGTAATTTGAAAAAGTGTAGCTTTAAACCACTGTATCAAGTAGGAATATAAAATTATACATTTAGTAAATAAATGTTTTATTGAAGAAATTGAACAGAAAACAATGATCAAAAAACATAATTTAACTTGAGGGCGTGTTGAAAATGCTTTCTTCAAGGTCATAATGTGCCCCTCTTAAAAGAATTTTCTGT
This sequence comes from Quercus glauca, assembly GCA_023736055.1. Lineage (NCBI taxonomy): Eukaryota > Viridiplantae > Streptophyta > Magnoliopsida > Fagales > Fagaceae > Quercus > Quercus glauca. The sequence goes on from CM043321.1 coordinate 8,368,514, forward strand.
TGGGTTATAAGAAATTCACCTCCATGCAACGAAATCACCAATTGCAAACAACAATATATTCTGAAGTTTTTTTTTTTTCCAAAGAATTCTTACAAGAATTGTATTAGGCCAACAATATATTCTGAAGATAATACTCCCTCATTACTCAAACAGCCACGCTTACTGCAACGACGATAATGTGGCATAAAGTTGATGCAACTGACAGTGTCCTTTGCAACTGCCTTTAAATGTACTAATATTGTTGCAGAAAAAGGACAGAGACAATTGTGTTTACTGCCACCTTGCTTTGCAAAATTAGACATATTTGAATTTGAATCAAGTATATTCATCTTGAAAGTTGAAATATTATTACATATGAAACTTTAACACACATCACGCACAAACTCAGACACAATTATATCAAATCCACACATATTACATCAAATTAGAAAGTACAATCACCCTGACTTATTTCAAGAAAACTTCAACGCCAAGCCGTAAACAAATTAACAACATGATATGGCTTTGGGATGACCTTATTATTTGGAAACGGCTGTCTGGATGGCATAGAAATTAAACCATGTAATTCTCAGCAAGCTAGACACACTTAGGAAGAGAGCAGCATATAAAATTTTACCTTTTGCATATTTACTTTGGTGTAAAGTTTTTGCAGAAGTTATCGCAGGGTCTTGGGGGAGAGCTGACAGCGTACCAAGTCTGAGTGATAGTTAGAGCAAGTGCTAACAATGCGCCAATGAAAGCAATGAACGTCCAGGGACTACTGAAATGGTCGTGAAAGACTTGAGCTATCCAGGTCATCCACTTGCTCTCATAGTGCTTCTGAATTTCTGATCTGACATCCTTGTATATTTCGATGTTAGGCACCAAGTCGGTGCCTATCTCATTGAAGAGTTTAGCCACTTCTTCATCGCTGCCAAGGACATTGCGGAGTATCCTTGCTTTCCTTAGCATCTTAACATCGTTGGCTTCATCGATTAGTGAATCGAGGAAGGATATATAAGAGGTGACCCCAAAATCATTTTCAAAATCCAGACACATTTCATATGCTATCAAGTTCAGGAACTTAGGCCTGGTTGAGTCATCCACAACAATTGGAGGAAGGTGAAGTTGTCCACGAAAAAGAAATTGTTTAGTGAATTTTATGTTACTCAAGTAACAATTTTTACCACGTTTCAAATGGATACCTGCTGTTTTAAGCTCCTGGACATTGCGATAGGATTGCCAGTACTCTTGGACATTTTGTATATTTTGGTTGATTTTACCAACCTTTCCATCATGAATGTACCCTTGTCCACGAAGCATTCGTGTCCTCAGATGGTCAAGAAGATGGACGGGCTCTGTAGCCACTGATATCGTATGATCTTGTGGCTTCTCCTCATCGTGGCTTTCTTCTTTCGCACTTTGTGCTTCTTGTGGCTTCGATCTTGGACAGAGTTTCCGAGATAACCAATTCGATTGCTGAACCTCTGGTACCATAATGTGCCAGTCAATGTAAGTTTCAATTGATTTCCTCAATTCTTCTTCCTTCACACTTGTGCAGGTTCTCATCAACCATGTGAGTAGACGATAGGGAAGTTGATTCTCCAGCAAGAACAAATCCTGTTGCCCAAATGCTACACTGTCCCTTTTTATATTCAACTCTTTGAACTTGTTGTTAGTTGCACAATATATGTACTGTAATATTGCACAGCCATCCACGAACAAAATCGAAGTGAGAGCCTCATCATCATATGCCTTGGTCACCTCTTCCTCGAAGCACGTCCTCAGTTCATGGATTTTCTCCTCAATCATGTTGTATACATCTTCCGTATTCTTACCGCTACCTTCAATGAATTTATATGTCAACAGTAACTTGTAATCCTCCCCTGGCCGGTACTTTGGATTACCATAATGGATTGGACCGAGTGATACCACTTTTGGCTCATAATACTTGCGGAAATCCTCGACAGGTTCTCGCAGCAAGAATATAACCTTTTGTATCTTTGGTGTTTGAGATTGATTCATCACATTTTTTTGTGCCTCCCTTATTTTTTCAAGCTTTGCTTTGAGATTAGTAATTCCGATTGAAATGCTGGGCACCTGTGGCTCCTCAGTGATGCCCATGCTTGTTTCACCTTCTTCTCTTCCGGGCATTGAAAGTTCACACCAAAGAAGGCAATTGAATTTTGTAAGTTTGCTGTCCTAACTCGTATTTACTGTAATTTATTCTTGACATAGTACGTGGAAACTTTAGCTTGAGAAATTAGGACTGTCGCTCTTATTTGAATATAGAAATTTTCCTAAAGCGAAGATATTTTACGATGGATTAACATATCAAGCTTGGAATATAATCTACAAGATAAATCTAAAAAATGCAAAATAAATTGAAACTTGCTTTATGTCTTTATCCATTATGAAAGATTCAGGGGCGTAGCCAGGAATTTTTACATGGGGGGGCCGATTCGAACCATGAAGATTGAAATCGACGACGATGAGTATCTTCGTTGTATGGATAGTCTATATTTTTAGGTTGATATGGATCTTCTTTGAGATAAGCTCGTCGGATTTCATCTTGTTTATTGATAAGGAATTCACATATTTGTTTACGTGATCCTAAATCACAATCTATCTCTTCAGATTGAATTCTTGAACATTTGGAGGGGTCAGGGTGTTCATCAGACATTGAAGTATCAACATTTGTTTCTACAGCCACAGGTGTCCTAATTTCTGAATTGCTAACATTTATTTTCTTAAAGAATGCATCAATTGTTTTTTGTTTGCTCATAATTTTTTTAGCTTTAAGAATATAACTCAAAAATTAACCTGAAAAAAAGTTTAAAAAATAAAATTTTAATTAGAAATTTTTACTTAGTTATATGGATGCTATTCATACTCAAGAAAAAACAAAATTTCCGCTATAATTTAAACATGCAACCCATTTTTAATATGACTTTAATTAATAATAACACCTCAAATAAAAACAAAAATTAAACGCAGAAGTATTGGTACACAACATAAACCAAACAATTTAACAACACCCACAACCACATCCACATCCACAGCCACATGATATCTAACTAATCAAAAATAGGTAATAAATCAAAACAATTTTACCTTAGAAACTTTGTCTTCACAAAGTGTAAAGATGGGTCACCCGTGTGGCAATGCCTACTGCCTGACTACCTCCAACTTTAGATCTTCCCTTCAAGACTCATCACAAACAATCTTCCCATGCCTTCAATCATGTATTTCTCTAAAAATCTATGAAAATATAAAGAGCATGTGAATATTTAGGTGTAGATAGTTGAGAGAATCAAAAAAAGACACTAAAAAGAGATGAATGTCTAATGCTTAAGAAAGAGAAGAAAACTCACCAGTCACCAAGTACTAGTAGTCACCAATTTCCAAAACTAAAGTTGATGAAGAAAGAAAAATTGGTCTGGATTTTTTGTTTTTGTTTTGGACTATGAGTACAGAGGACTGGAGTTTTGGGGGTTGGTAGGTAGGCAATGGTACCAGTGCAAATGAAAGAGTATCAAAGAAGACAAAACAAAAGAATAAGAAGTAAAGAAAGGGATTTTGTGGGTCAGTGGGTGGATTTTTTGAGCTGAAGAGAAAGTGAAGTTTTGTTTTTAGTATTTAGACTTGAGCAGGCCAGCTTGTTTTATTTTGAGTACATAAGGTGATAAGACCTAAAACTAAAGCTGGGCTTGGAAGAATAGTTAAGAATTGGGCATAGGGGGGCCGGCTGTCCAATATTAGGGCGGCCCAATTTTTTTTTCTACCTACTCTAATGGAAATTTTTTTTTTTTTTTTTTTTTTTTTTTTTTTTTTTTTGCAGGGGCAGCCACTATGTGGCTCCGCCTCTGGAAAGATTGATGTTGAACATGCGTTATTTCAACATCTTTTCTACTAATATACCTAGTCGGGGGACGGGGATAATCTTTTCTATTAAATTAAAGACAATACACAAATGTTGAATGATACAGTGAATAGGCTCGTTTCTTCTTACTTTGTTTACCTCGTTAGTTTGGCATGGCATGATGTATTTTTTTGACGCAAAGGTAGAGCTAGAAAATGTTTGTAGGAGGCAAAAATTTTTCAAGCCAATTACAATATGCCATGTCAAAATTTAGTGATAAATTCCAAATTTATGTTTTATTAAACTAATTAAACAAATGATGACATGTGTCATCCAAATTGACATCATATTGGCATATTGAAATTTGGGCCCGGCTCAACGAATTTGGGAGTCCTAGGCAAAAGCTTTAAACAGGGCATTTTATTATATCTTATTATAAATTCATATATTTGTTTCTCCAAAAAAAAAAAAATTCATATATTTTTTTTCAATTAAAATTTATTTTTCTTGCTTTTTAAGAGGCAAAATTACTAATTAAATTTTTGCATTCAAGTTCCACTAACATTTCTTTTTCAATTGATAATATGGCTAATCTACTTAATCTTTCTTATGACATAGTTGATCTTAAATAGGATTTTAGTAATTTTAATTTTGAAAAACTTCTTTCTGCGAAAGCAACTGTAATAGGTATAGTTAGTAATATTCTGAAAGCAATACATGCATTTGGAAAAGATTCTAGCATCTTTATATAATTTAGTACATTAATTGGAGAGTTTTCATTTATTTGCAAAACTTCTTTAAAACTTTTAGTTCTGAAAATAAATCTAAGCCATCAATATTGGAATAAGTTTCATGTGTGAGAAAACATTCAAGATTAAGACAATTTTTTTTCAAACTATCATCCTCTAGTGATTTTAGTTTTTCAAAATTAAATAAAAAAAACAAAAATATTTTTGTAAGGACCAGATTTGAATCCCAAGCCCAAAAGATGGTTGGACTTAGGCCCAAAAAGTCCAAAATAATAAATTTGTGGAGAGTGGGTTGAAGAAATGGGCTCTAGTGAATTAGTCAACAAGCAAGACGGATCTTGATGACAAGCAAATAAAGATGGGCAAGTTTGAACTTAAGAAAATCGTCATCGGCGAAGTCCAAGGAGATTGGTTCCTTTGTATTGATCCTAAAATTGAACTACAAATTTTGTTCTTGGTTACTATAGTCTTTTTCTATCTTTTTCCCGATCCCCATCTTTTCAGGGGTCCCTTACATGATATATATCCCTTTCAATGATCTTGGCCCTCCATTTGTTGATCATCCAGGCCACTACCTAAGTGCTTGTCCCATCAGATACCCTCTTTGACCCTTTTTGAGTTGGGATAGCCAAGGTAGCACTGTTTAGGGGTCTTCTCCACAGAAATGCGGCCAGAAAGTTAGCTGCAGAGCATTCAATGCGGTTGCAGCAGCTTTTCCTTAGATATTTTCTGAGTTTTCATCCCTCTTATATGTTTATAATACACGTCCCTATTAGTAGAACTTCTTGGAAAGTCACTTTGAGTGATAGGATATACATTTGATTAGTGCTTCGTTGATTTGAGGAGACATTCCTCTTCGGACCACATTTCCCAACCTTTTCACCTGCATGTTACTTATGAGACTCTGAACTTAATACACTCACTACTATTTATTTGTTCTTGAACCGATCGGCATCCTCGGCCAAGGCCCAAGGCCCAATATATAACTTTGGGCCCTTATCCCTACAATTTTCATATATTTGAAATTGTTCAAACATACTTTCAATTGAAGAAATAGCTTGATCTACTATATATAAAAAATAATTAATTCTAAAATATTCTTTAGCGGATTGTGTTGTCTTATCATTGACATTCTCATCAAACTGTTTCTTCCTACAAATTATACGTTTTTCACGAAATATAGGCTCTATTTCCATATTTATTGCAATTTCTTTAGATGAATTCATAGTAGATGTAAATCCATCTTCTCTATATTTTTTTTAAAAAAGACATGAGACCTTCTAATTGATCTATAGCAACATCAATATGCATGTCTTTCGATTGTAAATTTTTACTAACATAGTTAATAGCAAATAATATAGGGAAATGCTAACGAGTGCCCTTAGGGTACTGGTTAATAATCCATTTAAAGAAAATTTTTATGGGAAACGAAAAAAAAGGTAATTAATATTTTGACAGTTTTTTTCATTTCTCATAAAAGTGGTATCAAAATTTTCCTAAAATGGATTATTAATGAGTGCCCTAAGGGCACTCGTTAGCATGACCCAATAATACATCATATCAAATAGTCATAGCTGGCAAAAACTCAAAACTTTCAATCTCATATGTTGCTAAACAATCAGCTTCACTTTTTGTTTTGGGATCTTCACTTGTTTTTGCCAATTGTAACAAAGCATTTCTTATTTCTAGAACTTGAAATTTTATTGCTTTAACACTTTCAATTTGACTTTCCCAAAGTGTTTGTGACAATGGCTTAAGAGTTAAACCTGTCACATTATCTTGTAAAAATTTCCATCGTTTTGTGGAAGAAGAAAATAGTGTGTATATATGTTGTACGACTCCAAAAAAAGATATAGCTTTAGGACAAGAATTAGCCATATCACATAGGACAAGGTTGAGATTATGACAACCACATGGTGTGTAAAATGCTTTAGAATTTATATCAAGAATTGTTTTTTGTATCCCTTATTTTTTCCCTTTCATATTAGACCCATTATCATATCCTTGTCCACGTGCATCATTAATATCAAGTTCAAGATTTTTTATTACATTTATAATTTCATTGAAAAGACCTTTTCCAGAAGTATTATCTACCTTTGAAAATTCCACAAAATGTTCATCTATTTTTATTGGACTTATTGAAATATCCACACATCTTAGTATGAGAGTCATTTGTTCTTGATGACTTACATCGGGGGTACAATCAAGTATAATTGAAAAAGTATTTTGCTTCTTTAATCTTTTTTATACTTTTACTTTTAATTTCATTTGCTAATAATTGTATCACTTCATTTTGTATATTATGTCCAAGATAATGATTATGGATTACACCATGTTGAATATGTCGAACATGTTCTTGCATTACTGGATCAAATTCTACAATCATTTCAATTATACTTAAAAAAATTTTGTTATTTTCTTGATAGATCTTTTCATTTTTTCCTTGGAATGCCAAATTATTTTTACCAAGATTTTTTACCACCGCTATTATTCTTAATAACACTTTTTTCCAATGATCTTTCTCTTTCTTAATTTGTTCTTGGACATTTTTATCAATTGTTTTATTCTTCAATAATCTTAGTTCTAAATCAATCCAAGTATTCATATTAGTAATATGCTCATTGGTTGTTTCGTGATTTTTAAGAATAGAACAAATATTTTTCCAATCCTTAGTTCCTCCATTAGCTAGTTGATTTGTATTAGATTTTGAATTAAACAACTTGCAACAAAAACAAAATACTTTATCTAGGTCTTTCGAATATACTAACCATTTTCTATCATGTTTCTCCCCATTTGGTAATTTTCAAATATAATGTGTAGTAGAAAAATGTCTAGAGTTCTTATCTATAGGAAAGTTTAGATCACCAACTCTTATTGGATCATTTTCTACTAACAAATCTCTTAATTTTATATCAATAGTTTTCCATTGACTTGGATTGAAAATATTTGTAGGAATATAATTAGGTTGATCATTAATATTTTCACTCTCCTCTAAATTATTTTGAGCTTCATTATCAAGAATGGTGACATTACATGTTTGAACATTATCATGACCACCTTCGTTATTTTCATTTTGTTGTATATTTTCATTATCTTCTAACTCTTTTTGATGAATTTCTTGTTCATTTATGAAACCTTCACTCAAATTTTCTGCAAGATTTTGTTTTTTACTAGTAATAAATTTGTCCATAGCTCTTTTTTGAGATTCAATTGGTTCTTCTCTTTGTCTTTTTTATTTTTTATTTTTATTTTTATTTTTAATTTTAGTTTTTCATATCCAGATGGATATTTTCTAGTAGACATTTGTAATTAAAAAATATTTATGAATAAATGAAACACAATCTATAATAAAAAAAAATTACAATTTAACTAGAATAATATACATTTAATGTATAAAACAATAGAACCTGATTTATCAAAAAACACAATTGCAACTTTACTTAATATGATCACTTTACACTTTAAACCTGCACAAAAAAAATTAAAATTAATATTAATACAAAGTAAATTATTCTAAATTTATAATTTTGTTATCAATACTATTTTTTCCTTTTTGTAGCAGTAAACCTTTTTTTTTTAGCAAAATGTGTAGGACTTAACTTGATCCACTAAGACTAAGACCAGCCCACTATCCCTCCATGGCCCCATCCCACTAAATCTGATTTCTTAAAAAAAAAAAAACAAAACAAAAAACAAAACATGTAAGACTAGAAGTCTAGAATCAATACTTTAACTCTTTAAGTGGGTCCATTCAGACCATTCCATAGCCTTCTAGTTCTAGAGAAATCTAAAGAAATCAAAATTTAAGAGAACAAACAAAAAAGAGTAAAGAGTACAAGTGTACAACTAAACTAAAGTTTAGCCAAAAAGAATAATAAAAACCCAACAGCAATGAGCAAACTCCTCTTCAAAAAGAAAAGAAAAGAAAAAAAACCTAGACACCCAGCAGCAAACCATGAAGAAGATGAAAGAGGCAAAGGAAGAGAAAACAAAAAACGAACCTGAAATGAAGATCTATGAACACACCAAGTTTATTGCCAACACCAATTGATGACTAAGCCAAATAAAAAGAGGTTTTTTTTTTATTTTAGAATCAAGATGGAGAGAGTCAGAGAGTGTTTTTTTTTCTTATTTCTTTTTTCCGCCTTTTCTTATTTGTCTCTTCTTTCAAGCTTTTGTAATCTTTTCTTTTGCAAGCTAAAGATTTGGTGATGGCCTGATGGGATTAGCCTTCATGTCACTTCAGCTTTTTCTTTGTGAGAAACAGGCCTTTTTTTTTTTTTTTTTTTTTTTTTTTTTTTTTTTTTTTTTTTTTTCCAGATGAGAAAGCAATATTATATAATATATTATTACTATTTGGGGGCCCTCTTACAAGTGGGGGCCTTAGGCGGTGGCCTAAATGGCCTATAGGTTCAACCGGCACTGATTAAAATTTGCCATGTGTCATCATTTGACCCACAAGTTAAAGATAAATTTCCTATTCAAAATTTATAGATAATTATCTTTATTAAAATAAATAAATAAATAAAATAGAGATAATTATTTATCTTTGTTAATTATTATCTTTATCAAAATATGATCTTTATCAAAATAAATAAATAGAGATAATTATCACTAAGCAAAATTTGGGCCAATTAGAGTCTAAGACTTTGTTAGTTTTTAAAGGGCTCGAAATGTCAGTTTTCAAAAACTTTGTCTTTTTGCACTCTGCAACTCCCACATACAAAATCTCATATTTTCCTTCAAAACTCTACCAAACTTCATTAGATTTCATCTCTAAGACTTCATTAAGGTAGTTTCTAACCTTTTTCATCTTTCAAATCCTTTGATTTTGTCTTTGATTTCATAAAACCTAGGGTTGGGTTTATTTTGTATTTTGAGTTGAGAAAACTTAATTTTTGCAAAACTTTTCCATTTTATAGATTAGGCTTAGTCCCATTTTTGTTGTTGTTGATTGTGTTGGCCCCATGTGGCATTTTACCATGTAGGCATGTTTTTCACATGTTCATGCATTGTTCATCACATATGTGTGGTGTGTGCATACTAGGTGTTTGATAAAATGCCTCTATGGCATTTTTTATTCTTTTGGACTCCGACGAGTACCAAATTTTGGGGTTTACCATATTTATAGATGTTTTGATCATTGGTTGTGTGTCTTACATAGTTTGCCCTATGAGTGCTTATTCATGCATTGATCATGCATTGCACTTGCACACTTGATGCACCCTTGATGCACACACCCTATCACTTGACATGCTTTGCATACATTCATGCTAGTTAAGTCCTTTTAGACCTTTTAGCACATATAACATGTTCATGTGTCTTTGTTATGATCATTTGATCCTATTTTAGGGCAAGTTTTTATTTTTTCTTGTTTTTGGACTAACTTGTATCTAATTAAGTTTGTTACCATTTTTGTGTATGGTTTGTGTGTTTGCTCATTTTTGTAGATGTCTCATCGCAAGAAAACCACTGCCAAGAAACCTCTTAAGCATCAAAGATTTAAAGAGGATCGGTTCCGAAATAGAGATGCATTTGAGGCATTCTCGAAATATTACATGGATGCCGTAATAATTATGGAGAGAGAGGTGGACCTTCCATCAATTGAGAGCACTTGCATCCCCGATGTGTTCAAAGATTGCACATGGGCTCCACTCCTCATAGGTTTGGTGAATGTGCACCATGTTTTGGTTTGGGAGTTTCACCTAAACTATTGGGTGAGAGGAAAAGAGTTCATAGTGTTCGCTTTGTCAATTTAGAACTTCCTTTAGATTAGGCCGGTGATCCTAAAGTCTTCTCTTCCATATGATAAGAGGAAATCGCCAGTCGTATCAATGATAGCACCAGTGCTTAGGGGAGATCGGTACAAGAAGTGCTTGCTCACCAGTTTCTCTCCTAAAATGAGAACACTGGCGTACATCATGATTTTCAACTTCTTCCCAGCGAGGAATTTGACGAACCTATTTCTTCCTCGAGCTCTATTACTTCATGATTTGTTCCTGAAGAAGGACATAGACAACTATGCTCACATCTACCATTTGCTTGCGAAGTGTGTAAGCAAGAGGACGGCCCGGATGACTCTACCTTTCATCATGTCCATCATGCGATATGAGAGGGTCCAGATTCCCCCCGGTTTGTCAGTGATGAAGAGGGAAGACCAGATCTATGCTCAGACAATGACAAGGAGCAAAGCTCGTCTCTGGGGTCCTGGAGAAGAAGAAGAGAGAGTAGAAGGTGAGGACATTGCTTTGAGGGTGGTAACACTGATGAAGATATTGATAACTTCACCCTCTATCCTGAAGACATGGAAGCCTTACTTACTCAGCCTTAGCAGCAGCCATAGGCTCAGCCTCAGGGACAGCCACATGCACCTCCTCATTCTCTTGATTGCATTGACATGCTTCTTGACAGATTTGACCATTTCCAGCGTTCATAGGAGGCTATGCATCGGACGTTGGACGATCATTGTGCATACAATACCACACAGATGATGTATCTGCAAGAGCAAATCACTGCTTTCTCCAATCAAATTAGAGACTTAGCAAGCATGGACTAGCACCTTTGACCATTCTGGTAAAAAATTTTGAGACTTTTTTATTGCTCTTATAGTTTTATTTAGTTGCCTTATGCTTTATCTACAGTGCTTTACTTTAAAGCTTTCAGTACACTAGTTTACTTTAGTTTAAAACTCAGTTTTCTTTAGTATTATCTGTACCTTGGCTTTTATAGCCATTTCTTGATACTTTTAGTTATCTATTGCTTTTTGCCTTAGTTTCTTTAATGCATCATGTGCTTTTTGGACATGCAATTAATTTTTGCACTGCTCTTAATTGCTTGCGTGTCCGGATGATCATTTACTTGTTAAATGTTCATTGTGGTCATTTTTTAATGGCTGTTCATGTTTGATCAAGTTATGCTATATGTTCTTATATATTTTGTTTATCTTGATCGCATTCTACTTGTTCTTTATATATGCCTTGTATTCTACTTGTCTCATATTTAATGAAGTTATTTGTTATGTGCAAGTGTTTTAGGATATAGGTATATATGGTTCAAGTGCTTCATAAATGTTAGATTTAGGTGTGAGTGAGTTTTGCCTCTGCTCCCAAGCTTACGTTTTAAGTCTAGAGTTTGTTTAGGGGTTTTGTCATGGAATAGCCAGAGGGGAAGATTGTAAAGTTGTGATTTACAAGTATATTTTTTTGTTGGCTTTAATTTCGTGTCAAATTTGATTGTAATTTTTTTCAATCATTTCCATGTATTTTTGTGGGATTTAATGTAAGGGTTGTGTGTGAGAGTTTGGTAAAGAATCTGTGAAGAAGTGGTTTTCACGACTTGACTCGCGACTGACTTGTGACTGTTGACCTGCGAAACAAGCCACGTGAGAAGTACATGCTGGAATTTGAAGAGTCATTGACAGGCTGGTTTTCGCGAGTGACTAGTGACTCAGGCCAAGTCGTGAGTGACCTGCGAAACCCACTACTTGATGCTTATTAGAGTGTGACTTTTCCTATTATTTACCAACACTATTGTTAGGACATATGTGTTTACATGTTAGGAACATATGTCATATTTTATGTAAATTGGCTAATCCTTTGACAAAACGCACTCTACTTGTAATTGGGTAGTTCTAGGTGTTTTTAATACTTCAAGAAACAATGTTTCAAGATCAAGTGTTGAAGTCATCAAGTCTGTCTAAGAAAAAGCAAGTTCAAGTGCAGAAATTTTAAAGCTCGACACCTGCTCGACACCTACCTCGACACCTGCTAGCTGTCGAGAATTAAAAAGTCAGAATTCTGATCTGATTTTCTTGGGATCCGTGAATGTGTTTTTGGGCCTTCTTTTCTTCTAACCCTAAACATATTTAAGGAGTGTTTTAAGAGCCGTCAACATAGACACAAGTTGCATAAGCATTGAGCAATCCTTGTTCAAGCAAATTGTGCTTTAAGACGAAGTTCTTAACCTAGGTCATCTTCTTCAAGAAGTTGCTGTGTATTGTGCACCTTAGGGTTTTGTGACCAAGCATCTTCCTGATCTTCATGCATAGGATGATCTGAAGAACTCTGCAGCCAACCTCTCATTCTAAAGTTGGTGATAGAAGTCGCGTACTGGGATCCGCGCATCTGGTTAGTCACGTACTTGGGAGCCGTGCATCAAAAGGGGAAACTGTTGCTACAGATCAAGTCCAATTGGGTATTGGGGTAAGGGTTCAACTGTAGGTTGGTAAGGTACTTGGGATTCCTTATTTGTAACCGCTTGATTTGATAATAGTGGAGTTTCGGGAGTGGTGACCTGAAATCACCCGGTGGGGTTTTTGCCGTTAGGGTTTTCCCCATTCGTGAACAAATCACCGTGTCTTTTATTTTCCGCTGCATATTTAGTTATTCGGTGATTTGTTTGTGCTGCCACGTATTTGCATGTTAAATTGATTAATTAATAACTTGGCTAAATTAATTAATTAGTTTAAATCACAAGGGGTCATTCAGTTTGTGGCCTATCAACTATATAAACCCTTATTACCCATGAAATGTAAGAAGAATAAGGAGTATTTTCTAATGAAACTTTTGAGAGAGAAACCCCAGCCAAACGTACACTTGAGAGTTAGAGGTTGTTTTACCCACAATCATCTACATCATTTCTCTAAAGTTTCCATCTACTCCCACCTCTCCATCTACACATCCTTGAGAGGTTCTTAGCCCAAACACTTACCTCACCAATTCTGAGTGTTGAGAGAAGTTTTGGTATCTTTGGGAAGCATTGGAAGAAGCCATTGAGTGGCGGATGCAATTGGGTGGAATTGGAGGATCCGGATAACTAGTGAAGACAAGACTCCAAGAAGTTCGTTGGTAGCAGGAGCTTGGAGGGCTCAAGTATATTGGAAAGATTAGGCTTGGAGGGTCGCAGAAAGGTTTTTCGCCGTGTACTTTGGTTTCCTCTTTGATAACACGTCTTAGTGTTATCTTGTGTTTGCATCTCTCTTCTCTACTCTTTAAACTTTACATTTATTGCTTATTGTACTTGCTTATAGCTTAGAGTAGTGTTCCAGTTTATTGCACATGCTTTACTCTTGTTTTGCACTTAGATAAGTTAGAGTAAAATCAATTAAGCTATAATTTAAAACTAGGGGTCTAAACAAGCATTAGTGTTTTCACACTAATTGAGCTTTTACTTTTCTTCTGAGGTGTGGTGGACTCCACATGTGTGGGATCTAACCCCATGTGAGAAGGAGAATACATATACCGGATGCTTGGTGTATTTTCTCTTCTAAAGCAATTTATGTTCTTGTTTTAATATTTAATATGTACTTGATGGTACTTTGAAACTTTGGTTTAAGAAATTTGGGACGGTTGCTTTTATTTGAAAATTATAGTTGGGATTAAGTACACACTTTTTTGAAGCAGCAATATTTTAGAACTTGATAAACATACAAGCTTGTAATTTAATTTGCCAGATATATAGAAAAAAAAATATAAAAGAGAGTGTTACTTGCTTTTAGCTTTGCCTTTCATTTACATTGCACATTTTTTTGAATAAAATTTTGATAATGACTAGCTTAATGTCTTACTTATCCACATTGAGCAAGCATGGTATTTAAAATTTCATGTAATTCTTTGCTTTTGTACTAGCTTTAGGTGGAGTTTGGATAGCGTCTGCGTTGCGCATTTGTGTTGTTTTTCTATGGGTCCTGTGCACTGTTCACAGGACCCGCAAGTACTTTATTAAGCAAAAACAACTTTAAAAATGGGTCCTACGACACTATTCACATATTTAAAAATAATTTTGTTACCGTGGTTTCAGTTTTTAGTTTTCAGTTTTTAGTAATAAGCGGTATCCAAACAGACTTTTAGTGTGTTAAAAAAAATAAATAAATAACTTGTTTCTCAAAAATGAAGTTGAATATGATCCTCTCTTTTCACAAAAAAAGAGAAAAGGTCCAACTTATTTTTAGTGACAACTTATGTATAGCTTTTTAAAATTATATTTATTTTATGCGTGGTTGTAATTTTATTAAACTTAATTTTTGAAGAAAATAGCAAATGAAAATAAGCTTTCCCAAATGAATCCTACTCGGATAAATTTTTTTTCCTCAAAAGAGAGAAGTTAAATGATGATACAATAAAGAAAAAGCTGGTTCCCAAATTTCATATGATACAGTTTTGCAATAAATTTGTTTCTCAAAAAAACAAAAACAATTTCCAACAAATCAACAGCCCCTTGTGCAAAAAAGAAAGAAAGAAAAGGATTTTGCAGTAAACGTAGTGATTTATGGCTCATCTTTGGCGCCAGTCTGGCAAGATACCAAAAACGCATACTTTTGTCGTACTTTGTTGGTGTGGTTCCCATCTTCATCTAGTACTTTTAAAGAAAAAAATTGTCATATTTTAGTGAAAAAGGAAAGAATTGTTATTGGATTTGTGTTTCAACTACACCGAAATTGGAATAAAAAAATGCAGATGTTATTGAAATCAAAGATAAGGAATTAATTAGTACTATTTGTGTGATTAATTTCTCCCGATTAAAAAAAATTTCCCTCCTCAACAGTGCAATAGTGAAGTATGAATGAAGATGAAATTAATATGAAATTTTAGGGTATTGATAACGTCGCAGCAAGAATATAACCTTTTGTATCATTGGTGTTGTAGATTGACCACTGCTGGTTTCCCCTGCTTCTCTTATGACAATGTTCCTCCGATACAACTCCTCCATGTTCTAGTGTTTAATTTATGCTTGAGAAATTTAGGACTTTTGCATTTTCTCTGTTGGTGAGCAAGAATTTTTGAAACACATAGATACAAAGAAATTACAACAACAGAAAAGCAGCTGAAAAGAGCAGCAGCAAACACTCCTTACTTTCTAGACCACAAACCAACTACAACATGTTAGGGCCACACATATATATAGCACTTACCTCTTCTTCTATTCGAATATTTAAAAGTTGGGAATATGCAACTATATTTTATGTGTTTACACACATAACTAACTAGAATTTTTTTTTTTTTGATACATACCTATGATGCCCACTTTATATATGATAATTGTTCTTCATTATCAAACTAAAATATCAATTGATTTTTGATATAGATGATTTTTAAAATTTAGTGGCAGCTTTAGGATACTTAAATTATACAAAATCTTATAGAAGAGAACTTGAATATATCACCATAAAAAAACTCGAATATATAAATTTTTATAATTTACTTCTACTAAAAGAAAAAAAAAAGGAATTGATGAGAGATAAAATGAGAATTGAGAATGCTTTGATGAGAGTAATAAAGTGAGAAAGAGTTTGAAATGATGATAGATAACAAAAAAAAAAAAAAAAAAAAAAATGGAGAGAGAGAGTAACGAATGATACATGCTACAAATGCGAGCTAAGCATTTGAGAAGAGCAGAATTGCTACAACTATAAAGCCAAGAAGAGTAGAGCTACTAGTGCCCCCAAGAAGAACTCACGACCCTAGTATCTCTCATGGTATCGTTTTATCATTTATTATTTATTTTTAATTTTTAAGAAAAATGAAATTAGAGAATATTTTTATTGAAATGGGTTGAACGAGTTACAAATCTGAATGATTAGGGGGTTTTTATTTTTTTTGTTGAATATTTTGTTCATTTGTTGTGAATTATTTCGTCTAATCTTGTTGATGTTTGAGCTATTTTAATTGTTATTTATACCTTTATTTTTTATTTAAAGGGTAAAAGATTATGTTTGGGGTCACAATTATTTTTATGTGATATTCTATGTCCATATCATGTTCACAACAATTTTGCAACAAATTTTATGTGAGAAGTTGTTATTGATAGATAAAAAGTAATGACATTGGTGAGCTCAATTCAAAACCAATAACTGCTTGCTATCTAGTATTTGTGTGAAATTATTGTAAAAATGTTATAGACATAACATTAATCTATTTTTGTTAAATCCAAATTCTTGAGATTCTCAAGTTAGGTTGTTTAATAATTTTTTGTAGGTAAAAAAATTAATTAATTATATATATATATATATATATATATATATATATATATATATTTTTACTAAGTATAATTTTTTTTTTTTGGCAATTCACTTGTTAAAATTCAGATATCTTATTTAGCTAGGAAAAACTTTACGGATTAAAATTTAATCTATTAGATATGTAAAAATAAAATATAAAAGACTGAAACTTGCATATGGCTCTCATTACTTGGTGCACTTTTCTGAATAAACTATTGATAGTGACTCACTTTTATGTCCTTTACCTATTGAGCAAGTTAGGTTCGTTTGGTAGAAGATTTCTAGTAATGTTGTTTGTATTTTTTGGAAATACGCGTGGGTAAAAAAATGTGTGAAAATATGTGTAATGTTGTTTAAATATTGAAAACTGTTGTTTAAACAACAGTAACAAATGAGCCCTTAATCTATATATATAATAATAGGTGAAGTAGAGAGAGTGTGAAATTGAATTCCAAATTAGAACTCTAATTGTGTGCCACGTGTATACACCAAATTAGAATTCCTAATTAGAGTTCTAATTTTGTGCCATGTGTCTAGAATCTGAAATTGAAGTTGAATTTTGCATCATGTGGCTAAATGTATGTGGGCTCATTCTCATTAAAACCACTTCTATGTATCGGGTCAAGTGAGTTACTGTGCTAATTAAGTTTTTTCTTGATTTTGCAGTCAAACGTGAAAACCAAAGAGATTAATATCGGTGAAATTGAAGTTGAATTTTGTATCATGTGGCTAAATGTATGTGGGCTCATTCTCATTAAAACCACTTCTATGTATCGAGTCAAGTGAGTTACTGTGCTAATTAAGTTTTTTCTTGATTTTGCAATCAAACGTGAAAACCAAAGAGATTAATATCGGCGATAAAAACTTTGGTTTGGGTACATTGCATAATTTCCAAAAAGATAGCAAAGCCATAGTTTGCATCTTTGTTATAAATTGCTTACAAAGTTTGCATCTTTACATTTGCACTGAGTTTCAGATTAAAGTGCTTTCTTCTTAGTTCTGACACTGAGTTTTGTTTGCTATTCACTTACAAAGTTTGCATCTTTACATTTGTTATAAATCGCTAATATGTGATTAGATGCACATTATGCCTAAAATTCACTATCCTTATATTTGGCTTTTTGTTCAGGTTTGGCACCTATAACAATGAAGAAAGCATTGCTGTAGACCAATGGATGATACTTTTTGCAGGCTGCAAAGGAACTTAGTGATCAATGGAATCTCATGCGAATTGGAGAAGACCCGGCTGTAGATGTCTGGATGGTAGATATGAGTCACTATGTTTTTAAAATTTTTAGTGAAGGTAAAGGTTATGAACAATGTAAATTTTCCGGAGAGAGATTTATTATTCTATATTTACGCAAGTTTGGTCGCCTTCTTGGAGTGGATCACTCCACCCTGTCTTTCTACTGGAATTTTTTATTCAGATTGTTACAATTTAATCCGAAATTTTATTTGAATTTTCCTATTGTTGTTACTATCATATATTATCATTCCAATTGTTCAATTAGAATCTGAAATTAGAGTCCAATTTTACTATACACGTGTACAATCTAATTATTTTTAATTTTGCTGACATGTGTAGAAGCCAATGAGATGAAATTAATAACACATTAAACACTCATGCTTTGGGAATCAGTAGTACCAATCTAAATCCATTGGACCTGCTTCGTGATAATACAACTATGAATGATGTATAAAAACACGCACAAACCCATCTCTCTATAAAAAGAGATTGGAGAGAATTTCTTTTATCAGCCATGGAACTTCAGAGGTTTTTTTTTCACACAAATGCCCATCATGTTACAAAATGACCCATCGTAAAACTACAAAATAAGTACAACTCTGAGGGTTTTTTTTTTTTTTTTTTTTAATTTTAAATTTTTTAAGCTGTGAAAATATCAATCACCAATAGAGATTGAAGATTCAAAAGCGTGAATGGATCTTTTGGATAAACATTGTCACCAAGGTTCATCTTTCTGTGTAAAATATATATACTGCTAAGTTTTGATAATGAAATTTTCTGGTTAATAATATGAATTTAGACTTAACTGAGCCTTTTAAACATGAATAAACTCATGATTAATGATATATCCATTCCCGTGCGGTAGCACGGGGCTACATACTAGTTTGTTATAAAACATACCCAATTTCTTAATGTACCATACACGTGAAAAAAAAAAAAAACATATTATTGTACACTTGTAAGTGTATATCGTTTATACATATCACCTATTTCATGTGTTAAATATATAACTTATTCCATGCATTAAATGTGGATATATTTAAAAAAATATGGATAATATATGCGAAATTATAAACATTAATTGTGTGTACGAAGTGTATATTAATGAGTGTGTAATAATATTTTTAGAATAAATCTTAACTATAAACTTTTTTTTTTTGAGAAATAATTACAACATGTTGCTAATCTCGCAGCTTAAACCCTTTCCCCCCTAGACATGCCAGTTCAGCTATAAGGCTTTTGGCATCTATAAACTTAGTTGTAGCCTAAAGCTACAACTTCCATTTTGAGAAATTAAATGGGAGTTGTAGCCTTTTTTTTTTTTTTTTTTTTTTGGCAATTCACTTGTTAAAAATCAGATATCTTATTTAGCCAAAATAAACTTTACCAGTATGGCTTTCAATATTGATGGTAGTGTACAGGGTGACCCAGGATTTGCAGGGGGAGGGGGTGTCCTTAGGGATAGCCAAGGGAACTTGATTAATGGCTTTTTAATGCATATTGGTTTTCTCACAAATAATGTTGCAGAATTATGGGCAGCTAGACAAGGTTTATTAATTGCCTGGGAACTTAGTCACAAATTTATAGACCTGCAAATTGATTTTGAAATTGTGATATGTTGGTTAACTTCAAATGGGACTACGGCTCTAGCTATGGCTCCATTAATTTGTGATTGTAGGGCCTTACTAAGCAAAGCATGGACTGTCCTACAACGTCACATCCTTCGTGAAGCTAACAACATCACAAATGGTCTAGTCAAGAGAGGAGTAATGCAAAAAAAACAGCCTAATAGGATATTTTGAATAAAAAAAACAGCTAACAACATCGCAGTTGTCCTACTTTTGTTATTAATCCCTATATATGGGATCTTTTGAAAAAAAAAAAACACTCTCAGATAGTGTTCCTTAACATCCTTGAATGGTAGACTCTGTTCAAGGATGACTAATGGACCAACTTTTGTAACTACTACTTAATTAAATAAAACATCCCCTCTTTCTACCAAAAAAAAAAAAAAAAAAAACCTTTACCAGTTAAAATTTAACCAATCGTATATGTAAAAATAAAATATAAAAGACTTAAACTTGCATATGGCTTTCATTACGTGGTATACTTTTCTGAATAAACTATTGATAGTGACTTGCTTTATGTCCTTTATCTGTTGAGCAAGTTTGGTATAAAACATGCCCAATTTCTTAACATAACATATATGTGAAAAAAGACATATTATTGTACATTTGTTAGTGCATACCGTTTATACATATCACCTATTTCATGTGTTAAATATATCACTTAATCCATGTGTTAAATGTGGATATATTTAAAATATATGGATAATATATGCAAAACTATAAACATTAATTGTGTGTGCTAAGTGTACATTAATGAGTGGGTAGTAATATTCTTAGAATAATGCTCGACTATAAACTTAGTTGTAGCTAGCGTAAAGCTACAACTCCCATTTAACTTGTTAAAATTCAGATATCTTATTTAGCCACAAAAAACTTTACTAGTTAAAATTTAATGGGCAAACTATGTATTTGGTCTCTATCCTATACATTATATTTCAATTTGATCCACAGCCTTTCAATTTTGTCAATTTGATCCTTAACATTTCAGTGTCGGGTCAATTTAGTCCATATCGTTATTTTTTGGATGAAAATTGATGACATGACAAATGACCAAAATAAAATTTTAGGGTATTTTCACATCAATGGAAGCTAATTTTTTATTTTGGCTATTAGACGCGTCATCAATTTTAATCCAAAACATAATGGTAGGGACTAAATTGACACAATACTGAAAGGTTAGGGACCAAATTGAAATATAGTATATATGATAGGGACCTAATACTTAGTTTACCCAAAGTTAATTTATCACTTGTAAAAATAAAATATGAAAGACTGAAACTTGCATATGGCTTTCATTACGTGGTATACTTTTCTAAATATACTGTTGATAGTGACTCGCTTTATGTCCTTTACCTGATGAGCAAGTTTGGTATAAAAAATGCCTAATTTCTTCATGTACCACATAAGTGAAAAAATACATTATTGTACACTTGTTAGTGTATGTCATTTATACATATCACCTATTTCATGTGTTAAATATTTCACCTAGGCCTATTCCATGTATTAAATGTGAATATATTTTATTTCAAAAAAAAAATGTGAATATATTTAAAAAATGAGATTAAATTCGGTAAGGATGTGGTATAAAATCCATGTTCTGCCCCTACAATCCCAACTTGATACATCATCTTATCACATATTTAAAAATAAGTACAACCATATCCAATCAATTCTAATACCCATTTATAAATCCAACCAAATTAGGAGATTATTGAGATGTTATTAGGTATGGTAGGATATATTGAATTTTAAGTAAAATGTTAATATGACAATCTCTTATTGGATGGCGTAAAATACAGATTTTACGCCTCATCCTTACCAAATTTGGACTCTTAAAAAATATGAATAATATTTACAAAATTATAAACATTAATTGTGTGTACGAAGTGTACATTAATGAGTGTGTAATAATATATTTTTTTTAGAGAGTTTCAATCTATGGCATCCGTTCCTGATGATAGATCTCTTATACAACCATCAGAGACTTTACTAGTTGAGCTAACTGGAACTCATGAGTGTGTAATAATATTTTTAGAATAAATCTCAACTATAAACTTGTTGTAGCCTAAAGTTACAACTCCCATTTAAGAAATTAACATGACTGCATATTTTGAAATTTTTATTATTGAATTGCATGTTATTTATGTTTTTAATACACATGTCAAATTTATGTCAGCTAGATGTTATTTACTATTTAATCCATAAACTTATTCTTTACATATAATTTTAAACTAAAAAACTCAAAACTTAAACATTTGAATCTTGATTGATGGCATAATTATTAATTATTAATCTTCTCCTACAACTATACTAGTAATAGGATATAGCTCTCCCAAAAAATTTTAACCGGCCCCCCTAATTATTTCTGAGATTTCCAGTTAGTCTGATGGATTTCTAGTTAGCCTCCTCAATTGTCCAAAACTTTATTACTAGTCCACCCCAATTATTCCTAAGATTTACAGTTAGTCCAAAGGATAATGACTAACAGTTGATATTCTCAATTGTCCAAAAAATTTATAATTAATCAAATGAATAATAACTCACTCTCTAGCATTATTGATAACCCATTTCCCAACATAATTTCAATTTTTTTTTTCATCTTTAGGTACCTACGGAGCTTTGTTGTAGCTGCTGCTAATGCTAGCCCATTGCACCATTTTCTTTCTTCTCAACACAGAAACTCCTATCTCAACCAAAACTATTATTCCATTTTTTTGTTTAGGTGTAACATCATCTTCTTGACTCTTTGAAGAAGTGAATATGAATATGCAAGTGCATTTTCTTCCCTCTCTCTTTTATCAATCATCATTATTCTTTTACCATTAGTATTATTTTTGTTTCTTTCTGAAAGCTCGAAAATGTGTTGAAAACACACGAGCGGTTTAGACCCCCAAATTCAAATTACGGCTTGGTTGATTTTACACTAACTTACTAACAAGTGCGGAATAGTGTAAACACAAGCGTATAAACAAACAACTACTCTAATCCATAATTTAAAGCAACTCAGCAGTAAAAATGAAATGAACAAGAGTAGGGAAGAAGGATGCAAACACAAATGACACCGAGACGTGTTATCGAAGAGGAAACCGAAGAACTCGGCGAAAAACCTCTCCGCCGCCCTCCAAGCGGAAATCGATCCACTAGACAATCAGTTGGGATACATGGATTAGCAAAAGACCCTCCAAGCCTAGTCTACCCGATGTACCTAAGCCCTCCAAGCTCCTACTCCAACAAGGCTTCTCGGAACCGTGTCTTGTCCTAGTTATCCGGATCCCGCAACAAGCTCCATGTTGCATCTGCCGTTAAAGGCTCCTTCCTATGCTTCCCAGCAGCACCAAAACGTCACTCAGCACTCTCAAAGGTGTGTCAAGTGTTTGGGCTATCAACCTCTCAAAGATATGGACAATGGAGAGGGAATGGTTGAGGAGATACCACAAGCAAATTGTTTAGAGAAGGTGGGGAAGACAATCTCTAATTACAAAGGTGTTTGGCTAGGGTTTTCTCTCTGAAGCATCCCTCAACAAATGTGGGTAATGATGATATTTGTAGGAGGGGTGCAAAAGGTGTGACTCAAAGAATACAGGCTGGCAGAACAGCTAGTCTCGCGGGTGTCTCACGGGAAGGCCTTACCCGCAAGATACTCGCGAGACACAGTTGTCTCCACCTGGCATGACTCTTCGCATTCCATCATGTGCCTGGCACATGTCTCACTTCGCGGGAAGCTTGGTCGCGACATACCCGCGAGATACCCGCGAGAATCCTTTTCTTCTTCAAATGCTTGAGTCTTCAACACTCTTTCTCTCACACACCCCTTACATCAAGTCCCACAACAAATACAGGGTTTTAAACGATTGAACAAAATTACAACCAAATTTGGCACGGAATAAAAGCCAACAAAACATAGTTGTAAATTACAACTTTACAATCTCCCCCTTTGGCTATTCCGTGACAAAACCCTAAAACAGACTCTAGACTTAAACGTGAGTTTGGGAACAAAGGCAAAACTCACTCACACCTAGTTCTAGATTCTGATGAGCTCTTGAACATATGAACAAGTATCTCCTGAAATACAACAACACACTAATATCATTGCATGTAGAAAAACTTGAAATGCATATGGAGCAATAAATACAAGATCAAGCTAAATGAAATAGAAAGACTAGATCATGGCAAGATCAAACAAGTAATCACTATATGCAAGTAATTACTATGCTCATTTACACATGAAATGAACATCCGGATATGCAAGATGATAAGCTCATTTGAAGAGAATCATTTGCAACTCCAACACTCAACCAATGCGAAATACACGAAGTATTTGCATCTAGGAACAATCCTACTTGGGCACAAGAGTGTTCATCACTCAACCAATGCATAGAATGTATATGCATCTACGAACAATCCTACAAGGGCACAAGAGTGATGTACTTGAAGTAAAATGCATGACATTGAACAACAAGCAAACATGCATAAAGGTTGCATAAGCATGGTATAGCGAATGCATGGCACAAACCACAAAGACCTACAAATTTTATGCATGAAACAAACCCTTAAAGCTTACAAAAGCAACATGGGTACAAAACAAAATGCCACATAGCATATATGCCACAAAGCATAGAACCAACACAAACATATACTGAAAAGAAACACTACTAAGTATAATATGATTTAGACATATAGTGTCAAAGCTTTAAACCAAAAGGCCAGGTGAGAGCAGTAAGTAAACATAAACATAGAGAAGACATGACAACTAGACTTCTTGCAGCTGCTTCTCCCCCTATCACTACTCCCCCTGTCACTGACATCATCTCCCCCTTTTTGTCATGGAATAGCTAGTCTTCATTCTCTTCTAGCTTCCTCTGAATTTCATCCATTTGAGTTTCAAGAGAGGTCAATTGCTTATCAAGACGGGAGTGTTGGCAGTACATGATCTGAGTAAGTCCTGAAAGTTTGGTGCTAAGATCCTGAAGTGCAGCCATGATGGTGTCAAACTTTTCATCATAGGAATGAGAGGTAGAACTCGAGCTTCCTGCGGGAGCATGATGTTCGTGCTTGACATTCTTCTTGGTATGGCTCATGCTTGCTTGAAGAGTACGACCATTAATTGGACTTGGCCTAGGAAAAGTGTGCTCATCAGCAGAGGGACGCACACCTTTGAGTTTTAAAATCCGAGAAATAAGACGACCAAAGGGAATGCAATTCCTTGAGGCAGTTCGGTTCACCGTTTTAGCCAGTATGTGGAAGATGTGGGAACATACATCAATTTCCTCATCAGATACCAGATCATGAAGAAATAATGCTCGATCAAGGTTAATATAACCTGTGCTGGACAACGGATAGAGATTGTTGCACATGATCATTGACAGAAGCCTTAATTCTGGAGAAAGTGAGGCCACATTGATTGATGATCTGCTGGAGGAGAACTCCAAAGTATCTCCTAATGCTCTCCGAAGCGTGCCCTCAGATGGAACCAGCTCATCATATACGGGTGGGATTGGAAGTATGGGCCGGTTGATGTGAAGAATCTCGGAGAGATAAACCGGGGTGATTGAGTATCTAACAGAGATGACTGATCCACAGCTCTTTCAACCAACAAAGGAGCATCTCGGAAGAGATTTTTATAAGATTCAAAAGCAGCATGAGAGCGAAACAGGCTAGGATCAAAGATTCCAGTTGAAGCACGAGCTCTCTTTGGTCTCGGGGAGTCTTCATCAACATCGATGATTGGTTCTTTCCCTTTGTTGCTGCCACCTTTCACAGCTGAAGTCTTGAACGGAGACATCTGTGCAAAAGAGCACCCAAAGATACCAGGAAACATGTGCACAGCACACAAACCATAGCACAGAGTTTGATTAGATTCATGTTAGTTTCAAGGCAAATGTAGTGCCGTGAATGATGATTGACAGACACACAGTGCATAAATCGAAGTAACTGGGCATGAGTGTGTAGTTGATATGCATGGGGAGTGTCTCAATGTGCCTAGGAATGTGCAGAATGAGTAAAGTAATAGAAACACACACTCAGTGACCAAATGGAGTAAGAATCCACAGATTGAAATCACTTGATTTCAAATAGGCACAAAAATGTCATTCGGACATTTTATCAAACACCTAATGTGCATAAGAACACTCTAAGTGTGAGCAATGCATGAACATGGTAAAATCTTGCCTAAATACATGATAAAATGCCACAAGGGGCCAACACAGATGCAACAGGATCAAATGCAACAGAACCCAATCAAAAATATGACGCAAACTCCACTCAATTTTGTAAACCAACCCAAAGGATCGAGAATACCCAATTATCAAAACCCTAACCACAAATTCTGCAAAATCTAAGTAAAAACTTAGAAGGAAATGGTTAATCAACATACCTTGAAGAAGAAAATGCAGAAAAACGCTTGATTTGGAAGGGGATATGATGAAATAGTGAGTTGGGTTGAGAGAGGTTCGAAAAGAGTTTTAAGGGAGGGAAGTTTTTTATGTTTTGAAACAACTATCACATCAGCCGTATAAAACTGAAAACACGCGATTTTCGCGGGTAAGGGAGTCGCGAAACAGTCGCGAGACAACCGCGAAAGGTGCCACTGAAGCACAAAATTTTCGCGAGAAGCTCTAAGTCGCGATGCAGTCGCGAGACAGTCGCGAGATTCTCTGTCTGATTTTAAGAAAATCTCAGTTTTTGCCAAACCGCATTTCGCGAGAAGCTGTTGGTCGCGAGACAGTCGCGAGACAGTCGCGAAATAACCCCTGAACCAGTTTTCTGAAGAAAAACACACAAAAAGCAATTTGACCAAAAAGAAACCCAAGAAAGTCTAAAATCACTTTCAAAACCAAGTAAAACTTACAAAAATCTTTTTGGATTTGATCAACAAAGATTGAGCATGTGAAACACATTTAATCAAGTACAATCACACAAATGATTATGACATTCATAGAACATAGACTTGTGTGTTGTGTGTGGATATCAAAAATGAGATAGTCCTTAGTCCAATGTGAGGCTTCAATGATCAATTCAATCAAGGCATACACAACTAGCACTAGATTATGTGACCTATCTCAATTATGGAAACATGCATATATGACCTCCCACACGAACTTGATAATAATTCAGTGAAGCTTTTCATTTGGCTCCATTCTTAACAAATCATTTGCAACTTTTTGGCAAAGAGAGTCTCATTTAGAGAGAGATGCCTGAAATTTTTGATATTTCAATTGATGAGTTAGCCTTTGGCTTTTTGGGCATCATACATTTTATTTTGGTCGCTTTCCCTTTTTCCTAGTCGAATACTAGTTTGTGCGACAGGCTTTTGCAGCTCTATATCTCTTTTCATTTGGAGATTTACATTTAGAGAGCTCTTTTAAGCAAGAAAAATAAAAGTGGGAAGATATATAGGCATGAGTCTATGCATGTATCAAGATCATCACAACCATTCACTAATCATTCATGACAAGGTTGAAGATCTATTTACAACCGTCACATAGATTTCAGAATTTCTTCCACTATGATATGAGTGCATGAGGGACAAGCTAAGCTCGTTAAATGCACAAAGCCATAAGTACAAAAGTACAAGGCAAAACATGTTTTGAGACAAAACTTAACAAGGTGATCAAACTTTTTGGATTTTATAATCTTTATGGGTTTTTGAAGTTTTGAAACACACCCAAAACAGAACAAGAAGAATAAGACCAACAGATAAATGTGGACCAAAGCATGAAACATAAACATCCAAAACAAAATATGTGAAACCATACTAACAAGTATGCAACCAAGAGCAGTGTAGGTTCACACAAGAGATAGAGTTCAAGGAATGATACCGACGCCGATGGTCTTACGCAAAGACTCAAACTTAGGGCCATCGAGAGGTTTTGTGAATATGTCTGCCTTCTGATTGTCAGTGTTGACAAACTCCAAGTATACAATCTTTTCGTCCACCAAGTCTCGAATAAAATGATACCGGATTTCGATATGCTTTGATTTCGAGTGTTGAACTGGATTTTTTGACAAATTTATGGCACTTGTGTTATCACAGTACACACACATCGTGTCTTGAGTGATTCCATAATCATGAAGGAGCTTCTTCATCCACAGTAATTGAGCACAAGCACTTGCAGCAGCTATGTATTCAGCTTCGGCTGTCGATAGAGAGACTGAATTTTGCTTCTTGCTCATCCATGACACCAAGTTGTTCCCAAGATAGAAACACCCACCGGAGGTACTCTTCCTATCATCAACACAACCGGCCCAATCAGCATCAGAATATCCGGCTAGGCATTCATTTGAATCTCTTGAGTACCAAATTCCATAATCAGATGTCCCATTTATGTATCGGATGATTCTTTTGACTGCTGTTAAATGTGTCTCTTTGGGGGCTGCCTGGAATCGAGCACATACGCCGACACTGAAGGCAATGTCTGGTCTGCTGGCAGTGAGATATAAGAGACTTCCTATCATGCTCCGATAGAGTGTTGGATCCACTTCTACACCTGCAGCATCCCTACTTAGCTTTGACGAGGAGCTCATTGGGGTGAAGGTGTGCTTCTTGGAGTCTAGACCAAATCTTTTAACGAGATTTTTGGCGTACTTTTCTTGAGATATGAATATCCCATCTTTCCGTTGCTTCACTTGAAGTCCTAGGAAATAGGTCAGTTCCCCCACCATACTCATTTCAAACTCCTTTTTCATTTCTTCGGAGAATTCAAGAGCTAAATGATCAAGTGTAGATCCAAACACAATGTCGTCTACATATACCTGAGCAACCAGGAGCGACTTCTCGTCTCTCTTTACAAACAACGTTCGATCAGCTTGACCTCTTATGAATCCACGATCCAACAAGTATGTTGTGAGACGATCATACCATGCTCGTGGTGCTTGCTTTAACCCATACAGTGCCTTTTTCAACCTCAGTACATGGTCTGGAAAATGAGGATCTTGAAATCCCTTTGGTTGTTTAACGAATACTTCTTCAGTTAGAAACCCATTCAGAAATGCACTTTTCACATCCATTTGGTATAGTTTGAAATCCATAACACAAGCGATGGACAATAGAATTCGAATCGACTCTAGTCTTGCTACTGGTGCAAACGAATCATCAAAATCTATGCCTTCCACTTGGGTATATCCTTGAGCTACCAGCCTGGACTTGTTTCGAACAACCTCACCGTCTTCATCAGTTTTGTTCTTGAAGATCCACTTGGTGCCGATCACATGAGTATCTTTTGGCCTTGGAACCAATTCCCATACATCATTTCTAACAAACTGATGTAGCTCTTGATGCATAGACTCTATCCAGTTCTCATCATTAAGAGCTTCCTCTACCTTCTTAGGTTCGAATTGAGCAAGGTAGCAATTGTATGTCACATGATTTGCACTGTATTTTGGTCCTTTTCTTAACCGAAGTCCTTCATTGACATCACCAATGATGTTGCTGGATGGATGATTAAGAATTACCCTTGACGACGGTCTCTTGGAGGTAGAAGGTTCTTCATCTCGAGAGATTGGAGGTTGAACTTCCGGAGGGGTAAGAGGACTAGGAGGCCCTTGTGCTAATCTAGTCTCCCTTCTTGGTATGGTTGGTGTGGTCTCTTTTTCCGGTGATCCTTTCTCAATATCATCAGCTTGTGACATGTTGTCCTCACCATCCCCCTTCTTGTGGTCAGATCCTTCACCCTCATCAATATTCCTTTCAGTTATGGTGTCATCGATAACCACATTTATGGGCTCCATCACAGTCTTGGTGCGTTTGTTGAACACTCTATACGCTCGGCTGTTTAAAGAGTAGCCTAGAAAGATCCCTTCTTCACTCTTGGCATCGAATTTTCCAAGGTTCTCTCTGTCATTAAGAATATAGCATTTGCTCCCAAAGACACGAAAGTATTTAACCTTTGGTTTCTTTTCTCTCCAGATTTCATAAGATGTCTTCTTCGTTCCAGCTCGGAAGTAGATCCTATTGCCAATATGACATGACGTATTCACCGCTTCAGCCCAAAATTTCTGTGGAAGGTTTTTGTTGAGTAACATTACTCGAGCCATTTCTTGAATTACTCGGTTCTTCCTTTCTACTACTCCA
The DNA here is from genome assembly GCA_023736055.1 of Quercus glauca. Lineage (NCBI taxonomy): Eukaryota > Viridiplantae > Streptophyta > Magnoliopsida > Fagales > Fagaceae > Quercus > Quercus glauca. The sequence goes on from CM043321.1 coordinate 8,398,042, forward strand.
TTTTGTTGTGGAGTCCTTGGGGCTGAGAATTCTTTCATGATGCCTTGTTCATTGCAAAATTCATCAAACTTCGCATTTTCAAACTCCTTCCCGTGGTCACTCCTGATCTTGACAATAGGTACTCCTTTTTCATTAATCAGCCTCTTGCACAATTTTTTCAGCTTGTCACATGCCTCTGATTTCTCCCTAAGAAAGTCCACCCAAGAATACCTTGAGAAATCGTCGACCACCACCATAATATATCGTTTTCCACCCATGCTTTCTGTTTTTGTTGGACCCATGAGATCCACATGCAGTAACTCTAACGGGCGAGATGTTGCAATCACATTCATTTTCGGATGGCTTGACTTTGTCTGTTTTCCTAATTGACATGAACCACAAATATTCTTCTCAATTTTCCCAAACTTTGGTAGACCAACCACTGCTTCAAGCTTTGAGACTTTGGCCACTTGTTTATAATTGGCATGTCCAAGACGTTGATGCCACAACTCCAAGAGATCTACCCGGGCACTCCGACATGCTATGCTTGGTTTGGGAATGACCCCATAACAGTTGTCAGTGGTTCTAAGCCCCTTCAGAATTTTAACACCTTCTTCATTCAAGATTAGACATCCTTTCTTGGAGAATTGAACTAAGAAGTCATCATCACAGATTTGAGTGATACTCAGCAAGTTCACCTTCAATCCCTTAATGTACAGCACGTCATTCAGCAGTGGCAGCCCCGGAATGTCCACCGTTCCCTTTCCAAGAACTTGTGAGTGACTACCATCTCCAAACGTCACAAAGCCATCTTCCTTCTCTTTAAGTGTTTTGAACAAAGACTTATCTCCAGTCATATGTTTTGAACAACCGCTGTCAAGGTACCACAAACATGAATTAAAAACTTTCAAAGCGGTGTGAACAAAAAGACACGCATGAGAGAGACACTCTTGGCCCTCAAAGCAAGGCTCTTTTTCTTTTATTTCGTTCAAGGATGAGTGAAGTTTTCCTCTTAGATGATCAAGTTCATCACACAAGTGTTTATTTCTTCTCTCATATTTATAGACTAAAGTCTTAGACTCACACAAGCTGTTATGAATATCATGGTTTCTATGTACTAGTGATCTTAGCATGTGACAGAAAATTCTAGCATGTTTCTTTGTCTTAAAAAGCTCTAAAACTACATTACTAGAACAGAATTCAGAATTACTGACAGAGTCTTTATCACAAACACCTTTGCTTCCCTTCATGTTGATTTTAACAAAGACACTATCCAAACAACACCAAGGGGTCAAGGATCACACTTAGGTAATTAAACCTCAGCAAGTGTACCCGCTCTGATACCAATTGAAAGCTCGAAAATGTGTTGAAAACACACGAGCGGTTTAGACCCCCAAATTCAAATTACGGCTTGGTTGATTTTACACTAACTTACTAACAAGTGCGGAATAGTGTAAACACAAGCGTATAAACAAACAACTACTCTAATCCATAATTTAAAGCAACTCAGCAGTAAAAATGAAATGAACAAGAGTAGGGAAGAAGGATGCAAACACAAATAACACCGAGACGTGTTATCGAAGAGGAAACCGAAGAACTCGGCGAAAAACCTCTCCGCCGCCCTCCAAGCGGAAATCGATCCACTAGACAATCAGTTGGGATACATGGATTAGCAAAAGACCCTCCAAGCCTAGTCTACCCGATGTACCTAAGCCCTCCAAGCTCCTACTCCAACAAGGCTTCTCGGAACCGTGTCTTGTCCTAGTTATCCGGATCCCGCAACAAGCTCCATGTTGCATCTGCCGTTAAAGGCTCCTTCCTATGCTTCCCAGCAGCACCAAAACGTCACTCAGCACTCTCAAAGGTGTGTCAAGTGTTTGGGCTATCAACCTCTCAAAGATATGGACAATGGAGAGGGAATGGTTGAGGAGATACCACAAGCAAATTGTTTAGAGAAGGTGGGGAAGACAATCTCTAATTACAAAGGTGTTTGGCTAGGGTTTTCTCTCTGAAGCATCCCTCAACAAATGTGGGTAATGATGATATTTGTAGGAGGGGTGCAAAAGGTGTGACTCAAAGAATACAGGCTGGCAGAACAGCTAGTCTCGCGGGTGTCTCGCGGGAAGGCCTTACCCGCGAGATACTCGCGAGACACAGTTGTCTCCACCTGGCATGACTCTTCGCATTCCATCATGTGCCTGGCACATGTCTCACTTCGTGGGAAGCTTGGTCGCGACATACCCGCGAGATACCCGCGAGAATCCTTTTCTTCTTCAAATGCTTGAGTCTTCAACACTCTTTCTCTCACACACCCCTTACATCAAGTCCCACAACAAATACAGGGTTTTAAACGATTGAACAAAATTACAACCAAATTTGGCACGGAATAAAAGCCAACAAAACATAGTTGTAAATTACAACTTTACACTTTCTTTTGCCATTGTGTGTGTGTGTGTGTGTGTTGATGTGCATATGGGTATTTAAGATTTTGTTGTTCACTTTTTTGTATTGCTATTTTTATTCCATGAAAGATTGTTGGACATAATTTTGGTGCGAAATGTTCTTTTATTGGATTTTTTTTTTTTGGTATTTGTCTATAATAAACTACATAATTTTTGTATGTTCATTAATATTTAAAAATATGATAATATATCAAAGTTAATAATTTTGTATTCAGTATGAACTATGGTTAATGTATCAATGCTACTATTCGACCCCTTCAAGTAAAATTTCCTGGCTACACCCCTAGATGCTATGAAAGTGAATCAAACTAGCCTTCTTTTCATGTCTTAGATATTGACTAGAGAGCAAATGAGGAAGAGAGAGAAAGAGAGCACTAGTTTCTAGTTAGCAAGAGGAGAGCCTCTCTCTCTCTCTCTCTCTCTCTCTCTCTCATCTAAGGGATAGGAAAAATAAATACCTCTATAGTAGGCTACCTAAAATTTTCTTTTGGAAAGCCTAATTTTATAGATTCCAATCTGTGATCTTTCTAATTTATTTAAAGACTAACATGATGTAATTTTTTGTTAGATATAAAATAACATATATTAAATCAGTTAAGGCATTAAGAGATGGAAGTGGTATAGTGGAAAAACATGCTTTTATGGTTTCCTCAACCAATACAAAAACGTGCTTTTATTATGGGGGTGGCTTACTTTGAAAAATAGATTTATGCAGAGGGGTTTCTCCCTGGGATATTTATTGGGGGAGGGGGGGGGGGGGGGGGGGTGGAGTATGAGGGAGGGGAAGGGAAGGGGTAAACAGCCTTAATTTTAAAACTATATAACAAAATACCACTCTTTCCAAAGAAAGGTCCCTATTTTTGGAACTTGATTTTAACAAAATCGAGTTACAGTTAGAACTCTACATTAGTAATGTCGTGTTCTATGCATCTTTTGCCATTTAATTTTTTTTTGAAAATTTAAGTGGAATTCGACATAGTAATATTAAGTTCTACTTAAAAATAAACATAAAACTCGATTTAGAGGATATTAGTTTTACATAGAACTCAATTTTGTTAAAATTCAATTCCAAATCAGGGGCATTTTGCGAAATATATAGTTTTGAAAGAGGGGTATTTTGCTACATAATTTTCAAATTAATAGTATTTATCCATTTTGCCCATAGTTATTGTGCATTATGTAGAAATAAAATAAAGAGTAGGGAACATTTGTATTTTGAGTGCTCCTTTAAAAAGAGAATTTGGAGCATGTTATGGGGGTTTGACCAGTAACTGATGTTCCTATTATTTGGGATGAAATAGTCCAATGGGGAGTGACCAATTTAAAGGGCAAAGGTTTTAGAGCTAACTTCTGCAAACTGGTATGGTGGGCCACAATATATCATATATAGTTGCAAAGGAATAGCGTCAGGAGTTGTTTTGACAGATGAACAAATTATAAAGATAATTAAATCGGAAATTAGAGCCAAAATGGAGCATGTTGTTATGGCATGGAAGTACCATGCTTCACAAAGTTCAAAGCTCTAGATGAGATGTACTTCTTTGATATGCTAATGGCTCTTAAGGCCAATTATGTTTACTAATGCTTCCTAGAGATTAAGCAGTTGCTTTAGTTAGTCTGTAATCGGAGTGCTAATTGGAAATTTGCTGTTCTCTGGTTTGCAGGTTGTAGCCATAAAAGTTGGCTCTGTTTTCATTAGTGTGTAGACTTACTGTCTCTTGTTATATGAAATTATTGAATTAAAAAAAAAACATATATTAAATTATTTTAGAAATATTTTTTATATTTATATTATATATTTATCATTATTAATTTATAGGTTATTTTTTAAATTTAAAATTTGATATATTTACCTTCGTCTCCTAAAGAATTTTCTGACTCCGACCCATTGTTTGTTTATCGAACACCAGGCTTGCCTTAGTAAATGGTGGAAAAAATTAAAATAAAATTAACTGGTTCCTGCTCAAGCACAGCTTCGTTCAACTTGAGTTATAAAACAAGTTAAAACTTCACAAAAGTGTGTACCCTTGATTAAGTCTAGTGGTATATCAATAAGCTCAAATTAAGATTCTAAGGACTTGTTTGGTAATGTTGTTTGAACAACAGGTTTTGTTGTTTAAACAATACAACGTATATTTTTACAAAACTTTTTCTCCCACACATATTTTGACAAACAGGCAGTAAATTCTTCAAGGTAGAGTTTCAATCCGTCACAATCAATCTTTCATGTGTCACTATCACATTTAACTCGTATTGTCTGAAGCACGAATGGCATAATATTGTTCTACCCTTTTTTCCTGAAAAAGTTAACCGTGAATAAGAAGTATAAATAGTTTTTCTTATGCTTGATGCAAAAGATACAAATATAAACAGTTTTATGGCAAAAGTTTATACGAAACTTGCTATGTAGGTAAGGACTATTTCACGTGTATCACATTTTCACTTCTTATTGTTTGAAGCACGATACATTGCATAATTAATCTGATCGAAATCTCCTGGCCGGTTCAACCAATTCCTATTTAAAATCTTGAAATAATCTAAATATATACGTTAACATTGCACGTTCGGGTCTTCTCTATTTTTGCGACAATATTGCTATATTGGTACAGTGCAAAGGCAGTTTCATTGGCCATTGTGTTGGGATTTGTGCCATAAAAATTCAATTTGCTGACATGTTATAAATAATTAAATTGTTTAATTATATAAGACTATTTATAAATGAACTAATGAGATATTATTTTAGTCCATGAGATGCATAGTATGTGATTTATGTGAAAAGTCACAGAAAAATATAAATCACAAGTTCTTTGTAAACTCAGAATTTTAGTTCGTAATTGGTGATGAAATTGAGCATTTCATCTACGAAGTCTATAACATATCAACTACGATGATTTGTCTTGATCATGGAAGTGGAGATTTTTAGTTGATATGTTGATATGTTTTAAGAGTTAAGACATATTGAACTGGACCGCTGTGAGATTTATTATTCTCCTAACGACTGTCAAATGAATAATAAATCTCACGACTTCTATTTACATCAACTCTAAATCCTAAGAGAATAATGGACCTGATTATGAGATGGAAGTTGCTTTGATATATTAGGAGTGAGATTTATAAGTTATGGTTAAAATCTCAGTATGTTGGGCAGCCGCATTTAGTGTTGATGGAACATATATTCTCAAGATGGAATTCATAATCTCTTAACAGAGATATAAAATATTCACTTGAAATAAGTTTAATGGGTTTGGTTATTCAGAGTGTTGGACCCAACCACTTTAGTAAAGAGTTACTAAAGTATATATTTATGGAATTGGATTTCATAAATATATTATGAATAACATAAAAAATTAAACCGGGCACTCAAGAATTAAGATGTAGTAATCTTCAAAGTGACAGTCAATATTAATGACTTTGTATTACTACTATGCGGGCCCCTGTGGTGTGGGCCTATGTGTGTAATTTGGGCCTTGGGCTAACAAAGGGGCTCAGGGGCCTAACGACTGGCGCCCCCGGGGTCCCAACCTAAGTCCACCTATGAACGGGCTCGGTTCAAACGCCATCCGAGGACCCATACCTTTTTCTGAAGCACAGATATGAATACGGAGAAGGCCGCCCGGTTCGTCTTGCCGAACAATGCTACATTTGTCCGGACGCACAGCTAGACGATTGTCCGGTGGTGCCTTGGAAGTAACGCTGCCGTACACGTTTGCTATAGTGGGAATCATTCCTAAGGCCACTCCCACCTAAACCCCCACTAACCCCTCATGAGATTGGACCTCTCAATCCAATAACGCTGAGGGTAATCATGATCACCCCACTAGTAATCTATTATAAATAGGAGAATCAAAGGAGAAATGGGGGTGGGGAAAATATAGGGAGCAAAAGGGAGAGAGAGAGAATAGAGGAATGGTGCATAGAGGGAGTAAAGAGGTGTACTAAAACAAAAGAGAAAAGTGATCTCATTAAGTCTCCTAGCTGCGAACAACCCAAAGTAGGAATCCCTATCCCACCATATAAATAGGTTGTGAGTCGAAGTGAGGTGTAGCTCATAGAAGCTGATAGGCCACAAACTGAATGACCCCTTGTGATTAAACCAATTAATTAATTAGCCAAGTTATTAATTAATCAATTTATCATGCAATTGCGTGGCAATACAAACAAATCACCAAAACTAAATATGCAACAGAAAAATAAATAACACGGTGATTTGTTCACGAATGGGGAAAACCTTAACGGCAAAAACCCCACCGGGTGATTTTCAGGTCACCACTCCCGAAACTCCACTATTATCAAATCAAGCGGTTACAAGTAAAGGAATCCCAAGTACCTTACCAACCTACAGTTGAACCTTTACCCCAATACCCAATTGGACTTGATCTGTAGTGACAATTTCCACCTTTAATGCACGGCTCCCAAGTACGTGACTAACCAGATGTGCGGATCCCAGTACGTGACTTCAAACACCAACTTTAGAAAGAGAGGTTGGCTGCAAAGTTCTTCAGTTCATCCTATGCGATGAAGATCAGGAAGATGCTTGGTCACAAAATCCTTTGGTGCAAATACACAGCAACTTCTTCAGAGAAGATGAACTAGGTCAAGAACTTCGTCTTTGATCACAATTTGCTTGAACAAGGATTGCTCAATGCTTTAGTAACTTGTGTCTATGTTAACGTCTCTTAAAACACTCCATATATATGTTTAGGGTTAGAAGAAAAGAATGCCCAAAAACATATTCACGGATCCCAAGAAAATCAGATCAGAAAACCTGATTTTTTAAATCTCGACAGATAGCAGGTGTCGAGGAGCTATCGAGCAGATGTCGAGCTTTAATGAAAATGCACTTCAGCTTGATTTTTCTTGGACAGACTTGATGACTTCAACACTTGATCTTGAAACCTTGTTTCTTGAAATATTAAAAACACCTAGAACTACCCAATTACAAGTAGAGTGCGTTTTGTCAAAGGATTAGCCAATTTACATAAATAGTATGACATATGTTCTTAACATGTGAACCACATATGTCTTAACAGAAGCCTCATCTTTGCCTTGCACAATTGGCACCGTTTGTGGGAACCGCCTATAAAGCCGTAGTTCGACCGAGACTCGCGTACGAGACCATGTCCGGAAGACATTCGGCGAGCGAAGATGGAAGTGGCTCGGTGGGATCCTCCTGGCGAGAAAGAAGGCAAAAGAGACATGAAGACAAGGACCGTGAACAAGAGGAGCTGCCCGGTCTTGGGGAGGGGTCATATCAGACGCAGCGGACAGTATCGAATGCCTCGGGGCACAGACAATTCGATGAAAGGGACGAAGAGCTTGAACGGTTACGAAGGTTAGTGAGAGATTTCGAGCTAGAAGCACATGACGGTCGGTAAATGGGAGAACGAGAAAACCGGAATAGGAGGGCCGGTGCTTGGGGAGATCGCCGGGGGACGGGGTCCAATTAGTCTGGGTCCCGTCGGAGGAGGGAACGTTCACGTTCGCAAGGGTCCTACCACCGCCAAGACATATCGCATTCGCAGGAGTCTTATCGTCGCCAAGAACGCTTACGGTAGCAAGGGCACATAGACCGGGGATCTGACTCACCCGAGGAGCGACGACCGCGTAATGCCACCATGGACGCAATGAGCCGTGCCTTGCGCAGGGTTGCTCGATCCCCCTTTTCTGACGATATCGAGCACGCCGTAATGCCGAACAAGTTCCTGCGCCCTCCATTCAATATCTACGATGGGAAAGCAGACCCGGTTGAGCACGTCAGCCATTACATCCACATGATGTCCCTGCATTCTCACAATGACGCGCTGATGTGCAAGGTCTTTCCCTCCAGCCTTGGCCCAACTGCTTTGAGATGGTTTAACGGACTGCGGAAGAGATCCATACACTCCTTCGCCGAGCTAATCCAGGAGTTCGGTGTCCGGTTCGTAACTTGCAGCCAAGTGCCGCAACCAGTTGACGATTTACTATCAATGAAGATGGGGGTAGAAGAGACCCTTCGTAACTACGCCAGCCGATATTGGGAGCTTTACAATGAGATAGGTGGGGGCAACGAGAAAATCGTGGCAAGCACCTTCCGGATGGGGCTGCCAGAGGATTCCGAGCTACGGGAATCACTTACAAAGAAGCCACCCAAAGACATGAGGCAACTCATGAGACGTATCGAAGAATATAAGCGCTTGGAAGATGATCGGTTGTAGAGCAAGGGTAAGGCCCCGTTAATAAATCGTTCTCGGCAGGGAGGTTTCCAGTCGAGACCTTGTAAGGATTTGAGGGTGCAAGAACCAGTTTGGCAAACGGGGGAAGTGAATGCGACGTTTAAAGAGCCAGTGCATCGGATTGTGGAACAAATCAAGAACGAGCCGTACTTCAGATGGCTGAGTAAGATGGGAGGCGATCCATCTCGGCGAAATCAGAACTTGTACTGCACCTACCATAAGGACAAAGGGCACACCACCGAGCAATGCCAGGTGCTGAAAGATCATTTGGGGCAGTTAGTGAGGGTAGGGCACTTGAAGGAATTCGTTGTGAACTCTGGTGACCAAGGAATCGGCTAAGGAGGTTAGCAGAGGGGAAACCCTCTCCCACCACCACTTGGAATAATTGAGATGATCCTCTTGCCATTGAAGAGCGAGGCCGCGACGAAAAGGGGGGTGTTAGCGGTCGCGCCCGTGAAAGAATCACCGGACGAGGAGCCAGTAGAAAAAAAAGCAAAATGCGTCTAGAAAGTGCTTGCCTTCGGAGAAGACGATTTAGAGGGCACGATACAACCACATGAGGACATGTTAGTAATCACTGCTCGGATAAACGGTTTCTTGGTGAAGAGAGTGATGATAGATCAGGGCAGTGGGGCTGATGTAATGTATCCGGACTTGTTCAATGGATTTGGGTTAAAGAATTAGGATTTGACGAAGTATAACACGTCGCTAGTCTCGTTTGATGGAAGAGTGGTGATCCCGGAGGGGTGGATTTCCCTATCGGTAGCCATGGAAGGAAAGGAGGTAAGGGTCGTTTTCATAGTAGTCAATTCCTTCTCACCCTACACAGCAATCCTAGGAAGGCCGTGGATCCACGCCATGAGGGCTGTCCCATCCACCTTACACGTAAAGGTCAAGTTTCCTACCGAGTACGGTATCGCAGTGGTGTGGGGGTGCCAACGAATGGCCAGGCAAACCAGTTGCCGCGTACCCGGACGAACTCCTCAGCGAAATTTCTGTTAGAGTCCGGCAGACAGGAGATCAACCGTACTCTCATATCTCTGACTTTTAAATAATAATTAGTTTTCTTCTTCCCATACAAGCTGTACGTGTGGTTTATGTCATGATGGTCCAATTGCAGACCGAACGTATGATTTAACTTGCTTACGCAACTCACAACCCGGTAAAAATTTGGGGGGAGTTGATCGGGGCATAACCTATAGTACCTAAGGGTGCTAAGTAGTAGGGGATCAATGGGAAACCTAACTCCACCCTCCAATATTGACATCAACGGGAAGAAGGCGGTATTTGACCCTCTGTGGAGAGCGATGTCGATTTTATGGTAGTACATCACTTCCACATCATCGAGAATGTGGTAATCTCGCCTAAAAGTGACTAAGGAGGCTCTAGAGTTTAAAAGGTGAGCGAAACCCATCTCAAATCCTAAAGAAACAAAAGGAACTGGAAAGAAATAAATTGAAGCAGATGAAAGTGGAAGGGGACTTACTTTTAACACTAAGAAGGAGGTTGATTCTGGGGATGGATAGGCAACTAGCGCGATGGGTGCTTGGCAGAGAGAAATTTCAGAAACAAAGGAAGTGAAAAGTGAGAATGTGGGTTGGAATGAGCTTTTTATAGGCACGAACTGGAGATGCGCGACGATTAGTAGTGTATTAATGAGGGATAATTTGCAATAATGAGGTGTAATAAGATTAAAACTTTACGGATACCAAGGGCATGAAACGTATTCACGCCTCGGTTCACGAACCAGCAGGCGAATATGGCTGCTGAAGTCAGAAGGCCAGGCACAGCATGCCTTTTGAGAAGCGCATTCAATGAATGTCTAAATGCATCCAGAAAGCACGCCCGTTTAGTCTCTCGGGCAGAGGATTTCCCCCCCTTCTCTCCCAATTCCCCTTGATCCATGCCCGACTAACCGGGCATGAATCAGGGGGGGGGGGGGGGGGGCTAATGTGCGGGCCCTTGTGGTGCGGGCCTATGTGTGTAATTTGGGCCTTGGGCTAACAAAGGGGCCCAGGGGCCTAACGACTGGCGCCCCCGGGGTCCCAACCCAAGTCCACCTATGAACAGGCTCGGTTCAAATGCCATCCGAGGACCCATACCTTTTTCCGAAGCACAAATATGAATACGGAGAAGGCCGCCCGGTTCGTCTTGCCGAACAATGTTACATTTGTTTGGACGCACGGCTAGACGATTGTCCGATGGTGTCTTGGAAGTAACGCTGCCGTACACGTTTGCTATAGTGGGGATCATTCCCAAGGCCAGTCCCACCTAAACCTCCACTAACCCCTCATGAGATTGGACCTCTCAATCCAATAACGCTGAGGGTAATCATGATCACCCCACTAGTAATCTACTATAAATAGGAGAATCAAAGGAGAAATGGGGGTGGGGAAAATAGAGGGAGCAAAAGGGAGAGAGAGAGAATAGAGGAATGGTGCATAGAGGGAGTAAAGAGGTGTACTAAAACAAAAGAGAAAAGTGATCTCATTGAGTCTCCTAGCTACGAACAACCCAAAGTAGGAATTTCTATCCCACCATATAAATAGGTTGTGAGTCAAAGTGAGGTGTAGCTCATAGAAGCCTCATCTTTGCCCTGCCCAACTACAAATATTTTAATGAATGGGTTGCATGTATAATAAAGTCTTGAGATATAATTTATAGATAATGCCTAGAGTGCAATTATATTCTTATAGTGGTATTGAATATAATTAATGGTAATTTTGGACTTGTCAAGAGTTGACAGAAAAGTCCAAGGTCCATAGGAGCTAGTGTCTTATTGGTCCCTTTTGGTCCCACTCCAAGCCACACATTAGAGCCCAATTGAAATGGCCCAAAAGGCTGGCAATCAGTTGTATAAAAAGGAGAGAAACATACAAAATTTTATAAGTCTTTCATAAGAGAGTTTTCATAATGAACGAAATGCTTTGTATGTGAGTGTTGGACACTCTTTATTCTCTCCTTGGAAATTGATTGAGAGACCACACATCTTGGGCATCAAGTAGAATTAGAGTGAAGATTAAAAGTCTTCCCAAGAACTTCTGATTTTCGGTTTGAATTTCACCGCACCAAGGTACGCATTCTTGTTCTCAAATTCTGAAATTTACATAGTACATATTATCAATTGCGAATGAAGTAGATCCGTTAATTTTTCCGTAGCGTATGTTTTGTATGCGATACAAACATGTGTTTTTCTTACACATTGTTGATTCACTTATTATTGTTGCACACTCTGAATTATATACATAACAGCTGAAATCAAAATATAATTTCAATTGTGTCCTGTGCACATTCTATGTAACTGTAATCACTCATTGTCAATTGCATCAACTTAATGCCACATTCTCGTCGTTGCACAAAAGTGGAGACAGTTTGAGTAATGGGAGAGGATTATCTTCATTTTTGTGGCCCAATATATAAGCTCAATGCCTTTTTTATTTATTTTTATTTTTTTTAACCTTTTCTTTTTTAGAGTAAAGGAGATGAATAAATAAAACTTATTACTTAAAATAAATGTTTTGAATTATTTCAACTAAAAGTTCAAATAATAGAAAAAATAAATAAATTTTATGTGGACTATGATGACACGAGTAACAAATAACATAAGACAAGTAAATAATTGCTTATCCTTGTTGACATTCCAAGCTAGCCCAAGGGTTTAATGTCATTTTTTATGTAATCATTTAACTCAAGAGTTGGCCCAACACCAACTTTTATAACAAATTCTTGGGAAAAGAAACTTTATTAGAATTAATTGTTGTAAGCAGTTGGTGATTTTGTTGCATAGATGTGAATTTCTTATAACCCCACACCAAACTCTTTTAAGTAGGGGCAAATTATCACTTTCAAGAAAGTATTTTCATCACTCCCTAAAGTTAAATTATGCTTTTTTTATCATTATTTTCTACTCAATTTCTTCCATACAACATTGATCTTAGATCTAAGTACATAATTATGTACTTTTTTGAATGCATTTCCCTTGTAGTTTTTATTATTTTTATGTTTTTCTTGTATTAACTTAAATTGTATATGTTGCAGATATGTAAAGTGGCATTTATTATTTAATTTATTTTAAATTTAATAAATTTATATATTTTTTGAAAGTTTTAAAACTATCATTATACTCTCAAAGTGTAATTTCTTAAGTCTTGTTAGAGAATAGGTCTTACAAGAAAACGTCCTAGCAAATTAAATATGGCCACAACTAATAGGATTCATACCAATAGGATTCTTAAGTCTTATCTAAATACAGTGTGTTCTTCTTTTTTTCTTCCTTCTCTGATTACATGCCCCATTTTTTATGGTGGCCATTTCCTTATATAGTTCTTCACTTCTACATCACAGCCTTCCACCTGTTGAGTTTTAAGGAAATCCCTTGGATGCTTGTCCCATCAGGACTTTTTGGAAGCTTTGTGAGTAGTTGTAAGCTGGGATGACACTGTTTAGGTGCCATTTTTCTATAAATGCGGTCAGTTCATTTGGTGTAGTGCATTTATGTGGTGGTGATGGCCTTCTTCTCAGATATTTCTTCTTTTGTTGTTGGCTTAACTCTGCTACCTTCCTTAAGGCTTATCTTTCCAAAATGGTTATCTTCCTAAAACTCTCCTGAGGTGGCTCGGCTCCTCAAGAACCACAGTTGATTCGTCATTCTCTTCCTTTCTCCTCGGTCCATTGACTTAGGCTTATACAATCCTTTTGACCATCCTCGAGCTTTTGTTCGTTCTCGGGCATGGCCCGTAATCCAATATATGTGCTCGGTCTTCTTGTCCTCACAATTACTATTATAAAGATCATACTCAATGCATAAATCTTCTAACTATTATTATTTCCAATTTATTACTATTATGAAGATTGTATCCAATGAATGTATAAATCTTTCACTTTTTCAAGGTTTCAAAGAAGTGATTAGTAGGTTGCCCAAATTTATTTTTTGGAAAGACTAATTCTCTATATTCAAACCTGCGAGCTTTCTAATTTATTTGAAGACTAACATGATGTAAGAGCACCCTTATCATTTTTTGAATAATAGAAAAAATATCACATTTTAGTCAACCAAGTTTAAAATTCACCCACATCAATCAATGTAAAATTGCATAAAAATACATGGTTATTATATGGTTGCTACAATAATTATGTAAATTTAATCTTACATTTAGTTTTTTATTCTTTCTTTACATATCCTAAAAATAAAGGAAGAGAGCAAATGATGTTTTGTGTAAAGAAAAAGAATACATGGTTACTATATGGTTGCTACAATAATCATGTAAATTTAATCTTACATTTAGTTTTTTATTCTTTTTTTACATATCTCAAAAATAAAGAAAGAGAGCAAATAATGTTTTGTGTAAAGAAAAAGAAATAATTAAAAAAATTAATATTTTAATATTGAAATAGGTGTTTTGAAATAAATAATCTAATTTATGATATTTTGAAAAGTGAATATGTAAAATAAATAAAAAAATAAGTTTTTACACTAAAATAAATATAAAAAATTTGGCGCAAATGGATGCAATTTGATTTGTGATCCAGATAGTAAGAAGTGTTTGTGGCCACTCTTTTCAGCAGGTTTTTTAAAAAAAAAAAAAAAAAAAAAAAAAAAAAAAAAAAAAAAAAAAAAAAAAAACTCTTTTCCATTTGTAACTCCCAAAACAAAGTCTTTTTGATTTTCTAAATTTTCTTTAATTATAAAAAAAATTCCAGAAAACTATAAAATAAAAATAAAAAAACATTTTCCCAACTATTTTTTTTTTTAGAATCATTTTCGCACCTTTATAAAAAAAAAAAAAAAAGAATCATTTTCACACCGTAGTTAAAAAAAAAAAAGACGAAAAAAGAACTAAAAAATATGCTCCACAAAAGCATCAAACTCATAATAATTAATCTATACACACAATTTCTGCACGTTCAAACCAAAATCCATTCGCAAAAGTCCAAAGGACTTGAAAATTTTTTTTCTCTACACCAAAAGCATGAGCTGAAATTTTTACGCTGAGAGAGTGGGAGGCGAAGCTATTGAACTTGACAAATGGGTAGACAGGAATGGGTTCGGATCTACAAAGCATACCGGAGATTTGTATGTTCCTGTACCCGACTCCTTTAAGATTTGCAGCCAAGTGAGGTTGATCCAGGCATTTCAGGGTTCGGCGTCGTCGGATTCGGTGTGGGAAGCAATTTTTATTAAAAATATATATAAAATTGTTCTAGATCTGGGTTTCTTTGGCTGATTTTAGTATTGTTCTTGTTGTTAGATGGTGTTTCTTTCACTGGCGATGTAAATTTTTGTTTCTAAATCTTTTCGTTTTGTGATTTGATTTTTCTATAGTTTGTTTGGTTGCGTGGAAAGTTTTCTGGATTGCTAGGGAAAATTTGCTGGATATTTTTGGTAAAATATATCAATGTCTTTTTAATTCATTTATTCTGGAAAAAATATTTTTATTAGCTTTTTGGATTTATTTTAATTGTAAAACCTAAAATGAAGTAGTTTTGAGGTCACTATTGGCACAATTCTAACGAAAACTAATGGGAGTATTGATTTGAATCAAGTTGAAATTTAGAGTATTGAATTGAATAAAATTAAAAAGTAAAAAGTTAGAAAATTGTAATTAATTTTGGTCATATTTAGACCTGTGTTTTGCATTTTTGCTTAAAATAAATGTCACTTTACATATCTGAACATATACAAGTTAATATAAGGACAATATAATTTCATCTCTAATTCTCCAAATGCAAAATAAAAAATGGGATTTTGCTTTTGAATTTAAAAAAAAAAAATTTTTGTTATAAAAAATTTCAAAAATTGAATATTTATAAGTTTATTGAAAATGCATTGTTTGAAATTGTTGTGCTTAAGGGAAAAAAAAAGTGAGGCTTCAAAAACTGTAATTTGAAAAGGTGTAGCTTTAAACCACTGTATCAAGTAGGAATATAATTATATTTTTAGTAAATAAATGTTTTATCGAAGAAATTGAACAGAAAACAATGATCAAAACATAATTCAACTTGAGGGCGTGTTGAAAATGCTTTCTTCAAGGTGACAATGTGCCCCCTGCTTAAAAAGAGTTTTCTATTGGGTTATAAGAAATTTACCTCCGAAATCACCAATTGCAAACAACAATATATATTCTGAAGTTTTTTTTCCCAAAGAATTCTTACGAGAATTGTATTAGGCCAACAATATATTCTGAAGATAATGCTCCCTCATTACTCAAACAGCCACGCTTACTGCAATGACGATAATGTAGCATAAAGTTGATATTTGAATTTGAATCAAGTATATTCATCTTGAAACTTTATTACTCCATATGAAACTTTAACACACATCACGCACAAACTCAGACACAATTATTTCCAATCCACACATATTACATCAAATTAGAAAGTAAAATCACCCTGACTTATTTCAAGAAAACTTCAACGCCAAGCTGTAAACAAATTAACAAGATGATATGGGTTTGGGATGACCTTATTATTTGGAAACGGCTGTCTAGAAGGCATAGAAATTAAACCATGTAATTCTCAGCAAGCTAGACATACTTAGAAAGAGAGCAGCAAATAAAATTTTACCTTTTGCATATTTACTTTGGTGTTAAGTTTTTGCAGAAGTTATCGCAGGGTCCTGGGGGAGAGTTGACAGCATACCAAGTCTGAGTGATAGTTAGAGCAAGTGCTAACAATGCGCCAAAGAAAGCAATGAACGTCCAGGGACTACTGAAATGGTCGTGAAAGACTTGAGCTATCCAGGTCATCCACTTGCTCCTATAGTGCTTCTGAATTTGTGATCTGACATCCCTGTATATTTCGATGTTAGGCACCAAGTCGGTGCCTATCTCATTGAAGAGTTTAGCCACTTCTTCATCGCTGCCAAGGAAATTGTGGAGTATCTGTGCTTTCCTTAGCCTCTTAACATCGTAGGCTTCATCGATTAGTGAATCAAGGAAGGATATATAAGAGGTGACCCCAAAATCATTTTCAAAATCCAGGCACCTTTCATATGCTATCAAGTTCAGGAACTTAGGCCTGGTTGAGTCATCCACAACAATTGGAGGAACGTGAAGTTGTCCACGAAAAAGAAATTGTTTAGTGAATTTAATCTTACTCAAGTAACAATTTTTACCACGTTTCAAATGGATACCTGCTGTTTTAAGCTCCTGGACATTGCGATAGGATTGCCAGTACTCTTGGACATTTTGTATATTTTGGTTGATTTTACCAACCTTTCCATCATGAATGTACCCTTGTCCATGAAGCATTCGTGTCCTCAGATGGTCAAGAAGATGGACGGGCTCTGTAGCCACTGATATGGTATGATCCTGTGGCTTCTCCTCATCGTGGCTTTCTTCTTTCGCACTTTGTGCTTCTTGTGGCTTCGATCTTTGGCAGTGTCTCCACGATAACCAATTCGATTGCTGATCCTCTGGTACCTTAACGTGCGAGTCAATGTAAGTTTCAATTGATTTGCTCAATTCTTCTTTCTTCCCACTCCAGCTCATCAACCATGCGAGTAGACGATAGGGAAGTTGATTCTCCAGCAAGAACAAATCCTGTTGCCCAAATGCTACACTATCCGTTTTTATATTCAACTCTTTGAACTTGTTGTTAGTTGCACAATATATGTATTGTAATATTGCACAGCCATCCACGAACAAAATCGAAGTGAGAGCCTCATCATCATATGCCTTGGTCACCTCCTCCTCGAAGCATGTCCTCAATTCATAGATTTTCTCCTTAATCATGTTGTATACATCTTCCATATTCTTACCGCTACCTTCAATGAATTCATATGTCAACAGTAGCTTGTAATTCTCTCCTAGCTGGTAATTTGGATTCCCATGATGGATCGGACCGAGTGATACCACTTTTGGCTCATAATTCTTGTGGAAATCGTCTTGTTCTCGCAGATAGAATATAACCTTTTGTATCTTTGGTGTTTGAGATTGATTCATTACATTTTTTTTTGCCTCCCCTATTTTTTCAAGCTTTGCCTTGAGATTAGTAATTCCGATTGAAATGCTGGGCACCTGGGGCTCCTCAGTGATGCCCATGCTGGTTTCACCTACTCTTCCGGGCATTGAAAGTTCGCACCAAAGAAGGCAATAGAATTTTGTAAGTTTGCTGTCCTTACTCGTATTTACTGTAATTTATTCTTGACATAGTACGTGGAAACTTTAGCCTGAGAAATTAGGACTGTCGCTCTTATTTGAATATAGAAACTTTCCTAAAGCAACTATATTTTATGATGGATTAACATATCAAGCTTGGAATATAGTTTACAAGATATATCTAAAAAAGGTTCTCAAAAAAAAGAAAAAGATATATCTAAAAAATGCAAAATAAATTGAAACTTGCTTTATGTCTTTATCCATAGATAGATGTTGGACATGCGCAATTTCAACATCTTTTCTCGTAATATACCAAGTCGGGGGACAGGGATAATCTTTTCTATTAAATTAAAGACAATACACAAATTAATGTTGAATGATACAGTGAATAGGGTTGTTAACAAGAAGAAACGTTTCTTCTTACTTTATATACCTCGTTAGTTTGGCATGGCATGATGTATTATTTTGAAGCAAAGGTAGAGCTAGTAAATGCTTGTAGGAGGCAAAAATTTGTCAAGCCAACTACAATATGCCATGTCAAATTTACGTGTCATTAAATTAATTAAACAAATAATGACATGTGTCATTCAAATTGACATAACATTGGCATATTGAAATTTGCCATGCATGTGTCATTTGGCTCACAAGATAAAGATAAATTTCATATTCAAAATTTATGGATAATTATCTTTATTAAAATAAATAAATAAAATAAAGATAAATTTTCTATTCAAAATTTATGAATAATTATCTTTATTAAAATAAATAAATAAAATAGAGATAATTATTTATTTTTGTAGATTATTATTTTTATCAAAATAGATAAATAGAAATAATTATCTTTAAGCAAATTTTGGGTCAATCAGAGTCTACTACATATCTTCAAGCATGTCAATTCAATGTAGAGCTTATTCTTTGAAACCACTATAAATAAAGGACATTTCCTCTCATTTTCAACACCAAGTTTTCCCTCTCATTTTCAACACCAAGTTTTCAAGAAAACCAAGCTCTGGAGAAATTTTGTCTCAAGAATCTTTAAAGAACTTGAAGAACATTCGAAAGATTTGAAAAACATTCGATCCATCTTCCAACCAAAGTCAAGAGGATTTCTTGTTCAAGTCAAGTTCAAAGAAGATAGAATAAGATGAGTATTCTTTTGTAAAAGAATCGAAACAGAGATTGTACTTACTACTTGATTAATACAAAAACATATTTGTGACACCTTTTTCAATTTGTTTGATTTGCAAACTTTGTGAAAAATTTGTGTTTACAATGTTGTTTGTTAGGACATATGTGAATCATGTTAGGAACATATGTCATTTAGTGTTGACTAATCCTTTGACAAAACGGACTTTACTTGTACTTGGGTAAATCTAGGATGTGTTTAATACTTCAAGGAACAAGAGTTCAAGTCTAAGTATTAAAGCCATGCAAATCTGTCCAAGAATCAAGTAAAGAAGTGTTGTATATTCTTCAAGGAACAAGAGTTCAGGTCCATGATGTTCTTATTATTGCATGTCACATGTTCATGCATTTTTCATGCATACGTACCTTCTTTTCTCTATCTTATTGGTATTGATCTATGCTTGGTACTTTTCTGTTTGTCTCTCCCTCTCTCTCTTTCTTTCAGTTAGTTGGCTCTATGGCACCCAAAGAGAGCAAGTCTACTCCATCCCGAAACCCTCTTCATTTTGGGGCATTTACTTCTGATTCTTCCCCCTTTCACATTCGGTTCCGTGATGAGAAGGCCCATATGGACTTCTCGGAGAACTTTTCCCAATGCGGCATTCATTCGGAATGCCAAGTCGTCCTATCAGACTTTTCTGATATTGACCTTCCCACTGTCATCTACAGTAGGGGTTAGGAGTCACTTTGTGGCATCTCGGTCACTTGTCCTTCGTGATCATACAGGAGTTTTACTCCAATATGCACAGATTTGATTACTTTGTACCTCATTTCATCACTTGCGTTCGAGGTACGCGCATTGTAGTCACTCCAGATCTTATATCCGAGGTGCTACACGTTTCAAGGGTAGAGTTTATTGACTACCTCAGCTGTGATCATCTTCGAACTATGTCCAAAGACGAACTCATGTCTCTATTCTATGAGACACCCTCATCTTGGGGTGATCTTCAAAACACCTCTTGAGGTTCCTAAATATGATGATGACATTTGTTTTACATCCCTTGTCTCACTATAATTCGATCACTAAGCCTCATGCTCGATTTTTGTTATCCCTACTTAAGGGACTCACTATAGATTTTCCCTCTTACTTCATACTCTCCCTTATAGATGTCTATAAGGATTCAACGACCCTTGATAAGCTCATTTTCCCTTCGGCTATCATGCGGATTCTCCTCCATGTGTCTGTCTCCTATCCTAAGTCTTCACACTTCTCCGTCATGTGTGCCATAAATGCAATGATTGTTAGACGGAGCGATGAGTTGTGCGCATGGATGCTCGCCTTGACACTCTTAGTGATGAGTTGTGTCAGGTGAACACCCATGTTGATCGTATTGCACGACAACAGGCTGTTATGGATGGTTTCACTGCTTCTTCCTCTCCATCTCCACAGGCTTCAGAGGATTAGAGTGATGATGGCTGCGATAGTGATGATGCTGATGAGGATGATGGTGCTAGCTCTTCTGGTGACGAGGAGATGATTGCTTTTCAATGACTTATCATTTGTCATTCGTGACAAAAAGGGGGAGTAGTTTTGGGTATGAGCGTAGTCATGTACTTAGGGGGAGAGTTAGTATAAGAGATATCTTTGTTAGGGGAGTGTTTTCTTTTTGAGGGACGTAGTGAGGACTTTTTGTATCTTTTCTTTTATTTTCTTTTTAGATACATTGTTCTTACATTGTGATAGCAAACCTTGTACTCATTTTGATATATATATATATATATATATATATATATTTATATTGAGGTTGTTATTACATTCTTTCACCTATCTCTTCATGTGTTGTTTCTTTTCTCTCTTTATGCACATGCTTCTTATTTATTGTATGCAATCTTTTATATTTCTGTTTTACACTAAAATGCCGCAATGAGTCTTGTTTATAGTGTTTCAGAAATACAGGCTGTCAAAGTCTTTCTTGCCATGAACTCTCTTCTTGCAAGTTTTTCAAGAGTTTGTGTTAGGATTAGATTTTATTGTATTTAACAAGTGAGTATGAGTTAAGTGATTTATGAATTCTCTCATATGATCATTTGTTTGTTGTGGTTTTGTCACGGATTGCCAAAGAGGGAGATTGTTAGGACATATGTGAATCATGTTAGGAACATATGTCATTTAGTGTTGGCTAATCCTTTGACAAAACACACTTTACTTGTACTTGGGTAGATCTAAGATGTGTTTAATACTTCAAGGAACAAGAGTTCAAGTTCAAGTGTTAAAGCCATGCAAATTTGTCCAAGAATCAAGTAAAAAAGTACTGTATTTTAAAGCTCAACAGCTAGCTCGACAGATAGCATCTATCGAGTTTTAAAAGGGATCTTCAGCTCGATGCTCGACAGCTGCTCGATAGATAACCTATCTATCGAGATTTAGGAAAATCAGTTTTTCAGATCTGATTTCACACAAATCCATGTATATTTGTTTAGGCTTTCTTTTCTTACAACCCTAAACATATAAAAGGATTATTTTTAGGGCTATCACAGCTGAAGCAACTTAATGCAAAAGTTTTTCACAAGCATATTGTGACCGGAGACATATGCCCTAGTTTATCTTTCTCTTGAAGAAGCTGTTACGTTTGTACGCCGTAGGGTTTTGTAACCAAGGAACTTTGTGATCTTCATCGTGTTGATGAACATAAGAACTTTGCAGCCAACATCCTTCTCAAGTTGGTGGTTAGTCACATACTTGGATCTGTGCATTGATTGGTTAGTCACGTACTGGAAGCCATGCATTGAAAATGAGAGATTGTCACTACAGAACAAGTCCAATTAGGTATTGGGATAAGGGTTTAACTGTAGGTTGGTATAAGGTACTAGGATTCCTTTACTTGTAACCGCTTGTTGTGATAATAGTGGATTCTCGGGAGTGGTGACCTTAAAATCACCCAGTGAGGTTTTGCCTTGGAGGTTTTCCCCATTCGTAAACAAATCACCATGTCAACTTTATTTTCCACTGCATATTAACTTAGATGGTGATTTGTTTGTGCTACCATGCATATTGCATGTTAATCGGATTAATTAATTAACTTGGCTAATTAATTGGTTAATTCATCATAAGGGGTCAATACATTCTAGGCCTATCATTATTGGTGATTTTTTTATTAGGTTTCTAGATTCATAACCTCTTATTTTCATGCATGTGTTATGAACAAAATCTTGAAGTAGGGCTTTGGTGCTGCCATACTTGTTCATATTGTTTATGTGTTCTGCCCTAGAAAGCACAAATATGGACACAGGTCGAGTATGGACATGACACAGTGACACAAGTAAATTTTGAAAAATTATATCATTAAACAATCTATACGACATCACTCATAAGACACGAGTACAATACATATACGACACAAGTGTGACACCCAAATTACATTATCCAGTTCTCTTGAAATTGCTTTAATTCAGTATTGCACACAAACTATTTGTTAGAATGCCCCACACAAGTTCATAATGCGTAAATCATTGTGTGAACTTCATGTACTCTAGCCTAGCACATGCGCTGTCATCATACATGGTTAGGAGTGCATGGACTTGCTTGATTGCCTTGCAACTACCTGTTCTAGAGACTGGAGCTGCTGTGTTTATTGATGATCTGCCAGGGAAGGACCTCGATGGAACCTTGTGGAAGGGTTATTCAGAAGCAGCTGAAGTAAAAAATACTGCAAAAACGCATATCAAATGGTGTCAAGTTTCACCAAGCTAAAGTTATAAAGGTTATTCATAAGGAGCCTAAATCTTTGTTGATTTGCAATGATAGTTTCATAGTTCAGGCTGCCATGTTTCTTATTGTGACTGGCTTTTCTAGATGCCTTGTTCAGTATAACAAGCCCTATAATCTTGGTTACAAAGTGGCTTTTGGGATTTTGGTTGAGGTTGAAGAACACCATTTGATGTAGACAAAATGGTTTTCATGGACCAGAGAGATTCAAATCTGAACAACAATGTGGAGCTGAAAGAGAGAAATTGTAGGATCCCCACTTTTCTATATGCAATTCCCTTTTCCTCTGACATGATATTAATTTTTTTAGGAAACTTCCCTAGTTGCTCTGCCTGGAGTGCCTTCAGAAGATATCAAGGAAAGAATGGTGGCTAGATTAAGGCACCTAAGCATAAAAGTGAAAAGCATTGAAGAGGATGAGCACTGTGTCATTCAAATCTATTAAGGTTATTTTCATTGGCCTTTTCTCTTTTGGCTACTCATTTTGTTATAAGAGGAAGAGTTCTGATATGCTGATTGAAACCTACTAGAATATTGTTTTTTTTTTGTTCAAAGAAAACTTGTTAGATTATGTTAGCAATAATAGCACTGGAATCAAGCCAATAAATTTAATTTCTTTTAACACTTCTTCCTATTCATTTGTTTTGCCTCTTTGCATCGAGCCTGTATGGAGGGCTTACATTTTTAGAAATTAAAAAAAAAATACATATTTGGATTTTTAATTGAAATAATTCAACATTTCTTCTAGATAATAAGTTTCATCTACTAATCTACTTCGTTCAGTTGTCTGAAAAAAGAAAAAGAAAAAAGAAAACAGCCATTGGGCTTAATAGGCTTAGGGAACAACTAAATTTCTAGTTTGAAATAAATCAAACGAGTAAAATAGTTTCACAAATGCGAATTTGTATTGATGAATGTGTGGTACAATTCTCTGTAATTACAAAAGAGTGATCCTTTGATTCAATCTCCTTGAAAGATTTGCTGATTGGAATTGTGGTAATGTGATTTTGATTCGAACACCAAATATACTTCAATTTGGCTGAAGAATGGATCAAAGATCTTTGAAACAGAATTACAATGAATCTCTGGTTATAAGCTTATTAGAAATCTTTTGTTCTTCACATTCTTCGTGTTCTTCGTCTTCAAAAGTTTGCGGTGGAAGTTCTTTGGGGTTTTAGAGGCTTGAATCCATAGAGCTTCACTAATTTATGGTTTGTTTAGGTTTCTGGAGGCTTTTGAGCTTGATTCCAATGAATTTTAAGGTCTAGGAAGATGATTTAGATGATTTCTCTTTGAATGTTCTTCGTATTCAAAGGTTTGTGGTTGAAGTTCTTCGGGGCTTTAAAGGCTTGAATTCGTAGAGCTTCACTGGTTTGTGGTTTCTTAAAAATTCTGGAGACTTTTGAGCTTGATTCTAGTGACTTTTGAGATTTAGGCAGGTAGTTTGGATGATTTTGCTTCGAATGTTCTTCGTATTCGAGGTTGAAGTTCTTGAAGTTCCTAGAGGCTTCAGGGCTTGATTCTAGTAGAGCTTCTGTACTTCTGAATCTTCTTTGATGCTGCTTGTGGCATGGATCTCTTAGTGTGTGTCCCAAGATCTCTCCTAAGGTGTCTTGGTGTGTGTGTGTGTGTTGAAATGCCTTAGGAAGGCTTCTATTTATAGGAGTTTGGGAGTAGGTGAGTGATATGTGGCGAAGTTTGATTGGTGACATGTGTTACAGTTTCATTGGAGGGGTTTTAAAACTTTTTCTCCAAGACACGTGGCATCTTTTGATTGGCCGAAATGTTTTGATTTTCAAGGTGAAACACGTCAGCACCTGATTGGACTGCCTATGTCATTGCTTACACGCGCCAGGCTGCTTATGTCATCGCTTACACCCGTGGATGTGTAATTGGTTTTTGCATGCATTTTATGCCCCTATTTCAACAACACTTGGCAAATTTCTGTTGGTTTTTGAGTAGTAATAGCAAAACCTAGCAGCAATACGTGGCATTTTGTAATTGGCTATATTTTGTGGACTTAGTAGTATGATGTGTCAATTTGTGATAGGTCGGGAATTTTCCCTCTCTACAAGGCCACATAAATGTAAAGATAAACCATGCACCATCGGCATTTAGAGTGTGCTCCTAGGATCATCTCTATATCAAGTTTTCTCTATTTTTTCCATTGCACAATTTGTTTTTTAGATTTAACATTCTACAAATTGTCTTGTCATTTAAAATTTTAAGTGATTGACAATTTTTACACTTTTAAATTTGTAAAATTTAATTTGAATCATAGATCAATTTTAAAGGGAGACCATCATTTTCCCTTTGATAAGTTGGATCAAAGCCTAGGACTTTTGTACAATGATAAGAATGTAGCATTAAGTTAATGCAGTTCACCTAACGCAAAAATTTTATTTTTTTTTGGTTGCAAGATTAAAATTATTAATGGGCAGCATTTTGGATAAGAATGTTGAAAGTTCAGATTTGTGTTAAAACAAAAGAGCTTGTTCAAACCTCCAAATAAAAATTACGGCTAGATTGCTTTTACTCTAACTTAGACTAATGCAGAACAAGAGTAAATTGGTGCAATGAACCGATAACTCTACCCTAAGCCATATTCATTCATCATCAACAATAAAATGAAAGCTTAAAGAGTAGGGAAGAGATATGTAAACACAAGATAACACCAAGACGTGTTATCAAAGAGGAAATTGAAGAACTTGGCGAAAAATCTCTCCGCGACCCTCCAAGTCAAAATCGATCCACTAGAGAATAAAGTTGGAGTACACAAATAATAAAAGACCCTCAAAGCCTAGTCTACCCCATGTACTTGAGACCTCCAAGCTCCTACTACCAATTGACTTCTCAGAGCCTTGTCTTCTCTAGCTTTTCAGATCCCACAATTCAGCCCGATTGCATTCGCTAATGAATGGCACCTTCCAATGCTTCCTAGCAGCACCAAAATCTTACTTTACACTCAGAATTGGTGTATTAAGTGTTTGGGCTAACAACCTCTCAAGGATCTAGAGATGGAGAGGTATGTGTTGAGGAAAACTAACAAGGAAATGTATAGATGATTGTAGGTATAACAATCTCTAACTCTCAAGTATATTTTCTAGGGTTTTCTCTCTGAAAAGCACTCCTTACAATTTATGGGTAATAAGGGTATATATATAGTGTGGGTAAAGACTTGGTAAAACAAAACATAACTTTTTGCCAAACAGAGACTTTCACAAGTCCTTTGCGGGTTGGCCTTACTCACGAGACAGTCACAAAAAATCCAGCTTGACATGACTTTTCATCTTCCAGTCATGTACTCTATATGTGGCTCTTTTCGCAGGTTGCTTCTCGCGAGACAGTTGCTAGCTAGTCGCGAAATCTACTTGATCAACTTTTGGAGCTTGATTCTTCACCGATCTTTCATACTCATTCCTTACAATTCAACCCACATGCATACAGGGAAAATGATTGAAGAAATTACAATCAAATTTGGCACGGAATTAAAGCCAACACAAAATAGTTGAGAAATTGCAACTTTACAATCTGCCCTTTAGCTATTCCGTGACAAAATCCCTAAACAGACTCTAGACCTAAAATGTGAGTTTGGAAACACAGGAAAAACTCACTTGCACCTAAATATAAATGCTGTGAAGCACTTGAACCATATACACCTGTATCCTGAAACACTTGCACATAACAAATAAACTTCACTAAGCACGAGACAAGTAGAACACAAGGCATGTATAAAGAACAAGTAAGATGTGATCATGATACCAAATGAAATTTAAGCTATAAAGCATAACTTGATCAAACATGAACAGTCATTAGGAAATGACCACAATGAACATTTATCAAGTAAATGATCATTCGGACACGCAATGCAATTAAGAGCAATGCTAAAATCAATTGCATGTCCAACAAACACATGATGCATTAAAGAAACTAAAGCTATAAGCAATAGAAAACAATAAGCATCAAAACAGCTATAAAAACCAAGATACAAAACAGTACTAAAGAAAAACTGAGTTTTAAACTAAAATACTTGAAAACTTTAAACGAAAGTACTACAAATATCCAAAATCTATAAAGGCATAAAATAAACTAGAAACCACCAAAATAAACCAATGTTATACTAAATTTACTAAGCTTCTAAGGTACTACTCTCCCTTAAGCTGTACTCCCCCTCAATCTACTCCCCCTTATTGACTGGAATGGCCAAAGAGACTAGAATGCATCGGACTCCGAATCTGACTCCGGCTCTAATTTCCTCATAAAGTCATCAACTTAAGATGAGAGGGCAGTGATATGGCCTTCAAGGTATGTGAATTGAGTTGTGGAGTAGTTGATGTGTGAAGCTAGCATTATATGTAACTCTTCAACCCTTCCAATTAGATGATAAAGGTGATCGGGTGCTCTTGCTTGGGCTTAGGAAGAAGGTTATGTAGTGTCCTCTAGAACTGAAGTGTACTAATCAATGTCCTCATCAGTGTTCCCTCCTTCTCTTGCTTCTTCATCCCTTGGAATTTGAGACACACTAACGCTTGGACCTGGAATGTGTGCTTTGCTTCGGATGATGGTCTGCTCACTTATAGGATCTTCCCTTTGCATCACCTAAAGTCCGCTTGGAATCCTCACTCATGCCCTTAAAATAAGAGACATGACAAGGCTTGGAAATGGCAGAATGAGCCTTGCATTCCTCTTCTTGATGCTTTTTACAAACAAGTGGTAGATGTGACCACAAATGTTGATCTCCTTGTGAGTGAAGAGATCATATAAGAATATGGTCCTTGGTGCTGACAAAGTCATCAAGTTCTTCATCGGATAGAGATTGAAGATCATGATGTAGGCCAAAGCTCTCATTTCCAGGGTGAACTCAATGGTGTGTAGGGCCTTTTTCTTGAGTTGTCCACCAAGAACTTCCACAAGGGGCTTGAGTTTCTCCTTTCTCTCATCATACTGTAGAGACGTGTTCGGAGTCATTAGTCAAATCTCCAAAATCTCTTGAATTGATTCCCTTGATATTAAGAACTTTCTCCCCATTAACCAACAATTGATGTGATCACCTTCCACAATGACATTGGTGAAAAATTCTTGAATGATATCTTCAAACACATCGGCCATCGGATTAAGCAACTTTGTCCATGTCCTTTCATTGAACACATCCAGAATGAAGGTGCCCTGTAGGGACTCTAAATCCATAGTCTGCTCTAGGACAATTGGGGCTCGTTTGTAGTGAGGTGCGGGGACGCTTTGAAGGCTTCTTTGTGGCCTTTTTCTTAATAGGAGACATCTACACAATGAACAACCACACAAACAAACAACAAACACAAACATGGAAATAAACTTGATTAGATACAAGTTAGTCCATAACAACAAACAAAAAGGTCCTAAAATTGTATAAAAACTATAGAACAAAGTCACAAGATCATGTTTTAAGTGCTAAAGGTCTAACAAGACTTATATAGCATGAATGAAATGCAAAACATGTCAAGTGATCAAGTGTGTGCATCAAGTGTGCATTAAGTGTGCTTATAGTGAGGCAGGAACAATGCATGACAAGGCACTCATGGGGTAAAGTGTGTGAAACCAAGGGAGTCAATCTCGTACCAGAGGCTGTATCGGTTTGACCAGTGAAACGATATATTTCGGTACCGGTCAATACCGGTGTACCATTTCGGGTTTACCGTTATTTTTTATATTTATAAATAAATAAATAAATATATATATATATATATATATATATATATATATATATATATATATATATATATATATATGTGTGTGTATGTATGTGTGTGTGTGTGTGTGTGTGTGTTATAATAAATATAAAAGTTTACCATAAAACATTATATATATATATATATATATATATATATATGTATGTGTGTGTGTGTGTGTGTGTGTGTGTGTGTGTGTGTGTGTTAGTTATAATAAATATAAAAGTTTACCATAAAACATTTCCTCAATTCAGAACAAATTATTCATGCTTTTAGACTTTAGTATCAATTAAAAGAAAAAAAAAACACAATATAAAAAATAGAAAGCTTAAAATTTACTATTGCGTACTAAGAAAACAAATAATACTAATAATTTAATGCAAATAAGTTACCATTTTTCCTTAACAAAAATTCAAAAATTACAAAACTTTAAAAAATTAAATTAAAATTTTTATTTTCTGTACCGGCCGGTATTGATCGAAATTAGCTAGTATGGCTGGTACGGCCGGTATTTAAACCAGTATGAAACGTTGATGTTTCGATACTGGTATACATACCGATACAGCTGGTACCGGTATGGTATTGACTACCTTGTGTGAAACACATAACCAATGTTTAAAACATGTCAAGAATGTAAAAACACAGTAAACCTGAAAGTTTGGTACTCATCAAAGTCCAAAACAACGAGAAAATGTCATTTAGGCATTTTATCAAATACTTGGAGTGCATACACACTACTAACATGTAAAACAATGCATGAATATGTTGAAATTTTACCTAAATACATGTTAAAATGCCACTTGGGGCCAACACAAACACAAACAAACACAATGGGACACAACCCAATCAAGAAAAATAAAAAAAATTTCAAGAAAAATAAGTTTTTCCCAACCCCTTTAAAAAATAACCCAACCCTAGAAATCCTAGAATTTAAGACTTAATCTAAGGATACAAGAGTGAAAAAGTGTTAAAACATACCTTAGATGAGTCTTAGGGATGAAAGTTCTTGAGATTTGGATGAGATTTTGAGTGAAAAGGTGTTTTGTGTTGAGAGAGGCACGGAGGAGGCAAATAGAGATATTTGAAAAACTGTCACTGTTTGCGTTTTAAAAACTGAAAATCCGCTCATTTCGCGGGTAAGCTACTCATAAAGTTACTCATGAAATGGGCTTTGAAGCACAGGATAGGTTTCATGGGAAGCTTCTTCTTGCGAAAGAGTCGCAAGGAAGTCGCGAAACTCTCTATGTAAAATTTTGGAAAAACTAAAAATGGCTTCCTCATTTTCGTGGGTAGGCTTTTACTCGCGATTTACTAGTGAAAATGCCTCTGAAGGAGTTTTTCAACAAAAACAAAATGGACTATTTGGAAAAACTCTTAACACAAAAATGCTGCATAAAAACACTTTAAAAAACATATAAAATACTCAAAAATCATTTGGGTTTGATCATCAAGCAATTGAGTATACACATATGGCATTTGAACACGTAAAATCACACAAATGAAATAGACATTCATTGAACATTAGACTTGTGCATTGTGTGTGTGAATTAAGTATGAACTAGTCCATAGTCTAGTATGAAGCTTCAATGATCAATTCAACCAAGTCATACACAACTAGTACGAAGATAAGT
This sequence comes from Quercus glauca, assembly GCA_023736055.1. Classification (NCBI taxonomy): domain Eukaryota; kingdom Viridiplantae; phylum Streptophyta; class Magnoliopsida; order Fagales; family Fagaceae; genus Quercus; species Quercus glauca. Next base: position 8,428,020 of record CM043321.1, read on the forward strand.
GACCTATCTCACTTGTAGAAATGAACATATATGACCCCTCATCAATGTGTCTACATTTTATTGAAAACTTTTTATTTGGCTTCCATTTTTCATACTTTTGATCAAATACAACTCAAATTTTTTAGAAATGATGCCATGAGCTTTTTGATATTTTAAGCAAATAAGCCTTTGGCTTTGGCACCATATATTTAATACATGTTTGCTCCACTTTTTCCTAGTCAAACTAGTTTTTGAAGTAAGGCCTTTTTAGCTCTTTCTCTTTTTAGAGATTAACATTGTAGTGCTCTTTGAAAAAGGAAAAAAAAATGTGAGGAGATATATAGGCACAAGTCTACTCATGTATCAAGATCAAGCAAGACTATTGACCAATCATTCATGACAAGCTTGAAGATCTATTTACAACAATTAAACATAGATTTCTAGATGCCGCTCACACTTAGAAAAAATGTACATACTAACAAGCTAAGCTCGTAAATGCACTATGCCATTAGTACGCAAGTACTAGGTCAAACTCACATGAGATATACTCAACATAAGCGATCAAACTTTTTGAGATTTCTCATTTTTTATGGGTTTTTGAATTTTTCAACACACTAAAAAACAAAGCAATTAAGTAAGATCAACAAACCAAAAACAAGGTAAACAAACAAAGACCTATAAAAGAAACATGATGACATGTGAGACCTTTTCTACATGAAAGCATTAATAATCAAATGTGGGTCATACAAGAAAAGTGAGTCAAGGGATGATACCGACACCAATGGTCTTACGAAAGGATTCAAATCGTGGACCATCAAGTGGTTTAGTGAAGATGTCAACCTTTTGATTTGTGGTGTTGATAAACTCCAGATACACAATCTTCTTTTCCACCAAGTCTCGAATGAAATGATACTAAATTTCGATATGCTTTGACTTTGAGTGTTGGACTGGATTCTTGGATAGATTGATGGCACTCGTATTGTCTCAAAATACGCATATAGTGTCTTGAGAAATTCCATAATTATGAAAAAGATTCTTCATCCACAAATAGTTGAGTACAACAACTACCTGCTGCAATATACTCTGCTTCAGCAGCTGACAAAGAGAATTTTGCTTTTTGCTCATCCATGACACCAAATTGTTTACAAGGTAGAAATATCCTCCGAAGGTGCTATTTCTATCATCAACACACCCAGCCCAATTAGCATCCGAGTATCCAGCTAGCAGTCATTTAAGTCTCTTGAGTACCAAATTCCATAATCGGATGCTCCATTGACATATCGGAAGATTCTTTTAGTTGCTGTCATATGAGACTTTTTAGGTGCTACTTGAAAATGAGCACACACCCCAACACTGAAAGCTAGGTTCGACCTACTTGCAGTGAAATATAGGAGACTACCAATAATACTCCTATAAAGGGTTGGATCTACTTCCACACCGGGCGAATCGAAACTTAGTTTTACCGAGGAAGTCATTAGAGTAGATGCATGTTTCTTTGAGTTTAAACCGAATCTCTTCACGAGATTTTTGGCATACTTTTCTTGAGATATGAATATCCCACCTTTTCGTTGTTTCACTTGAAGACCAAGGAAGTAGTTTAGCTCCCCCCTCATGCTCATTTCAAATTCCTTCTTCATTTCTTTTGAGAATTCTTGAGCAAGGGCATCGATTGTTGAACCAAATACAATGTTATCCACATACACTTGAGCTACAAGTAGAGATTTCTCATCTTGTTTGACAAAAAGTGTTCAGTCGACTTGACCTCTTTTGAAACCATGATATAGAAGATATGATGTAAGATGATCATACCATGCCCTTGGTGCTTGCTTCAGCCCATAAAAAGGTTTCTTCAATCGTAGTACATGGTCCAGAAAGTGAGGATCTTGAAATCCCTTTGGTTGCTCAACGAAGACTTCTTCATGTAGAATCCCATTCAAAAACGCACTCTTCACATCCATTTGATAAAGTATGAAATTCATGATGCATGCTATGGATAGAAGAATACGAATTGACTCTGGTCTTGTAACAGGAGCAAATAACTCATCAAAGTCTACTCCTTTAACTTGAGTATAGCCTTGAGCCACCAATCTAGATTTGTTTCGCACAACTTCATCATCCTTATCGGTCTTGTTCTTGAAGATCCACTTGGTACCAATGACATGTGTGTCTTTGGGTCTTGGAACCAATTCCCATACATCAATTTCTAACAATTGATATATCTCTTTGTGCATGGATTCTATTCGATTTTCATCTTTCAAGGTTTCTTCCACTTTCTTTGGTTCAAATTGAGCAAGATAGCAATGATACGTCACATGATTCACACTATAGCTAGGTCCTATTCTCAAACGAAGGCCTTTATCCAAATCACCAATTATGTTGCTTTTGGGATGATTGAGAATCACTCTTGACAAGGGTTTCTTAGAAGTGGAGGGTTCTTCATCACGAGAGATTGGAGGCTAAACTTCTAGTAGGGTGAGTGGACTTAACAACCCTTGAATTGATCTAGTCTCCCTTCTCGATGCGGTAGGAGTAGTTTCCTTTTCCAGTGATTGTCTCCCACCATCATCACTTTGTGACATGTTACCATCGCCATCATTCTTCTTAAGGCTTGGAGCTTTTCCATCCTTATCAACACTCTTTTCTGGAATGGCATCATCTATAACCACATTTATTAACTCCATAACCGTCTTTGTGCGCTTGTTGTACACTCTATAAGCCCAGCTGTTTACGAAGTATCCTAGGAAAATCCCTTCATCGCTCTTGGCATCAAACTTCCCAAGATTTTCCCTATCATTGAGAATGAAGCATTTACTTCCAAATACCCAGAAGTATTTCACCTTTGGCTTCTTTTCCTTCCATATCTCATATGATGTTTTTTTTGTTCCCGCTCGGAAGAAGATTCTATTCCTAATGTGGCATGAGGTGTTTACTGCTTCATCCCAAAATTCATGTGGGATATCTTTGTTAAGAAGCATAACTCTCGTCATCTCTTGAATCACCAGGTTCTTCCTTTCAACAACCCCATTTTGTTGTGGAGTCTTTGGGGCTGAGAATTTCTTCTTGATACCATGCTCTTTGCAAAATGCTTCAAATCTAGCATTCTCAAACTCCTTCCCATGGTCACTTTTGATTTTGATAATGGGAACTCCCTTTTCGTTTTGAAACTTTTTGCATAGTTTTTCCATCTTTTCGCATGCCTCCGACTTTTCTCTAAGAAATACCACCCAAGAGTACCTTAAGAAATTATTAACCACAACCATGATGTAACTTTTTCCACCTATGCTTTCCGTTCTTGTTGGACCCATTAGATCAACATAAAGCAACTCCAATGGACGAGATGTAGCAACAACATTTACTTTGGGATGGGTTGATTTAGTTTGTTTTCCCAATTAAAATGGGCCACAAACATTTTTCTTGATCTTTCCAAATTTCGACAAACCAATCACGACTTCATGCTTTGAGACTTTTGCCACTTGCTTATAATTGGCATGTCTAAAACGTTGGTGCCATAACTCCAACAGATTAACTCGGGCACTCCAGCATGATACATTGGGCTTAGGAACCACGCCATAGAAATTATCGATGGTCCTAAGTCCCTTCAAGACTTGTACACCTTCTTCATTGAGGATTAAACACCCTTTCTTGGAAAATTAAACCAGAAAATCTTTATCACATATTTGGGTGATGCTGAGCAAGTTTGCTTTTAGCCCTTTGATGTAAAGAACATCAGTCAACAAGGGAAGTCCCAGAATGTCAATAGTTCCCTTTCCTAGGACTTGTGAGTGGCTACCATCTCCAAACATCACATAACCATCCCCCTTCTCCTTAATGCTTTTAAAGAGAGATTTATCCCTAATCATGTGCCTTGAGCACCCACTGTCAAGATACCACAAACATGAATTAAACACTTTCAATGTGGTATGAACAAAAAGACAAGCATGAGACAAACATTCTTGATTTTCAAAGCAAGACTCATCTTCCTTTACATTTTTCATAGATAAGTGAAGCTTTCTTTTTAGACCATCAAACTTATTACACAAATGTCTATTCATACTCTTATATTTTCAAATTAAGGAATTAGACTCACACAAGCTATTATGAAGCTCATGATTTCTACGCTCTAGACATTTCAGCATGTGTATGAACATTCTAGCATGTTTCTTAGACTTTAATAACTCTAAGAGCTAATTGCTAGGACAATCTCCAAAGATACTCATAGAGTCATTATCACAAACACATGAACCACAATTCATGTTGGCCTTTTCCATTGCCATATCCATAGCAAAAAGGGGTCTAGGATCACACTAGGATAATGAAATCTGAAAAATGTACCTGCTCTGATACCAATTGAAAGATCGGATTTGTGATAAAACACAAGATCTTGTTCAATTTCCTAAATAAAAATTACAGCTAGATTGCTTTTACTTTAACTTAGACTAAGTGCAGAACAAGAGTAAATGGGTGCAATGAACTAATAACTCTACCCTAAGCCATATTCATTCATCATCAACAATAAAATGAAATCTTAAAGAGTAGGGAAGAGAGATGCAAATACAAGATAACACCAAGGCGTGTTATCGAAGAGGAAACCGAAAAACTCGGCAAAAATCCTTTTCACGACCCTCCAAGTCAAAATCGATCCACTAGAAAATAAAGTTGAAGTACATGAATAACAAAAGACCCTCAAAGCCTAGTCTACCTCATGTACTTGAGCCCTCCAAGCTCCTGCTACCAACTGACTTCTCGGGGCCTTGTCTTCTCTAGCTTTTTTGATCCCGCAATTCAGTCCGATTGCATTCGTCAATGAATGGCACCTCCCAATTCTTCCCAGCAGCACCAAAATCTCACTTTACACTTAGTATGGGTGTGTTAAGTGTTTGGGCTAGCAACCTCTTAAGGATCTAGAGATGGAGAGGTAGGTGTTGAGGAAAACCAATAAAGAAATGTGTAGATAATTGTGGGTATAACAATTTCTAACTCTTAAGTGTATTTTTTAAGGTTTTCTCTCTAAAAAGCACTCCTTACAATTTGTGGGTAATAAGGGTATATATAGTGTGGGTAAAGACTTCGTAAAGAAAAAACATTACTTTTTGTCAAACAGAGACTTTTGCGGGTCCTTCGTGCGTTGGCCTTACCTGCGAGACAGTCGCGAAAAATCCAGCCTGGCACAGTTCCTCATCTTCCAGTCATGTGCTCTACACGTGGCTCTTTTCGCGGGTTGCTTCTCGCAAGATAGTTGTGATCCAATCACGAAATTCACTTGATCAATTTTTGGAGTTTAATTCTTCATTGATTTCTCACACTCATCTCTTACCATTAAACCCACATACATACAAGGAAAATGATTAAAGAAATTACAATTAAATTTGACATGGAATTAAAGCTAACACAAAATAGTTGGAAATCACAACTTTACAAATGTGTTCATCTATATTCAGAGAAAAAAAAAAAAAAAAAAACCTAGTATATATTCATCTTTTAACTTGATTACACGTAACACTTAATAGACATTACGGGCAAAAATAGTCAAATACCACTATTTTTTGAAATTATCAGTGTTTTACCACTATTTGAGAAATATTTAGCAATCTATCACTTTTTAAAATTCGAGTTTTTGAAACTCGAGTTTGACATGGAACTCAAGTTTAAGAAAATAGAGTATCATAAAAATGCCACACAAAACTCGATTATGTGGAAGTCGAGTTTAGTGCAATGTGTTACTCGAGTTTAAGGCATTCGAGTACCATTCACACAGCCACAATTGTTGACTCCCACAGCACGCCTTTCTATCTCTTTTAATTTTTTCAACTTTTATCTAATTTTTTTTTTCTCATTGGCTTCCAATAAAGGTAGTGAAAGTGTTTGAAACACAGGCAATACAAGGAACTCGAGTTTCATAAACTCGAGTTCAAAGTGGACTTTTTAAAGATACTCGATTTTTGTAAACTCGAGTTCTATGTCAAAATCGAGTTTCACAAACTCGAGTTTCAAAAAAGTGGTCATTGCTAAATATTTCTCAAACAGTGGTAAAACACTATAGTTTCTAAAAATAGTGGTATTTGGCTATTTTTGCCAACATTACGCACAAACTCTAGCTGACCCAATTATTTTAAAATCCACATGAATTACATCTGTAAGGTTGAATTTAATCAACCATTTTGTTGGCTTTATTCTGTGCCAAATTTGCTTGTAATTCAGCATTTAGAAACCCTGCATTTAGGTGGGAGTCATGTAAGGGTATTGTGTGAGTGAGTGTGAAGAAAAGCTCAAGAGTGTGCACTTAAGCAGGGCCTCGCGACTGGATCTCCCGACTGGCGAGTCACCAAAAGTGGCACACGTGTGAAGTATGCAGCGGGAGCTGAAAAGTCATGCTAGCTGTTGCATTACAGGACAAAACCTTCAGTTGGCCACGCCATTAGCTCACGACTTAGACTCATGGCTCATTCCAGTAGGGAGGTCAAGTCGCCAGACCATTCTGTTTATAACAAACCTGACATTTTGCATTTCAAACACACACTAGTATAAATACCTTTATACCCACGTATTGTTGAGAGCTTCCAGAGAGAATTTTGAGAGAGAAACCCTAGAGAAAAACAATATTGATTCATCCACAATCTTCATCCTTTGAATCTCCAAATTCCTCTACTCTTACCCTCTCCATCGATATATCCTTGAGAGGTACATTAGCCAAATTCTTATCTCACCATACCCATATCTATGAGAAGGTTTTTTAGTGCTTGGGAAGCAGTTCAAAAGGGACCAATTCATTTTGGTTGATGCAATGGGCGATTGCGGGATCCGGTAAGCTAGAGAAGACAATGTTCGGTATAACCCTGTTGGAGCAAGAAGCTTGGAGGGCTTAAGTGCACTGGGTAGATTAGGCTTGGATGGTCTTCTATTAATGTACCCAACTTTATTCTCTACTGAATTATTGACTGCTTGGAGGGCGGCGGAGAGGTTTTTCGTTGAGAACTTCGGTTTCCTCTTTGATAACACATCGCTGTGTTGTCTTTGTGTTTGCATATCTTTTCCTTTAATCTTTGCCTTTTAATTACTGCTGTGGTTGTGATTAATTTTGGTTTATATTGTTTTACCAATTCTATTTTTAGATTATTTTCATATTCCGCACATACATTATTTGATTATAAGCTTGTGTTGGTAATTTGTGAATTGAGGGTATAAACGTTCATAGGTGTTTCACACCTTATTCGAACTTTCAATTGGTATTAGAGCGGATACATTTGTATTTTTTTCATTACCTAAGTGTGATCCTTGACCCCTTGTGTTTATTTGCCATGAATAGTGCTTTGTATGCCTCTATGCATGTTTTGGATGTTGATGAATGTAACATGCCACGTGTTTGTAAAAATGCCTCTATGAGTGATAATCCTCATGATTGTGATGCTATGTTACATGAATCTTTGGATGTTATTGATATTCCTAACATCAAACTCTTGAAGAAAAATACTAAAAAATTTCAAAAGAATTTCAGCAAGTTCATTTTTTAAAATGATGATTTGATTGTTAAGCTCAATGAATCCAATAAATTGGTTAAAAAGTACAAGAAACTTGCTGAACATTCTCTTGAAAAACTAAAGGAGTTTGAATATTTGAATATGGACTTGGATGCTAAACTTGTTTTATCCAACAAACTTGTTGATGATCTTAAATGTGAAAATAAATCTCTTAAGATGCATGCCAAGTGTTTGATTGCTGAACCTATTGCTAAAAAAGATGACAATATTTGTTGCAATCATGTTGTGGTACCCGATTTTATGCCTATTGTGTGTTCTACCTCAAAGGACAAATCGGTGTACATTCCTCCACATAAAAGAAATCAAAAGGTGGAGAGAAAGACTCTTAAGTCAAAGCCTCCGTTTAGGTCTCAACCTAAAACTTTGGATGGATCTAAGTTTATTCCAACTAATCACCATTATGGTGTGATTGGTCATATAAGACATCAATGTCATAAGTTGAAGAGAGAACAAAACCATGTTGCTAGGTTCGTTCCCAAAAAGCCTAGTGGACCTAAATACATTGTTTGTCACCATTGTGGTGCCTTTTGTCATCTAAGACCTCAATGCTCTAAATTTCATGCTTTTAAAAGAATCAAAAGAAAAGAGAAACCTGAACTTCTTGGAAGTTGTGCTAACAAGGGTAAACCAAATTTAAGTGAAAATAGCATGTTGTTAAAGAAAGTGTTTAATGTTCTTAACTCCTTGTCTATGTACATCTCCGGTTCTCATTCTTCCAACCTTCGTCTCACTTCTCATGTGACACTCATTCCAAACAATCGTTCCGTTTGGATAAGGAAGGGTTCCTATGGTTGAGCTTTTTCTCTTTTGGTCCTTGAACTAATTCTTTCGATATTTGTAGAACCCTTCATGCATTGAATGTCATATCTTCATGCATTTTGTGCATCTTGCATTTCTTTATCTGCATTGTTTTTGTTTTGATCTTACTTTTATGTATTTGTTTTGTGTGAGTAAAAAATCTAAAACCACATAAAAAGTGAAAAATTCAAAAAGTTTGATCGTATATGTTTGAGCACATATCACATGTGTGTTTGGCCTAGTACCTTCGTACAAATGGCTTAGTGCATTTATAAGCTTAGCTTATTATGTATGCACATCTATCTTTGTGGGAAAAATCTTGACATCTATGTGTGATTGTTGTAAATCAATCTTCAAGCTTGTCATGAATGATTAGTCAATAGTCATGTTGGTTTTGATACATGCGTAGACTTGTGCCTATATATCTTCCCACACTTTTATTGTTTTTGCTTAAAGAGCTAAACCAATGTAAATCTCAAAAAGTAAAGAGATAATGAGCTGTAAAAGCGGTCACACATACTAGTATTCGACTAAGAAAAAGAGAAAGCGACTTGTATTGAAAATGTATAGTGCCCAAAAGCCAAAGGCTTGTTCATCAAATTGAAATATAAAAAATTTCAAGTATTGATCTTAAAATGAGATGTAAAGATAAAAAATGATCAAATATTATGAATTGTAAAAAAGCCAAACGAAAAGCTTCAAAGATATGTAATCATTTTCTTGTGGGAGGTCATATATATTCATTTCTATAATTGAGATAGACCACTTGACTTAGTACTAGTTGTGTTGACTTAATTGAATTGATTATTGAAACTTCACTCTAGACTAAGGACTATTCCACATTTGATACACACACACAACACATATGCCTAATGTTAAATGAATGTCTTATTCATTTGTTCGATTGTACTTGTTTAAATGTGATGTGTGTGTGCTCATTTATATATGGATCAAACCAAAACGATTTTTGATCATTTTATATGTATTTGGAAGTGATTTTTATCACTCTTTGTGTTCATGTTTAGTGCTTACTATGTTTATCATTGTTTAAACATGTTTTGTGTTGAAAAACAGGTGTCAGAATTTTTGCCTACTCATTTTGGCTACTCTCACAAGTAGCGAGTTTTGGCGACTCGCCCAGTCATGAGTTTACACAGAATGGTTTCGCGACTCACTTGTGACTCATCTCGCAACTTGGCAATCGCGAAACACCCAGAAACAGCTTTTTAAAGAGCTTTTCATGGGAAACCTGTTTTAAACCTCTCCCATCCTCCCTTAAACCCCTCTTTCAATATTTTTACATCTAAACCCAATCAATTTGAATGGTTTTTCATTCCGTTATTATCTCTAAGGTAATTCTAAACTATTTTCTTTGATTTTGATCCTTAGATTATGTTTTGGAGAGTTTTTGTGCTCTTGGTTGGGATTTTCATCATAGGGGTTGGGGAAACTTAATTTTTGTCAAATTTTGTATGAGATTGGCTTCTTTTGATGATTTGCTTTGGATGTTCGCCCCTTGTGGCAAAAACACATGTATTAATGGTGGATTTCATAATGTTCATGCATTGTTTCACGTTGTTGTTTATAGTGTGCAAGCTAGGTGTTTGATAAAATGTCTCTTAGGCATTTTCTCATTTGTTTGGACTCCGATAAGTACCAAAATTTGAGGTTTCTCATGTTTCCCCACTAGAATCATGTTTGGTTCATTGGTTGTGTATTTAATACACCTTGCCCCACATGTGCATTTTCAATGCTTTGGTCATGCATTGCACATAGCCACCTCCTGCACACACCTTTGCTACCCTTGTCATGCATTGGTCTATACCTTGTTTCTTCATCCTAGCATGTCATGTTTACTTTATGCTTTGTAGCATTTTGTTTGTCTTAGGTTTGAGCTTCATTTTCTCATTCCTCTCGTACCCCTCATGCATCATTATCATTGGTCGTACCTTCATCTCTTGAATTTAATCAACTACTTTGTTGACTTTATTCCGTGCCAAATTTGCTTGTAATTCAGCATTTAAAAACCCTGTATTTAGGTGAGAATCATGTAAGGGTAGTGTGTGAGTGAGTGTGAAGAAAAGTTCAAGAGTGTGCACTTAAGCAGGGCTTTGCGATTGGATCTCGCGACTAGCGAGTCGCCAAAAGTGGCACACATGTGAAGCATGCAGGGGGAGTTGAAGAGTCATGCCAACTATTGCACTACAGGACAAAACCTCTAGCTAGCCAGGCTGTTAGCTCACGACTCGTTCCAGTCGCGAGGTCGAGTCACTAGACCACTCTGTTTGTAACAAACTTGATCTTTTGCATTCCAAATACACACTAGTATAAATACCCTTATACCCACGTATTGTTGAGAGCTTTCAGAAAGAATTTTGAGAGAGAAAAACAAGATTGACTCATCCACAATTTTCATCCTTTGAATCTCCAAATTCCTCTACTCTCACTCTCTTCATTGATATATCATTGAGAGGTACATTAGCCAAATCCTTATCTCACTATACCCATATCTGTGAGAAGGTTTTTTAGTGCTTGGAAAGCAGTTCAAAAGGGACCAATTCATTTTGGTTGATGCAATGGGCGATTGCGGGATTCGGTAAATTAGAGAAGACAAAGTTTGGCATAATCCTGTTGAAGCAAAAAGCTTGAAGGGTTTAGGTGCACTAGGTAGATTAGGCTTGGAGGGTCTTCTGCTATTCATGTATCCCAAATTTATTTTCTAGTGGATTATTGACCGCTTAGAAGGCGGCGGAGAGGTTTTTCGTTGAGAACTTCGGTTTCCTCTTCGATAACACATCGCTGTTTTGTCTTTGTGTTTGCATCTATCTTCCCTTAATTTTTGCCTTTTAATTACTGTTGTGGTTGTGATTAATTTCAGTTTAGATTATTTTACCAATTCTGTTTTTACCTTATTTTTATATTCCGCACATACATTGTTTGATAATAAGCTTGTGTCAGTAATTTGCGAATTTGGAGTCTAAACGTTATAAGTGTTTCACATCCTATTTGAACTTTCAACATCAAATCAGAAAGTACAATCACATTAACTTCTATTAGACTTGCATGAAAACTTCAAAACCAAGTTAAAGTACTTATAAAATGATGTGGCCTTGGGATGACCCATGTGAAATCACGACTCTCGGAGAATTCTTAAGGCCTTTTTTATAAAAAAAATTTAATTTGTTTTTTTAGATTTTCACTTTTTTTAAAACTATTATCATATTGTGTTCATTGCTAATAATAAATTTCTCTTAAGAACCCTTTTTGAGACATGGTAATTAATTTTTCAAAAAACTTATTATTATTATTATTATGTGCTAACAACTAGTATGTATATAAAGCTACAAAAAATAAAAAATAAAAAAAAGAAATGAGTAGATAGTGTTTCAATATATCGTTTCCGCCACCTCTGATAAACTCATGTGCCAATATAAGCTTGTACTTCTCTCCTAGCTGGTACCTTGGGGTACCCTGATGGATAGGACCGAATGATGCCACTCCTGGTTCGTAGTTCATCTCGAAATTAATTATTGCCATTTAGCGGAGAGAATAATTAACCTTCTGTATATTTGTGGTTGGATATTGACTCATCAAATTTTCCCCTGCCTCCGTTACCGTTTTAAACTTAATGCCATTTTACGCCAACGCCATCATTCAACTCAAAAGTTGGCCTAACACAAAATCCGCATCAAATTGGACCCTCAGGTGCAAGGTAGTCACTACATGCACAAAAATTAAAAGCTTAGTTCAAAAAAAAAAAAAAAAAAAATACCAAATCTGATACTCATTGGTTGGAGAACATAATTAAAATAGATTTTCCCATACATGATAAATGGTCATTGATTTTAATTAGTCCTTGATAAGAATAATTATTTAATTAAAAATTTTTATTTTTATTAGTCCAAATCAAGGAATAGAAATCGGGTCCGGCTCCCCTCCCGTTTCAAACTCTTATGTTTTCTCCAGTTTTAATATAGATGAAAGACACCTGGTAGACCGACAATCTAAAGGCTAAAAAAATCCATGTCAGTCTCTCTCTCTCTCTCTCAATTACAGATAGACATGGCAAAACGGGTTAGACCCGTTTGACCCGACCCGTTTGACCTGCAACCCGTTTGACCCGTAACCCGTTTGACCCGTGACCCGTTTTGACCCGTGACCCGTTTTGACCCGCGACCCGATTGACCCGACCCGAACCCGACCCGACCCGCCCGTTTTGCCACGTCTACCAACGTTGAGTAGATTGAGATTGAGGTATAATTCTTATAAGATATTTACTTATTCTTCTTCACTTAATATGTTATGTACTCCATTATAGTTTGTCATTCTTTACTTGCCACCTTCATTTTCTCTTCCTACTTTAAACAAATCAAAAATTATACCAAGATTAGCTTCTAGAAAGCTGGAACAAGAGTTGCACCAAATTTATGTATCAAGTGTTTAGTGGTAATTGGTAAGTGGTAACAGCATCACCAATGAGAATCTAATCACAGTTAAGGAACTCAGAAACAATTGACAAATTGCATCTATTTCAAAAAAAAAAAAAAAAAACTTGTTTGAAAAATACGGGTCAACTCGACCCGTCCCACGACCCGACTTGACCCGCGACCCGTTTGACCCGTTTAAAAATGACCCGTTTTGACCAGTGACCCGTTTTGACCCGCGACCCGATTGACCCGACCCGAACCCGACCCGACCCGACCCGCACGTTTTGCCATGTCTAATTACAGACCAAGCAAATCCACTGTCAAAGACCCAACATGTGAAATACAATTTTTTCTTCTTTATAATTTTTCTTTCTTTCCGTTTCCTTGCTCCAATCTCTCTCCAATATCATCACTGTCAACTGGGTATTAGAGCTAAGACCAGATCTCGCTAGAGAAGAAAGCATCACCCAAATTGAAACAAATTTTTTTGGACAAATTCAAAGAACCCAGAAGAGGTAAAGCAAGAACTCTCTCAAAATTTGTCTCTCTGTCTCCCTCAAAAAGAAACCCCAAGAATAACCTTGCAAAAACCATAACAGTAAAATCAAAGAAATTTAAGCCACATACCAGTACCGATAATCAATCACCCATTTATCAAATATATCACAAAATGAAGTGCTAGAAACAAAAAGAGAGAAGAGTAATCATGCAGCAGTGATGAAATCAGTAGCAAGAGGGAGAGACATAGACGTTGGAAATTAGGAATATAAAATAAATAAAAAAATTTGTTAAGCTTCTAAGTATTTGCAGCCGTGATCTTGATGTGCTGGCCACGCGTCTCATATGGCGTCTCCGGTATTATTTTCGACAACTCCTTGCCGTCCTTTAACAATGGTGTTTGGTGTATGTATGATAGTGCCTAGTGGGTTTGCTTGGGCCGTGAAAACTTCTGAGTAATTAAGAGAGAAAGAGAGGCAAAATTGAGAGAGAATGACGTGGGGTTTTTTTAGCCTTTGGATTGTTGGTCTACCAAGTGTCCTTCATCTATATTAAAACTATACCAGTACCAGTACCGATAATCAATCACCCATTTATCAAATATATCACAAAATGAAGTGCTAGAAACAAAAAGAGAGAAGAGTAATCATGCAGCAGTGATGAAATCAGTAGCAAGAGGGAGAGACATAGACGTTGGAAATTAGGAATATAAAATAAATAAAAAAATTTGTTGAGCTTCTAAGTATTTGCAGCCGTGATCTTGATGTGCTGGCCACGCGTCTCATATGGCGTCTCCGGTATTATTTTCGACAACTCCTTGCCGTCCTTTAACAATGGTGTTTGGTGTATGTATGATAGTGCCTAGTGGGTTTGCTTGGGCCGTGAAAACTTCTGAGTAATTAAGAGAGAAAGAGAGGCAAAATTGAGAGAGAATGACGTGGGGTTTTTTTAGCCTTTGGATTGTTGGTCTACCAAGTGTCCTTCATCTATATTAAAACAGGAGAAAACATGAGTTTGAAATGGGAGGGGAGCTGGACCCATAGAAATAAACATGCATACGTGTGACAGTTACATTTTGTTTGAGAGTTCATAAAAGGAATGGAAAGAATTTACAATTATTAAATGTAATTTTTTTCTTAAATGAGAAAATAATTTGATAATTCAAAAATCTAATTACTTTTATGGTCACATTAATCAAATGAGGACATAATTATTATAAAAATCATGCAATTATCCCTTAAAATTTTCAAAAATTCCCATTTCATCAAAAAAAAATGTCTCCCTACTTTTAAATGTAAAAGTATCACGCCAAGAATCTTAAGCTCATGATTCAAATATCCCTTCTCCCATTATTATAACTATCAAATTATAATAAAAAATAGAAAATTAATTACTCCTAATTGCCATACTCACTAGTTCAATTATGTGAATTTTTGAACAATCAAAGTAGGGGATTCCTAAGGAAAATTTAGCGTAGATTGTGAATAGAAATGGAAGGAAGTGGCTTTGTGTTTCAATCTTTTAGATTTTGCAGAAATTACAAGAAAACAAACACATTACTTTTTGAATGAAAAGAAACTAAATACGTTAGCTTCTAATTGAAATACTTCGAATTCATGAGGGATTCCTTAAATCCATAAGATAATAGGGTTATGAAATCCACTAAAGAGAAACAATAGACAAAATATGTATTTTTTATTTATTTATAAATTTGATAACTGAATTGCTTTGAAGGTTACAATACGTTTAAATAGTAAAAAGAAAACCTAAGGTTGCTAGCGAAACACCTAGAAAACCCTAATTCACACTAATCAAGTAATTATGTGGCATAACAGTAATTTTTACCAAAAAATGGAAAGTTTGAGATAATGTAAAATTTGAAACTACTGTCTTTAAGAGACGTCCTACAAAAAATTGAACCTATCCTGATTTTCAAATTAAAAGTTATTAAGTAAACAACTATTATTAAGAACGGTAAAATCATTATTTTTAGTGCCTTAACAGAGGAATTCACCAAAATTAAGACGCACCTCGTGACATAGACACGAGTTTTGATTAGAAAACTATTTCCCTTCGGCCATTTAAGTTTCATGCAGTTCCAACATCATTACCTTGATAAGTTCTATTAGCACCTTGAGACAGAGCCAAGATTTGGAATTAAGGGGAAATTTTGCTGTTGGCTATTTGCGGTAGCTGAGGTTTTTTTTTTCGTGTTTTTTTTTTTTTTTCTTGCATCTACTGTTGGGTAAGGGAAAAGTTATTTTGTTTAAAATTGGTTGATTGTGCCTTTTTTTTAGCTTTACTGTTGGTAATTTTTATTGTTAGGCTAATTTTTTGAGCTCTTGTATATTTTGTACTAGATTTTCAATCAATAAATTTTTTTATGTTCTTTAAAAGGAGGAAAATTCTAGAGCTACAAACTTTTTTATAAATTGCTAATGTGGTCAGTAGTTTTTGATAAGTAAAAAAATTGTGCAAGTGGTGGACCCAGACACGAACCAATAAAAATTTTTTAGGTCAATAATTTGTAAAAAAGTCATAGAAAATTTTGTTGCTATAACATTATTCTTAAAAGAATCAATTATATTGTTAAGTGGAGCAAAATGTAATTTTATAAAACAAAATTGCTCATCTTTAGTACA
Organism: Quercus glauca; assembly: GCA_023736055.1. NCBI lineage: Eukaryota > Viridiplantae > Streptophyta > Magnoliopsida > Fagales > Fagaceae > Quercus > Quercus glauca. The sequence goes on from CM043321.1 coordinate 8,443,899, forward strand.
TATGTATATACTAATATTTAAAAAAAAAAAAAAAAAATTGGAGGAGCCTTTGTCCCCCAAGATCAGAGAGGATCTCCATCCCTACTAGACCCCTTGATCTTGTGTAGTGATTTAAGCGTTCTCGCTATTCTAGGAAGGCTTGTGATGTTTTACATAGTTTCAATAGGCTTGACCCCTATATATATATATATATATATATATATATATATATATATAAAATAATTCTTTATTGAAAGTAGGTAAACACTTACAGTAGTAATAGTCAATACAAGATCTCAACAGTGGAGGTTAACAGTTACAAAGCTTGAACTAGTCCTAGTTACAAGGTTTGTAGGAACAAGGTAATAGTCAACAAGGGTTGTAGTCAACAAGATAATAGGAGAACTCTCTCAAAGAAGGTAAACTATCTCTAGAGGAAGTTCTAACAAGAAGTAGAATAAGTTGTGAGAATAAGTTCTTGAAAACTCACAAGAAAGTTCTGAGTTTAACATAAGGGACAACCCCCCTTAAATAGGCAAAATTCGGAGTGAACAGTGTCATGTCATGAATAGTGACGGATGAATAGTGACAGGTGAATAGTGACAGGTGAATAGTGTCAGATGAATAGTGAAAAAAAATGAGTCTTTTTCTCTTTTTGACTCCAAGTCATGGAGGGAACATGAAGTGATCGGGAGCATCTTACGGAAGGCTAAGGTATTGCTAATGCTCAACCTAGTCTCATTAGTATTAACCAAATTCTTCCTCCAAAATGGTTCACAAAAGTGAAGATTTTTGTTTCCCATGATTATTATTTCACTGTTATTGCTATGATTGATTCTGGTGCTGATAAGAATTGTATTCAGGAAGGATTGATTCCTTCGAAATATTTTGAAAAATCAACTGAAAAATTGGTTTCTGCTACTGGTTCTCAAATGAAAATCAAATATGAATTGAATAATGCTCATATTTGCCATGATGATGTCTGTTTCAAGATTCCTTCTGTTCTTGTTAAAAATATGACTGATAAAGTGATTCTTGGTTTGCCATTTATAAATGCTTTGTATCCTTTCATACCATAAAGGGGGAAGGGGACGCACGGATGAAGAGGGAGAGACGGAAGCACAGTAATAATATTGTGAATGTAAATGTAAGCAAGTAATATAAGAACAATAGTAAGGCGGTAGAACCAGCCAAGCAGTATATATCAAAATAATTCAAAGTAAATAAGAGCAGTTAACAAAAGCAATTTAGAACCGTCCAGTATGGCGGTAATCCGTCCAAGGTGGCGGTAGCAACAAGTAATAAAATGAACATTAACTGAAAATAATTCTTTATTGAAAGTAGGTAAACACTTACAGTAGTAATAGTCAATACAAGATCTCAACAGTGGAGGTTAACAGTTACAAAGCTTGAACTAGTCCTAGTTACAAGGTTTGTAGGAACAAGGTAATAGTCAACAAGGGTTGTAGTCAACAAGATAATAGGAGAACTCTCTCAAAAAAGGTAAACTATCTCTAGAGGAAGTTCTAACAAGAAGTAGAATAAGTTGTGAGAATAAGTTCTTGAAAACTCACAAGAAAGTTCTGAGTTTAACATAAGGGACAACCCCCCTTAAATAGGCAAAATTCGGAGTGAACAGTGTCATGTCATGAATAGTGACGGATGAATAGTGACAGGTGAATAGTGACAGGTGAATAGTGAAAAAAAATGAGTCTTTTTCTCTTTTTGACTCCAAGTCATGGAGGGAACATGAAGTGATCAGGAGCATCTTACGGAAAGGTCTAGGCCTTCATTTTTAGGTCTAGGCCACATCATTTCTGCCCTTAAAAGAAGCCATCAAAAGAAGCCAAATTTGCACTATGATGGGAATCTTCAGGAGCATGCAATACTTCCAACATGTGAGGCATAAAATCAGCAAAATCTCTGACAAAGGTCAATAGGAATATCATCATGTACGCATGTGGTTGAACAGTGGCCATTATGCTGGCTAGACAAATAGAGAACAGTGGTAGCAATAGTAGCAACAATAACAGTAGCAACAATAACAGTAGTAACAATAATCTGAGGACCACACAATCAGTCAGTAGAAGGAGCATCGGATGGATAACCATCAAATGGATCAAAAGGACCTTGTGGAGAATCACATTCGTGCTCATGGTAAATAGCATATCGGTTGCAAAATCCACAATATAAAATTGGCTCATCCATTGGTCTTCTTCCTGGGATGAGAAGGCTCTTTGGATTACAATGATCTGTAATACGCAAATGAGCAATAGCGTCAACATGTGGCCTGGGACCAAAAACAGCAATTCTATCAGTGCTTCCCATAAAATGATAATCCTTCCACAGGTTCTGAGCAATTTCAATAATTTGATTATTAAAATAGTTTCCCCAACATTTTGCAAGAGCATAAGGATTGTTGAAGGACAAATGAGGATTTCCTTCAAGCCATTGTCCCTGATGAGTATGACCATTGATGAGAATAAGATGTTTCGAAGGCTGGACATTCATCCAGTTATGTCTTTCCCATCTAGGCAAAGTACTCCAACATCTGATGGAAATAGTGGGACCAGTAGATTTTTTAATGGCATCTTGAATAATTTGAGGAAGTTGACTGGCTTGGTAATGGCTTGTTAATTTTAGAAATCGGACAAAGCCATATTCAAACATATGGGAAAGCCAGTTAGGATCCCTATCATCATCATCATCAGCAGCAAAGTAACCATCATCATAATTAATTAGGAGACCAGGAAATCGGTGTGGTTTTTCATACACTCTGAGAGTACTCCCAAAGTGTTCTTCCCAGTCACACTGGATAAACACATTATCACCTTCATCAAGTTCATCAGGATCAGGAATAGTGGCTGTGACAAGTTTCTTGAAACATTTGAACCATAGGTCAAAAGACCTAAACATAGCCTTGCAATTCAGTATATGTGATTGTATATCTAAAGGCAAGTTGGCAAAAGCACTTCTTAACATAGATTGGGACTTAAGGCTCAATCTAGAATAATCAGTGCCCATTAAAGTCATTTTATCCTTTGAATGGATATCCTCTTTGCCAAAGAGTCGACTAGTGTAAGGATCATTTGTAATATTTGGATGGTTAACAAGTTGGCTTCTAAAAGCCCCAATTTCTGAAACAAGGTTTGAAACAAAGTCATTATTTGAAGCAAGAGGGTTTTCTGAGATAAGGTTAACATAATGGCTTAGGTAAGCCTCATTCTGAACAGAAAGGTTAACAAGGTGGATTTCAAGGGCTTGGAGGGTTTTTTCAAACAATTTGTGATGGTTTTGGGTAAAAGCAGAATAGAGGTTATCAAGAATAAATTTAACGGAATCTGGCAGCTCACTATAGACTCCATTATGAAATTGCAAATTTCTAGATAAAACTTCTTGCAAAGCAATAACCATATCTCCACTGGAATATGACACCATTGCCGGTGCATACCCTTGAAGGGATGTTGATCCACTAGGTTTTACCCCAGAAGATGCGCCTTCATGCATTTCATTTTGGAAAAAGTCCTGTACAGGAGCTTTTCCCTTGTTTTTCCTCTCAGAAGAGGGAGCCATAATAATCCACTTATTAGTGGTATAAATATTAATATTATCCCACTTAGTAGTGGTATTTATCCTTGCATCAGTGCTCGATTCCTGCAAAGAATCATTAGGAATATTAGAGTTATTGGTAATAGTAGATAGTCTGGAACTACTAGGATTACCTTCAAAATTGTCTGTGAAGCATGTAGCAGGAGAATCATAAGACAGGTCTAAAGCATCATTAATATCAATTTCAAGTTTTGAAACAAATTTAAATTTTACTTTCTGTCCAAAAGGATCAGTAGTAATACCATCATTATCAACAAGGAAAGGATACAAAGCATTTATAAATGGCAAACCAAGAATCACTTTATCAGTCATATTTTTAACAAGAACAGAAGGAATCTTGAAACAGACATCATCATGGCAAATATGAGCATTATTCAATTCATATTTGATTTTCATTTGAGAACCAGTAGCAGAAACCAATTTTTCAGTTGATTTTTCAAAATATTTCGAAGGAATCAATCCTTCCTGAATACAATTCTTATCAGCACCAGAATCAATCATAGCAATAACAGTGAAATAATAATCATGGGAAACAAAAATCTTCACTTTTGTGAACCATTTTGGAGGAAGAATTTGGTTAATACTAATGAGACTAGGTTGAGCATTAGCAATACCTTCACCAGAAAGAAGAGCTTGTTGACTGGATTCATCTCCATCCTTGTGCTCATCTTGTTCATTATCAGAATTATTTTGATCAATTTTTAACATTAACAATTCTTGTTTGAGATTATGATTATCACTTTTAATATTTTTAAGTTCAATTTTTAATTCACTTATCTCTTGTTTAACAGTATTAATTTCACATTGAAGGTCATTAACAGTTAAGTCTTTGGATTTCTTCTTGTTGAATCTTTCCAAAGTTTCTTCAAAACTTATTGTTGATTTAAGTTTTTTACTAGTTTCATCTTTTAACAAATTTTTCTTAAATTTATCCAAATATTCTTTTTGCAATTCAGGGTTCTCAATTTGACCAATCAATTTAATCAACAAGTTTTCATTTTCTTCTCCTTTAGTGAGAACATTAACAGATTTAACAACATTGCAACAGGAATCTCTACAACCAAGTTTAATATTAGGAGAATCAGATGAATCATCAACAGAATGGTAACAGGAATCAGAAGAAGAAAAATCATCTTCCAAAGAATCAGACGAATTGTTTGATTCAAGGATTCTGAATAATTCTTCTTGATCATTATCATCAATTTTTAACATGTTAAACTTGTTTTTCAACTTACCAGGTTTTTGTCTACAATCTTTACTGAAATGACCAGGTTTTCCACAATTGAAACATTTACCTTTACCTGATCGCTGGTTAACATGTTTTTTAGCAACATTTTTCTTTTTAGCATAGAAATCATTAAAATTAGTTTTATGTTTTTTATGGTTATAATTTTTGTAACTTTTATCATATTTTTTACTCTTTTGCTTAGAAGGAGCAATAGAGGGCAAACCATATTGTTCACAAAAATTACCCATTTCATATTTAGCTTTTCTTTTATTTTTTAATTGGTGTTTTAACAATTTTTCATCATTACACATATTAATTCCAAGTTTTTTAATAGTGCTCAAAATATCACCATAAGTTAAATTATCATAGTCAATAGAATCATTTTTACCAATTAATTCTTGTTTTACCTTATGAGCAAAGATAGGAGGCAGACCGTCAATAAACTTTTCTTTCCAATAAGGCTTGAAACAGTCCTTTCGCTGCATCACTCTGGAAAGGAAAACATCTTGGTACCATCTATAATCAGACATAGTAGGGCATCTCAAATTATTCAACAAATCAGAAATTCGAGATGAAACATTAGATGGAGTACCAACAAAATGTTTGATAATAGTATAAATCAAGGTATTAACACCATCAGGAACACCTCGACCAATACGATCATCAAAAATAGGCAAGCCTTCATCATTCTTTTTAACAGCATGTTTAATAGAATCTCTGGAATCTTCTGTGAGATATGAATCCCACCATCCACGAAGAGTACCAGAAAAGCCAGTAGTAAGAAGGTCAACAATTTCAGATTGTTCAAAATCATGATTATTTTGGTAAGCAGTGGCAACCATGGACATATGTCCCATTTTGTTAATAATTTCTTGTTCAGAAAAACCATCAATATTCCATTCATAAATCTTATCAGCAGAAACAGAAAACTGAGTTTGAAAAGGTCTTTCTTCAAACTGCAAATCAGGAGGAGTAGGTTTTGAATACCAATTTTTTGTAAGAAACATGGGTTTTCCAACAAATCTTTTAATTTCAGGTAAACAATCATCAAAAACCTTTTTGGCAGGAACAGAAGAAACAGAAGAAGCAGTATCAGAATTTGTATCATCAGAAACAATTTCATTTTTTGAAATAGTTCGAGCAACAGGAGTACTTGAAGAAGTACCTTCATTTTTAATTTTCAAATCAACAAGCATTTTGTCAACAGTTTCAAGAAGCTTAGACTGAGAAGTTCTAAACTTGAATTTGTTATCATGACTGGGCAAATTAATCAAAGGTTCCTCAGTCTTGATAGAAACAGGTTTTTGAACAGAAACAGATTTGTCAACAGAAACAGTTTTTTCAGCAATTTTTTCTTCAATACGGTCAAGTTGTTGACCAATAACATGCAAAGACTCATTAGTAAAATTGTTTTGTTCAATAAGGCTAACAACAGGGGTTTGATCATCAGCTATTTTGAAAGGAGTAGCTTTAACATCAATTTTGTCAGTAGTCACCAGAATAGTTTCAAGAGGTGGATGACTAGATCTGACAATGGTTTTGTCATTTTTAACAAAATTTGATTTCTTTATCACATTCAAATAATTTTTGAAAACTTCATCTTTTGAAACATAATAGTTTTCAAGAAAATCAAAGAACAAAATATGTCTTTTCAACTGGTTCATTTTTTCCAACCATTTTCTTTTAACACGGTTTTTCTTAGACTGAGTAAAATCATTTTGGTAAATTTTTCTTTTTGTCCTATTTCTAGGAAGCATAAATTCATCAAACAATGGAGCCAAGTCAACTGTGAAATTTTCATTCAAAACATTCAAAACTCTTAAATGGTTAACAACAGGATTTTCAATAGGAGGGAAATCAGAATCAGATGGACAAATAGAATTAGCATCATCTTCTTCTTCGGTAGCAGGTTTGCCATACGGAGAGGAAGATTCCGGCTTGGTAGAATAGTAAACAGAGGAGCTGATTTGGGATTTGTCACTAGAAACACCTTTCAATTTTAAATCAGTGGATTTTTCAAAATTCTTTTGCAAAAACTCATTGACATCATGATCTCTTTTTGAAATACTTTCAGATCCAGCAAAGGAATGTCTTCCTTCGTTGATCCTCAAGGGTTGATTGTTTTGAAAACATATTTTAACAGTACCATCAAGATATTGTTGAATATTTGTGAGATCTAGCTCATCAAAAACAGGTTTGGGAACAGGGGATTCTTGATTCAACACCCATTCAGTAGGAAGGTTAATATCTTGCCATTGAATCATTTTTGGAATTTGAACTTTAGCATCAGGAGTTGAACATGTGATTAACATTGTTTTACCAGAGGGTTCTCTATGATTCAAACAACCAGGATTTAACTGAGTACCCAAGAGTCTGTAATAAATGCGATAAATCAAAGCAAAAGGTTTACTACCTTCATCCATAACATAACCAGAAGAAGCAATATTCAAAGTCAAGGCTTTAACAATATTAGGATCATCCAAAGCAAGAGTAATATCAGGATAACAGTTAAAGTAAACAGGACCATCATACAAAGAAGCAGTGATCATACCAAGAATGCTATCTTTAAAGACCTTAAATCTAGCATCTCGTAAACACATGAGAATAGAAGCATTAATACCCTTTCGGGTGAGTGGTTTAACAGCAACTTGAACCATACCAATATGCAAATAACTGAGTTTTTTAGCAATGAAATCATTAATATTTTTCTTGGAAAACAAGCAACATTTTTCATGCATTTTTGAAATAGAAAATATTTGTTCAACAGTTCTAACTTTGTAAACAGGATGGAAAGTGGATTCAGCCCAACTAGTTTTGTAAACAGTTTTAGTATCAACTTTGGGAATGTTCCATTTTCGGAAATCAGGGATCTCATTATCTTCAACAGTGTGATCTTCTTCATTCACAATATCAGGAGGACAACCAGTCCTGGAGCTGACAGAGGAGTTGGATCTCCACAACTTATCCATATTATCCTAAGTTTAACACTCAATTATCATGTTTTTCTCACAACCGTTGCATTTCGTAACACATACCCTAAGCAACCCTATACCACACACATGCCCTACATGCCCTCCTGGCTCAAACGGGCCTTACAGTCAGGTTCTGGGAATTCACTTTACACCTAGGGTGGCGCCAACGACGGCAAGAAGGGAACACAACAACTAAGCACCAAAGGTTCGGACGGATACGGACAAGAGGCAAAGAACACAACACACACTATATATATATATATATATATATATATAAAGTGATCTATACAAATATGGCACTAGAACACACACGCTTCACGCGTATGGCACAAGGTGGTGTACACTTGTGCATGATCATCAAGATCAGATCAGGGTATTATATTTTGTTGAAATAAAATGAAATGTACTAAGCACAACCCATGGACAACATTTTCTAAAATATAAACAATTAACTTTTATAAGAAAATTTTTTTAAAAAGGATTTATGAATTAATCTGAAATTAATGCTTTAAAAAAAATGTGTCAATTCAGCTGAAAAGTCATTACTGTTCATTACGGACGAAACACTACAAAAAAGGGGGTCGATAGCCGCGTTTACAAACCAGGCCTAAATTGCACAACAATAGCCCCCTGCGTGTCTATAGTCACATTTTTATAACCATGGCTAAAGGTCAAAACTATAGTTGTGCTTTTTAACCGCCAGCTATAGGCTGAGACCTATAGTTGCGTTTTTAAAAAACGCGGCTATAGGTCACTCTTAAAAAACTTTTATTCAATTGGACCTATAGGTGCGTTTAAAAATGCAGCTATAGGTTAGCTATAGCCGCGTTTTTAAAAACGCCGCTATAGTTTAAGGCTTTAGCTGCGTTTAGAAACGCGGCTATAGATCAACTATAGCCACATTTTTTGTAGTGGAATCAATACACAATTTTTGTAAGAAATTATTTGGAAAAAGAAAGTTCATATTTTTTATTTGTAGTTTGTGATTTTGTTACATCTAATTGAATTTCTTGTAACTAACCAATTTTTTTAAGTATAGGGACAAATTATCACCTTGGAAAAAGTATTTTCAACATGCCCTAAAGTAGAATTATGTTATTCTATCATTGTTCACTCCTCAATTTCTTTAATACAAAATCAATTTTAGATCTCAATATATAATTATGTACTTACTAATTGATACGGTGCTTTAAAACTATGTGCTCTTCTAAATTATAGATTTTTTAAGCCTTACTTTTTCCTTAAAAGTTACCATGATTTTTTAGTGGAGTTGTGGTGTGTCTTTGTGTTAGAACATCTTTCCCTCTTCCTTGTGTGTGTGTGTGTGTGTTTGTTTCTCCAAAAAAAAAAAAAAAGTACAACTTTTCAAACATTGCATTTTCAAGGTACTTAAAAATATGCACCTTTTCAAGTTACCATTTTTTTTCACACAAAAAAAAAATCCTATTATTTCACATTTGGAGAATTAGAGACGATACCATTAGAATTAGAGATGATTCTGTATTATTTTTGAAGAAAAGAACTATTGCATTTTTTAAGATTATAAGTTAAAGTTTTCTCAAAAAAATAATAATAATAATTAGGAGTTAGAGAACTTTAGTGCATTTTTCTTTTATTAATACGATTCCCCTCTAGTTTTTATTATATTTATATTTTTCTTATATTGACTTGCATGTGTTAGAGATGTAAATGGACATTTATTATTTAAATTATTTTAAATTAAATAAATCTTTATATGCTTCAAAGTTTTAAAACTATTATTATAATCTAATCATGTAATTTCTAATTTATTTAATAAAAAAATAAAATGTTATATTCAATGCACAAATTAATCTCCTACTTTTGCGAGGTCTGCAAGAGGTGATTAGTAAACGACCCAAAATTTTCTTTTGCGAAGATTAATTTTTAGCTAAACTCAAATCCACAACCTTTTTAATTTATTTAAAGACTAACTTGATGTAGTTTTTTTTGTTAAGTATAAAATAACATATATTAAATCATATTAAAAAATAATTTAAAAATTTATATATTAATAATATATATATATATATATATATATATTATTAATAGGTTATTTTTTACATTTAAATGTTGATATATTTACCTTCTGACTCCAGCATACATTTTGCATATCAAATACCAAGCTTTGTTTACTACGGTGCAAAAATAAATGAAATATAATTGTTTGGTTCGTGTTCATGCACAGCTTCTTCAAACTGGCTTACTTCTGGTGGTATATCATGAATAATTTAAAATTAAGATTCTATATATATATATATATATATATATATATATATATATATATATATATATTTTTAGAATACTAAATATTTTTAACACACACACACGGGGAGAGAGAAGAAGGTTTTTAAAGAAACTTACAGTGGTGTATACCCAAATTAAAGAGTCTAACTCTTGGATACACAACATAGATTTTAAACCTCTTTAACTCATACTCATTTTTCAATGTGTGATTCTAAATACATAGCACAAGCGTTAAAATTAAGATTTTAAATACTTCAAGCTAGAGTTTCAAAATTTTTGATCCGACACAATCAATCTTTCGTGTATCACATTTATTCAACTTATTTTGTCTAAAGCAAGAATGGAATAAATCGTTCTACCTTTTTTTTTTTTTTTTTTTTCCCTAAAAAAGATAACTGTGAATAAGAAACATAAACAGTTTTACTTATGCTTGATCCCTGATGCAAAATATAGAAACATAAACAGTTTTATCACAAAAGTTTATTCGAAACTTGCTATATGTAGCTAGGTAATAAGGTAAAAGACTATTTCACGTGAATCACATTTTTACTTTTTACTGTTTGAAGCTCGATACAATATTGCACGATTAATCTGGTCGGGTAAACCAATACCTTGTTAAACTTTTTAATAATCTTAACAATAATTCAATACCTTTAACATTTAACATTCACATCATTCATACTTCACTATTTTGACTATTTTTGAGGTGAAAAAATCTCCTTTAATTGATATATAGAAAGTTAGAAACTAATCTCACCAATCGTACTAGCTCTTATTCTTTGAATTCAGTGCCACCGTTTCTCCAATTTTGGTGTAGTCAAACAGTAAAAAAGTAAAAATGTGATTCACGTGAAATAGTCTTTTACCTTATTACCTAGCTACATATAGCAAGTTTCGAATAAACTTTTGTGATAAAACTGTTTATGTTTCTATATTTTGCATCAGGGATCAAGCATAAGTAAAACTGTTTATGTTTCTTATTCACAGTTATTTTTTTTGGAAAAAAAAGGTAGAACGATTTATTCCATTCTTGCTTTAGACAAAATAAGTTGAATAAATGTGATACACGAAAGATTGATTGTGTCGGATTAACAAATTTGAAACTCTAGCTTGAAGTATTTAAAATCTTAATTTTAACGCTTGTGTTGTGTATTTAAAATCCCACATTGGAAAATTAATGTGAGTTAAAGAAGTTTAAAGCATGTGTTGTGTATCTAAGAGTTAGGCTCTTTAATTTGGATATACACCATTATAAGTTTCTTTAAAAATTTTCTCTTCTCTTCCTGTGTGTGTTAAAAATATTTAGTATCCTAAAAAAAAAAAGAGTATTTAGAATCTTAATTTTAACTTATTCATGATATACCACTAGAAGTAAGCCAGTTTGAAGAAGCTGTGCATGAACACGAACCAAACTATTATATTTCATTTATTTTTGCACTGTCGTAAACAAAGCTTGGTATTTGATATGCAAAATGTATGCTAGAGTCAGAAGGTAAATATATCAACATTTAAATGTAAAAAATAACCTATTAATAATATATATATATATATTATTAATATATAAATTGTTAAATTATTTTTTAATATGATTTAATATATGTTATTTTATACTTAACAAAAAAAAACTACATCAAGTTAGTCTTTAAATAAATTAGAAAGGTTATGGATTTGAGTTTAGCTAAAAATTAATCTTCGCAAAAGAGAATTTTGGGTCGTTTACTAATCACCTCTTGCAGACCTCGCAAAAGTAGGAGATTAATTTGTGCATTGAATATAACATTTTATTTTTTATTAAATAAATTAGAAATTATATGATTAGAGTATAATAATATTTTTAAAACTTTGAAGCATATAAAGATTTATTTAATTTAAAATAATTTAAGTAATAAATGTCAATTTACATCTCTAACACATGCAAGTCAATATAAGAAAAATATAAATATAATAAAAACTAGAGGGGAATCGTATTAATAAAAGAAAAATGCATTAAAGTTCTCTAACTCCTAATTATTATTATTATTTTTTTGAGAAAATTTTAACTTATAATCTTAAAAAATGCAATAGTTCTTTTCTTAAAAAATAATACAAAATCGTCTCTAATTCTAATGGTATTGTCTCTAATTCTCCAAATGTGAAATAATAGGATTTTTTTGTGTGAAAAAAATATGGTAATTTGAAAAGGTGCATATTTTTAAGTACCTTGAAAATGCAATGTTTGAAAAGTTGTACGTTTTTGTTTTTTTTTTTTGTTTTTTGAGAAACAAACACACACACACAAGGAAGAGGAAAAAATGTTCTAACACAAAGGCACACCACAACTCCACTAAAAAGTCATGGTAACTTTTAAGGAAAAAGTAAGGCTTTAAAAAATCTATAATTTAGAAGAGCACATGGTTTTAAAGCACCGTATCAATTAGTAAGTACATAATTATATATTAAGATCTAAAATTGATTTTGTATTAAAGATATTGAGGAGTGAACAATGATAGAATAACATAATTCTACTTTAGGGCATGTTGAAAATACTTTTTCCAAGGTGATAATTTGTCCCAATACTTAAAAATTTTGGTTAGTTACAAGAAATTCAATTATATGTAACAAAATCACAAACAGAAAATAAAAAATATGAATTGTCTTTTTCCAAATAATTTCTTACAAAAATTGTGTATTGATTCCACTACAAAAAACGTGACCATAGCTGATCTATAGCCGCGTTTGTAAACGTGGCTATAGGTTCAATTGAATAAAAGTTTTTTAAGGGTGACCTATAGCCGCATTTTTTAAAAACGCAACTATAGGTCTCAACCTATAGTTGCGGTTAAAAAGCACAGCTATAGGTCTGACCTTTAGTCGTGGTTATAAAAACGCGACTATAGACCTACAGGGGGCTATTGCTGCTCAGTTTAGGCCTAGTTTGTAAACGCAGCTATCGACCCCCTTTTTTTGTAGTGTTTCGTCCTTAATGAACAGTAATGGCTTTTCAGTTGAATTGACACATTTTTTTTAACAGCATTAATTTCAGATTAATTCATAAAACCTTTTTAAAATTTTTTTTTTTTATAAAAGTTAATTGTTTATATTTTAGAAAATGTTGTCCATGGGTTGTGCTTAGTACATTTCATTTTATTTCAACAAAATATAATACCCCGATCTGATCTTGATGATCATGCACAAGTGTATACCACCTTGTGCCAAACGCGTGAAGCGTGTGTGTTCTAGTGTATTTGTATACCACCTTGTGCCACCGTATTTGTATAGATCACTTTATATATATATATATATATATATATATATATATATAGGGGTCAAGCCTATTGAAACTATGTAAAACATCACAAGCCTTCCTAGAGTAGCGAGAACCAAGGGAGTCAATACCGTACCAGAGGCTGTACCAGTTTAGCCAGCGGTACGATATATTTCAGATACCAATCAATACTGGTGTACCGTTTCGGGTTTACCGCTATTTTTTATATTTATAAATAAATAAATAAATATATATATATATATATATATATATATATGTATGTGTGTGTGTGTGTGTGTGTATATATATTATAATAAATATAAAATTTACCATAAAACATTTCCTCAATTTAGAACTAATTATTCATGGTTTTAGACTTTAGTATCAATTAAAAAAAAAAAAAAAAAAACACAATATAAAACATAGAAAGCTTAAAAGTTACCATTGCATAAAAAGAAAACAAATAATACTAATAAGTTAATGCAAATAAGTTACCATTCTGTCCTAACAAAAATTCAAAAATTACAAAACTTAAAAAAATAAAAATAAAAAAAAAAACTTTTTCCTGTACCGGCCAGTACGCCCGGGTACCAGTCGATATTGCCAGAAATTGGCTGGTATGGCCAGTACATGGTCGGTATGGTCGGTATTTAAACTGGTACGAAATGTTAATATTTCGATACCAGTATGCAACCGGTACGGTACGTACCGGCTGGTACCGGTACGGTATTGACGACCTGGGTGAGAATGCTTAAATCACTGCACAAGATTAAGGGGTGCTAGTGGGGATGGAGATCCTCTTTGATCTTGGGGGACAAAGTGTGACGTCCCAGTCAGCCATAAAAAAAAAAAGGGGGGGGGGGGGGGGGGGTCAGATATTTTTGGGTTCCCACGTGCCCACCTAACCCCACTACCCACCACTCATTTTTACTCATCCCTTTTCTCTCTTTTGGCCGGCCAAGCTCCTCACTTATCCTTTCTTTCTTTTTCTTCTTCTTCTTCTGCATTTTCGATCTAACACTTCTCTCCACTGCCTCACACTCTCCCACTGGTACCTCCATACCACCATTTCCACCATAGTTTTTCCGGCAAGATCACCGGAAAATTGTCATGAACCCATAAGCACTTTCACATCCTTTTTTTTGAGGTAAATATTTCTAATCTTTTGGTGGGTTTATATGCTTTTATTTGAGGTTCTTTAGTCTAAGCTTTGATAATGATATCCATGTGATTTATGAGCATTGGAAGTGATATTTATGTGTTTATATGTATGGGTTTTGTATTGGTGGATTTATTTGATGAGTGGGTTTTTGGTTTGTGTTAATGATGACTATCTAAGGTTTATTTATGGTGGAAAATTTAGGGGTTTTGAGTTATAACATGTGATGGTTGGTAAATCCAATTTTTTCATTGTTATTAGGTTTATTTGGAGTTAGTTGAAGTTCTAAATTTCTTGTCTTGGAGGATATTTTGATTTTGCTTTCATGGGTCTCCTAATGATGTAGTGTAAATTTTAAGGAAGCTAGTCATAATGTTGGAGATGATATTAAATGGGCTAACCTTATAATTGGAGTTTATGCCTTGTAAATCAATTTATTGAAAAACTTTGGAAGTGGAATATATTATTATTGATGAGGTTAAATACTAGGCTTGCCTAATTAAGTGTTTATTTGGCAATTCCTAAATTGTAGCTAGATACAATTTTAAACTTTATGCTTATTGTGTTAGGTTTGCTTGACATTGTTGAGGTTCTAGCTAATCTCCTTTGAAACTTGGAGAATTAGGCTTTTTGCGGGTTGCAAGGTAAGTAGCTTTTTAATGGGATTTTTGAAAAATAACATAAATTTTGTTTTTGGGTTAGACATGTTTTTGGAAATTACCTATGGAAACTATATTTTTCTAAAAACTACTGTGTCGTAACCTTAATATATATATATATATATATATATATATATATGATTATATATGAAAATGCATCATATTTGGTATTGCATTTGGGGAAATATATAAATTATTGATATGGAAAAATGAGCATTTTTTATTTAATTTTTGATAAGAAAATCATGGATTTTATGGTGTATTGGAAAATTAAAGATGCTTATCTTCTCTTAGTACTTGGGAAATTGATTGAAAATCTTTTTGACAAGAATGAAGTTGAAAACCTTATAAACTTTGTGGAAGTTAGATTATTTAAGGTTTTTATGAAACTACCTGGTTATAAACTATGTATTTGAAAGGAAAGGTATATCTGTGAGCTTTATGTGGTTTTAACACTATGCCACGTGTGATTTCCTAGTGATCATCCGATTTGGTTTCCATAGTCTTTGTGACAATGGAATCAAAGCCTGGTCAGTGCCTTTTCACTTTGGATGACGCGTTCTTCCTTGCTGTCCATGGGGGGAAGAGGTTCCTTAATTGTGAGTGGGTTAGACTGCTGCCCATGGGGCCAAGAGACCACATGCAAGAGAGGTCCTATTTGACACGCTCTCTTTGCTGCCCATGGGGGGAGAGAAAAACCTTGAGGGTATGGGTGAGGCTGCTGTCCATGGGGTCAAGAGTTTGCATACCAGAGAGGACAATGTCATGCCAGTTGTGAATGGGTGGATCCCCTGACCGGTCTATGTGGTAGTGTGGTATAGTTGTGATAATTTATCTTATGTTAGATATTATGGCTTTGGAAATTATATTGTTGATGCTCACAGATTATAGTATATAGTTTCAAGGTATTTTCTTTGAGAAACTTTGTGTTTCATTACTAAATCATTCTTGTCATATTATTATTATTGAAGATGAAACTAGCATTTCCTCCACCCCCATTTATTATGCTACTTACTGGTTGTTAGCTCATCCCACCATTTAACAGTTTTTCAGATTTGTTAGCTATACCTTGGGTATGGAACTTAATTCTTTAGTGATGATTAGAGTGCTATGTTAAATTTGGAGACTTCTGCTGTAAATGGTTGGTGACTCGATCTTGCTATGTTCAACGAGACCTTTATTAATTCTATTGGAGGTGGGTCGCTTAAGGTTTGTAAGCCTTTGGCGTGGTAGGCCTAGACTTGATGTTAAGGTCCTTATTCTTGATAAGATTGTGACTTTGTGTAATTTAATCAGAGTTTTGTGATATATTCATGTATTATGTGGAGGCACATGATTTTTAGTTATTGTTAGTAAATGTGTTATAGAGCTTTGACTTGTAATGGGGAGATTTTAGTATGGCTATATATTCTTATCCTATGGAAAAGAAAGAAAAATAGTTCTCCTATAGTTTGATTTGCCAAAAGGAAAAATCTACAGGTACCCTTGGGATGTATTTCCCATGCTTTGGACCCTTTGGGTTTGGGGCGGGACACAAAGGATCCTCCAAATTTTTTTATTTTTTTTTTAAATATTAGTATGTATGTATGTACTAATTTGAGCAATTTTGTTTTATAAAATTACATTTTGCTCCACTTAACAATATAATTGATTCTTTTAAGAATAATGTTATAGCAACAAAATTTTCTATGACTTTTTTACAAATTATTGACCTAAAAAATTTTTATTGGTTCATATCTAGGTCCACCACTTGCACAATTTTTTTACTTATCAAAAACTACTCACCACATTAACAATTTATAAAAAAGTTTGTAACTAGAATTTTCCTCATTTTAAAGAACATAAAAAAATTTATTGATTGAAAATCTAGTACAAAATATATAGGAGCTCAAAAAATTAGCCTAACAATAAAATTACCAACAGTAAAGCTAAAAAAAAGGCACAATCAACCAATTTTAAACAAAATAACTTTTCCCTTACCCAACAGTAGATGCACGAAAAAAAATGATGTAGGACATAATTTACTATTTAATTATTGTAATTTATTATTTTTGGTATTTTTATGTAAAAAAAAAAACGTTATTTTAGGTTTAGGTGATTTATTTCCTTGTTTTTAGGTGCATTTAATGTTTTTTAGGTCAAATTTGGTTCCTGTTATGGTTAGGTATCAATTAGGAGTTATTTTAGATTATATTGTCTTGTTTGTCAAGTTTTAAGGAGCCCTTAAATAGGCCTCTAAGTTTGTAAATGTTTTTTCATAGACTATTATCAATAAACTTAGACGTTTTGTCAAATTTTCTTCTGGTGGATTCCAGTTTTATTCTCCTTGTGGATTCAGGGAAACCCCTCATGGATTCGAGGTTTACTACCAGAAACTAACAGTTTAGTTTCTGTTCCATCAAGAGAGCATCGTGTGTGCTTTTTTCAGGCTTTCGCAACATCAGTTGGTATCAGAGCCTTGACTTATCCTGGTCTGATGGCTAACCGGCGAGACGGTAACCACCACCACAACAACGACGAATAACTTAGCGAGTATTACGTGACGTACAACAAGCACTCACAAATATCTATGCTAGGATGGCGCCGTTGAAGAATGGAAACAATAGGGATAACTGCAGCGGAGACATAACTCACGGGCAACCTATTGGTAAGCAAATTTCATATAGACCTTATAAGAGAATTGCAAGTTTTAATGGTTATTTTTTAAAAGAAGATTTTCTTGATTGGCTACTTGATCTGGAAGATTTATTTGACTATGAGAATATTTGTTATGAGAGAAAAGTTGGACTTGCTTTGTATAAACTTAGTAAGTATGCCTTATGTTGGTGGGAACGAGTACAATCTGATAGAATCCAACAAGGTAAAGACAAAATTCGATCATGGCCGAGGATGAGAACGATGCTTGCTATCAAATTTTATCCTTTGGATTGTGAAGAAATCTTGTCGTATACAATACAAGATTATTATTGGCCAAGGAGTTCATACTTGAATTATTTTGAAGAGCCAAATATTCCACCATTAAAGGAAGAATTACATGTTAAAGAAAATATCGTTCTTGAAGAATATGGAGAAGTCAAAGAAGAAAATATAGAGATTTTTGAACAAATTAAAGAAGGTCTTACTATGGAAGAAGAGTTTGAAATCAAGATTGTGGAGGAGATTTATGAAGATCCCATTATAGAGAAAGATCTTGAGGTTGAGATAGTAGAGACTATTAAAGAAGAAATCATAGAGGAAGTTGTCAACGATCTCGATGAAATCAAGTTAGATGATTGCAACATTCAAACTCCTATTATTTTATTGGAAGACACCGAAACAAAGTTTATTGATTTTATTGGGGTGGAAATATTTGATTTGATCATTGACTCCTATTTGTTGAATATTGTTAATTGCATGAAGATCAAGGGACAAGAAGTTCAAGTTGCTCAATTGATGACTTTCAAGTTTGGCAAGAAGACAAGGAAGATGAAGTATTCAAAGTATTTGTTCTCTTGGCATGGAAGATTTCAGATTTCAAAGATGAACTCGAGGACGAGTTTGTTTCAAGTGGAGGGGTCTGATGTAGGACACAATTTACTATTTAATTATTGTAATTTATTATTTTTGGTATTTTTATGTAAAAAAAAAAAAAAACGTTATTTTAGGTTTAGGTGATTTATTTCCTTGTTTTTATGTGCATTTAATGTTTTTTAGGTCAAATTTGGTTCCTGTTATGGTTAGGTATCAATTAGGAGTTATTTTAGATTATATTGTCTTGTTTGTCAAGTTTTAAGGAGCCCTTAAATAGACCTCTAAGTTTGTAAACATTTTTTCATAAACTATTATTAATAAACTTAGACATTTTGTCAAATTTTCTTCTGGTGGATTTCAGTTTTATTCTCCTTGTGGATTCAGGGAAACCCCTCGTGGATTCGAGGTTTACTACCAGAAACTAACAGTTTAGTTTCTGTTCCATCAAGAGAGCATCGTGTGTGCTTTCTTCAGGCTTCCGCGACATCAAAAAAAAAAAAAAAAAAAACCTCAGCTACCACACATAGCCAACAGCAAAATTTCCCCTTAATTCCAAATCTTGGCTTTGTCTCGAGGTGCTAATAGAACTTATCAAGGTAACGATGTTGGAACTGCATGAAACTTAAATGGCCGAAGGGAAATAGTTTTCTAATCAAAACTCGTGTCTATGTCACGAGATGCGTCTTAATTTTGGTGAATTCCTCTGTTAAGGCACTAAAAATAATGATTTTACCGTTCTTAGTAATATTTGTTTACTTAATAACTTTTAATTTGAAAATCAGGATAGGTTCAATTTTTTGTAGGACATCTCTTAGAGACAGTAGTTTCAACTTTTACATCATCTCAAACTTTCCATTTTTTGGTAAAAATTACTATTATGCCACATTATTACTTGATTAGTGTGAATTGGGGTTTTCTAGGTGTTTCGCTAGCAGCCTTAGGTTTTCTTTTTACTATTTAAACATATTGTAACCTTCAAAGCAATTCAGTTATCAAATTTATAAAAAAAAAAAAAAAAATACATATTTTGTCTATTTTTTCTCTTTGGTGGATTTCATAACCCTATTATCTTATGGATTTAAGGAATCCCTCATGAATTCGAAGTATTTCAATTAGAAGCTAACGTATTTAGTTTCTTTTCATTCAAAAAGTAATGTGTTTGTTTTCTTGTAATTTTTGCAAAATCTAAAAGATTGAAACACAAAGCCACTTCCTTCCATTTCTATTCACAATCTACGCTAAATTTTCCTTAAGAATCCCCTGCTTAGATTGTTCAAAAATTTGCATAATTGAACTAGTGAGTATGGCAATTAGGAGTAATTAATTTTCTATTTTTTATTATAATTTGATAGTTATAATAATGGGAGAAGGGATATTTGAATCATGAGCTTAAGATTCTTGGTGTGATACTTTTACATTTAAAAGTAGGGAGACATTTATTTTTTGATGAAATGAGAATTTTTGAAAATTTTAAGGGATAATTGCATGATTTTTATAATAATTATGTCCTTATTTGATTAATGTGACCATAAAAGTAATTAGATTTTTGAATTATCAAATTATTTTCTCATTTAAGAAAAAAATTACATTTAATAATTGTAAATTCTTTCCATTCCTTTTATGAAGTCTCAAACAAAATGTAACTGTCACACGTATGCATGTTTATTTCTATGGGTCCAGCTCCCCTCCCATTTCCCTCCCATTTCAAACTCATGTTTTCTCCTTTTTTAATATAGATGAAGGATACTTGGTAGACCAACAATCCAAAGGCTAAAAATACCCCACATCATTCTCTCTCAATTTTGTCTCTCTTTCTCTCTTAATTACTCAAAAGTTTTCACGGCCCAAGCAAACCCACTAGGCACTATCATACATACACCCAACACCATTGCTAAAGGACGGCAAGGAGTTGTCGAAAATAATACCGGAGACGCCATATAAGACGCGTGGCCAGCACATCAAGATCACGGCTGCAAATACTTAGAAGCTCAATAATTTTTTTTTTTTTTTTTGATTTTATATTCCTAATTTCCAACATCTATGTCTCTCCCTCTTGCTACTGATTTCATCACTGCTGCATGATTACTCTTCTCTCTTTTTGTTTCTAGCACTTCATTTTGTGATATATTTGATAAATGGATGATTGATTATGGGTACTAGTATGTGGCTTAAATTTCTTTGATTTTACTGTTATGGGTTTTGCAAGGTTATTCTTGGGGTTTCTTTATAAGGGAGACAGAGAGACAAATTTTGAGAGAGTTCTTGCTTTACCTCTTCTGGGTTCTTTGAATTTATCCAAAAAAATTTGTTTCAATTTGGGTGATGCTTTCTTCTCTAGCGAGATCTGGTCTTAGCTCTAATACCCGGTTGACAGTGATGATATTGGAGAGAGATTGGAGCAAGGAAACGGAAAGAAAGAAAGATTATAAAGAAGAAAAATTGTATTTCACGTGTTGGGTGTATGAGAGCATTCACAGCAGTGGAGCTAAAAATTTAGCTTTTTAGCTCTACCAAAAGTTACTTTATCTATTATACCTATACACATACTGCAGCAGTGGATCTATTTTAACTATTAACGCAATAAAATAATATAAACATCACAATAAAATAATATACCCCTACAATAAAATAATATATCCCACGACCCAAAAAAATCCCAGCACCAACCACAACCATCTCTACCGTCAACCACAGCCACAGCCACAGCCACAACCATAACCACCACTACCACCACAACCACCACCAACACAGACACAACCAAACCCACAAACAAAATAAAAAACCAAACCACCATCATAGTCACCAATCCACCACCACAGCCACCAAACCCACAGGAAAAAAAAAAAAAATCAAACACCATACCACCAAACCATGGCCACAACAACCACCATCGCCACCACCACAGCCATCAAACCCACAGAAGAAAAAAAAAATCAAACATCGTGAGCCGGTGGATTGACGGGTTGGCGGCGTGGTTCGATGGCGTGGATCGACGGGTTGGCGGCGTGGATTGACAGCGTGGGCCTGCAGTGTGAGCCGGTGGCGTGGGTCGGCAGTGTGGGGGTGGGCTGGCAGCGGCGAGAGAGTTGAGAAAGAGAGAGGTGAGATGATCAGAATGAGAGTGAATGAGTGTTTGACCGATTTTGATAAAATGAAAAAAAAAAAAAAAAAGAAAAGAAAAGAAAAAGAAACAAGTTGGACCGATGAATAAAATTTTTTTTTGCTTCAAGCTACAGTGCACATCTATCTATAGATGTGCACTGTAGCAATTCATCTATAATATTTAACTATGGCTCCACTGCTGTAGGCATTTTTTTTTTTTTTTTTTGGAGCTAAATTTTAGCAATATAACATTATAGCTACACTGCTGTGAATGCTCTGAGTATGATAGTGGGTTTGCTTGGTCTGTAATTGAGAGAGAGAGAGAGAGAGTGATGTGGATTTTTTTAGCCTTTAGATTGTTGGTCTGCCAGGTGTTTTTCATCTATGTTAAAACTGGAGAAAACATAAGAGTTTGAAACGGGAGGGGAGCCGAACCCGATTTCTATTCCTTGATTTGGACTAATAAAAATAAAATTTTTTAATTAAATAATTATTCTTATCAAGGACTAATCAAAATCAATGACCATTTATCATGTATGGGAAAATCTATTTTAATTATGTTCTCCAACCAATGAGTATTAGATTTGGTTTTTTTTTTTTTTTTTTGAACTAAGCTCTTAATTTTTGTGCATGTAGTGACTACCTTGCACCTGAGGGTCCAATTTGATGCGGATTTTGTGTTAGGCCAACTTTTGAGTTGAATGATGGCGTTGGCGTAAAATGGCATTAAGGCTCCGTTTTGATACCGCTTATTTTGCTGAAAACTGAAAACTAAAAAGATTGTAGCAAAATAATTTTTAAATGTATGAATAGTGCCGTGAGACTTATTTTTAATGAAAGTTTTGATAAAAAAAGAGGTTTGTGGGTCTCGTGAACAGTGCACAAGACCCACTAAAAAAACAGTTTGCTGGCTGAAATGCGCTTCTCAAAAAAGAAAAAAAAAAAAGAAAAAAGAAAAAAAGAGGAACGCAAAACACAGACGCTCCTCTATAGACTCAATCCAAATGCGTACTAAGGCCTTGGGATTGGACTGTAAACAAGGACAAGTAGTTATTTTATGTTATTTGCTACCCCTATCATACGAGAATCCGCATGTTTTTTTTTTTTTTTTTTTTTGGATTTTTAATTGAAAAAATTCAACATTTCTTTCAAGTAACAACTATCAAGCTCAATCTATTCATGTCCTTCATTCACTTCTCTGAAAATAAAAAAGAAGAGAAAATGTGGCATTAAGTTGATGCAATTAAGTATGCAACTGCCTTGCACTTGGAAAAAAAGAGAGGACCAAGAGAATTGTGTCTACTTCGACCTTGCTTTACAAAATTAGATCATAAAATAGGCGATATATTTGAATTTGGATCAAGTATATATTATTTTTAACTTTTATTACATTTGATACTGAAGAGGATAATATCTGGAGGTATTGGGCCTGACGGGCCATGTTTCTGACGGCCCATCTCTAGTGGGTCGAAGTTAAATGGGCCGAATGTCCATAAACTCTTAAGAGAATTCTAAAGCAAGGTGGAGTTCTAGAAGATGCCTAATTTAGGGGCCTCTCTATAAGGAAACATCTTGATAATTACGTTTAGTGTCCTACAAGGAAAGGATTCCGCGATCTCCATTCATAAAGATTCCTATAAGGAAAAGACTTCTACTCCAAGAAGGAGAGGTCATCTTTCGACTACTATAAAAGCCCCAATACCCTCATAAATCAAGGTACGCATAATTTACCCTCTCTAGCATTCTAGAGTTGTGAGAATATTTCTGACTTAACCTTCGGAGGGTATTTGGCCGGCACCACACCGGTGCTCTTCGCAAGACTTTCTCTTCTCTTTGTTGTGTAGGTTCATATTCGTGCGTGTAGGTATCGTGTGGCTCATTGGTGAAATTCTTGACTTCATCAGTTGGCGCCGTCTGTGGGAACTGAGTTTGATCATACTATTGTTTCCCGGACTATAGGGTTGCATGGTACTCACTCGCTCGATGGCAACCACCAACAACGCTCAAGGAGAAGAACCCCCCATGACCACCAACGACGCTCAAGAAGAAACCCCCACGACCGCCCTCGACAGACAGGTTCGAACCCTTGCTGCGGCCGTGGAGCGCCTCACTAAGCAAAACAATGACCTGGAAGAACAGCTGCGCCAAAAGAACGCAGCACCGAAGGACTTACGGGAGGACCAAGAAGGGACCAGTACTGCAAGAAAAAATCAGGAGAGAGTCGAAGCTAGCCACGCCCCAACAGGGACGCGGAGACAGAATGTAAGCATGCCATCCCTCACAGATGCGACTCCTCCACATATCGTCGCAGAGATGCAAGCAATGAGGGAACAGATGGAGGTTATGATGAACGCGCTCAAAGGGCGAGTTTCCAGTGATCTTGACGACCTAGTCAATCGCACTGATTCACCCTTCACTGCGACTGTGAATTCCTTCCCCCTGCCGCACAAGTTTCGGATGCCGAATATTGATAGTTATGACGGACTGAAAGACCCTCTGGATCATCTGGAGACATTCAAAACATTGATGCATCTTCAGGGGGTCGCGGATGAAATAATGTGCAGGGCATTCCCCACCACGCTGAAAGGAGCCGCCAGGATCTGGTTCAGTCGGTTGACACCGAACTCTATCAGCACATTCAAGGAGTTAAGTGCACAATTCACGTCCCACTTCATCGGGGGACATAGGTACAAGAAATCGACGGCTTGTCTGATGAGCATCAGGCAGCGGGAGGACGAGACATTGAGATCCTACATAGCCCGTTTCAACAAGGAGGCACTCTCGATCGACGAAGCCGACGACAAGATACTGGTGGCAGCCTTCACGAATGGGTTGCGAAAGGGTAAATTTTTGTTCTCTATATACAAAAATGACCCGAAAACCATGACGGAGGTCCTCTACAGAGCAACGAAATACATGAATGCGGAAGACGCATTACTGGCAAGGGAGGACAAACCGAGGAAGAGAGAACGACAGGAAGACAACCGGCAGGACCAAGAGCGGAAAAGACTCAAAACTGGGGACCGAAGGGACGACCGACGATCCAAGCCCCAAGGAAGAAAGTTCACGAGCTTCACGCCATTGAATACCCCAGTAGACCAAGTCCTAATGCAGATTAAGGACGAAGAGGCTCTAACCTTTCCAGGAAAGCTCAAAAGCGATCCAAGCAAGCGATCCAGAGACAGATACTGCCGTTTTCACCGCGACCACGGACATGATACGTCTGATTGCTACGATTTGAAACAGCAGATTGAAGCCCTCATCAGACAAGGGAAATTACAAAAGTTTGTAAGAAAGGAGAAGACCGATCCCCCGCCTCAAGAACAGCAACCCCGAAGGGAGAACGAACGACCAAGACCCCCAGTCGGAGACATAAGGATGATAGTAGGTGGAACTACGACAGCAGGTTCATCCAAGAAGGCCCGAAAAACTTATCTCCGAATGGTCCAAAATGTTCAGCTGACGGGCTCGGCCCAAAAGATTGCCCGTAGGGATAGCCCAATCATCGGATTCTC
The DNA here is from genome assembly GCA_023736055.1 of Quercus glauca. Taxonomy (NCBI): domain Eukaryota; kingdom Viridiplantae; phylum Streptophyta; class Magnoliopsida; order Fagales; family Fagaceae; genus Quercus; species Quercus glauca. The sequence continues at coordinate 8,469,141 of CM043321.1, forward strand.
GGAAGAAGATGCACGACGACTTCATCATCCACATGACGACGCCTTGGTCGTCACCCTACGAGTCGAGGAGTATAACATGCACAGAGTATTGGTCGACAACGGCAGCTCAGCGGATATCCTATACTATCCCGCGTTCCAGCAAATGATGATTAGTAAGGAACGACTGACACCGACAAACGCACCCCTGGTGGGGTTCGGAGGGACGAGAGTATTCCCGTTAGGAGCAATCACACTTTCGGTGACGGTAGGAGATTATCCCCAGCAGATCACACGAGACGTAACATTCCTTGTAGTTGACTGCTCGTCCGCATACAATGCTATCCTCGGACGACCAACTCTCAACGCATGGAAGGCGGCAACCTCAACGTATCACCTGATGATTAAGTTCCCCACGGAGTACGGGGTTGGGGAATTACGAGGGAATCAGGTAGCTGCCCGTGACTGCTACTTGGCCACGATAGAGATGGAGGATCAACGGCAGGCAATGTGCATAGAAGAACAGCGATTTACAGCTGAACCCGTTGAGGAACTGGAAGAATTCGCTCTAGACGAGTCAAGGCCTGAACGAACGACCAGGATAGGGACCTCAGCCAGTCGGCCCATACAGCAGGCCCTCAAAGCGTTCCTTAGGATGAACCAGGACGTCTTCGCCTGGAGTCACGAAGATATGCCCGGGATCTGTCGCTCAGTCATGGTCCACAAACTGAATGTGAATCCCAATTTCTCGCCTGTAAGACAGAAAAAGCGCGTCTTCGCTCAAGAACGGGACAAGGCAATAGCAGAAGAAGTAAAAAAGCTACTCGAAGCAGACTTCATCCGAGAGGTGTATTACCCCGACTGGTTGGCAAACGTCGTGATGGTCAAAAAGGCGAACGGAAAATGGCGAATGTGCGTCGACTTCACGGACCTCAACAAAGCATGCCCAAAAGACAGCTATCCATTACCTCGGATAGACACTCTAGTGGACTCAACTGCGAAGCATCAACTCTTGAGCTTCATGGACGCCTTCTCGGGCTATAATCAGATCAAGATGGACGAAGCTGATCAGGAGAAGACCTCCTTTGTCACAAGCCAAGGGCTTTTCTGCTACAACGTGATGCCGTTTGGGCTCAAGAATGCGGGAGCGACATACCAAAGGTTAATGAACAAAATGTTCGCGCACCAAATTGGGAGGAACGTACAGGTGTACGTCGACGACATGCTTGTAAAAAGCCTTCTGGAACAAGACCATCTCAAAGACCTGCAGGAGACGTTCGACACCCTCAGGTCGTACAACATGAAGTTGAATCCGAATAAGTGCGTGTTCGGAGTGACTGCGGGGAAGTTCTTGGGATTCATGGTATCCCACAGGGGAATTGAGGTTAACCCAGAGAAGGTACGGGCCATCATGGAGCTAAAACCGCCGAAATCGGTTAAAGAGATGCAGAGCTTGAACGGGAGAATCGCAGCCTTAAACAGATTCGTCTCCAAAGCGACGGACAAATGTCTACCATTCTTCCGCACCTTAAGAAAGGCCTTCGAATGGACGGAGGAGTGTCAAGCAGCATTTGAGAGCCTGAAAGAATACCTCGCCTCTCCCCCACTCCTCAGCCCGGCCGAACCAGGGGAAGAGCTCTACCTGTACTTAGCAGTCTCACAAGCAGCCGTGAGTGCGGCCTTAATAAGAGAAGAACAAGGCACTCAATTGCCCGTCTATTACATAAGTAGGGGCTTTCGGGGGGCAGAAGAAAGATACCCCCGGATGGAGAAGCTGGCCTTCGCACTAATAACTGCAGCCCGAAAGCTCAAGCCTTACTTCCAGGCACATACCATTGTGGTCTTGACGGACCAACCCCTGAAGAGAGCCATGAGCAGCCCTGAGGCTGCTGGACGAATGGCTTTGTGGGCAATTGAATTAAGTGAATTTGATGTACAGTATCGCCCGCGAACTGCAATAAAAGGCCAAGCCGCAGCAGACTTTATCGCCGAGTACACCAAGTTAGACGACAAAGGGGCAAACACACTCAGAGAATGGAGTATCCATACGGACGGATCTTCAAACAAGCAAGCTGGAGGAGTTGGAGTAGTAATTCAATCCCCGGACGGGGACAAAATCGAATGTATGATTCGATTAGATTACGCCACCACAAACAATGAGGCCGAGTATGAAGCATTAGTAGCAGGATTGGACCTCGCGGTAGCGGCTGGCGCTGAAGTCATGGCCATACATTGTGACTCCCAGGTCATAACGAGTCAAATTAACGGCATTTACGAGTGCAAAAATGAAAGGATGAAGAAGTACCTAGAAAAGGTAAAGAGTCGAATGAACGGCCTCAAAGTGCGCTTCATTCAAATCCCAAGGGAGGAGAATGAATGCGCCGACCGTCTGGCAAGGGCTGCATCAGCTGAGCCTATGCAAGCCCTTAATCAGGTATTGTCCTTCATCCAGACTTCCTCAACTATTGACGACGGAGTAGAAGTGCGGGAAACGAATTCTGAGAATGATTGGACCATGCCATTATTAGCTTACCTACGGACAGGCGCGCTACCGGACGGAAAGGAAGCGGCCAGAAAACTGAGGGTCCAGGCCTCACGGTTCGTACTAATCAAAAACCTTCTGTACAAAAGGGGATTCTCACGGCCGTATCTGAGGTGTTTGAATCATGACGAATCAAACTACGTAATGAGAGAAGTCCATGAAGGTGTCTGTGGAAACCATTCGGGAGCACGATCTCTAGTACACAAACTTATCCGAGCAGGATACTACTGGCCCACAATGCAGAAGGACGCACAAAGCTTTGTTAAGAGGTGTGACAAATGCCAGAGATTCAGCAATCTGATAAGGCAACCCACTGAGAAAATGACACCCATCACGGCCCCCTGGCCATTCGCCCAGTGGGGACTAGACATCATGGGCCCCTTCCCAACTGCGGCAAAGCAACTAAAATTCCTGGTGGTTGGTATCGACTACTTCACAAAATGGGTAGAAGCAGAAGCCCTGGCCACCATCACGGAGAGAAACATCCGAAACTTTGTTTGGAAAAATATTATCTGCAGGTACGGGATACCAAGAGTGCTCGTCTCCGACAACGGAAAGCAGTTCGACAACAGCGCATTCAGGAACTTCTGTTCAGAGCTGGGCATCAAGAACCATTACTCCTCCCCCGCACACCCACAGGCCAATGGGCAAGTGGAAGTCACGAACCGAACCTTGCTCAAGATTATCAAGGCACGGCTTGAGGGGGCAAAGGGAATCTGGCCTGACGAACTACCAAGTGTCTTGTGGGCATATCGAACAACCGTAAGGGTACCTACAGGAGAAACGCCTTTTCGGCTGGCATATGGGACTGATGCGGTCATACCTGCAGAGATAGGGCTTACAAGCTATCGAGTCGAGAATTACAGTGAGGATGACAATGACGGAGCCATGCGGTTGCAGCTGGATTTGGTGGACGAAGTCCGTGCTTCGGCAGAACAGAGGTTAGCACGATACCAGAACCTGATGGCAAAGTATTACAACTCCAATGTCAGACAGAGAGACTTTCAGATCGGTGACCTAGTGCTGAGAAAAGTAATGGGAGCTGCTAGGGACCCCTCTCAAGGAAAACTCGGCCCCAACTGGGAAGGACCATACAGGATCTCATCATGGCACAGAAAAGGGACCTACCACCTTGAAACCCTGGACGGGCAGAAGCTACAGCACCCGTGGAACACAGAGCACCTACGGAGATACTACCAGTAGAGGCGATGACGTGGAGCACAACACCTATCTTTTTATTATTGGTTTACTTTTAAGTTTTTGCTACAAATAGGCCCAACGGGCACGATTTTTATTTCGGCTTTTGCTACGGTATATTTTTAAGCCCGAGGGGGCAAGAATTTCCTACAAATGCATGATTTTTATCAACGACCTTTATCTACATATACTATTCAGGATCTTCAAGTTCACAAAGTGGACGGATATCCCCATGAGGGATGGAAATTTAAGTCTGCAACAATAAGACGGACAAAACCCCACAAGGGGTCAAAATTTTACAAGTCCACAAAGTGGACGAACTAGCCCACAAAGTGGACGGATTGCCCCATGAGGGGTTAAAACTTAAGTCCGCAACAATAAGACGGACAAAACCCCACAAGGTGTCAAAATTTTACAAGTCCACAAAGTGGACGGACTAGCCCACAAAGTGGACGGATTGCCCCATGAGGGGTTAAAACTTAAGTCCGCAACAATAAGACGGACAAAACCCCACAAGGGGTCAAAATTTTACAAGTCCACAAAGTGGACGGACTAGCCCACAAAGTGGACGGATAGCCCCATGAGGGATTAAAACTTAAGTCCGCAACATAGACGGACAAAACCCCATAAGGGGTCAGAATTTTACAAGTCCACAAAGTGGACGGACTAGCCCACAAAGTGGACGGATATCCCCATGAAGGATTGAAACTCAAGTCCGCAACATAGACGAACAAAACCCCATAAGGGGTCAAAATTTTGTACAAGTCCACAAAACGGACGAAACCACAAAATGGACGGATAAGCCCAAGAATAGTTTTAATTCTATCAAAAGTAGACGGGTTACTTTAGCATGGGCAATGCTTAAAAAGGACGGATGTTCCTTAGGCCGACGGTTTCAACAAGCCATTCATTAATCAAAACAAGTAAAAAGATTAAAACAACAAAGCAAAAAACGCAAAGCTTACAATTACTGACGGACAAAATACCCCTTAGAGGGAAACGTTTGTACTACAAAATGAACGGAACAAGGAACTGTTTTCCAAATATTTTTACATTAATCAAAAAACAAAAACAAAGGAAAAATTAGACTACGACTTGCTCCTCCACATCTTCTTGACGGTTGATCTTATCTTCCTTAGATCCACTCTCAACGGCCTGTTGATCAGCACGTGCACTCTCACCATCCTTTGGATCATCTCGACGGATATGTTGATCTTCTGGAGCGTTGACGGGCGGGTTCTCTTCGAAGAGCTCATCTGTATTTTCCGAATCTGCCGGACGGGTGGAAGTGACTTCCGGAGCATTCACGTTGACGGACGACAAGTCAAGATTTGGGTGTAGTGCCTTCACCTGACGGATGGCCTCGTCAAAACCATCATTGTAAGAGTCTCCAAGCTCGGACAGTAAGGCGTCCGAATCACGGTACTCTTGGACGGCGGTCTCCTTGGCCAGACGGACCTCTTTCTCCTTGTCTTGGATGATCACCCTCATGTCCTCCGTCAGTTGAAATAGCTCATTTCTGTCCGTTTCAAGCATCTTGAACTTCTTCTCCTGAGCGACCCTCCACGTCTTAAGCTCCTGAAGCTCTTCCTCCGTCTGCTTGCCCTTATCCCGAAGACGGTCCAAGGTAGTCTCATGGTGGAGGCACCGTTCCATAAGTCCCTTCACCATGACGATTGTCTGGAATATTGAAAAATTAAAAGAAATCAAAAATTGTACGACGGATAAAGGACAAGTATACATAACATAGACGGGGCTTACCTGAGCAATACCAAAAAGGCTTGTTTCACCCATTGCTTCCGTCGAGTGATTGCCCAAGTCTTCGTAATCCTCGGACGTGAGAAGAGTGGACAGCTTTTCCAGGGCATAGCCAGCGTCATCCCTGAGGAGTGGAGGTGGCTTCTTGGGCTCTGATGACGGACCCTTCATCAGGCCTTTTCCGGCCCCGTGTTTGGAGGGAGTGACCGTCTTGGTACCCTCCGCCATTAGCCCTACGATGGGCTCCAAGGGGACCTTGGGTTTTTTAGGTGGACGGTCACCCTTCGACGGTTGCTTCCTCTTCGCAGGCACCGTCGGTTCCTTTGGTTCCGTACCTTTCGCCGTCCTATTCTTCGCGGCGTTAGAACGGATGAGTGCCCTTCTCTTTGCAATATCCATTTCTGCAAATGTGGACGGATCAATTTAGTTAAAAAAAAAAAAAATATATATATATATATATATAGACATAAATAAAAATGGCAAGGACGGAGGAGCAGTTGCTGAACATACGCTGACGGATCTTCTGCTCGTATTTGATCGCTTTAGGCGATGGAACGGGCCCGTCACAATACCAGCAGATGGTATCAAGATTTACCAATTTCGCCCAAGTTCGCTCGTCCGGCCTGGTCTTGTTGAAAATTTTTTCAAGAAAACTGAATTCTTCTACACTAATTTGCGGCCGTCGTCGAACTGCATGAGAATAGGACGGTTAGAAAATTTAACAGATTAATTGCACAAATGTAATAAGTCCTAGCACTAAGACGGACTCATACCATTTTCAGATAATATGCCCCAAGTCGTATCGACGGGCATGTAGTCTGTCTCTCCTGGACGACACATCCAACCGTCACCTTCTAAGAAAAAGTACCTACTCTTCCAGTCTCTATTGGAGTCTGGGGTTTCGAAAATGACCTTCAGCAAAGAACTCCTAGGTATAAAACTGTATATTCCCCTAGACTTGTCGATTTCATCAGGACGGTAGCAGTGCAAAAACTCTCTCACCGTCAACCTCCTAGCTCCGTCCGACATGGCCCCATATAGAATCTCCATCGCGATGAAGACCCTCCAGGCATTTGGGGAAATTTGATTGACGGACAAACCCAGGTACTTTAATAACTGACGGTGAAGTGAGCTCAGTGGGAATCTAAGTCCAGCCTTCAACATTTGTTCATAAATTCCTACACCGTCCACCCCTTCATAATAACACTTCTCTGATTTGAAAGGTAGACGGATGGGAATATGGTCAGGAATCTGGTAGTTGTCCCTGAGGGTCTTGAAGTGGTTCTCTTTAATGGTTGATACGAAATCATTAACCGTCCACTCCTGGAGCATAATGAACTCCCTTGGCCCATCAGCTCCTACAACATGTTCTATGTGTTGATCATCATTACCGTCAACATCTACTTCAACCAACTCCATGTCCTCGTTTGTTGAGGACGGAGAAGATGATGACGGACTCCTATCATCACTAGGACTGCCTATGTCTTTATGACCTGAACGGTACACATCCTCATAGCCCTCCCCATCACGGACAAACGACTGATTACTTGACGCGCTAGACATTGCCTAAAACTCAAAAACGACTCTTCTATAGATAGCGACGGATGTATGAAGTAAAATGAAAATCTGACGGATGAGCTTAGTGATAAAAAGAACTTACCCGTCAGAATAATGTGAACGGAGAGGATTTGGTGATGACGGACGCGGATTACTATGCTGTAAGTCTGACAAGGTGGACGGACTGAGCTCTGACAGAGTATTTTTTTTAGCAAAAGTAGGGAATGAGAGGTGGAGGTGTGATATTTATAAAGAACTTACATGGGAGACGAGGCGACGCTTCGATCCGAGACAACATCCAATGATATTAAGACACGTGTCGTTATGCAGGTTGAAAATACGCTTATGAAAGAGTTACGTATAGAACGATCTGACCGTCATGACTTGCATCCGTCGTGAGTTTTACCTGCTATACTTGTTGACCGTTGTACCTGGATCCCGTCATACCCAAACCGTCTGCTGTCATCCCGCGAGCCCTATTGATTATGACGGACTCACGGTCTGAGGGGGCAACTGAAGAGGATAATATCTGGAGGTATTGGGCCTGACGGGCCATGTTTCTGACGGCCCATCTCTAGTGGGTCGAAGTTAAATGGGCCGAATGTCCATAACCTCTTAAGAGAATTCTAAAGCAAGGTGGAGTTCTAGAAGATGCCTAATTTAGGGGCCTCTCTATAAGGAAACATCTTGATAATTACGTTTAGTGTCCTACAAGGAAAGGATTCCGCGATCTCCATTCATAAAGATTCCTATAAGGAAAAGACTTCTACTCCAAGAAGGAGAGGTCATCTTTCGACTACTATAAAAGCCCCAATACCCTCATAAATCAAGGTACGCATAATTTACCCTCTCTAGCATTCTAGAGTTGTGAGAATATTTCTGACTTAACCTTCGGAGGGTATTTGGCTGGCACCACACCGGTGCTCTTCGCAAGGCTTTCTCTTCTCTTTATTGTGTAGGTTCATATTCGTGCGTGTAGGTATCGTGTAGCTCATTGGTGAAATTCTTGACTTCATCAGATACTTTTTTTTTTAGAGAGAATTTTAACCTATTACCTCCGCTTTTGATAATTGC